>OZ007599.1:460000-1180000 GCA_963931845.1 Maratus michaelseni
TTTAATTTAAAAATCTACTGGTTTTTCTAGTTAATCTTTTAAACAATGACTGAAAGTAAAATGTAATTTTAAATTATTTCTCATGTTTAGATTATTTAAATTATGTTTATTCTGTTTTAAAAAAAAGAAATGATATCTACAAAAACAACTTTTCAAAAGTAAAAAAAAAAAGCCAAGCGTAAAAAAAAAAAAGTTGTGGCTAAAAAATGGTGTGATATCAAATTTCCAAGCTATTATATTACTTTTTTTACTTTTTTCCATTAAATAAGTTATCATATATATAAGTCGAGTGCCTACGTATATGTTAATAGAAATCGTTTTCTCCTGTACTAAATACATCCTAACGAGTTTCTGAAAATTCAATTTTTTTAAAATTATGCATGATGGGCTTGGCGGCCATCTTTTCATATTTCTGAGCACCCAAATTTCTAAATTAAAAGCGTAATATGTTTGCAATGTAATATGTTTATAACAATTTCGAACTTCAGATTTTAACTACGGACAGATAAATTAGATAAGACTGATATTTTGAGAAATTGATTTTTACTAGTTTGAAATTATTAATTACTGTAAAAAATAAATCATAAGATGAATCTTTAAGATAAGTCATCATTATCTTAAGACACAATTTTCAGATCATACAAATCTATAAATGAAACGCTTAAAATATTTGCTTAAATAACAATTTCGAACTTCGGATTTTAACTGCGGATTTGGATGCTTAGAATTTTGTGAATAATATGCAAAGATGGCCGCCAAGCCCATCATGCATAATTTGAAAAAAATTGAATTTTCAGAAACTCGTTAGGATGTATTTTGTACAGGAGAAAACGATTTCTATTAACATATACGTAGGCACTCGACTTATATATATGATAACTTATTTAATGGAAAAAAGTTAAAAAAGTAATATAATAGCTTGGAAATTTGATATCACACCATTTTTTAGCCACAACTTTTTTTTTTTTTTACGCTTGGCTTTTTTTTTTTTTTACTTTTGAAAAGTTGTTTTTGTATATATATATATATATATATATATATATATATATATATATATATATATATATATAGAGAGAGAGATTGATGTGTATATATATATATATATAGAGAGAGATTGATGTGTGTATATATATATATATATAGAGAGAGAGAGAGATTGATGTGTATATATATATATATAGAGAGAGAGAGAGAGATTGATGTGTATATAGAAATTTGTATTAAATCAGAATTCATTTAATTATTTGTAGCAGTATATAAAAAGATTAATTTTTTTTTATAAATTCTATAATATATATAAGTAGTTTAACATAGATGGCAGCACCAGCCAGCACTTTGTATTAAAAGAAATATCTCTTTTACATAATATATACTGTTGTTAAGAATCTATGAAATACTATGTAAGATAAAATTAATTATATGTAAATTTATGGATATAATAGGAGTTTGTACGATTTTAATGTAAAACTATAATGATAATAATATTTTTTAATATTTATATATCATATTAAATCTAATATAATTAATATATAACTCAAATTTAATATATAACTCAAACTTAATTTTGAATAATTCCAATAGAGGGTAGCACTTTACATGTCATATAAATGCTAATAATATTGTTAATAGTAATTTTAAATTATATATAGAGGGCGCTTAACGCTTGTGTATTAATTTTACTTTTAAAGATTAAAATTAAATGGAAAATTTATATTTTAACAAATATAAATTTGTTTTTAAGTGTATATCACAAAAATAAATTAGTGTGTTTAAATAAAATTGTGTTATGGTGTAATAATTAAGGTGTTATTTCAAAAAATGTACTCTCAACTTAACTTTCTAATAATTTCTCTCAACTTCACTATCATAATCACGTATGAGATATTTCATGATTATTGCCATGTGGACGTGTTGGGATCATGAAAACATTGTGATTGTTAAGATTTTTGGATAATAATTGTGAGTAAAATATTTTATCTACTCTTTACAGTTTATTTATTTCCAATTTTAAAATTTTATCTATTCTTTAAGGATTTTTCAAATTTTCAAATTTAAATTGTTATCTGGTAATAATTTAGTATTGTGTTGTATTAGGTTTTATGGATAATTACTGTGTGTAAAATATTTTATCTATTCTTTACGGATTTTATTTCACATTTTATTATTTCTCATTGTATTCTGGTAATAATTCATTATACCTGGGTGATTCTACTGATCTTAGCATATATGCCAGTAGAATTATGAAATAATGAATTATTTTTTAAAAACATATGTGGGTACATCCAGGCTGACGATTATATCTACATGTGTTTTTTTCCATATTTCTTCTCTTGTTGTCAAATTTTCCATTGTATATGGTTCATATTTCATTCCTTAATCCATTTTTATTCAAATGATAGAAACTCCAAATTATATATATATATTTTATCTTTCACTCTCTCTTTTAAATTTTCTTAATGTTTTAAGTATTTTTGGCCAATTACCATTGAAGCATAAGCTATGGTAATATTATGATTGCAATAGTTAAATATTAGCTATGTGGTATTCCGTCTTCACATTATCATTATCTCTTTTGAGATTTAAGAACTTGATATGTTTTTTGAAATTCGTAGATATTATAATTTATATATATATATATATATATATATATATATATATATATATATATATATATATATATATATATATATATATATATAGATGGATAGATAGATAGATAGATAGATGTATATAGAGAGAGATTGATGTATATAGAGAGAGATTGATGTATATATATATATATAGAGAGAGAGATTGATGTATATATATAGAGAGAGATTGATGTATATATATATATATATATATATATATATATATATATATATATATATATATAGAGAGAGAGAGAGAGAGAGATTGATGTATATATATATATATATATATAGAGAGAGAGAGAGAGAGATTGATATATATAGAGAGAGAGATTGATATATATATATATAGAGAGAGAGATTGATATATAGAGATTGTGATATATGTATATAGATTGATTGATTAACGAATCATTTTCTCTGCAAATAAAGTAATTGAAAAATATTAATGAGTTACTGAAAGTAATTTGGAATTTCACTAAAGGAATTATTAATATAAGCATTAACTTTTTTTTTACTCTACAAATTGTTTTATTTAATTTGTATTATTGTAATATTTCTATATTAAATTTAAAAGTATTTTTCTGCGTTGCCTTATGTATGTGCACGGAAATTCAATACCTCGTGAATAAAATGTTTCAAAATTTCATATTCCATCAAATGTCAAAGTATTAAAAGCTCTTCAATCATAAGCACCAATTATCCTTACCAATCATTTTTAACACTTTCCATTTCCAACATAGTTGAAAATTGTTTGTGGACCTGTAACACAAGTAAATATGCTCTGATTGCCCTGTAATTTTTTTTTGTTATATAACGATCGCTATTGAAAGTGAAGAGTGTAGCATTTATAGTTCGATTACAGGGACAAAAGTATTCAGTTACATTACGGTCGATATGAAAAAGATCGTTTCAAGTATATTTTGATGTTACACCATTTCAAGCATAATGAAGTTGATATGAAATTCATGAGGAGCACAAAAACGTGCGTACAAAAGTATTCGTTATTCATTTACAGGGTGACACAAAAGAATACTTTTACATAATGCACTAAGGGAAAATATCGCTTGCGGCGCATTTTGATGATACTATTACGGTAATTCATTACGGCTACATAATGAAGTCGACAGAACTGAAGTGCACTACAAGTGTTATTGAAAAATATTGTGTACATTGCATTTATCAATCATTTACAGAGACACAAAAGAATTCGGTTACTGTACTGTCTAAAAGCTGTAATTGCTGGAAGTTCATTTTCAGCTTTGGTTAGCGTTTTTAAGTTTAACTAAATTTTTGCATTGTATGTAGTGTGTATAAATTATGTTGATCATATACAGGACTACACAAATGATATCTTAAATATTACTGCCTATGGTCCTGAATTGCTTAAAAGTAGTTTTTAATTGTGTTTTGCATTTTCCTGCTGAACTATATTTAGTATACTAATAGAAGTTTGTAGATTATAAATAACTTCATATACAGGGCTACGAAAGAACAAGATACATTGCCTTTTATGGTTGGTAATTACTGGAAGTGCGTTCTATTTGTGTTATGTGTTTTTGACCCGAATTAAATTTTAGCTTAATATGTGATGCATGCAAAAATCTTTAGACACAAAAATCACAAAAATCTTTATACAGGGCTGTTCAAAAGAATTAGTGTATTTCCATCTACTGGCAAAAATTGCTATAGGTGAAATTTTTAACTGAACTAAATTTTAGCATGTTATGTAGTATATATGAAAATCTATAGATATATACAGGGCTGCACAAAATAATTCGGCAACTTGAATGACTATAGAAAGTTATTGCTAAAACTGGACTTTTGAATGTTATAGGTTTCCCAAATTGTTTACTTACATATTTTCTGTTGCCTTATTTAACGGGGAAGTTATGTCAGTTTTCTGGATGTATTGGGGGGGGGGGTGCGTTACATAATATATGCGTGACGCATGGTTTTCGGTTCTTTTTATTAATGGAGTGCGTCTGAAATTGCTAAAAATATTTATTTTAATACCTACCAAGGATTTTTTTCTTTTTTTACTTTTTGGGATAAAGATGCGACATTTACTTTATATTGTACTAGCAAGCTACGCCCGCTACGCTGGTCAATTTCTTATAACGAACTTTTAATCCAACAAAATATTGACATTTCATAATTCACTTTTATATTTTAACAGAATAATAAGGCTACTATAATTTGTGACTCGTGCTATAGTCAATATACACGCCAGGACACGTCGCCCTTATCTTTTTACGCATGAAGGTTTCGCTATGGTACACCATTGTGAAATTTGGTAATTTTTCAAATTCAATATTTGAAAAATGGCATAATCATTAGATTTGAAATTTATATCAAGAAAAATAAAATTTTTTACCTTTTCAAACGTAGTTTGCCTAACAATTTTCTGACAAATACTTTTCGAGCTACTACTTTTTTTCAGTAACTTCAAATGTTTCATTTTCCGAGATTAATCTGTGGCAACAATTAGCGAAAAACCCAGTCGTCAGAAACTAATAGTTTTTTTTATTAAAGAGGCTGTTGGAGCAGGGATTGTCACCATCACTTTTGAAATCGGTTCTTTAGTTCTAGAGATTCCATAGAAATTGTAATTTAAAATGTTTTTACAACGCTTTTCGCTCATTTCACCCTTTCAAATTTCGATTTTTTTTTTATTTTGTTTTTAGAGAGCATTTACATCTTATGAAATTTGGCATTGTAGTTACTTATATTTCTAGCTCCTTCAGTATAAAAAAATCGCAATTTTAGAACGTTTTTCGCTCCTGCAACCCCTATATTAACCAAATGAAATCCAGAAATGTATTTTAATCAAAGTATACAAATTATTGCGAATCTATACAGATTCGCAATAATTTGTATATTTTGATTGTCATTTTCAGTGAAAGCTAATTTTATTTGTATTGCATATAAATGGGATATGCGATACAATTAAAATTTGCTTTCAAACCAAATAATATATGATACTTATAACTTTTTTGTAAGTTGGCATTTTCAAATATTTTAAAAAAAATTCCAAATCAGTTTGCAAAATTCAAATTAGTTTTGGCAAAAACAGATTTATGGCTAAATAAGCTTTGCTCCCGAAAATTGCACATTTCAAAGCAGCTGTTTGATCATTTTACAATTTTTATCCAGTACTATCAAATATTGGGTGAATTGCATATTCTTCAATTAAAAGTCAGTTGAAAAGAAAATATAGTTTTCAGGAAAGAAAATGTTATAAGAAATTTAATATTGATTTAAACATTAAATTCATTAATACATCAAAGCAAAAAAAAAAATAAGTGTTTTAATTACAAAACATACATAATTTCTTTTTAGTAAAGTATTCGAAAATTTTACGTTTTTATAGATTTTTTTTAAACTAAGCATTTCTTTATATAATGTTACTAACATTTTTACAGTCAGATTAGTAGCTCATATTCATATAAAAAATACATAATTCTGCAACTGTTTTTTTTTCTTTTTTGACAAAAATATAATAAGAAAAATGTTGACAAATTTGCGCGTGAAAACACAAGCAAAAAATTCTTTATGCTTTTATTGTTTATGTAATCAAGCACTAATCAAATTCTTTAGTATAAGAAAACTTTTATTTATAATGTATAGGTTTAAAGAATTATTAAACAAGTTTATTAATCTTCAAAATGAAATAAATTTAAATGGAAATCCTAAAAAAGTACAGAAATCTTGAAACACTGAAAAATATTTATTGGATTTCAATAGTTACAAATATGATAACTACTCATTATATAAAAGTAATTTAAAGTAATATATATAATAAATAAATATTACTCAAGTAATAACGTTCAACAAACGTATTTGAAAATAAAAAAAATTAAATAATCGCACTAACCCTTACCTTTAACCATAAAATATAAATCCAATTGATAACGCGAAAATAAATCTGCACATTTTCTTGACCTAATATAATTTATTGAAATCTGTAGATGAATACCGAGAATTAAACAAAACATTCAAGAAGATTTTATATCTCATTTTGATAATATCGTTTAAATATAATTTGTATCTTTCCAGAAATGTATTTTAATTCACATTCCATTAACTTATGTTTCTCAAGCATGTTGATATTTTTCAAGCAACTATACATCATTTGAAGAAAAAAACGTCGTAATTCCAAGAAATTTCACTACATTGCAGCTGTGTACACAACACATATGGAACTAACGGAATCAGAATATACGTTCACAGTGTACCACATAACAGAATTTTTCACCATAAAAAATCAGAACTGCCAACATCTTTCAAAGAAAACATTTAAATTTTAATGGCGCAATGCATGGAAACACATCTCCTGACAAAGGGAAAAAAAACAAGTCAGCCTTTGTCATATCTAACGCACGCACTGACTCATTCTGCGGTTATGGTGAACTTAACTAAAACTTTTTATCAGCCGGAAATAGAATATTGTATAAAAGAAATCCGAAACATTTTCTTTATTTGGTACTTTTCACAACTTCCATTTATCAATTGTCTGAATATATTTATTACAGTTTTTATGCTTTCATATAGAGGAAAAACATACTTCAAATAAAGATTTTGTCGTAACGCAAATATACCGAATTTTGATTAAGTATAAGATCCAGCAAGAGTGGGATGAAGGACAATTGCCCTCCTTGTATTTTGAAATTTAATTATATTTTCTTTGTCGGATTATTATAATTTTTTTCAAAATGTATATATAATAATTAAACACAAGAAGGAAAAAGAAACTAAGAATTTTTCGTCAGACAAGCAGTCCTTAATCCAATTATTAATTTTTCTTTCAGTTGACGTTTCATGCATTTCGAATTTATTTGAAACATGGAAGTGATGCAGGAACACCCTCCTGCGTGCGGTCATGCTTGCAAGACATTTTTGATGAAACTTAGTTTTACAAGTTGTAAATTTCCAACTGGACGAAAAATGTCCGGGCCAGGATTCGAACCTGGGATCGCTTGGCTGAAGCCGCCACGCTCTACAACTGAGCTATCCCGGTTGAATCTGGAGGGCATAATTCATCCAGTTAACCTTATTGATCAAAGCATCTGGTCTGATATTTTAATCAGCTCAACAGGAAAGATTGTATGATTACTTTTCCAATTTGAAATAATTGTGTAAAAAAAAAAATCCAGTGTATTCACGTATCCAGCGTTTACTGGAGTTCCATTACCTGCGATCTTTTCTGTTGAGCTGATTAAAATATCAGACCAGATGCTTTGATCAATAAGGTTAATTGGATGAATTATGCCCTCCAGATTCAACCGGGATAGCTCAGTGGTAGAGCGTGGCGGCTTCAGCCAAGCGATCCCAGGTTCGAATCCTGGCCCGGACATTTTTCGTCCAGTTGGAAATTTACAATTTGTATGATTACTTTTCCAATTTGAAATAATTGTGTAAAAAAAAAAAAAAAAAAAAAAAATAATCCAGTGAAACTTAGTTTATTTGAAAAGCAATTTTTTAATTACTTATTGGTTATTTAATAATTTTTATTAGTTTTATGTGTACATATTTAAAAACTGTCCTGCTCGAGAAGTTCTGACAACAGATTCCTAGTTTAACCTTTTCATGTTTATATTCTGCATTTTAAAAAAGTGGACTAGGCTGTGGACCCAAGGCACATCTGTTCCAAAATCTGGCGGCATTCATATCTTAGTTTTTAGGGAAGAGCCCTTCCTTACACCCTCCTGCGTGCGGTCATGCTTGCAAGACATTTTTGATGAAACTTAGTTTATTTGAAAAGCAATTTTTTAATTACTTATTGGTTATTTAATAATTTTTATTCGTTTTATGTGTATATATTTAAAAACTGTCCTGCTCGAGAAGTTCTGACAACAGATTCCTAGTTTAACCTTTTCATGTTTATATTCTGCATTTTAAAAAAGTGGACTAGGCTGTGGACCCAAGGCACATCTGTTCCAAAATCGTACATTTCTTTCTGGCGGCATTCATATCTC
Organism: Maratus michaelseni; assembly: GCA_963931845.1. Classification (NCBI taxonomy): domain Eukaryota; kingdom Metazoa; phylum Arthropoda; class Arachnida; order Araneae; family Salticidae; genus Maratus; species Maratus michaelseni. Next base: position 468,609 of record OZ007599.1, read on the forward strand.
TTAGTTTTTAGGGAAGAGCCCTTCCTTGCACCCTCCTGCGTGCGGTCATGCTTGCAAGACATTTTTGATGAAACTTAGTTTATTTGCTTCGAAAATAATTTAGTTCCAAATTTAGTGGATGGAAAATATTTTTAATATCTTTCAGATGGTGCTAGCATATATAATGCGATACAATTATACCACATTCTGACACTTAAATGTCTTATTTTCAGACACATCATTATTCAGACATTTTTTTTTCAGTTCATTTGTACCATGATCATAGTAAGACACTTATGTGTCTTAAATTCCGACATCTGTGGTGTCTGAAATTTCATTTTCAGACACTTAAGTGTCTGAATTACTTTTTCAGTCGCATATGTCTTAATTTAAGACTCCTCTATTTGCAGTGTGTGATGTACGTTATTTTTTTTTCATGTGTAATTCAAATTTTAAATCTTTAGATCTTTGTATTAATTGCTAATAAATTTAAATCTAATCACATTATTGTTTACTGTATTTTAGTTTTTTTTAAGTTTTATTAATAACTATTTAATAGATGGATATTCTATGACTAACAATGTGCGATTTCACTTTAATTTTTGTTTTAAATATAAACTCTTATCTTTTGACCGTACTTTTCAGTAAATTAGCGCTATTTTGCAAAGTCCTATTATTCTAAAATCATACGTATTATTTCTGTTGTCAACATCCCTTTTTCTATGAATTTACAAAACACACAACAACAAATGAGGTATCCTCCTTCGAAAGGTTTTTGAAGCAGCTTCTGACATAGTACTACACCCACATTTCGTTAAAATATGGTTTTTGATTAAATATTGCTATTAATTAAAAATTAAATAGGCATTTTTTTTTATAAATGAAATGCAAGATATTCCTCAAATTAGTGTTGCCACAAGAATAAAATAACCGCATTATATAGTGCTGAACAATGATTAAAAAAAAAATAAATAGTAGTAAAAAAAAGATAAAATATCAATTCTCCACATAGGTTTATTTTATATTTATGGTTAAAAAGCAAAATTGATATTGAAATGTTTAAAAGAAAAAGACACCATCGATCGGTCGAAGCAGTGGTATTTCACGTGTATGATAAAAGGTATGCTTTGTTATTATTAAATTTTATTTTAAGTGCATTCAATTTTTTTTCATGTTTTCCAAGAAGCGAATGGATATCTTGTGAATGGACGAAGTTATGATTTTTTTTTCTTCTTAAACTCCTATTCCCCCCCCCCTCTTTTGAGGCCATTTTTAATGATATCAAAAATCTGTCATACATAATTTTTTGGCCCTTTTCCTAGAAGTAATAATAACTTTAAACTGATTTGATACGTATCATAAGAAGTTATGGGTTTTTTTTCTGTCTTCACTTAAATTTCGATTTTGCCCATTAACGAACTTGACCGAGATTTTATGTCCCTTGATTATATGTATCAGTTTGGAAGATATTTGTGCAGAATTATTGAAGTTATCGTGTCCATAAAGAAGATATAGCTATATAGACAGATAAAGTTTTGAACTGGGGGGGGGGGGGGTTGGGGTTCTAGGGGTCATGATCGGCGTAGATCTGCAAAAATTTTCGGAAATTCCAACATAGGAGAGAATGTAATAGGTAGTATTTCTTACGAAATCTACCTAAAAAGAAACGGAAAAAATTTCGTTTCTTTCAATAAATAAATACTAGATGGAACCCGTAAAAATTTGACGGCAAACAACTTGATAGTACTATAAAAATAAAATTTATATAGTTGCTTTAACTTGACAAATTTCATAGTGGGGAACATAATGATTAAGCGGTCACAGACCTTTCCATCGATATATCACATGAGGGGTGTGTGCAAAATTAACAAAAGTACCCCTTGGGGGGGGCAAAGAGGGGGGACTGACATGGGAGATGCATAATATGATTAAGTGGTCACAGACCTTTCCAATGATATATGACATGAGGGGTGTCAACAAAATTTAGAAAACAACCCCTTTGGGGGGGGGGGCAAAGTGGGGAGATGGACATTAGAGATGCAAAATATGATTAAGTGGTCAGACCTTTCCAATGATATATAACATGAGGGTTGTGTGCAAAATTTAGAAAGTACCCCTTGGGGGGGCAAAGAGGGGGGATGGACATGGGAGATGCATAATATGATTAAGTGGTCACAGACCTTTCCAATAATATATAACATGAGGTTGTGTGCAAAATTTAAAAAGTACCCCTTGGGGGGGGGGGGCAAAGTGAGGAGCTGGACATCGGAGATGCGTAATATGATAAAGTGATCACAGACCTTTCCAAGGATATATAACATGAGGGTTGTCTGCAAAATTTAGAAAAGTACCCCCTTGGGGGGGGGGGGGGTCAAAGCGGGGAGATGAACGTCAGAGATGTATAATATGATTAAGCGGTCACAGACCTTTCAAACAATATATGACATGAGTGGTGTCAACAAAATTTAGAAAAGTACCCCTTGGGGGGGGGGGGTAAAGTGGGGAGATGAACATCGGAGATGCATAATATAATTAAGTGGTCACAGACCTTTCCAATGATATATAACATGAGGGCTGTGTGCAAAATTTAGAAAGTACCCCTTGGGGGGGGGGCAAAGTGGGGAAATGGACATCGGAGATGCATATGATTAAGCAGTCACGGACCTTTCCAACAATATATGACATGAGGGGTGTCAACAAAATTTAGAAAAGTGCCCCCATTAGGGGGGGGGAAGTGGCAGGATGGACCCCGGAGATGCATAACATGAATAAGCGGTCAGACTTTTCCAGCAATATATCACATGAGGGGTGTGTGCAAAATTTAGAAAAGTGTCCCACTTGGGGTGGGGGGGGGAGTGGGGGGGATGGACCCCAGAGATGCATAACATGAAAAAGATGTCATAGGCATTTCTTCAACTTGCAACTTGGCATTTGACAATATTAATTTTTTTTTTACCCAAGACAATTTAACGATATTTTTAATTTTTTTGCATAATTCGTCAAGCATTCATGGAAAAAATCATGAAATTCGCTAATCAATAGTTGATAAATTATAAAATTCAACAATCGATAGCAGTAAAATTGGTCAATCGATAACGGAAAAATCCCGAAATTCATCAAATGGTCTCCCATAAAAAAAATTGTCTTGCACACTGATGTGATGATCAAAAGGGTTTTGAAAGTATAGGACAAAATTAGCACTTGCCAAACAGCGAGTAATACTGAAAATTTGACAATGGATTTTATTGCCACCACTGGTCAAACATAATAGTCACACTCACCAATTGCGATGATTGAATGGAAAAATATTTTTTTCTCTGCTGTCACTCGACAAATTTCGAAACCATTTGGCAAATTTTACGATTTTTTCCCCGAAATTGACGGATTGTGATTTTTTTTTTTTTTTTCTCGAAGCCATTCGACGATATTCGAAAACTTTTTCGCCCGAAACCAGTTGATGAATTTTGCGATTTTTCCACTGTCGATTAATGAATTTTGCGATTTTTCCGCTATCGATTGATGAATTTTGCAATTTATCAATTAACGAATTTCACGATTTTTTCCATGAACAAACAAATTGCGCACTTTCTGTCTACTAATGTTTGACACATTTCGCCCTTTACAATTCAGCCAATGAGTTGAACGTTGTTTCTTTCCAGAAATGTCAGGAATGAAACAATGATTCTTTAGGATGAATTCCCTTCGTTTGATGCCCCATGGAAGAATGTGTGCGATGCAGCAACGGGCGTCACAGACTTTTTAGGGCACCTGCAGACTAAAAACATCTAACCAATCTTCGCCGGGGGAAAAAAATGAGATTTCGTCAAATGATTGAGGAAAAAACACTAATTTCATCAAAGGATCATGGGAAAACATGACTTTCGTTAAAAGACCACAGAAAAAACGTGAATTATGCAAAAGGATCACGAAAGATAAGCAAATTTTGTCAAAGAATCGCAAAAAAGAAAATTTCACCAAAAGTTCACTCTTTTTTACTAAATTTAGTCTTAAGAATTGCAGAATAAAATGTATTTTATCAAACAATCGCTGGAATATGCAAATTTCGTTAAGGATCGCGAGAAAAATGCGAAATTCTTCAAAGGATCGCTGAAAAAACACTAATTTCATCAAAGAATTGCTGAAAGAACATGAATCTTGCCCAATACCAGAAAAATCATGGTTCATAATCATATCTATTTTGCGATTTTTTTCTTGAAGGCATTTTACAATATTGAAATTTTTTTTACCCGAGACTATATTCTTAATTTTTTTGAACAATTCGTCAAACGTTCATGGAAGAAATCATGAAATTCGTTAATCAATAGTCGATAAACTGCAAAATTCAACAATCGTTTGCGGTAAAATCGTAAAATTCGTCAGTCTCCGGTAAAAAAAATTGTCTTGCATGCTGATGTGATGATCAAAAGGGTTTTGAAGGTATTTATTTTATTTGTTGTATTGTGTATAAATATCTAGGTGTCGATTTTAATTTTAACGTTAAAAATGAATTTAGGCTCATTTAATAGTTTGCCAAATCAATCCAAATGGAAATTGCATTTTTTTTAGCTCTGTCCTTTTGTTTGTATAGTACAGAAAATAATTAACATAATACAAAATTGGAACTCTTATAGTCCGTTTATTATTTATTCATACGGTGTTCAGATTACTACAATAAAATTCATAATATGCAAGAAAATGGGGATTTCTTTGTTTTTTTAACTCATACTTACAAATTATAATTGTTTTGATAAAAGCATGCATCTAACACATCACTTAATGCTTCAATATCTTAGCAAACTCTTAATATTTACGATATATTTACATTATATGGTACTTTTCAGATATGTCATTGTCGCCAAGCGTACATTTACATACATTATGAATTAGCATACATTTTGGCATGGTGTCCATATAACGGAAAAGTACCCATTATATTGTTTGTATGTATACAAATATTGTATAAAACATTAACCTTCTCACCGTCGTGAACTGATATATCCGTTCACTATGCTCAGGTTTCACTGCAATAGACGCATTGTTTAAATTTATATAATTCTACAAATATGATGCAGTTTTAAAATATCGATTAATGATTAATACTGTCAAGGAATATACTCATATACGTAATTAAGTTTTTTATACAAAGTTTGAAAATAAATCTTTTTTTTATATTAAAAAAAATAACAGAAAAATATTACAAATTTGCCCATTTGCTCGGCGGTCAGATAATTAAGTAAATATTAATGATTAGCAGAACTGGTTCTATCTATGAAGTATATTATTTCGCCCAAAAACCCCCAACAAAAAAATAATTACAAAGAATAAGTAATAGTCTTTAAATATACAAAAACAATGTGATTAATGGCCAGGTTTTTTTTATATATATTTTTTATATACAAAAGAAAAACTGAAATAATCTCATTCATTTCACCTGAAGTCAAAGTATTTTTTTTTTTTTCGCATTCATGGGCAAAACACGAAATCAATAAAATCGCCAATTTGTGACAAATTATGGGTTTCATGTGAATCGCCCAAGAGCGGACATGCAATCTGGTATAAAATGAATGTAATAAATCAAAACATTCAAGATTTGTATACATACAAACAATACAATGTAAATATTTCTTAAATATTAACCTGGTAGCAAAAACAGTGCAGCACAGCAGCAAGTGCTGCAGATTATTTTAGACATTGCAGATTAATTTCGCAGCTTAAAAAGAAATGCTGGGCTTATAAAAGTTGTTAAAATTTAGTGTCTCTAGATTTATTGTATATTAAAAAAGTAACAAAAAAAAACAGCACAAATTTGCCCATTTGCTCGGCGGATATAGGATTAAGTAAATATTAATGATTAGTGGAACTGGTTCTATCTATGAAGTATATTATTTCGCCCTAAAACCCCCAACAAAAAAGAATTACAAAGAATAAGTAAACGTCTTTATATATACAAAAAACAATGTGATTAATGGCCAGGTTTTTTTTTTATATATAACATTTTTTATATACAAAAGAAAAACCGAAATAACCTCAATCATTTCACCTGAAGTCAAAAATAGTTTTTCGCATTCATGGGCAAAGCACGAAATCAATAAAATTACCTATTTGTGACAAATTATGAGTTTCATATAAACAGCAGCAGGCGCTGCAGATTATTTTAGACATCTCAGATTAATTTCGCAGCTTTAAAAAAAATGCTGGGCTTATAAAAGTTGTTAAAATTTAGTGTCTCTAGATTTATTGTATATTTTTATTATATTGCAAATCAAAATCACAGAAGGAAAAAAGCGATTTCCATCTAGATTGATTTGGATTTGACGAAACGCTAGAATGGAAATAGATACCTAGATATAACATTAAATGAGCCTAAATTCAGTTTCGACACCTAGTTATTTATACAAATTATATAATAAATAAAATAAATACCTTCAAAACACAGATCAGCTGCATTAATTAAGCCTTGTAGATAGCGATATATTTTGTCAATCCGAATCTGCTTGTGCAGAGTAACAGCCCTCAGCTTATTGGCTGAATGCCGACGCATGCGTATTGAACAAAATTTTAAGGGAGTTCTGTGTCTGGATAGTAACGGCCCTCAGCTGATTAGCTGAATGCTCGCGCACGCGTATAAAGGTCATATTTGCGTGAAAAACGAAATAGCAGGTTAGCTTTAAATAGATGGATGGACAAAATTATATAATGCCAGGCTTTTTCACTCTTCAACGGAGTGAAATATTTCACTCCTGTCGAAGGAGTGAGACAGTCACTCTCGACAACGGAGTGACATATTTCACTCCTATCTAGGGAGTGGAAAATTCCACTTTTTAAGGAGTGTATTTTTATAAAATTCACTCCAAAAAGAGTGAAAATGCCTCTCACTCTTCCAAATAGTCAACTTCTCACTCCTCCCAATTTTAGAGTGTGTATATTTTAATGACTTTTATATAAAACACTTATTCCTGGATTGAGTGACTTCGTGGAGTAGACGTCAAACTAATTTCTGGTTTAAAACTAATTTTGCCTCATTGTTCTAGGTTGTCTACGATGAGTTATCGTGCCCACCGCTTGACGTTTTTTTTTTTTAAACTCTTCCACCCATGCTGCCAAACAGCTATTTTATTTAATATATCAACAAAAAAGAGCTTTCTACTTTAATTTGTATATCGTAGCGTAAATGGTACTTGCGTTTCTTAAAATCTCAAGCTTTAAATTTTCTCTTTATGCTAATTGTCTCCAATCATCCATTAATGTGGTTCTTAAATGATCTTACACAATTTCACTCTCTTCTAAATGCAAAAGCATAAAATTGGCAAGCAATTCGAATCTAAATGAGTTTATCATTTTTTGATAAATAGATTACTTATCAAGTTAGAAGCGACACGTTTTTCACTCTTCTCGGGCTGTTGTGTGGGGAATTCGGTTCTAACTTTGACAGCCTTTTCTGAAAATCTTCTGCCTTTTGAAAAACGTGTTTTGATTAATTTCTGAATAACACCTGCCAATTGGATGCATTTGCGAGCAAAAATGAATCAATAAATGTGTCCGAAAGTAGCCTGTTTTGTGAAAATATATGCGCAGTAGTGTTAACCATTATATCTATACCATGTGACGAATTGTGGGTGAAAAACTTATCGGTTTATTTTTTAAAAACTGGTTTTTATGACAGCATCCAATTTTTTAATATATAAAATATGTATAACATATATTTTATTTGAATGCAAATTATTTGTTTTTAAACTTCTCTTAAAGTGGTCTAGACTAGAGTATGCACTCAAAAGGTTAATACTTAAATCATGGCAAGCAGTTTAACTAACCGGTGTCATGGTTGACAACATACAGATAAACTCCTTTTTCTTTGAAATGTAAAAGGAGTGCTAAAATCAATCAGACAATCGCCATTTTGTGAAATGTTTTAAGTATTTGTGTGCATTTGTTTCAGATTATTTGGAGGCGTTTAGATCTATTAAAATGCCAAAAATATTCACAATCCCTTTTTAGGGTTTCGTTCATCTCACGAAACCCTATTGCTCCCGCTCCGTTGTCTGTCTGTCACAGAGCCATTCTCGAAAACTGTCTAACTCACAGAGTTGAAACTTTGTGTATAAATCAGAATATCAGCTGCGAAGAGCTGAAAATATTAAAATTTGAAAAATTCGTGTTATTTTAATAAATAGAGATAAAAAACCAAAATTCTAACAGCCTTTTCTTATTAAATTTGAACATTTTCCCTTATAGCAGATGTCAAAAATTAAAAATCCATGATGAAATTCTATCTACAATAATTTTCTATCAGACGATTTCCACGTGAAAAATAAAGTTTCACCAATTGAAAAAAAAAGATTAATATGAAATAAAAAGATTGACGTCATAGTGGTAATAAAACAGAAATATTTCTCAATAATACAAGGAGTATGAGTATGTGTGCATGTACACAAAGCAGATTAATTACACGTCATTAGAGAATTAAAAAGAAAATCTGACGTCATACGCAAGTTTAACGGATTTTTCAAATGTTTCAGTATAATACAAAGCGAATATGAGTAATAGAGAATAGTAAATATATGAGTTTGAAGAACGTATTGAATCATGATAAAAACCCGATTATGGAAATATTAGCATATTTTAACATTTTGAATGTGTATAACATGTTTAATTTTGAAATTATTATTTTTAAATATCTCATTTAGTCCACATGACAGATATTATTATGACAGAATATAATAGTGGGCTTCACCCGCTATCGGGCCGGTTCAGATATTCGAAAAACCGAGAAAAATAGAAAGTTTTTTTTTTTTAGAAAATGAAATTTATTTGGATTTTTTAAAGAAAGGATAAAGTGTTTTGAAAGAAATATTAAACGAAACCCTTTGTGCGAACTTGGATCACACTTACCCACTTGTTTTTATCTATCTACAATAAAACTCCCTAAATATCGAACGAATCTCCCTTAATCGCTGCCTTTTTTTAACTTGTTATTTTCTGTTTCATTTAAAGCCCTAGTTCTATCACTAGACTTCTGAATAGATGAATTTTAATTACAATATTTCTGTACAGCAATTAAGAGGCTACTTCACTCGCTTGCTAATGTTAATATTATGTGCATTTCAATATTTTATTTTTTTTTCATTGGATAGCTACGGTCTGTACTTTTTCGATTTTGATTGAAACTTGTTTTTATGATACTGTCAGTTTCGGAACCGGTTTTGAAAGTGAAAGTATCTTCATTTAAAAAAAAAAAAAAACTGCAACCAAAATCGAAAAAGTAAAGTCTGCATAGAGATCGACCTCCAGCTATTCAATGCAGAAAAAACAAATGCAAATGAGGTTTTAAAATATTCTCCCTTATAGGATTAACATTAACAAGCGGGTGTGAGTGAAGTAGCCTGTTTCCCTTTCGTCTCCTCCTCCAAAAAAAAAAAAAAAAACTGCATATAACATTGGAAATGAGTAGTGTTCTAAAGGGTCATTCCATGATTTAGAATAATATAACACCAAAAAATATTGATAGGATTTGTTAATTAAACCCGATCAAAATTACCTACCTTTAGTGCCATTATATTTACTTATGGTAACTTACCATAGTAAATAGAATTTTTAACTCAATTTAAGTAATTTTTATCCAAATTTTTAGTTTTGTATAGGTTTAATTAACAAATCATAAACATTACATTTTGAATATTGTTTAATGTTATATTACTAAAATGACTGAAGTCAATTATTCTAAATGTAACGTAAGTTAGCATGGAATGACCCTAAAGTTCTTTTTGGTGTAATTAAAATATTACGGAAAAAGTTAAAATTAATAAATTGTATAGTTAATATTCATATAGGTAATCTTATTGGGTGCTTAATTTATTTTTTCTAGCTGGTCTATCATGCAGGGGCTCCTTAAGAACATTGACAAACAGCTTTCTAAAAAAGAATATTACACTTTTGAATGAAACTTTGTATTGTAACAGGATAAAAATCCGTAATGCCATAAAATTTGGCTTACTCTTTTTAATGAACGGAGGATGGAAATATTTTCCAACACACCTTTTCGCATAATTGAAAATGATTGTTGAATGAATAACGTTTATTTCAAAGTATAAATGTACCATTGTTCACAAATCGCCCATCTTTATCAAACATATTGGTAATGTAATTTGTAATTTCCAATTTTCAATCCTTTTGCTCCTTTTTGAAAATCGTCCAATTTTTCGAGTGAAATACGTAGTTTTTTTTTCGAAATAGGGATATCTTTTCTGTGTTTTTTCTTCAAATTTTCGCTTTACTTTGAGGGGATGCCATTTCATTGAAAATATTTTCTAAAACGGCCACCCATTTGACTAGCTTTTGGAATAAAAGAATTGTCTAAATCTTGACTTTTTATCCCTTTAAGACCTAACCTACACAATTGTGTAGGTGATCCTCTTAAGGAAAAAGAAAAACAATTCCCTCTTTCCCTGTGATTTTAAAGCCGAGCCTGCACCACACAATTGTATGGATCTTCCTTTATGTAACCTGACAACGTAAAAAAAAAAATTCAATCAAATATAATATGATCTTATTAATTTGGGTTAAAAACCAAGCTTTTATTTTCTACCAAAACTCTTCAGATCTTAAAGGGATATCGAAGCGCTCTAGCAAGTTTTTAATATCAACTAAATAGTTTTCAACTTTCTTTGTATTTTGCTATCTTAATTCTTATTGAAAGAGTAAATTTTCGAATCCAAAAAGGCCAATTTCTAAAGAAAAAATTGGATACGTTACGAAACACAGTATTTTTCCTTTAGAACTGACTCTATCCAACTTGAGATTTGAAGAACTCTAACCATTTTAACGTATTTTGTAAAAACTAGTATTGTGAAAAAGATTCTAAGATTCCTTTTTAAAGCAAAATTAGAATGTCAAAAAGGCTTAGTTCATCTGTAAATAAAACCAGTTTTCTATTCTATTCGGTACACCAAATCTGTCTTCATTGAAAGTAGTGTTCGCCGGTGCTGATGCGCCCTTAAATATACCTATGATTTAATGCATTTAAACGAAAATCTTTCTAAACGATCTTAATGCTGTTTTCAAATGAAAATATCCAAACAAACTTGTGATTTGGAGGCATAGGGTGGTGAAAGTTGCGGACTGAAGAAAATTGCAGATAAAGTTATGGAATAAATCATTTTTCGGTGACATAGATATCGATATTGATGTATAGTGGCTTCCACTTATTCCCGCAAAATACCAATAGCACGATATCTTGGAGAGAACTGGATGTTTTTGTCGAACAACCTTCTTTTATTTAATCGACGAAAATCGTCACATTCATAAAATATTCCACAGTAGTAATAAATTCACAAACACCCGGAATTCACATCTTGTGATATGACGATAGCCAGCGTAGGATGACTTTTGAAATTTTTGTCAGGGGTGTGAAGTAAGAATCAAAGGTTTTGGACTGCATAGCAGAATTTTTGAAGTATTCCAAAGTGCTTTTGAAGTATACCAAAGGGTGGCGAGGGGCCAAGGCATTCTATTGGGGTGTTGATGGACCGGAGACTAGAGAAGTGTGTGGGGATGAGAGATAAGCACGCGTTAGAAACATCGCTTAATTATTTTGAATTTTTGAGCGTAGGTGCGTGAACTTTGAGCGGGTTACCAGAACCGTTTAGAACAAACGCATGTTAAATTTTGTAATTGCCGACAAGGACGGGTTAAATTCATTTGGCTTACAGCACACTTTGGCAAAAATTGGAAATAATTCTGAATTTTGGGAACAGCTGGAAAGGCATTTTTGAAACTCTTTATATTTTATTGAATAGCAGGCTTGAGAATTGCATGCGGCTTCTTTTGAAGAGGGCATCTGGGCCTTTTTGAGAAGCCAAAACATGACCATGAGAGACAGATTTTATACATTGTGTTATTTCTTTTACAGTGATAACTGGCAGGGAAATTAAAAATACGTTAACGAATAGATTGATAAAAATAGATATCATTTTGACTGCATATCTTTTCGTTGAGAGAGAAAGGAAATAGGCGCGTCTTTAACTGCCGGGAATATATATAAAACGCGTGAATGCAGAAAAGGGAAAATATATTTATTAATTTAAATATAGATTTCTTTAATTTTGAAAAGAATGTTTCTTTACCATACGGCAGCGTACATAGTGTGCTACTCCAGTCTGTTTATATTTTTAAACTAAAGACCAGCGTAGCCTGGGTCTTAACTGTACTTAAAATTGGTGTTGAATGAATTTAAATATTTAAAAAAATCTTTCCAAAAGAACCTGATAATGGGGGGGAGGGGGGGGGTCACTACCTTCGATAGCTAAAAAGCGTTTTCTTCTCCCTCCCCCCCCCCACATCGGGTCATTTAATATTTAAAAGTAGTTCTTATTGTCCAAACGCTTTGAAATTTGAGTTATTCACAGACGTCGGTAATATTCTATTTATAATTTTCGTGCTAAAATATTAATATTTAGTTGTAAAAAGCAGCGTTTGTCATTTTTTTTCACACATGGAAATCCTACGGGAAATCCTTTGATTATTTTACCCCTAACTGTTATATGTAAACTGAAATTTTACTGGAACAACAGCTAAAAGATTAGGGTATTAAAAATTTATCTCAAAAATAAGTTTACGTTATAAGTGTGAAAAAAAAAAAAAAAAAGTTAAAACCCTATGTGATATTTTTTATTTTCAGATTATTCCCCCCCCCCCCCCCCCAAATCTAAATTTCTGAACAAAATTTATGCTGGATCATTATCAAAAACGTTCGTAGTGAAAAAAGTTCTAAAAGTATCAAAAGTTTCAAAGCGATTATATAAAATTATTTTTATAAACGAAATGTGCGTAATGTAAATCCTACGGACAAATGCGTGGGGGGGGGGGGAAATTAAATTAGGCAAAAGTGACTATCGGAAATTTTTTTTAGAGTTAATATTAGTATTTTTTTAAACCAAAGGTATCTTTGAAATTTGAATGTATTCTCGTTAAGCATGAGCGATTTGTTTTGTCATATTTTGATTAAAAATTCCGGTAGAAAAATTTTGAACATTGCCAAAAAAAAAAAAAAAAAAAAAGACTTACGGAAATGAACGTTTTTGAAAGGGGTAATATTAGTATTTTTTAAAACCAAAGGTGGTATTGTAAAGAAAAATGAATGTAAATAGGGTTTGGTATCTTTTGGTTTGTTCGTATTTTGATTTCCAATACCTATTTTTAAACACGGCAACCCCCCCCCCCAAACAATTTGCGTAAGTGATTTTCAGAAACTATTTTTTTTTTCAGAGGGTTAGTACTCATATTTTTCGAAATGGGAATTAACGTTGATATGGTCTGGCATTTTTAGTTTTTTCTTACCTTGATCGAAGCGCTGATAGATTTTTTAAAGATAGCAGAAATCGCGAAAGTGACTTACGGAAACTAACATTTTGAAATATTTAATATTTTTTCGAACCAAAGGCTTCGTCTGAAACGCAATTGAAAGTCTTTGATTTGTTTGTATTTTATTTGCAAAGCCAATGCACAATTTAAAAACATCGCAGAAAGGATATCTCAAAAGTAAGTTTTACAATTTTTTTTGTTTGAGTATTAATTTTCGTATTTTTCAAAATGAGAATGAACGTAGGCTTGTATTTTTAGTTTTTTTCTTATTTTGTTCAGAAGCGCTGATGCAGATTTTTAAAGATAGCGGCGCACAGTGGTGTCAAATCGTGATGATGTGTCGTTAAATCGAAGTTTCCTATTTCTGAGTATTGTAGAATGTATGTACATTTCTACTGTTAAATGTTTCTTTTATACGCACCTATGAATTTACAATGCTTGTGTGAAGATGGATGTTTGAACAATTCTTCTTGTGGCGTAAATTTCACACTAATTCTACCCTTTTCGGATAGTTTTTTCTTTACACTTCTCTAAAATATCATTAAATTTCCACTTTAATTAGATTTTTGTATTTCAGAATATCTGAAAAAGTTTTTTTTTTTATTGATAAAGTGATCTATGAAAACTTTCGAAAGGTTCCTCGGACTTTCATAGCATAAAATGAAACATCTAAAATCATATATAAAGATCTATTGCGTTTGTGATTTTATGAGCTGAGGTTAAGGAAAAAGCTAAAGGGTTTTGAAGTTGGACAAGTGCTTAAGATAGTTCCAGATTTCGCATTGAAATTCTTTATGGAATGTAACATTGTGAATTTAAATTCATTTTAACTATTTTTCTTATTAAATTATTTCAGATTTTCTCCTTTTTTTTCGTTGATAAAGTAATATTGATACATATTAAAAATGTGTTTAATTTATCAAATTCTTCCAGTATTTGGACATGGAAAATCTTAACTTCCTGATTTTATTTACTTGGTTCATCTTGCTAAATAAAATTTAAACTGTGTAACGTCGTGTATTTCGATTTGGAAAGGGATTCTTTTAGCGAGTTAATTATTCATGTTGCCGTTTTAATTTATTGTATTTTAGTTTGACATTTATACTTATCTAAAAGTTTCCTTTATTAAACAAAGAAATCTCGTAAGATTGACTATAGCGCCTAATCATACTGCAGATACAAAAAAAGGGAAAAAATCACTTTGGTGAGAAATGTCTATCTGAAATTGGGTGTAGAAAAAAAGCCTTGGTCTCGCTACTTATCACTGTTTTATGGTATTAGGTTTGTAGCTCACATCAATTGCATTTAATTTACTAATTAAATCTGTAATTAAAAGCGAAATACTAATATTTATTGATCTTTAGTACTGTTAAGCAACTTGATTGTAGAAATGAAATAGGAAATGAAATTTTGCAATTTTTAAATCCTCATTTCTGAAGTGTTATTTAATTTTTTTTTCATTAGTTTTCGAAAAAAGTTATGAAATTGCTTTATATTCCAAACAAGTTTGAATAGAATCCAAACAGGCAAAAGTATGAATATTTTTGCTTTGTCTCCTTAACCCCCGTCACCTTCGTACCCAACCCCAATATCTAGAAATCCGCCCCTTTAGTTAAGGGATAAAAGATGAAGCGGAAATTTCGGAGGTGACAGGTGAATTGGGATGTTTTGAGTAGTATTTGTTGATTGAAACGACAAAGTAATGAAAAGGGCAAATTTTTCTTATTGGAACTTTTAAATATTTTATATTTTCGATGTTGAGAGTGGGCAAGAGAAAACAATCATATGGTTGTTAATACCTATTCATTGTAACTACATTTTTTAAAAAATAATTTAAAAAAACAAATTTAGGAGGAAGAAGCCAAATTTGATTTATTCATTATAGTTACGAAATAACAAACAAAACAAATTAGTAGTTTGTAAAAAAAAAAGTTCAGATTTTTGGCATTGAATGCTAGAGAGGGGTTGGTAGTATGATGATATATACATATTTTCATTATTCTAAATTGATAGTTCCCTTATGTTTTCTAAAGATTAATTAATTTTTTACTTAAATCCTGTCTATTTGAAAGATTAAAAGTAATTCCATTTCATCAAATATATTAGCGTTTCTTTTCAGTCATTATGTCTGGTCTTTTAACTGCAAAAACGTATCTTCCTTTTCTGCATATAAATGCAGCTGCAAATTATTCAATATGTACGTTAGATATTTTCATTATCCGTTCAACTTTGTTCTCTGTCTGGAAATAATGATAAATAAAAAAGTTTTCATCTGCACTTTTGTCCATGCAGAACAATAAATGCTGTCTTTAATTCCCAACGGTCAAAATTCTGTATGATCAGCAAGTGATTAATCTCCAGAAAGTCACACCTGCTCTCATTCTCATAACCTTCATTGGGTTGAGTGTCAAAATTACGAAAAATAGCAATAAGTAGCCTAGCATGGCACTCCTTTCATTCCTGAAATTAATATGCCTGAAGCCTAACTGTCATAAACTCTTTCTGGCGAAGACTGTTCGATACATATGTATATTGCAGCAGATCTGACTTCCAAGCTAAAAGGATCTAATTATTTCGGTGAGTTAATGGAGGCCACCCCTTGCTTCATCGTAAATCGTGGGCAATAAATATTTTCTGTTCTTCAATGGTATTGGTTTAACATCTACAGGATGAGAAACTTGAGTTTTGCTTATGACAAAGCATCTTGTTGTACTCTCCACCGTTTTCTCTGTCGCTTATGCTTCTATTTGTCAGAAAATCTAATATACTGAATTCCTGTTATTTTATTTACAACCACTATACTTCAATTTCTCCTCCACAGGTAGAGATGAAATGGATTTTTTTTGGGTGGAGTGAAAATTATAGATTATTTAATGTTACAATAAAAAGAAAACTGCCCAGTTAAACTGAGGGCATTGAGCTCACAGGCTATTCACGCTAATTGTATATTATACTCGTATTTCAAAGAATTTAAAATAAGCCCTTCGAAAAATAAAGAAATCGACAATATATTAAGGGGGGGTTATCCCCCCGTTACCCCCTCAGAGTTAATGTACCCCTTAAACTAATCAGGGAAGCCTCTTATTACAATGAATATATACATACAAAATTTGAAGAAAATCAGATAATGCTGCATGAAAAACCCATTTATCTAAATTAAGGGGGGATTAGTCCCCCCCCTTCCCCCTTTATACTTAACCAATGAACCCCCAAAACTACTCAGAGATGCGCATTATCACAATGAACCTATATACAAAATTTGAAGAAAATCGGATAATTCTGCTTGAAAAACCCATTTATATAAATTAAGGGGGGGGATTAGCCCCCCGCCGCCCCCCCCCCCCCTTTATACTTAACCAATCAATCCCGAAAACTAATCAGGGAAGCGCCTTAACACAGTGAACCTATGAACAAAATTTGAAGGAAAACTGATATTTCTATGAAGAGTTATCGCGTTACGTACATACATACGTACGTACGTACGTACGTACATACATACATACAGAACCGGCGGGCACATGAGCTCTCAGGCTTTGATAGCCTGTGAGCTAAAAATAATCTTTTCTTTAAAAAGTGGATTTTAAAAGATTGTTTTGTGTAGTAGAAATATGCAAAGGGTCGGGAGGATGGAATCTGACGTTTCGGGAATCATCTAATTAATGAATTAAATGATTCATTAATAATTGATTATAAATACAAAGGTCTATAATTTAAAAAAAAATCTCTGCTGGAGGGCAAATAGAAGAAAACATTGCTTGCGCAGGGGTTGGGGATTTAGCTGATAATTTTATTGATTGTTTATCTTTTTACTTTTGCATTAACAGTAAAGAAAAATCATTTTTATACAGATTTCAAACTTTGCATTCTGGGGGTGAGGGCGGTGGAATTTGTTTTAAAAAGCAAGTCACCTGAATCAAAAGTGGAAAATTATCATCCTTGTCAAGAGTCTTGTAGAAAAAGAAAGTTATTTAATAAAAACTTGCCCCCTCCAGCCCCAACTACATTTTATTTGAATTCCCTATGCAATATCATTTAGACCAATGTAAAATCAAAAATGAATGTTATAAAACTACTAAGGAATCCAGAAATGATTTTTGGCCATATGATCGCGATTCGGGACCACTGTGCCGCGTCCGAATTTTTTTTCAAAGAGTTAATATTTAAAATCAAAGGCGGCGTTTGAAAGCAAAGTATGGTCTTTAATTTGGTGCAGTTGGTTTTTCCGTATTTATTTTACTTAGGCGAATGTGAGATTCATGAAACTGGAAAGAAAACATTAATTCGGCGCTTTGGAATTACTTTTTTTTGAAAGGGTTAAAGTAAACATTTTTTTCGAATAGATTGCGGCGTTTAAAACATAAGTACGAAATTTAAGAATAAGGTAAAGCTAGGAGACTCTGCGCACAATTCAAAAGAATAACAATAAAAAATTTAAATATTTTTTGCTAAACTATCCATGAGTAATTTTTACTTCATTTGTTTTTTTATGTATTTCCATTGCTATTTTGTTATGTTGCAATTTAATAGAACAGTTGTAATAAAACCAAGAAAGTTATTTTGCGCAATCTGTACTTACAGGGTTGGTTTGATTGCGCATACGGGTAGGAGAGATTGTTACTAATAACTTCAATTAAATTGTTAACAATAATAATTACACTTAAATGACATTGTTGTAAGGTTTTTGGGAGTAAATATTGTATTAGGAGTGAATATTTCAACCTAATGATTAAAGAATCAGAAAAAGAAATTTTAAAAAATATTAATTAAAGGAAAAAAAATATCAGAAAAAGCAAGTCCAGATAGGATTACAAAATAACATTAAGTTACTCGATAACACGTTAACTTGAAATTAGTCCTTTTCATTTTCATGCAAATTTACCAATAAGCTGCGTAATCTCTCCTAGCATGGAAATTAATGGGAACAATGCGCCATCTGTAAGTAGCAGATGCGCAAACTCTCCAATTTCGGTAGGAGAGACTGCGCGGCCTTTTATTTAAACATGACCGCTACTAAAACGAACCGTTGATGTTCACATTGTTAGTCTAGATTAGTGGCTTATGAGAAATCGTTTAAGTTAAAAATATTTTGTACAACTGACATTGTATAGAAATTCTGATGAATAGCTATGGAAATTAAAGCCCTTACTTTGGGAAAACAAAACAAAATAGCAATACTTTATCTTAGACGCTCAAAACAATCATCGTGCACTTTCAAGTTAACACTCCACTACTGCTGTTCTACAACTACTGTTGTGCCACTGATTAGATGGAAAGGTAAACATCCGGTTTAAAGGAGGAAATGGAAGAATCGACTAGTTATTAGAGGTGACAACTTAAGCCTGATTACCGGAGGGGCAAACTGCCACCAGTAAAATGGAATGGAAATTTTCTGGATAGAAATTCTGCAGGAGTAAGGCGTTATATTAGGACGAATAATTCTATTAAAAGTTACCGGTGAAAGATTTCCTCCCAAGTTATATTTCTTATCTCTCCCTGCGAGACGTCTGTATTTGGATTCGTCCTTATTTTCGCCTTGATAATATTCCACACAATACGTGGTCGGACAGTACCTGGACTCGCTGCGCGCTCACTCTACTCCTTCCCCCCGAAACTCTATGTGCGCAATCTCTCCGACCGCGTCATCTCTCCTGGCTTTACTTTATGGCATTTGTATTTCCGTATTTTGAACTGTTTCGGCCATAGCACATTAATTAAAATTGGGAAAGAGAAAATGCCGATCTCTCGCTTTTTCTCTACGTAGTGAGCATGCGCGGGCGCGTTTGCCGATTTGCGAAATAAACGAATGCTTTTTCGAGGAGTTTTTAAATATCTTGGCTAATTATCAAACAAATGGGTAAGTGTGATCTAAGATCGAACAAAGTGTTGAGTTTAATATTCCTTTTAAAACACTTTATTGATTAATAAATCCAAATCATTAATTTATAATTATTAAATCCTTATTTATTAATACTTTGCGAGATTATTATGCGAGTACATTGTAAAAAATGTACTGACAATCGAGACACCAGTAATTTCCGTATTTTAACGGGAAAAAAATTCCATGAAATTTTCCGTGATTTCTGAAATATCCGTTTTTAAATTTCCGTTTTTTAACAGATATCTTCCGTATTTTTTAGAAATGTCTGTCGTTAAAATTTAATTTTATGGGACCAAAAAAAAAGTATCTCAAAGAACATCTTATAAGGGATAGAACTGCTTTCCTCCGAACGGCTGCAATAGGTAGCTTTATACTTTTAGGTAGCTTTCAATACAATAAAAGAAAACTGTCCAGTTAAACTGACGGCATTGAGCTCACAGGCTATTCACACTAACTGTAAATTATATTCTTATTTCAAAGAATTTGAAATAAGCCCTCGAAAAATGAAGAAATCGACAATATAGTAAGAGGGGGGAACCATCCCCCGTTTCTCCTTCTTATAATTAACCAATGAACCCATAAAACTAATCAGAGAAGCGCCTTACCACAATAAACCTATATACAAAATTTGAAAAAATCGGATAATTCTGCATGAAAAATCCATTTATCTAAATTAAGGGGGGTTAGTCCCCCGTCCCCACTCTATACTTAACCAAAGAACCCCCAAAACTAATCAGAGAAGCGCCTAATCACAATGAACATATATATAAAATTTGAAGAAAATCTGATAATTCTGCTTAAAAAACCCATTTATCTATATCAAGGGGGGTTAGTCCCCCCCGTTCCCCCCTTTATACTTTACCAGTGAACCCCCAAAACTAATCAGGGAAGTGCCTTACCACAATGAGCCTATATACAAATTTGGAGTAAATTGGATAATTCTGCATGAAAAACCCATTTATCAAAATTAAGGGGGAGGGGGTAGCCCCCGTTTCCCTCCTTTACACTTCACCAATGAACCCCCAAAACTAATCAGGGAAGCCCCTTACCACAATGAGCCCATATAGAAAGTTTGAAGTAAATCGGAAAACTCTGCATGAAAAAAATCATTTATCTAAAATAAGGGGGGAGGATTAACCCCCCGTTACCCCCTTTATACTTAACCTATGAACCCCCAAAACTAATCAGGAAAGAACCTTATCACAATGAACCTATATACAAAATTTGAAGAAAATTGGATAATTCTGCATGAAAAAACCATTTATCCAAATTAAGGGGGGTTAGCCCCCCCATCCCCTCCCCCTTTATAGTTAACCAATCAATCTCCAAAACTAATCAGGGAAGCGCCTTATCACAAGGAACCTATAAACAAAATTGGAAGCAAAACGGTTATTTCTGTCAAGAGTTATCGCTTTACGTACGTACGTACATACATACATACAGAACGGGCGGGCACATAAGCTCTCAGGCTTTGATAGCCTGTGAGCTAAAAAAGTATAAAGCTACCTATTGCAGCCGTTCGGAGGAAAGCAGTTCCGGAAAATTTCGATATATTTTCACCGATCATGACCCCAGACCCCAAAACCACCCTCCGTTCAAATGTTGATTTATATATCTCTGACCTATGTCATACGATAACGCTCGTGTTTATAAATCGATTTTGATGAAACTAATTGTGTGTATTAAGGTCACCAATGTCTCGACCGAGTTCGTTGGCCAGCTTGGTCCGCCATTTTGTTTCAAGATGGCGGCCATTTAAAAATTTAAAACTAAAATAAATATACAAAAAAATTAAAAATTAAATTTTTTAATTGCGTGTTAGGCCTTGATACAAGGATTCCAGAGCATTTTTTGGTTTACCTCTATCTTGAAAAATGGCTGAGATAGAGCAGTTTGAAATTCTAGGGTGGCTGACATTTTGAAACAAAACAGCACATTAACGCGATTACTCGCAAATTATTTTCTTTCATTGTTGTAATAATTTTCCCAATCATACGCATAAAACTATATATTCATATCCGTTAGCGCCAAAATTGGTGACATTGGCGACAAAATTGGCAACAAAATTAGCAAAATTTGTGACATTTGGCGAAATATCGCAAATTTGGCGACCAAAATAAGTCTTCATAAATGAAGCCAATTTGGCTATTGCTCAATAATTTGGCGAAATTCTTATTCAAATTCAGTATTAACGAATCTTTTGTAAACGTTTCTTTGCATTTTAACTTGCTGTTTTCGTGTAACATTAGCTAAAATTTTAAAACGAAGATATAGGAAAGCTACCTTTTCCTCCCGGTACAGGCCGGAAGGACTTTTTTTAATAGAAGTGAGATCTGTCTATGGTTCTGATCTGAAAATGACCCTTCTTACAGGGACACATCCCAACTTATTTATTTGAATTTACGTAGAATTGTAATCGAGTATTATGTACTAAGTATCTCTGACTAATCTTAAATGTGCGTGTTGATGAACAAATAAAGTAATTGAAAGTAACTTGGACTGATTACGAAAAGTGGAGCATAATAGTCATAAACTGAATTTAAAAATATCGACATTTTAATCAGTGTCAATTTTTCTAAATAAGTTTTGCTCACCTTTATTGTTTAAAGTAATGTTGATTCTTCCTTGTTCTTTCTGCCGATCCTTTTTACAGTTTCGCTGTTTCAGGAAAGATGTCAGCTTTGACGAAGATTTCAAAAGGCCAATATTTTTTTTATTGACCAACTCATAAAAGGAGGTTATCAATTCGACGTGTATGAATTTTTTTTTTTTAAATGTATGTTCAGAGATTACTCCGGAACTATGCGTCCTATTTATGTGATTTTTTTTTAAGTGAAATCTTCTTTAGGCGCGTTGGGCATTTTTGAGATGGGAAAAAAACATTGAAGTCCCGACACTTACTGTAACAGACACTGTTACCGACGCCTCTGTATATTTGAAGTGAAAACTTCTTTAGGCGCGTTGGGCATTTTTTGAGATGGGGGAAAAAAACCATTGAACTCGCGACACCGTTACTGTAACCAACACTGTTACCGACACCTCTGTATATTTGAAGTGATTGAAGTGAAATCCTCTTTCGGCGCGTTGGGCATTTTTTGAGATGGGAAAAATTCATTGAACTCACGACACCGTTACTGTAACCGACACTTCTGTATATTTGAAGTGAAAACTTCTTTAGGCGCGTTGGGCATTTTTTGAGATGGGAAAAAAACCATTGCACTCGCGACATTGTTACTGTAATCGACACCTCTGTATATAAGTATGTACATGTATTCTGTATAGTTAGGTATGAAGTAGGGCGGGGCGTGCGCGTTGCGCGCCGCATGCCTGCATGTGCACTATTGCACCGCGGTATAGTAAGCGCAGAAAAATGTAAGCGGTATAGTAACGCAGAAAAATTTAAGCGGTATAGTAAGCTGTATAGTAAGCGGTATAGAAGCGGTATAGTAAGCGCAGGAAAATGTAAACGGTATGGTAAGTGGTATAGAAGTGGTATAGTAACACAGAAAAAATGTAAGCGGTATATTAAACGCAGAAAAATGTAAGCGGTATAGTAAGAGCAGAAAAATGTAAGCGGTATAGTAAGAGCAGAAAAATGTAAGCGGTATAGTAACGCAGAAAAATGTAAGCGGTATAGTAACGCAGAAAAATGTAAGCGGTATAGTAACGCAGAAAAATGTAAGCGGTATAGTAACGCAGAAAAATGTAAGCGGTATAGTAACGCAGAAAAATGTAAGCGGTATAGTAACGCAGAAAAATGTAAGCGGTATAGTAACGCAGAAAAATGTAAGCGGTATAGTAACGCAGAAAAATGTAAGCGGTATAGTAACGCAGAAAAATGTAAGCGGCAAAGTAAACGCAGAAAATGTAAGCGGCAAAGTAAACGCAGAAAAATGTAAGCGGCAAAGTAAACGCAGAAAAATGTAAGCGGCAAAGTAAACGCAGAAAAATGTAAGCGGCAAAGTAAACGCAGAAAAATGTAAGCGGCAAAGTAAACGCAGAAAAATGTAAGCGGCAAAGTAAACGCAGAAAAATGTAAGCGGCAAAGTAAACGCAGAAAAATGTAAGCGGCAAAGTAAACGCAGAAAAATGTAAGCGGCAAAGTAAACGCAGAAAAATGTAAGCGGCAAAGTAAACGCAGAAAAATGTAAGCGGCAAAGTGAGCGCAGAAAAATGTAAGCGGCAAAGTGAGCGCAGAAAAATGTACGCTGTATTGTAAGCGGCAAAGTGAGCGCAGAAAAATGTACGCTGTATTGTAAGCGGCATAGTAAGCGGTATAGTAAACGCAGAAAAATGTAAGCGGTATGAAAATTGATTCAGTACTTTTTCAGAAATTAAACAAAAACGAAAAAGAAGAAGCATTTTAAAAATAGTTAATTTGTTGGGCAGACGACTTTCATTTAATATCCTAAAATATTACCTATTACGTGAATTTGCAAATAAAGACTGACATCTTTAAATCAGCTTTAACTTATCGGATTATAATTCTGCATGAAAAAATTAGAGGGGGGGGGGGGAGTAGCCACTGTTCCCCCCTCTCTTTATACTTAACCAATGAGCGTCTTATCACAATGAACGTATATACAAAATTTTGAGCAAATCGGATATTATCAAAAGTTATTACGTTCGGGCCACCAGTTGTTGGGCAGACGACTTTCAAGTTGCAAATAATAAAAACACCTTTTTAAATCATCTTTAACTTATAGGATTTATTTTCATAGAACAAACTTTTTAAGATCAAAACTAAAACTTTTGAGTGTTGCCAAATTTGAAAAGCAAAATTACATAAAATTGTGAATTGGATAAATATAATACAACGTACGGATAAAAACTAAATTATGCCACAACAAATTTACTTTTGAATCTTTTTAAAAGTTCCATTGTTGCAGTTTCACAGCAGTTTGGCATATTTTGACGAGCGTTTATTGCCGCATAATTACATTGTTGTTTCTACGAGTTACAGAAAATATTTATCGATTTATCACCTGTGGCACACTAGTTGGAAACTGCCTTTTAAAATACCCATTTATCTATATTATATTATACAATACTATTTTTGTTAACTATCTAGAAAAATACATGAGGAATTAACCTGAAACTGCAGGTGTGTAAACACTAAAGTATAGCTTATATATTTCCGTGAATATTTTTTCCCGAAACCACATAGGGGACTGTCAACAAATTGAAAAGAACGAATATCTTTTGGATTACCCTGTAAAAACTAATGTAGCAAAATTGTTCAAACTCGAGATTATTAATAAGTGATTTATTGTAATATACTGTGTTAATTTGTATGAGGATAGCATGAATATTCGAAGAGAAATTAAGGTTTTTATAAAAACAGACTCAAATTTCGCCAAGTTTTTTGCTTATAATTTGCAGAGTTCTTAATATAAAAATTATTTTGAGAAAATATGTCAAACAACATTGTACATAATACTCTGCAATCGGAATTAAAAAATAGTAAAAATTGAATGAAAAATGAGCAGGTTTACTAAAAAATGTTTTACTGCGCATGCAATCAAAATATAATATGCATACTGTATTAGCTAAGCATATAGAGCAACTTTTGTGAAAGTCTCAAAATCATAGCTTGAAAATTCTGAAAATTATCGTCGATAGAAGAAGCTCGAAATCCGTTGTTCCCAAAAGGAAGTAAAAAGATGAGGGGTTGTATCCAAATATAGTAGTACGTGCAATATTGTGTACGCTATCTTGGCACTAATAAACAGATTAGTGTAGTAGTACGTAGTGTAGATCACGCAGAGTAATCTGAAAAATTAGCTTCCACAAAAATTCCAGGAATCTATTTGGTATATGCAAAAGCAAGTTCCTCTTTTCGGTTAAAATTAAACGTTTATTTAGCAAGCATATAAAAGTGGTACATTATACGAAGACTGTTCCATCAAGCCCATTTTTCAGGCAATTTATGGATTCCCTGTCTGAAGTTGTCGTTTGGAGCCATTCATTCGTCAAGCCAATTTTTGATACTTATACAATATGTGAATCGTACGTTTTGAAGGGCTGACTGCATCGACCGGAATAAATAGTAATCGAAGGAGCAATGTCTAAATAATATGGCGGGTGGGATCCAGTCCTGCCCTTCTAAGTATGTTTAAACGACACTTGAAGTATCAGTTTATCGTGTCTATTCCCCCATTCTGGTCCATTTTCTTGATTAGCTCGCTTCAAACGCATTAGTTGTCGTCGGTAGACTTCGCCATTAACAGTTTCAGTAGCTTCAACATCAAATAAACCTTCTTTAAATTGCCTGAACCACCTCTGAACATGCTATCGGAAAAAACATGTTCACCCTATATGGATAAATACCATTCTAAACATTAACAGGTGAAATGGAATGCAGTTTTCTGGAAAAGAAAAAAGAAATCTAAGTTTTTTTCTGGTAAGTTTCCTGAGGTATCACTGTTACACAGCAAATGTTAAACAGTTGGAGGGAAATCGATCGCATCATTGAAGGTACTACCAAAAAAAAAAAAAAAAAAAAAAAAAACTTTTGCAGAAAACTGCATTTCATTTCACCTGTTAGTATTTTTGTTATTAATGTTTAGAAGGATAGACCTTTCTCGGACGTGCTTATATATAAACGATGACTTTCAGCAGCGCTTTTCTTTAAGTTATAAAAGTATAAGATTTTCCCGCAAATTATTATTTCGCACAAAACTATTAATTTTTAAATCTAATAAACTAAGTTTTGAAGGTTATAAAGAGACGTTTCAAAAGCCTGTATTACCAGATTCACACAATACATATAAGACCACTTAACGCTATCTATTAGAAAAACGGTACTTTCGCATATACCCAATATTTTATCGTAAAATATTTTTAAAAAATGCTAATCTTTTTTATTTTGACTCCTATTAAAATGAGAATTATTTTTAAAAAAATGTACATTAAAATTCCAGCTGTACATAAAAGTGTAAATAAAGGAAGTTTTCTGTTCTCTTTTTGTTCTCGCAGTGGCAGTATGAAATGTGCATTTTGGAATGAGAATGAATGATTTCCACCAAAAACAAAGAAACTTGGACGACAAGGAATGCTCGGTCAAAGACTTTGCGTGAACATGCAGAAAATAAACATAGAGTGGGAACAATCAGGTGGATTAATCAATCCAAAACAAAATGACAAGTTTTATGTTTAGATTATTAATTTGTGGTTTTATCTTTTCAGAAATGCTACTCCTGGTCTGGACAGTTTCGCAGTAGCTATTGTACGAGGGACTTCGTCTCAAGACTGTTCGATTGCGTACCCAGACTGTTCTATTCTCAACTCTTGATTGGGAAATTTTAAGTGCTTTTAGATAAGTTTTTCATCTTGTTGATTGTATCGGCATTTATGTATTTTGCTGAAATATTTAATAAAATTAATTTTTATCTTCTAGATTCTATTTTTGATGTCACCATCCTCCCTTTTTTAAAACTTACAATGATGAGGTATCATACGAAAGCGTTTTGACATAACACGCTCAAATTTCGTTAAAATGCGTTGTTTGATTCAAACTTGCAGTTAAATTAAAAAATCGTATCAGCAAATCTGATAGTGGCGCGAAAGCCTCGCACTGATCCACTAATTTATAAAAAATGCTTAAGAACCTACGGATAGTCACATGAAGACACTCGGAAGTTCATGTTAAACCAACGGAGGCATTATTTGCAAATTTCTTGTTGGCATTTCAATACTTTTTAAATCTTTTTTGCATAAGATATCTATTTTCTTTAGTTTATTCAGCGGATACATTCATTTTTGGAACCGAACAACCAAATTTTTTTTTTTATTTGAAAGTAGAGTTAAAAATATTGAAATGCAAATGAGAAATTTGCAAAGAAATGCTTCTATTGAATTTTTATTAGTGAAGTCTTATAAGCACTTACATTAGGGTGGGCCGAAAAAAAACTTTTTTTTGTTTGATTCGCTATACCTCGGAAAACTTTCCTCTAGGGTAGCTTAGTATAATGCAAAAATAAAATAAATTGTTACGTTTGGCGGTAGCGCATTGGCCCTAAAATTTGAGAAAATATGATTTTTATCATTTTTAAGGGGAAGTGCGAGAATTTTTTTGCTTTGTATTTTGATTCACTATACCACGGATAACTTGCCTCTAAGGTAGCTTAGTATAATGCAAAAATAAAATAAATGAATTGTTACGTTTGGCAGTAGCGCATCGGCCCTAAAATTTGAGAAAATATAAGATTTTTCAAGGGGGAGTGGGATAAATTTTTTGTTTTGGATTTGCTATACCATGTAAAATGAGCCTCTAGGGTAGCTTAGTAAAATGCAAAAACAAAATAGATTTTCGCGTCTTGCGGTAGAGCATCGTCCCTAAAATTCGAAAAAATAATATAAGATTTTTTAAATTTTTCTAATAAATAGAAATAAATCAAATAACTTCTATAACAAGTAGATATAGACATATTTTAGTAGAACAAAGTATAGAAACGATAAAACAAAAATAGTTCATTTTAAAATTTATTAGTAAAGTATTAAGTTTAAAAAAAAACATTTAAAAAAGTTGACAAATTTTCATTGAAACCAAAAATTATTTTTCTGATTGTGTAAATATTCAGTTTGTAATGAAATATGGTACTTTACTTGTCTTTACTTTCTTTTGATATAATTGAATTAAGTTTGAACCAAGATTAGCTTGAAAAACTAGGCATTGACGATATTGAAATAAGTATAGTTCTTATAAAACCATCTGTGGAATTGGAGCCGATGACTTTTTCTGACGCCTCAGTTCTCTACCTTGAGTAAGAAAGTGTGCCAGGCTCATGAACAGTTAATTCTTCAAGACAGTTGCCTGAATTTATATCACTTCAGCAGGTACAGCTTATCTTTGCATAAACTTTGCTTGTCCATTTCTATAATTTCATACTCAACACTGTCAAAATTTACTACTGGGAGTTTCTCACATTTACTGAGCTGTGAGCCAATCGGACAACGAAATGATTGTGACCCAGTCATTTCACCATCTAAAGCTTGAAACAAATGTCGGAATGGCGATTTACTGAAATGTAAGAGGCACACCCTCCACTGTAGTGGCCGTTTAACTTGTTCTTCAATTGTGCGAATAACACTGTTTTCCACCCCATATTAATAACAGTGCCATCACATCCAATCATGTTCAGTTCATGAAGTGAAAATCCAACCTCAGTCAAATAAGAAAGAATGCTACTGAAAATATTTTGAGCAGAACGTGAAGAGTGTAAAACATGACCAATGCACACAGGTCAGCAGTACATGCTGGACACAAGTTCTGCTATAAAATAAGGTAGCTGTTTTTAAGATTTATCTGTTCGTGAGCCTGGTACACTTTCCCACTCAAGGTGGTTAACAACGGCGAAAAGAGTTCTCAGATTGTATTTAGGTATTGAAAACACAACAGACGAGAGCAAGATCTTAGTTTTTTTTTTCTCTTAAAATCATATATACTTCTATGGTTTTATATAAAAAAGTAAATACTTTACAAACAGACCAGAACATGTATTTGAAGTTACAAAATGTTCGATTCCTGCCCGAAAAAATGCTGAAAGGAAAGTCGACCCAGTAACTGAGAGAAACGTATTTTTTGCCCGTCCAGAAAACTTGTTTTTGAGTATGACAGTAGATAAAAGGAATCATATAATACAGTTAGGTTTCAGAAAAATAATAATGGCTAGAAACTTAGCTTCTAAAAAAATGTTAATCAGCAGTTTTCAACCACCAATAATCAATTTCCTAACTACAGATAACATTGAAATGAATCACTGGAACACTACTGCACTTTCACCACCACGTTTGCTGCGAAGAATCAAATTTTAGTGCCGATGCGCTACCGCGAAGCGTAACAAATTATTCATTTTATTTTTGCATTATACTAAGTTAACCTAGAGCAAGTTTTCCAAGGTATAGCTAATCAAAAAACATAACAAAAATTCTCGCACTCTCCCTTGAAAATGATAAAAATCTTATATTTTCTGAAATTTTAGGGCCGATGCGCTACCACCAAACGTAACAATTTATTTATTTTATTTTTGCATTATACTAACAAGGAGACCGCCAAACATGATGCGCACAGATTTTGATGATTTTAAAGTATGTTATAGAGATCATAACCCTAACTATTCAGGTCAAAGGTTTCCTTCAAAAATGGATTTCAGTTTTCGAGAAATTTCGGGTTAAAGTTCAGTATGCATTTCAAATACCCATTAGTTCGCAATCTTGAACAAGGACTCCTTGGTGCCAAGGTAGCGTTCGCGATTTGAGAGCCGGAGGAGGGTGTTCTGTCCTCTTGCGTGACTTTTACCTTTTTTAACAAATTTTATATATTTGTCTCGTTATAAGTTTTATGCAGAATTATGAATTCTGCATCTTTGAACTTTTTGATATTTTCCTAATAAATTCCATTTAAATTTTCGAATATTTCGTGAAAATTTACAATTTTTTTTCTTTTTTGTGCAGTTTTGAAATTAGTATTTCCATTGACGAAATTCCAAGCTAATTAATTCCAACAACATATCTTAAAAGGAGTAATGAAATATTAAAGCAATAACGCTTATATCAAAGTTTTAGCCAGTTATATATATTTTTTTTATGTTATTTGAATACATTTAACTGTAAAGTTCAAACTCATCATTTTTGATTTGCACAAATAAAAAATATATTACAAATATTTTTTTTTCAGTCTAACGAGTCGATGCCATGCAGAAAAATTAAACTAGAAATAAAAAATCGTTTGTAAATTACAATACATATAAAAATATCTGAAAAAAAAATAGTCTGCAATGACTTTTACGGCAATATCAGAATAAATAAAATTTTCTTTTTATCCATTTCGCTCAGCTTCCTTTGCAGACTATTACCACGTTTGAAATAATTTCTTTTTCAAATTTAATGCTTTTTAAAATAGTTATCACAATTTTATTTGAAGAATATATAATATGCTAATTTATACATTCTTCCAATATTGTTAAAAGAATTATTTAAAGGCGATTTTTAATGCGGAATTTGTTTAAAATATTTTTGCGATAGGTATCGCACAATTAGTTCCATATTTAATAAACTAAAAATGTCGATGTCGGTGATGATAAATATTTTAGTAATTCAGCAGTTAACATATTTCAATATATTTAAAACAAATCAAATAATAAAATTATATATTATTTTGTTAATTTTTTTAATCATTTAAATTTTTTAAAATTGAAAATGCAAATAGAATAAATGCATTATTTCATAAATACGATAAATAAATAAGTAAATATACATAAATGTAAACAATCATTTTAAAAAGACAAGATATCAAGACATAAATTAGTTTGGATTTTCGTCAAAAGAAATATTAGAATAAAAATTGCGCAAAAACTATAAATTTTCCCGAAATATTCGAAAATGTAAATGGAATTTATTAGAAAAATATTAAAAAGTTCAAAGATGCAGAATTCATAATTCTGCATAAAACTTTTTACGCGACAAATATATAAAATTTGCTAAAAAAGGGTAAAAGTAACTCAAGAGGACAGAACACCCACCTCCGGCTCTCAAATCGCGAACGCTACCTCGGCACCACGGAGACCTTACCTTGTTCAAGATTGCGAACTAATGGGTATTTGAAATGCATGCTGAACTTTAACCCGAAATTTCTCGAAAACTAAAGCCCATTTGAAGGAAACCTTTGACCTGAATAGTTAGGGTTATGATCTCTATAACATACTTTAAAATCAAAATCTGTGCGCATCATGTTTGGCGGTCTCCTTGTACGCTACCCTAGAGACAAGTTTTCCGCGGTATAGCGAATCAAAAAATAGTTTTTTTCGCCCCACCCTAACTTACATGTCTAAGATTTTCTAGCTTCTGAAACTATAGTAACCATTTGTATGAATAAAAATTGAAAGATTTAAGGGCAAACTACCGGATGGACCCAAATGAGTAAGTTAATAGTTTTCGAATTGTAAAGTATCTTCCAATAGCATTGTACCGATCACTTGCGATTTTAGACGTTTTGTTAAATATCTAGAAAAATACGTGAGGAAATTATCCTCAAACTTCAGATGTGTAAACAGCATGTTTCCGCGAACATTTTTCCCCCGAAACTCCATAGGGAACCGTCAACAAATTGAAGAAAAACTAATGTCGAAAAAGCGTTGAAACTTTAGCACATGATTAGCAGGCTTCTTGTAATAAACTGTTCATTTTTGAGGATAGCACGTATACTCGTGGAGAAATCCAAATTTCACCAATTGTTTTGCTTCTAATTTCCAGAGTTCTGAATATAAAAGAATGACAAACGACATTTTACACAATACCCTGCAATCAGAATTAAAAACTAAATATTCGACAAAAAAAGGAGTAGGTTCACTAAATGTTTCACTGTACATGCGCGAATGCAATCAAACTATGTCTTACCTAAATGTATAGAGCAACAAAACATAGCTTGGACATTCAGAAAGTGATCGTCGATATCCGTTGTTCCCAAAAGGAAGTAAAAGAAATGAAGGACACCCTCCGAAAGGAAAGTAGAATCGTCCTAACGTCATCAATGACGTTCGTATGGGGATAAAATGAAGGAGACGTTTATAGACGAGAGCCTAAAATGAGCGTCATTCCATCTCATGCGCATGCGTCAGAAGTTACCTTTTCTGGGAATTCAGAGCCTGATTCCAGCGAGGTATTACCATTTTTGGCGGTAAATCGCTTGCAATTTAGCAAACAGTTGTAGTGAATAAGAAAATATACGAATGCAATATTTGGCAGTTAATCGCTTTCAATTTTGTGTTTTACTTATGTTTGTTTTGATTTTTTTAAAATGATATGGTTATGTTAAACTTCATTTTATAATTTATAGTAATTGAATCAGTGTTTGATTGTATGTAGCAAGCATTTTATAAAGCCTTATTTTTCTTATAAAATTATTAATCATTACGTGTAATAAATATTCTATTTAAAAGCATATAGCATATATTTAAAAATCTATTGAAGAAACGCTAATACCTGTTTAAAAGAAAATGTATTCGCTATTTTTATGTTTATATTCATTAAGTCTGAGCGATACAGTTTATACTATTGTGTTATTCGTGTTTTAGTACATATGTTA
This sequence comes from Maratus michaelseni, assembly GCA_963931845.1. Classification (NCBI taxonomy): domain Eukaryota; kingdom Metazoa; phylum Arthropoda; class Arachnida; order Araneae; family Salticidae; genus Maratus; species Maratus michaelseni. The sequence continues at coordinate 500,906 of OZ007599.1, forward strand.
AACTTTTCTGTAAATATTCAAACCTGTTTACAAAACTGCGGTATGAATTCAAATAATATTTCGATTTAAATTTCAGCAAACAATATGACACAGAATGCAAGCTTTTCGGTTATACATTTAAAATTATTTCCTTGCAATTCGGAATAACTTTTATATTTAATGGTTGGATTCCTGTACTATTTATTTGAGTTCTGTAGTGTTTATTGTGAATTATATGTCTGCAATAGGTTTTATGTTAATATTCTAATTCATTTACTATTCTATAACATCATAGATTTGTTTATTTTTTGACATATTTAAAATTTATTTAAAACATTCTTTATTTTAACACTACAGGTTTACTTATTTCTTGGTTTAAGGTAGTAATAATTCATTTTGAACAAAAAAATACTAGATTTCAATAAATTTGTTTATTTGTAGTAGAAAAGCTATTTTTAATCTGAATTTTAACACCACACCTATTTTTAATGCTTTCTATTCTCATTTTATTCAGGTTGGAAATGAGCATGCAAATCATTTAAAAACATAGAAGATAATTCATAAAATCTGATAATCTGGTTATAAATAAACAAATAAGTCTTCTGTTGATGTGATGTTTAAAAACACAAAAATTAATAAATTATTTTTAAAAATGTATCTATATTTTTAAGTGTGTAATTTATTACCATTGGTAATTTAAAATTATTCAAAATATTTGTTTTGAAAAATTAGAGAAAAATATTGAATTTACCAAAAATGTTTCAAAATGCTTGGAACCAAGCTTAATTCTAATCATCATATTTTAATGCAATTAGATTACAGCACTCTTTTCTAGATAAAACATGTACTACTAACAATGAAAAAAATGTAAATCATTATTTCATCTTGAATGTTTAATTAAATAAAATCAGCTTGGATATTTGTAATAGTTGACAATTTTTTTTCCTTAATATATATAATTAATTTCCACATGTTTTCTCCAAATAAGAATTTTTTTTAATATTCAAATACATGTGTCAATTTCTTTTTTGTTTATTTTTCCTTAAGTAATGAAAACAAGCTGTTTACAAAAGTATCTAAATGAAATATATTATTGTGTAAAAAATAAATTATTGTATTTATCATGTATCTAAAAGTTAAATACCAGTAGTAATTGATGTCAGTGTTTTAATTCCTTTTATTTGAATTTTTTTAAATGGTGTTTACCTCTTCAGGGACTAAGAAAGTAATTTATGTTCAATTCTGATTTTTGTTTCATTAGAAATAAATGTGTTAATTATTTAGCTGGGTATAGGTGATAAATCACTAAATGTTGTTCCCATCATCAATATTTCTAATGCATGTATTTTATTTAAAGTATAAACACCTTATACCATTTAAAGTACACAACTTTCATTTAATTTATTTCATTAAAAAAAAAAAGGAAGAAGAAACAATATAATTAACCAAAATAATTTATTTCACCATCAAAATATTGTTTCTAATTTACACACACAATACATAAAAGCTGCTATTGAAAAGGGGGGGGGGGTGCTTGGTAAGATTTGCACCCAGTTAACAAAAGGGCCAAAATAAGTTTTTATTTTTTAACTTTGGATTGGGCTTAAGCTTTGATAAAACACAGTAAAAACTTAACTTTATTGATAAAAAATTAACTTTTTAAATAAACAGTAGTAAGTATCCAATTCATGTTTCAATTTAGTATCAGATTTATAAAGTTGGCTGAGAATCATGCATATTACTTCTAGTATAAACAAATATGTAGAACAGTTAATAAATTTTTCTCTTCTTAAATATTTCTTATTCTCTGAAAACGAAAGCTACAGCTTTCAAGAAGTGTTTTATGAGTTATGTTTTAACTTAAAATCTTATTAAATTAGTTTTATAACCATAATTTCACTTTTCCTGAAAAATTTCTCTTTTTATCAAAACAGAACATTAATGTAATCAGAATTTTTAAACTGTTTTCAAGACTACCTTTTTATTTCACTGAATAGCTTTTGTTTATGAATCTTGTTTTTTTTTTTAATTTCAAAACTGCAGAGCAAAATATTAATATTAATTCTCTTAAACTTGAAAAGTACATTGAATCTTTGTGCTCCAGTCTCCTCATCAGATAGCATCATTATTCTTATCTAATTAATTTATGTACACAGAAGGTTATAACAGTGCCTAAAACAGATTTTTTTTTTTTTTTTAATTGTCAAATATAATTGCAATAAAAGCTGCTAGGATAGAATCGCTATGTACTGGAGAATTTTTTTTTTTACTAGATACACCTTCTTTTGTAATTGTATTTCATTTTCTATTTAACATAGGATTTAGTTGTATACGCTCAATTTTCTTGTACTGTATTTAACAAGGCATACTTAAGTACAAAAATGTATTTATTTATTTTTCAATGCATTAATCAAACTCCAATCATCCAAGAATTAAAATCACCCTTATCAATATTAGGAAATAAAAAGTAGCATTTTCAAGAGAAAAATAATCATTGAAATGTAAATTGTATCTATTTCTTCCTAAAAATATATATTTTTTCTTTTTAAAAATATTTCTATTTAAAACATTAAAATTTATATAACAGCCCCTCGATATATATTGCGCTACTAGGGAGATAAGAGAAAAGCGCGAAAAACTGAAGGGAGTGAGAAGAGTGTTTATAAGTGAAAAATAAAGAACCCTAAATTAAACTACTATGTTTCGATTTAATACTTGTTCAAAGAAGCTACAAGTTCAACACAATGAGATGGTCAAACGTTAAAAAAATACAAATCCGTACACATACAGTATATGTTTTTACTTACATGTATAGTATTTTTTGAAAATGAGTATCCAGAGTTGTTTGTTTTTTTATTTTCTTGCCACTGGAAGTTAAAGAACTAAAATGAACTAATTGCATTTCATTTATATGCTTGGATATCAACGTTTCAAAAGTTTCATATGCTTTTTTCAAGAAACTGAACAGCTTCTGTCATCGAAGCTACTAAATCCTCGTCAGATACTTCCTCTTTGTCATTCTCTTCTTGGGCCATAGAACTATTATCTTTTTGAACTGCAGAAATAATTTCTGCTTATACAGAAATGCTGCTGACTATTCTGTATATTCTTTTATCAGCAAACCAGAAATTTATCAGGGACAACTAAAAAAGAGCAAAATAGCCGAATGTGTGATATAACCATAACGAGGAGTTAGTGTATTTAATTGGGAATTTCAAAGTTTATATTTCAATAATTCTAAGTCAGTATTTCACCAATTTCAGAACTACTACACAGTACTTCTTATCACATCTGTTAATAAAATTCAGTGTTACAGTCTAAGTATTTTTCTTCACATATTTATGTGTATAGTATGTTCATTTATATAAATCCACGTTAGGTCATCAAATTTCCAAATGATTCAATAAAATTAAATTTTAAAATTTTTTATTTACATATGAAAAATATAAACATCAATTAAATTGACAATATAAAATATAAGCAAAAAGAATTACTAACAATAAGATTATGAATAAGTAATTTGAAAATATCTTAACTTCAGGAGTCTTTCTGTTATTCAGCTGCATATCACAATTTGATATGATTGAGTTTCAATTAAAAAATAAATAAGGGAAGATTTCATATTCACATGTGTCAGTCACACTGTGTCATAAATTAAATGTGTGACTGCACATTTAATTTATGACACAGGTAAGCTCATAAATTAAACATGTCAGTCATTTCATTAAGTATTAATTTGACAAAGAATGAACTAATTATTTTAATAACTGTAATTAACTTATATATAAAAAATAACTTTTGAAAAACTATACAGTTATTAAATAGTTATTCCATTCTTTGTCAATTTAATGCTTACTTAAACTACTGATGCATTTAATTTGCTTTATGCAGTGCCAGAAGTTCGACATAAAAGTCTAAATGACACTAGCTGCTGTTGCATAGGCCTTCAACATCTTGCTCATATATGTCATAAAAATTATTATAGTTAGAGATTATTATATTTATTTTAATGAGGTTTTTTTTAATGAATGTTATATCACTACTCTATGTTTTATATTGCATGTTATATGCAAAAAGAAAAACTCACGACGATTAAACAAATGCAATGTTTTATGTTTTGTCTACTTTTTTTCAGGTTAACAATATTATTTTACACTAAGAATTATAAGGATAGTTTTTATTGTATTAAAATTAGACTGATTATAAGGGTATCCGTTATGAAAAGTAGTACTAAATGTGATTGTAATAACTGGGATGAGCTGCAAAGATTTAGTATATTTGGTTTATTTTTAAAAATTTAAGTTAGCAAGAAAATGGCTTTTGTTTTATTTTTGGTTGTAATGTGCAGTGGCGCAGCCAAGGGTGAGGAGGGGGTTCCCCCCCCCCCCAGAGCTAAAGAAATTACTATAATTTCCGCTTATATGAATCAAAACTAAAGTTAAAATTACACTTTTTGGCCTTTCTGCCTTGACGGAATCTGCCGCTTTGTTAAATCCAATGTGATTAAATTAAACAGCGAAAATTCTACTTAAAACTGTGAAAGCGCATATTCATCGGTTATGTCAAAACTGGTTATTTGGACTGCGTCCCTTTGTCAAGATGTCTTATTGTAAAAGAAGGGTCATATACTGCCACACAGATGCATTGAGTTATATATAGTATACACTGGGCCGTTTCTTAATTGCATTTCTGTCTTTGTTCCATGTTCAAAACACTAGCAGACCATCTAATTCCAGGGAAAAATAAAACATACACTTTGTAAGTATCTCTGTTTCAAACGGCTTTTTTTTTAGGTTTTTTCTGTCACTTACATATTATACGTCTTAGATATGCGTACCCAGGAAAATATCTTTGCAAAAGTAAGAATTAAAATAAAGTACTTTAAAGTTATAAAAAGCTATTTTTTTTATTGTGATTCAACAGATTTTCGCAATCAGTGTTTCTTTCGAATCATTTGTTTCGTAGAGGGTCTGTACACAAATTTAAAGACTGTATTTCATTTGTTGGTAATATAGCAACGACGTCTTGCTCTCGGGGAGGTACTGCATCCTGTCCCTCGGAGGAAAAAAGCACTGATTGGTAAATTCATTGACTTATAGATCCATGCCTGTGAGCGACGATTAATTTGCGCAATAGCTTACCGGAGCTTGACTCTGATCAGGGGTCAATGCAGGTTTTTTTTTTTCTTGGGGCCCATTTTGTGAAAAGTAAACGGTATTTTGTGAAATTTATTATATTTTTGTGAAAAATAACATTTTGTAACGAAAATTGAAATCCAGTTATACTCAAATTCGAACCAAGCATTTATAAACAAAAACTTTTTTAAATCCTTTTGCTGAAGTTTTCTTCTCTGGTGAACTTGTTTGTTTACAAATTACACATTTTAAAATATCATAAAATAATAAATAAATAATAAATGGCAAGTTTTTATGGAACAGAATTTTGCGAAAGGACCCATTTTAATAAAAGGAATTTTGTGAAGGGAACCATTTCATTAAATTGATTTTTGTTAAGGGTCCTCAAATAAGCCCCAAATTTTGCCTGGATTGACCCCTGCTGATACTTCTTTGTTTTTAGTCAATGTTTAAATATTGGTCTGACTTCACCGGAACTCATAAACATTGCGTTCCGGTGCTCAGCGGAAGAGCATTTCTAAAAAATCTAAGCTTAAATTGGGTTTTCCTTTTTCTCCCATACCAATACTTTGCATCCTTTCCTACTAAAGCGATTACATACGTGACGTAGCGTGTCACACACGTTAGAGCATGTATCAATCTAGTGATCGCAGATGTAGACTCAATTGTTTTTTGTCTCAATGGCTTTCGAATAGCGATGCGAAATGCCAGAATTAACTGTACCGTATCCACAATTTTTACTCATGGTATTGTTATATTTAGTCACTGTAATTTGCTCGTGTTTGTAAAACATTGTAAATTTGCGATGAAATTCACAGGCACACAGGTCCAGTTTTATCTTTTGATAGTTCATATAAAGAGATCCTAATGACCCCTGTTGTATGAATTCTATAAATTTTTCATCAGTTATAAATATAATGGTTTTACAGACCGTGGAAAAAAAATTTATATCTATAGCCTGTTCAGGGAAAGGAGATAACGAAAGTAAACAAACGGGTTGCAGAAAAATCGCCAAGGAACCACACATTTGGTACAAAAAACGTAAATGTCGTCAAAAGATCGCAGGAAAAACGCATATTTCGTCAAAAGATCATGAAAAAACTGGAAATTTCGTCACAGGATCGCGAAAAAACCGCACATTTCAAAAAAGGATCGGGAAAAAGCGACCAGTTTCGAAAAAGGATCGGAGAAAAACTCATATTTCGTCAGAAGATTGCAAAAAACGCAAATTTCGTCAAAGGATCGCGATAAAACGCGAATTTCGTCAGAAGATTGCAAAAAACGCAAATTTCGTCAAAGGATCGCGAAAAACACGAATTACGTCCACCGGCCGTAGAGTATACAGGAACTCTCCTGGTCGTGCTCGTCCAGGGATGATTCTGTTCCGAATTTTCCGAAAAATTAAGGCAGCCATTTACGAAAATTTAAAAAAAATCTGTCATAAATTCGCACATCAATAAAATTAGTTTTTCAACAAATGGTCGACGAAAAAATTCAATTTCGTCAATCGTTCGAAAAGAAATTGCCAATTTCGTCAAAAGATCGCGGGATAAACGCAAATTTCGTCAAAGGATTGCGAATTTCGTCCAGGGATTACGAAAAAAAGACTTGAATTTCGTCAAACAATCGCCGAAAAAACGTAAATGTCGTCAAAGGATCGTGAAAAAACGACAAATTTTGTCAAAGGATCGCGAAAAAACCGCATATTTTGTCAAAGGATCGTGAAAACACGCCAAATTTCGTCAAAGAATCGCGGAAAACTGCATATTTCAGCAAAGGATCGTGAAAAAACGGCAAATTTCGTCAAAGGATTGTGAAAAAAAGTCAAATTTCGTCAAAGGATCGCGAAAAAACCGCATATTTCGTCAAGAGATTGCGAAAAAAACGGCAAATTTCGAAAAAGGATCTGGGAAAAACGGGAAATTTCGTCAAAGGATCGCGAAAAAAAACCACATATTTCGTCAAAAAATCACGAAAAAACGTCCAATTTCAAAAAAAGAGCGCGAAAAACTCATATTTCGTCAAAGAATCGCGTAAAAACGGCAAATTTCGTCAGAAGATCGCGAAAAAACGGTAAATTTCGTCAAAGGATCGCGAAAAAACAACATATTTCGTCAAAGGATTGCGAAAAAACGGCAAATTTCATCAAAGGATCTCGAAAAACGACAAATTTCGTCAAAGGATCGCGGAAAAACCGCATATTTCGTGAAAAGATCGCGGAAAACCGGAAATTTCGTCAAAAGATGGCGAAAAATCGCCAAAGGGGTGCGAAAAAAACACATAATTAGTGCCGGGAGTGGATTCCCCCTTCCCCCCTTGTTGCATACTTTCAGAAAATTTGTTTTGAATTTCGGAATTTTTTTTACTCAGAATCACCCCCGAGTTTCTTAGAACTTGGTACGGCAGTTGACGTGCCTGACAGGTGATCTCCGGCACCTGGTGGCACAGCTCAATTTTACCCAATGCACCTGCGTTCGAAGCCGTCGGTATTGCAAGAACATGTATTAATTCTCTTGTTTACGGCATGGCACACTCTTGGGTTTCCAGCCCCAAAGCTTCTAGAGAATTCTGGTATGGTCCCTAAGTGTTCTGTGGAAGCTTCCTCTTTACATAGGCTCTGCTATTGTAACGACCTTCATCAACTGCTTGGGTGCAGGGGAAGGATACGCAGGTGGCGATGTTCTCCTTGGCCGAAGAGCCCACATGTGGGGTTATTTCCCTATAGATAACTCATTTGGGTTCACAAGAACCTTGAACCAGTGGTGAGTACGCTTGACGTCAATTGCAACTGCTCCGAGGCTAACGAAAAAGACATGGATAGGATCATGGATAAAATAATGATTCTGATGTCACAGGGTCCAAACCGAGACTAACGAAAAAAAAAGCTACCGCGGTGCTTTACGGGTATATTTTTTTACAGACCGCGGGAGTCACGTGATGCTCGAATCCACCAATGCGGGTCTACGAAAAGAGCATCACGTCACTCTAGCGGTCTGTAAAAAAAGATAAGTGGAATGCACCGCGGTAGCCTGTCTTTTTCGTTAGCCTCGTCCAAACTCGAGGCTAACGAAAAAGACAGGCTACCGTGGTGCATTCCACTTATCTTTTTTTACAGACCTCTAGAGTGACGTGATGCTCTTTTCGTACACTTGCATTGGTGCATTCGAGCATCACGTGACTTCCGCGGTCTGTAAAAAAAGATCGCGTAAAGTACCGCGGTAGCCTTTCTTTTTCGTTAGCCTCGCAACTGCCCTATGGGGCTGTCCATAAATGATGTTACACTTTTTTCAATATTTTTTATCCCCCTGCCCCCCTTAGTCACAAAGTGTCACACTTCACCATACCCCCCCCCCCCTTGTCACATGTCACGCTATATTATATAGACATATACTTGAAGTTCAGAAACAAAGCACTACGTTATAGATCATGTTTCAAATTTTATTTTTCCACTTTAAGTTTTACTGACATTTGTGAGCATAACAATAAAAATTATTCGTGTATTTATTTTGTATAAAATAAGATTACGGTTTACGACAAAAACATAATTAATATACAATAAAGTAATACAATTAGTAATAAAATATTTATATTTTTTTTTTTAAAAGAAAGGAATATAAGTGAAAACAAATCACATGAAAGTTGTTTTAGTCCGATTAAAAAATGCACTCAAATTCTGGTAATTTCAAAATAACTTCAAAATTTGATCTGCTGATTTTAATTTTATTTTAACCAAAATATGTGTGAAGTCACACTTCTTCTTACCCCCTCCAACCCCCTTGTCACAAACTGTCACAATTTCATAAACCCCCCTCCCCCCCTCCAAACGTGACATCATTTATGGACGGCCCCTATAGAGCTAGGGGATCAGCAGAGAGGTTTCCAAACCCGGAAGCAGAATGGGCCGAAAATGGAGCGTTTGGAAGGGACAGCTGGCAAACAAGGAAACTGAGTCATACAATGGATCCGGCTGTCCATGGAAGTGGCATTCGCGATTCGCCTCACGGCGAAGGAGTGGGATAAGCGTACACTTTGGAAGACCAGTGGCAATATGGTGGGCGGCATTGTAGTGAGAGATGAGAGAGGATGGACTGACATTGACAAAAAGGGATGGCAGGCATACTCTAGGTGGTTGCAAACAGTAGAATTGGCCAAGCTCAACATATGGACGCTGTTTACACTATGACTACACGAGGCAACCGCCTTCAGATAATTTAACCTCTTAAAAGTCTTAGCTCATATGGATGAGAAATGGTGGTTTAAAAAGAGGGATCTACTGAACAATACTCCTAAAATGTCTTCTACAGGGCTCCACTTGAGCGTCGTACCCCAGAGCATGGCCGTAGAAACAAAAGATCGGTGACGAAAGAAATCGATGGCGACGTCCGGTGAAACGGAAAGCTGGTAAGCAGTGCACTGTAATAGCAGCATGTCTATGCTGTTTTATGGTTTTGCAAAGGTGCTTGCTGAGGGGTCTTCTCCCAGCGTGTATAAGAGGATCAGGATATGGACTCTAGGATCTCAAAAATATTTTGTAGGAAAACCATGAATAAGAACGGGGAGAGGACGCTTCCCTGGGGCCCGCCTCTCTTGCACTGCCGACTATTGGAGTAGACTGACTTCCAGTGGACGCAGATGGAGCGGTCAGTCAGAAAATGTGCGATCCAGCGTGTAATCTTGCCCCGTACGCCAAGGACAGCGAGTTTGTAAATCAGCCCGTTGATCCAAACTGAGTCATATGCCAACCGGATGTCTAGGCATATTGAAGGCCGCTTGACGGGAGTTACGAGCATCAGAGATGTCATCATAGAATTTACTGAGAAGCGATGTACAATAATTAAACGGCATAAAGCCATAGTGAGAAGCATGAATTATGTTATTATTGCCAGCCCAGTAAACTAGGCGATGAAGTATAAGCAAGGCAACACTAGATACCGGGCTTGCTCATTCCCTCTCAAAACGTCACAAATGGTGGCTGACCGCGACCATCGATTGGTCCAAAGCAACGCGCCTATCGTTTTGTGCCAATCGCTGTATGTCTTTCCTCCTAGTCAGCCACCTTTTGTGACGTCATCATAATGAATGAGCAAGCCCGGTATGTAGTGTAGCCCTGGTATAAGGCGTTCGAAGACTGGAGCAGACAGCCGTCAGTTCAATCGGACGATAAGGTAGTGTGAAATGGGCTGGTTTCCCTGGTTTGCGAATAGGAACTATGATGGGAAGGTTGTTGTAGAGAGCCAGTAACTTTCCTGTAGACCCTGCAGAAGTTTGGCTGAGATCCCGTCTTTTCCTGGAGTCGTGCGACGAGTCTTCTGGATCAGAAGCAATAGCTAACTTTTCGTAAAGGGTGCGTCAAGGCCAACATTGGTCATACGGCATTGGGTATTGGGGATCGTATTGACTGAAGGCATTGAGGAAGAGCTACGAATAAGTAATTTTGAAAAGAAAAGAGTTACTTCAATTTAGCATTTTTTAGTTTACGACATACAATTGTTTAAAAAAAATCATGTTATTAGCATTGCCTTTTTCTACTACCAACATATTACGTAGATTAAATTGAATGTGCATAATAAGAAGGCAACACTAGTCACCAGACTGGCTCATTCTTTCTCAAAACGTTACAAATAGTGGCTGGCCGCGACCAGAGATTGGTACAAAGCGACGCGTCCATCGTTTTGTACCAATCGCTGTATGTCTTTCGTCGCAACCAGCCACATTTTGTGACGTCATGATAATGAATGAACAAGCCCAGTATCTAGTGTAGCCCTGATAATAATAAAGGGTTTCCATAACTGTGTTTTGCAAAACTACACTCGCGCATGTACTCCAAGTTGCGCGCAATAAATAACCTCTATATGAAAGGGGTGAGATACAGGATATAAAATTGAATTGATTGAGACAATTTTGGACAAAGACGAATCGCCAAGATTAAGTTTTCAACTTGTCCCACTCGTCTAATAGCAGAGCAACACTAAATACCGGGCTTGCTCATTCATTATCATGACGTCACAAATGGTGGCTGCGAGGCTAACGAAAAAGAAAGGCTACCGCGGTGCTTTACGCGTATCTTTTTTTACAGACCGCGCGAGTCACGTGATGCTCGAATGCACCAATGCAAGTGTACGAAAAGAGCAGCACGTCACTCTAGCGGTCTGTAAAAAAGATAAGTGAAATGCACCACGGTAGCCTGTCTTTTTTGTTAGCCTCGGGTGGCTGGCTGCGACCAAAGACATACAGCGATGATGGCACAAAACGATGGGCGCGCCGCTTTGTACCAATCGTCGTGTAAAGACAGATGATCCACTTTTTGTAACTTTTAGCTTAGATGCTTTACACTCACGCTAAAAAAAAAAAAAAAAAAAAAAATCTGTTAAAAAAAAGAAAAAAGTCGCCAAATTTAGGGGATTTTTTCCTTTAATGGCAACCTAGCCATTGTATTAAGTTATTCGTTTGGCGCAGTCTTGGAAATCGCGCCAACCAAACAGTTGCCAATCTTTTGTTTACATTTTAGCGTGAGTGTAACACATCTGTTCCTAACTTTTAAACGTCATGAACAGACCACTGAGCTCTATAATTGCCAAAATGATTGCAATTCATTTTTGTCCAAAGCCATCGCAATCAATCAAATTTTATATTCCGTATGTTGCCATTGTCATCTCGAGCACTCTAATCCTCTAAGCGCTATACTGAAAAGTAAGATATTCAAGATCCTGTTGACCAATCAAACATCTGAAATATTATCTATCAGATGTAAAGTGCCTGTATAAGAAAGTGGTCACATACACACAGCGCGAATGCTCAGACTGAAGTTTTTGTACAAGCTATGGCAAACCTACATTCCAATATTTAACGATACTGGCAAGGCTATACTAGAACCAAGGCAACACTAGATACCGGGCTTGCTCATTCCCTCTCAAAACGTCACAAATGGTGGCTGACCGCGACCATCGATTGGTCCAAAGCAACGCCCCATCGTTTTGTGCCAATCGCTGTATGTCTTTCCTCCTAGTCAGCCACCTTTTGTGACGTCATCATAATGAATGAGCAAGCCCGGTATGTAGTGTAGCCCTGACAAGACACGTGTTAAAACAGAAGTTTAAGACAGAAGTCTATTGCAAACTTATATCGCAGAACTCGTCAACTCTCGTCTGGACGAGTTCGATTAGATGAGTCAGACAAATTAACAACAATTAGTTTGGCGATAATGGCAGGCTCTCTAAGATGCTTGGGATTCGTTTTTCCCAAAGTCATCTCAATCGATTAAATTTTATATCGCACTAGGACTAGGAGACTCTGCCCCCTACGCCAATCTCCGGAATTTTTTGTCTGACTCTCTTTTTAAGTATCATCTTTCCATCTATATTCATATTTCTCTATCTTTCTATGTCCATTTCCTTATCTCCGCCTATCTATCTATATCACTCTATCTCCATCTATTTCTCTAACTTCCTCTATATCTATCACTCTATCTCTATCACTGTCTATCTCTATATCCAGCTCCTCTCACTATATATTTCCCTCTAGTTCACTCTCCACCTATTTCTCTATCTCCATATCTTACTCTATCTGTCCCGAGCTCCCTCTCGGTGATTCTGACCCGAACCTTTAGGTAGGGGAGGTGACCGGAAGCCGAGCATTGCGCGGGCGCTTCGTTGGGTTTCTCAGAATCGGCCCGTTCAGTCGGGAAGATGACTGGGTGCCCGACACATGGAGCTGAAGTCGACACGAGGGGAGCAGTAGCCGACGAATCCGATCTCCTTGCCGTGGTGGGACAGCTTAAAGGCGGTGTCTGTCTAGCCGGTGAAGCTCCTCCCCATATTGGTGCGGTTTTCGTGTGGACCCTTGAGGGTCCTTAGTGCAGAACTCCCCATGTCGTAGTCGCCGAGAGGCCTCAGGTTCACGGGATGCTCGTTCCGCGGGACCTTCGGGATGACAAAGGTAGCGAAAGGACACCGCGTAGACCGATCCCTCGTGCCCGGAGCACTGAGCTGCCGGGGGGTGACGCGAGGGCAAAAGTTAACTAAATCGAATCGGGCGGCTGCAAGATTTGTCTATGAGGAGACGAAGGCTCAGACAGGACCTGATGAACACGACTCGCTCGGTTCCCAGTGAAGAACGTAGCGACCGAAGCGGGTTGGGACCCCGTAGGTCATCTTGCGAGCCCTCTGTGGCTGGGTCAGTTGGGAGTCGCCCTCGAAGCGTGGTTCGGGAACGCCCGACAAGAAAACGCAAGGACACGGCACTCAGCCTGCGATAAGTGTCTTGCGCTATTTCTGGAAGAGGGGCTTTCTCGAGATAGGGCCACGGAGTGCGGACCGGTGGCTCGTCGGTAAAACGACGGTGTCTGGGCTCGAAATCAAATCATGGGCCGAAACCCAGTCCGGCACGTCTCTCGTGCAGCCAGGACTTTCCATGTCTGGCGGACGGATGAATGGCACGTCTCTTGACTTTCAACTTACTAAATCTCGATCGGGCCAGTCTCTTCGGTGCGTTTAGGGGAGGTTTCCACGACCCCTAGAGATCCGATAGTGGTGTCTTTAGGATTCTTCCGTTATTTGAGTTATATGATATGTGGATGATCTCGTAGTTCTGGAGTTGTTGCTGGGTTACTGTCTAGTTCCGCCTAGATGGGTTCAACCTCGCGCCAGACTTCGTAGGGACGACCTATCCGAATCCCGTCTATGGGAAAGGACCGAATTTCCTCGTGGTTCTGGGTCGGAGAGAGGCGCCTTTCGCTCTTTTTTAGTGCATAACCATGTGAACCTCACGGCCGATGAAACCAGTAGCTTGTCCTTCCATACATGTCTATGATCGGAAGCCGTGGGAAAGCAAGAGCCGTCAGAGTAACTCGACATATGACCGAGGGACCGTCTCCCTCTATGGGGTTTCGGGAACGAAGTCGTCGGGGGTTCTTCAGGTGTCTGTTCCACGCGGAAGTTTCCCATGTATGGGATTAATGGCGCAACGACCTGGGGGTCCGCAGTGGGGAGCGGCCTCAGGCCGATCGCAGCGCCGGGCGAGACAAAGCCCTGGTGCGTTATAAGCCCTTTAGAGGCTTGGTCGCGATGGTCGTTTACGCGCGTCGGCGACCCCCGTGGGCGCAGGATAGTTTTATATCTTACTCTATCTCTCTTTTTCTTTCTATCTCACACTCTCTATTTCTCTATCACTTTATCTCTGTAACTCCCTAGTTCTCTCTCCATCTATCACTATATCTCCTTCTCCCTATCACCATCTATATCTCTATTTCCCTCTAGTTCTCTCTCTATCACTTTCTATCTCCATATATTTCTCTATCTGTATATATCTCTATCCTCTATTTTCTAATTCTCTCTATATCCCTGTCACAGTCTACCGCTATATCTCCCTCTAGTTCTTTTTCCGTATCTAGCTTTGAATATCCATATCTCACTCTATTCTCTGACATTATCTGTCTTCATATCTCTCTATCACTATATCTCCTTCTATCGCTCGAACGCCCCCTTGTTCTCTCTCCATCTGTCACTATATTCCCCTCTACCAATATCCCTTTATCTACCTATCACCGCCTATATTCCTCTAGTTCTCTCTCCATATCTATCTATCACTATATTCCCCTCTACCTATCCAGGGGTCGATGCAGGTTTTTTTTCTTGGGGCCCATTTTTTGAAAAGTAAAGGTTATTTTTGTGAAATTTATTATATTTTTGTCAAAAATAACATTTTGTAACGAAGGTTGAAATCCAGTTAATCAAATTCGAACCAAGCATTTATAAACAAAAACTTTTTAAAATCCTTTTGCTGAAGTTTTCCTCTCTAGTGAACTTGTTTGTTTACAAGTTACACATTTTAAAACATCACAAAATAATAAATAAATAATAAATAGTAAGTTTTTATGGAATAGAATTTTGTGAAGGGGTCCATTTTATTAAATAGATTTTTGTGAAGGAGCCCTAAATAGGCCCCAAATTTTTCCTGAATCGACCCCTGCTATCACCATCTATATCTCTATTTTCCTCTAGTCCTCTCTCTATATCTATCTATCACTATATCTCCTATCTCTTTATATCTCACTCTATCTCCTTCTATCTCTTTATATCTCACTCTATCTCCTTCTATCAATGTATCTTCCTGTTTCTTTCTATCTGTAGCCAGGGATGGTGTCCAAATGCTCTGGATACCAGTAATAATGCAAAGTTTTCTTTGCGTTGATTATCGCAGAAAGTATTCCGATTAGAAAAGTTAAAGAAAACTTTACAAAATTAGTGGTATTCAGAGCATCTGAATTCTGGACCCACACCCTGACTACGCCACTGTTTGGAGTTATCTATCTAACTCACTCTAGTTCTCTGTCCATATTTAGCTCTCTTATCTTCCTCTATTTTTTTTTTACATCCGTGCATCTCTCTATCCCCATCTAACTCTGTCCGTCTCTATATCAACTTCTAGTTCTGTCTCTGTATCGATCTCCTTGTATATGTCTATCTCTCCTCACTCTCTCTGTCTATCTCTCTATGTCACGAAATTGTTTTACAAACCATGCAGTTTCATTCATAAATTCGTTTCGTATATTCAAATCACTTGCTAGTCATTTCATAAGGATTTTATATATATAGGATATGTTGCACACTCATATAGAGGCACCCTTGTTTCACAGGACATATCCCTGTTACCCACAAATAGCAACAGCCGCGTCTCTGCAGGTATATCTCAGAAAAAGACTGTATAGTGGTAATCAAGGAAGCAGAATTCAAGTATCCTTCACATCTTTTGGTGTTTATTTCTATACAACCTTAGCTGACATGACATGGACAAGTCTTGTCTAATCATGGCAAGAACTGTCAAGTTTTGGAATGTGGGTTGTGATATTTTTAACAAAAATTTCCAATCTCAGCATACGCCCTTTGCATATGTAGCCACTATCCTATTTATTAAGGCACTCTACTAGTGACAACATAAATTATATTGAATGTGGATGATAATAAAATTTGTTACAACCACTCTTACTAAAATACACCTACTGGTATTCTCTGACACAGTTATAAACTATTTTTATTCTTACCTACACTTCTTCCCCTTGCATTTCAATTAACCCCTTGAAGGGCAGTGGGACATATACATCCCACTTAATTTTAATTCCTAAATGTCACACTGACACAAGGCTTTTGAAATAATTTTTTTTTTTTTTAATGAGCGTGAAGAAAGGTTTTTACTTATTTCCTAATAAATTTGTTTCTAAATTATGGTAAAATTGAATGATTTCAACATTTTAGCAACAGGAGTACTTTGCCACTGAAAGGGTTAAAGCAGTGTGATACCGAAACCAGAGAAAATTAGAGCTAATTTCTAGCGTTTTTGAAATTTCAATATTTGTACGCTGGGGAGAGGGGGAGGCATTAAATTAGACCTCACAGTTTCATTTTTATAAAAATAAATAAAACGGCAACTAAAAATAGGCTCAGAGGGGTTTGGAAGAGAGAAGAAGAAATAAGAAGCCTGGCCCAACCCGAATCTGCAGGCTAAGCTCGTGCAGACCTATTGTCCAACCACTGCATACCTCTACAGCCATCATGGGGTCGTGTCACTTCTTTGTTCTGCTTTCTTTTGGTACGCCGTTATGTTGGTGGTTCTAGTGGGAATACGAAAGATCTTTACTCCATTTTTCCATCTAATTTAAGAGAATGGAGTTATACCACAGAATATTTGTTATAACCTACTTTGTTTGACATCATTTGTCATTATGGTGCATCCATGGGTGCAAGAAATCCATCTATGCCAAGACTGAAAACTTTTAGGAATAACCAAATGAAAATGGTTTAGAGGATTTCTATGTTTTGCATTATGGCTAAAAATTGATCTCTTGCAATAAAAAAAAGCGATTAAAAATTCCTGAGAGTAAAATTGCTGTAATTCAAGTAAATAAAGTAAAATGTACAATCAATCACACAAAAAAATCTCCAAGACTGAAATCAGTCCTATGACTGAAGGTCTTGCATCCATGGGTGCATCTTTCGAGTTACACTGTTAGTAAATAATATTATTTCAAGGAGGTAAAACCATACCTCAGAATATGCCAGGAGCTTAGAAGTTGATCTTTTACCAAAGAGTGATTAGGAGTTAACGTAAAAGTCTTTTGGAAGTTTGACTCTCTAGATGAGTACAGCCTGTGTCTGTTGTGGACACCTGTAGCATAGGGGTACCAAACATTAGGTTCGTTTTCCCTATTTTACTATGTTTATTTGAAACCACCCTGCCCATAAACACCTTCAAAACAAAATCCAGGGAGGGGCAAGATTTTGGAACAGAGTGTCTGCAGCCGATGCAAAGGTTGCAATTTTATTTATAATGTTGAATATAAACATGAAATAAATTAACTAAGAGTTTTTCATCAGAACCCCGTGTGCAAGGCAATTTTTATCATATCATCATAATCAGAAGAATAACAAATAACACATTAAAAATCCAAAAATGAACTTCTACTGCTTTTATTTAAAATGAAGAATTCAGAGTTTGGGTTTTTTTTCATCAGATCAGGGAAACCTGAACTCCTTTTTAAGCACTATCTCCATAATACTAAATGCTTAACACTTTCACTGTTTCTCCATATAGAAATTAGAAGTCAATTTTACCCTAAAGTGCGGCACCAGTTATGGGTGACAACTGACATAATCTTAAAATATGTACTGGTAATGTAAACAAAGGCTGTATTAAGAATATGTCCATGGATTTTCTTTTCTTAAATTAGTTTTAAAAATAAACTTTGTTAAGAAAAATGTCAAGTTATAAATTTCTAGAAATTCACATTTTTTTTTTCATATTTTAAATATTTTTTAATATTTATATTAATTTAAATTGCTGTAGTAACTGATATTTTAATATCAAATATTTGAAAAGAGAAAGAAATTCTAGATCCTTAATCAAATGTACTTCATCTGTTTTATTATATAAATGTTTAATTTGTCTTCTTTTTAAATTACATTATATAAATTAATAGCACCTACCTTATATTTGCAAATAGGTTTCCAACTTCCAACAAAAAAATAAAGGAAAGAATGTTTATGGAGTAAAAAATATTTATTAACACTATAAAAGCACACATAAATTTTATTAATAGATGAACAACTATGAGGGCTTCAGCTCAGTGAGCCCCTCTTTTTCTTATGTCCTTGAACATTATTCTCTGCCCCCCCCCCCACCTTTTTTCCCAAAATAAACATAAAAAGAAGTTTTCAATCAATTCCCTTAATTTTAATTTAAAATATGAAATAATTGTTAGGAAGTATATTAATCTTAAGGGTTAACCTATAGTGATTACTTTCTTTTATCTAATACAAATCTTGTCATCACAATAAAGTTTGAAATACTGAATGAATTGAAATCTGACTGGAGTCCAGGGAGGAGCAATTGCCCTGCCTTGCGGGTACCCTTGACTCATCTATACTCCATACAATTTCAATTGGCTTCTCAAGGACATCTATGATCTATCCTCCCCAATTCATCCTTTTGTTGTCATGGAAAATAGAGCAATCAGTCATTCAAATGCTGTATTACGAAAGCTACTGACTTAAGGACCAGGACACTGACCTTGTGAAGTCAATTTAAATTATATATAGTTAGATAACACTGAGGTCTGTCCAAATTTTTCAGACAATCTTTTTTTTTTTTTCTGAAAAGTCTAGTCATAATTTTGTGAATTTGAAATGATCATTATATCCCAGTTCTTGTTTATACATTTTAAAGACATACGTATGTAAAATACATATATTTTCTTTATATATGGAAACCTGACATCTCAAATTTTACTTTTAAATGATTCAATTTGGAAATGGAAAAGTTTTATGCAAGATCTACTTTTAAGGCAAAGAATTTTATGAAGAGTTCAGTTTAAATTGAAAAGTCCTGTTTAAAAGGTGAAAATTTTTCTGAAGGATGCTGTTCTGAAATAAAAAAAATGGTGTAGGGTCCTGTTTTGAGATGAATAATTTTGTGAAGGGTCCTTTATAGTCAAATTATTTCATAAAAATTAAAAGTTATTTTTTAACATCATTTTTATTTTACTTTTATGAGCATTTTTATTATATTTGATTATGACATAAAACATCATTTTTCTGGAAAATTTCTATAAATCATTAATATAAGCAATTTATTATTTAAATATAGAGATCATTCCTTTCTGACAGTAGGGAACATATACAATGTTATTTAAAGAACCACTAATGGAAACACCATGCAAAAAAAAAAAAAAAAAAAAAAATCTAAATGTAATATCACCTATAGTTTTTCCTATATCAGAGTTGTATAAAAAAGATTTGTTACTTTTTATATTTTACTTACTCTCATCTTCAGATAGTGAACTACATTCTTATTGCTTGTTTTTGCATATCTTTTATGGAGTGAAGAGTAACTACAATGCCTTGAAGTGCTTCGAAATTCATGTGATTTTAACCCTTCATTTATTTCTTTGCTTGTGAAATAACCAAAGCATTAAGCTGTATTCTTTTCTTATATTTTGTATGTTACTATTTCCAAGTTAATTTCTTTCTCCTACTTAAAATATATCTAAAGTATTGTATGCACATACAATATTATGTGTATTTATACTCCATCAAGTGATGAAATATGTAAACAAAGGAACTAGACGCCTTTTTGCGCTCCACGTGATTCCCCTGTGACGTCACATGAATAATTTCCATAAGAAAAGTTTTAAAATGATGCAATTTTCACAATTAAATGAATTTTGTATGTAACAATTTTATAATTTTATGGTTTCTTTTCTTTTTCAAAACTCACATGTAAATATATATTTCAATTAAAAATACTGTATTTAGAAACACTATATGAAAATAGTTTTAAATATGACATTTTAAATAATTTTCACCATTTAATGCTTTTTGCATGTAAATAGCTTGATTATTTTAAAGTTTGCTTTCTGTTTTAATATTCACATGTAATTATATTTTTCAACTGAAAGATATTTCAAATTATTTGCACTTTTTAAATTCTGGCAACAATAGGTGAAAAAACTACTTTTTCAAAATATGAAATAAATATCTATTAATATTGAAAATTCGAATAAAATATTGAAATAAAAAAACCCCACTATGTCTGACTTTAACATCAAAAAGTTCTTAAAATAACTTTTCGATTTAAAATCTGCCTAAGCATGTTTATCATACATTTGTCTATAAAACTACCAAATTTCGTATTTTTATATGCAATAGTATTCTTTATTAGAAAACAAGTAAAAGAAAGTAAAAAGGTCACAATTAATTCTATGAAAAGTTACTCTTTTTTAAATAAAAAGATTAAATCAAAGTTAGCTCTTCCATCCATCAATAAATGAATCTACATGCCTGTACATAATAAAATACAAGATTTATGAAATCCTGTTCAGACCAGGGTTAAATATTACATTTTTGAACTAACAAAAATATCTGATACTTCTTATAATAACTATCTGATATTTTCAAAATAGTCAGTTTATTGATTATTATAAGCATTTCCAGACTCAATATAAATTAGAAACTGAAACATATTGCACTTAGCATGAAAACTTAATAAAACAATATTCGAAATGTATTTTTTTTTCATTTATGTAACAAAATTGAAGATTTAATGAATTGAAAACAGACACAATTTGTATTTTACACCCCCCCCCCCCCCCCAAAAAAAAAAAAAAAACAAACCCTATAGGATTTAGCATCAAGTTTTGAGAAAATTTTATGTTTTATACAACAACATTTTAAATATGAAATAATTTGTTTTTGTTGAAAATTTGAATATAAATATAAGTTTGTCTGTTTTTGCTTTTTCATTCCTTAACCTGTTGTTTAGTTTAAATTAAACTGAACCAGAAAATATTATTCCTAATGAAGCTGTAAAAATTTAACCTCAAACATAAACCTTGGAGAATAGTATATACAGTAGAAGATCTTTATAACGCACAGCTTCTCAGATGTAAACAATGAATTTTGCAGTTAAGAAGCACATTCAATCCACATTGTAAAAAATTTGCTAATTTCCAGAGGATTGAATTTGATACATTTATTCATTGTTATCATCTTAATTCAGAACTTTTTAATGAAAAAATTGATATTATTACAATTAAAATTTTAGTATTATAATGAATGATTTGGTCCAGACATATTTAGAACATGTTTATAAAGTAAATTTAACAATGTATGAAATGATCTATATTATCTAAAATTATAATATGCACAACTCTTGGGCCCAAGGACTGCAGTATAAAGATACTGTACTATATTTTGATATGTTACAGACATATTTGGTCATGTTCACAAGGTATGCTTAGTGATGTGTGAAATGTGATCTGTATAACGCAAAATTTTATATAATGCACAACCTCATGTGTTTAAGTTTGGTTATAATATAAAGATCTTCTACTGTAGTATACATTTTTTTCCACTAAAAAAGTCACTGCCAGATCAAAAGTTCTTTATCTGTAGAATGACACAGTCAATAACAGCTTTAAAAATTCATTTACACTTGTTTTGACTAAAAAAATCATGCACAATATTTTGTAAATAAATATCTAATGTATGAAAATATCAGTAATCAGGGATCTGTTTAGGAAAATTTTGAGTCCTTTAACGACCCTTCAACAAAAATTCTCATCTTAAAACAGGACCCTACACAAATTTCTTCACCTTAAAAACAGACCTTTCAGAAAACTTTTACACCTTCAAACTGAACTTTTCACAAATTTAATCATTAAAGTTAAATCTGACATGTCTCAAAACAATTAAAGTCATCAAATTACTTAGCCTTTTTTATACATTAAGGATATACACCGGAACCTGAATATAGCTATATTTTCAAATTCACAAAATTATGACTAATTTTCATAAATATAAAAAAACTGTTCACATTTTCACAAAAACAAGACCCTGTGAGAAAAATCCGGACAGACACCTAATAATATAAAAAATCATGATATTTTGAAAACAAATATCAGATATCTATCATGATATATATCACCAAACCCTGGTTCAGACATTTTTTTTTTTTTTTTTTGACATCTCCAGTTTCAAATTTTCTGTGACAATCTGCAGCAAACCAAAATGTATCTATCAACTAATGCTGAACCAAGCTTACTATCATAAGAAATCAAAGTAACCCGTAAAATAAGAATCTTGTACGTTCAAAGAAAAGGCAAGAACATAAAATTTACTTTTTGTCTTTTTTTTTTAAGCCCAGAATTCTTTTTAAGTTGTTCTGCTAGCTACAAAATAATCTACAGCATCCACTGCCATGCTACACTGTTTCTACTACTGGGCTTGATCAAAATCCAAGTGCTTATTTTATCACCTATTCCAAGAGCTAACTTTGATTAAATCTCTGATAAAAAAATATATAACTCTTGCTGTCATAGTCTAATTTATTGTGATCTTTTGACTGTCTCGATGGTACATAATAAAAAACTATTGCATATAAAAACATGAAAACCGGTAGTTTTTAGCAATCATTTTTTTAAATTAATCTAAATTAATTTTTTTTTCTTCAATACTTTCAATATGTCATATAATGGTTATTCCTGCCTTAAGTAAAAAAAAAAAAAAAATCATAAAAAAGAAAAAGCTTGAAAACATCAGAACAATATAAAAATACAAGTGAAGGTCATCTTCACATGTGAAAAAGTGTTTTATTTTGCAAGTTTTTTTTTTATGCACTGAAAAAAAAAAAAATCCCCAGAATTATTGAAATATGCATAAATTTTCCTTTATGCTCATTAAGAATATCTAATTAAAATTGTACATCTCATTTTGTTAATTTTTTGGGTATATAGGATAGATGTGTCAGTAATGGACACCTTTACTCCTCCTTATTTTAGTTATAATTATTATATTCCTGTTTTTCTTTTTTTATATTTATTAATCTATCAACAATATTTAACCATTCTCATAGTTACATTTTCCAATGTGAATCAAAATTTAATTGTAACAGAAATAAATCAAAACACCCAAAATTCCAGTAATTGACACCCTACAAAAAGTAATAGATAATTGTTTTTATGATTGTATTTAGAACCAGAATTTCCAGAAAGCATACTAATGAAACAAAAAGTCATTTTCAAATAAATTTAACAATTAGGATATCCATAGTATAACTAATAAAATATATGAGAATAATTCATGGCTTAAATTATTGTCACTATCAATATTTTAATTATTTTAGGTAAAATATTAAATTTCAAAGTATCACATTTATCGAGACAATATAATGTTTAGAAGTGTTAGTAAAAAAAAAAGTTTTAGATAACTAATGCATTGAAATTATAATTCACATTATTTGTTACAGTCTTAACTTTTTAAACTACTTGATATATTACTCGTAGTAATTAGTTATTAGTATTACAAATATGAAATAAATGATATTGCACATTGAATAAGGATTGTTATGATTTAACCCAACCCAAAAAACCCAGGTGGGTTTTTTCAAAATTTCAACTTTAAATTACATAGGTAATATATTTTTAAATGTCAGTACACCAGTCGTAAAGTTTATCACCCCCCACTCCAAGGGAAAAAAAATGTCTTAATTCTCCCAATGACAATTTTTAAAACAAATAATTGTAACTTAATTTTCTATAAGTATGTGTAACTATCACAAACACTAATTTTTTCCCATTAAAATAGATACTTTGATACATAATCCTACAATTGAAACTCGTAACAAAATACCACATATGCTGAGAATCCTAATTTAATGATGTAGACATGTAGAATTATTTGATTTATTCTATTAATTAATTATAATAAAAAATACTTACTTTACAGCAAATATTTTTTTCCCAGTTCTGCAAATTTTGTTATATCCAGTTTCAATTGCAAAAAATTTTGCTTAATTAAGTATAAACTACCACCCAACTTAATTCAATAACAACATAAACTAAGGGAAAACCGAAATTTCCTATTTACCTTGGGCTGAGGAAATGTTACTTACTGTGCCTAAGAAAGAATATAGCAACACATTTTGGAATGCAA
Organism: Maratus michaelseni; assembly: GCA_963931845.1. NCBI lineage: Eukaryota > Metazoa > Arthropoda > Arachnida > Araneae > Salticidae > Maratus > Maratus michaelseni. Next base: position 525,000 of record OZ007599.1, read on the forward strand.
ACAACTCAAAAAGAAAAAAAATCTTGCAATCCATCATTAATCAATATGTTTCAGAATGAATTTTTTCTAGAGAAAATATTTATTACATATAGGCAATCACTTCAATTAAAATGAATAAATATACTTTATCCTTAACAAAATATTAGTTTAAAAGTTCTGATTCAGCACTAGTATTAGTATAGTACTTTAATCAGGGATCATTCTAGAACATAAAAAAGGGCATGGTGCACATTACATAATAAGGGCAATTTTATTGAAAAGGGCACATCATTTTATAAAAAGGGCATTTTTGTAATAAGTGCATATAACAATATACTGGTCGGGAGGGAAGTCTGGCAACAGCTTAAAGTACTCCTTAATTTAAAAATCCAGTAACATTTCTAATTTCCATAACTTTACCGTTTGAAAAGTATTAAAAATAGCAAAATGAAACTTGTTCTCGATTTTTATTGTAAAATTGTTTACTATATTCAGTCATTTCCCCCCTTTTCCTATGATATTCAAAAACTTCTCTCTAAAACTTTTATTCACCAGATAACTTTTTCCCGGTTTCAGCAAAACTGGTTTTGAAAAAGCTACAAAGTAAAATTTCTAAAGCTACTTCTTCAATTTTTTATAGAACTTACGTAAGTTATCATGTGGTTAAAGGCCATAATGCCTGATCTGATACTGTATTTCACTAGACAAGGTGAAATTAATCGATGACCCTTGGTTACCCTTATGTCTTGTTCAATGGAAAAAATAACTGAAAAAATGAATCACTCAAAGTCAAAGATTTGACATACCAGGGCATTTCACAGAGAAATAAAGAGGGAAAGAGGAGTACTCCTGATGTACCATACTAGCATTCTAAAAATAAAAGATAAGTAAAGAATTTTTGAAAGTACAATGCAAGATTCTTCCCAATAAAAAGCGGGTAGAATTCTATCTGGAGAAAGGGCAAGGAGGGTAGAATTCTACCAGGAAAAGGGGCAAGGAGGGTGGGATTTTATCTAAAAAGGGCATGAGGGCAGGTCGCCCTTCTGAAACTCTCTAGAATGATCCCTGCTTTAATGATAATTTCATTGTTAAAACTATTACTAATAATCAATTTATCTAAAAGCAAAGCATAATTTTGATTATTGTCATTGATTTATATATTTTTGTGATCAATTAGTTACTTTAAATTGTATTTAGTAGTAAGTACATTTTTTTTAAAAACATTATGAACCACCTCTTTTCACATAAAAAAACCCTGATAAAACCCAAAGGGTTGGGTTTTTTCTGAAAAAACCCGGGTATTTAACAACCCTGCATTGAATATTTTAAATACTAAATAAAATGGTTACAAAATAAAGCTGTACAATTGACATTTGAGGCACCTGATCTGCCGATTTACTAATTTCATTACTACTAATATAAATTTAATTAATATTACACTTTTTTAATGTGCAGATTTGAATAATGAAACATTTAAGATAGAAAGTGATAAAATTTTAAAACTTGTGCGACTTAAAAAATTGTCTTTATTTAAATGGAGAGGGCTTGATCACCATGAGCTTCTCCTGTTCCTATGCTCTCAAACATTGTTTCCTGACTGGTTTGATTGATAGCCAGATTATTAAATATGCAAGTTTTTTTATAAAAAAACCTTAATTTCATTGCAACATTAAAAATTTTATTAATTACATGAAATTAATTAAAAGCAGCTATATATATATAATACATTCTGGTAAGTATAATTTAAAAATCCAAATTAGAGTAGCTGTTCCATTAAATTTAAAGATTTTAAGCACTATTACAGAAATTGCACTTTTAGAAATACCACATGGGGATGTCCATTACTGGAAATCAACTAATTAAGCATTTCAGCAATAGACACGGGTCCTAAAACTTTACAAATAAATAAAATACTGTAAATGACTGTTAGTAAAAATTCGAAGTTTTCTATCACTATCAAAGTAAAAGCATATAATTTTTGCAAGAAAATAAAAAAGATATAAATAATTGAAGCCAGCTCTTAGCATGTCCATTAAGATTTTCACTGCAAAACAGTGGAACGGAGAAACATTTTCTGCCAACTGATTGGTTTGGTTAATAGTGTCAACAGTAACATAGATTATAAAACATGCAAGGGGAAATTGCGAAAAAAATAAATAAAAAGCTAAATTTTTATTGGTTATTTTTTTTATAAACTAAAAATTTTGAACGGTTGTCCATTACTGATACATCTACTCTATATATCTATATTTACCTTTGTTTTTAAAGGTCATTAGCAGAACAACACGATATAATCAGCTAAAGGCAAGGCATTTTATTCATATATTAATTAATGGTTTTACACCAAAACATTTAACAAAATGATAAGCATCATTCTAACATGTTATATTACAACAAAGAAATCTCTGAAAATGAAGAATTATGTATTTTTGTCTTAAATTCTTTGAAAAGTGAACAACACTCTTTAAGTATTTTTAATTAATTGTAAATATTGTTTAGAAACAAGACAAAACAAAATAGCGACTCAAAGTATTCGATGAAATGCTGGATTTTTTCACGTAAATTTCACAGATTTTTTTTTTAATTTTAAAAGAGAAACTTGAAATAACAGATTATTTAATCAGCAATAACATTAAACAAAATTATACCTTTTATGCTGAAGCAGAATGTTGATTCCATTCTTCACTATTTATTCCAAACTCGCCATTTTCACAGACTACGTTGAATCAGGATGTATTGAGAATAGGATTAGGTGTATAATTGAGCAAGTATTATCAATGATACGACATGAAATACTATCAGACCATATAGCAAAGACAATACTCATTCAATTAATATGCTGCGAGTTGCTGGTGCTGATGCTTGCAATGGTGGTAGGCAGGAATTGTCACTAAAAAGGAAAAAAAAAAATATATAAAAGTTTGAAAGAACACAATATTTCATAAAATAGTTTATTAGAACTATAATCCATGCTTATTTTTAAAGTGACGCTCAGATACTATAATATTAATCATGCAAATAATTTTTTTAATTTAAAAATTGCTTTTTAAAAAAGGTACACAGAAATTGCAGTATTTATAAAATATGTAAAAAATTGCTTTAAAAAGGTGCACACTACTAAATAATCACGTTGGATTTTTTTTTTTTTTTTTTTTTGTAAAAAAAAAAAAAATGTAGCATTTATAAAATGCTAAATTTTCATTTTTGACAGATACATGAATTTCTACAGGGTCAAATATTTACGTATGTATTAAACTGAGAACCAGCAATCTTTTAGTAAGAAATGCAATAAAGGTCAAACAAAACTAGTCACTCATTAAAAGTATACAATAATGAACCGCGATTAGCCATTTTTTTTCCCTTATGCACCTATCATTTCAACCGATGTATAAGTTTAGGAAAGGCATTTTTCCAACAGAAAACCTTATAAGTAGAATTATAATCTACTATCATAAATAATAAATATTTTAAAACTTACTTTTTTCGAATTGCTACATTTTCAAAGCAAAAACAGAGGAACGAGACAACAAGGAACGCTAAAAAACAACGCTACCTACTAAGGAAACCAGGGAAATGAATGAGAATGGGGGGATATCGCCAACTTAATGCGTTCAAAGGGTTACTTGTATTGTAGAAAAATAAATTATGCCAAGCCAATCTATGCACTAGCCCTTCAATGACAAACTCCCTCCCTATGAGGAGGGATCATTCCATTTTTTTAGCAGGTGGGGAAAGTTAGAGAGTCAATTGAAATGGTTGCTCCATCTATCAATTTCAAATTAAAATACATTAGCGGAACATTGAAGATATATATATTTTTTATGTTTTATTTATTATTTAGTTATTAAATAAAATAAGAAAAATAATTTTTTTTAATTGGATTTTTAAAATTCAAATCTCACTAATTTTATCTTGTTTAGCTGCAGTGATAGAGTCTCCTTGTCCTTGCTAAAATTATATAACTACAGAAATGCAGTTGGAGCAGGATTTAGCTAAGTTTTGCTTTTTTGGCGAAAAATAAAACTATGTAACTCGGAGTTAAAGAATTACGAAAAAATTTTAGTAATCTGCTTTAGATACTAAAATTTTTTCGTAATTCTTTAACTTTAAACTATCTTAAAATTGGAGAAAAATAAAAGTAAGTAACGTATCTAAAGCCATATTACAGAAATATTTTCGTATTCGATTTCATAATTCTTTAACTTTAAACTATCTTAAAATTGGAGAAAAATAAAAGTAAGTAACGTATCTAAAGCCATATTACAGAAATATTTTCGTATTCGATTTCATAATTCTTTAACTTTAAACTATCTTAAAATTGTGTCATTTGTACCCCCCCCCCCTCCAAAAAAAAAAGTAGATAAATTAATAATCGGCCAACTTTATTTTCGAGCTTTCGAATTGTTATTTTATTTTGTAAGCAAATACATTTTCTGAGGTCAATATTTTATTCATATAATCGTTAGCCAAATTCATTGTCATCAAAATAGTTCGACGTTGGCCCTAAAAAAGCCCTTTTGGTTATAAAATCAAAATATGAACACGAGCCAAAAACAGTGTACTACATTCATTCCCTCAGTACCGCACACCGCAATCACTCCCTACCTTTCCCCACCTGCTAAAAAAATGGAATGATCCCTCCCCATAGGGAGGGAGTTTGTCATTGAAGGGCTAGTAATCTATGCTGCCAAAATGCCAGAGGTTGCCTGAAAATGTCATGTGACCCTCTGTCCATACGCATGCGCATTATGTGGAATGTCGCTCATTTTAGGGCACAGATTAAATATAGTCATACAGATTTGACAGTGGAGCGAAAACCCGAACCGGCGCGATACAAGCGCCACTACTGAGCACAGTCAAGAACTAACGCACACGCGCGCGATCTATAAACTGTCAGATTGTCACGGTCACATGTACCTGTTGGCAGTTTTGTTTATTTAATATCGACACGACAGTTTCTCAGTTTAAATTATTAAGAAAAAGGTGTAAATCTGTAAGAAACTCGTGTAAATATGTATATTTGTAAGTATTTGTATGATAAAATAAAATATGTTTGATGTTTTAAACAATAACAAACTGCGGCGACATATTTACATAAAAAAAAAGATAGATACTATACAAATAAGATAAGTAATACCTACCTGTGGCGACACGCCCGGAACGTTTGCGACTGTTGTCACTAGGGACTCTGAAGTTGCGATTCGGTTACCATTGAGCTTATGGAAGTGTCCTTAGGGTCCCCAGCGGCCATTTTTCTTCCACAGAGCATGCGCATTTAAGCTCATGACGCTTCTCTTACTATGTCCAGTTTCTCTATCAGCGACTGGATTCAAGCGCCATCTTTTGGATTTCACTGAAATTATTGCGGGTTGGTCATATTACCTGCATTGGCCAGATTATCCTCACGTTTAGATTCACGACGGAAGAGAATGAATAGATTGAGAGAAACTTAACACATGAACAACGAGAAGAAATTAGAGAAGAGGATAGAGTGAGACAGTCAGCAAGCAGACATAGAGAAACTGCTGAAGGGGGGTGGGAGGGGGAACAAGATTAGGAAATGAGCTAAGTAGAGTTACAATGACAGGAGTTCATGAAAGACAACGATCGCAAGTGCATGAACAAAACATGAGTATACGAAAAGTGCGAGGCAGAAGAAGTAAAGATTACAGTAATTTCAATCTTTTAGCTCACTATAGTACATTTATTTCTCTGCGATTTTAGATATTTTATGCATTTTTAGCGTTTTTTTTCGCGTTTTGCGGAGATTTTTTTTTTACTTTTTTTCAGAAACGGAAGTTATCCAGTAATTTTTTTTACTGCCATGAGTAAATTTAAGGTTTAATAATACCAAATCCATTCGTACAGCAATGTGAACGGCGATGCTGAAAATTTTAATTTAACCTTGGTCCAAATAAAAAATCAAGGTTCGTTTGAATCTAGACCAAAGCGGGCGTAGCCTACGCAGTTTTACGCTGACGAAAACAGTTAGAACCCCAAGCTTATTAACTTGAGGTTCGTTTGAATCTAGACCAGAGCGGGCGTAGCCTGCGCATGTGTACGCTGCCGAAAGCAGTTAGAACCCCAAACTTATTAACTTGAGGTTCGTTTAAATCTAGACCAGAGCGGGCGTAGCCTGCGCATGTGTACGCTGCCGAAAGTAGTTAGAACCCCAAACTTATTAACTTGAGGTTCGTTTGGGAAAAACCAACCAGCGAAACGGGCGAAGCTAACTAATGATAAATAAAATAACCATAAAAGAAAATCTTTTAAAAGTGTCATTTGACATCGGTCGACACAGTCTGAAAATAATCGCCTTGTCGAATTAGTTTTTTATTTATTTTTTTTTTTACATTGGACGTCAAAAATTTTAATATATTATCGTCTTCTTCGCGCGAAAAAGAACGATATTTTCAGCAGAGGAAATGAAAACGAACATAAATTAGAATACCTGCGTCGTATTGGTAACACACCGAACTCATCCTAACCCGCGGTTCGGGTCGGCACTAATATTTTCGTTGCGTGTAGATTTAGAGTCGGGCTAACTCTAATTATTTGAGGTTTGGGTTGGGATTTAACTCTTGCGGTTCGGGTTTGGTAATCCAAAAGAAAGTCGACAAAATAATTTCAGATCTAAAGTATTTGAATCTAATTTAGCCTATATAGGTTTATTTTGCCACATGAGAAAGTTAATGTTAAAGATAGGAAGTATTTTCTTCCTTAATTCCATTAAAATACGAATTACCTTTCTTTTATTTTGGGTCGGTTTCAGGTTGGAATGGAATTTGAGGCCTCGTGTAGAAAAACACGAAGGTAAGAAATAGAAATTCTTGGAAGTCGTTTTATTTTACTTAATATGTGAGAACTTAATTTTATTTAAAAAACGTGAAAACAGACACGAGCTGGATACTTCAAATTATTCTTAAAAATTTTCCCAAATTCTATCTGTTTCAAATAATCATAGAAAGAAGAATATCTGTGATGCATTTAAAAGCATGTCTAAAATGACTTCTTAGTTGGAAAGGTGCAATGAACATCTTTCTTTCTGACGTTTTTATTTATTTTTCCATATAATAAAGTAGTACTTCTCCAACACTTCTTGTTAAATGGCATAGTTTCCATAAATGCAAGCATTATCTACGATGTCATGATCATAAATCACAATGTCTGGGACTCGATCAGGTCAATGAGTACGTCTTCAAGAGGATTTGCTCTCTTGATTTCTTTTCATTTTTTCTCTCTTTACACGTTTTTATTTAACTTAAGGAGGCAAATCAATTCTCAGATTTTGTTTTATTCTGAATATTTCAACACTTCCGAACAATATGCAAAAAAACGCATTATTGTTTCAGTTATAGACTGCTTTACATGGATACTTTAAGTGGATATTGAAACTTTAAGATGCGGTTTCTCAGATTGATAAATTTTGAGTTTGCGTGCAGGGGTTACTTTCAAACTATAGAAGTTAAAATTTTAAAAATTTAACCACATGTGCATTACTTTATAGTCTTCATGCTAAAATTTAAAAAAAATAATAATTTGTTTTTAATTTTTTGCACTTGAAAAATTAATTTTTTTTTTAATTTTGTGTCAAAATTACGTTTTAAACAATGCTTTTTGTGTATTTTTTTAATTTTAAGTTAGAGATGAATACTTTATGATTCTAGTTTGGTCAAAAATTGTTTTTTTCATGCATAATTTCTAATTTTATTATGCGCGCAGCACTTATTATTGATTTTCATTCACGTCTTAGTAATATGAATTTTTTAAGTTAAAATTCCAATATTATTTGGAAAATACAATATTAATTTTGCTGTATAATATACTTTACGCGGGAAACGCAAAGAAAAATCTTAATTGGATGTTATGTGAGTTTTGATAATTTGAAAATGGTGATGTTTTGGTCTCTCAAAGGTCCTGGGGCCCCTTTTAACTCGGTTCATGTATGTCAATCGATTATCCGACCACTCCCTGGTGTACTACAGTTATAGAAATTATGTACAAGTGTGTATTACCGATGGAAATACAATATTTTCACATTAACTAATTTCATTATCAATTAATTGAATTTTGATTATCGGTTGAGAAAAAAATTTATAAATTCAGGATAGTTTAAATAATTCTCATGCATTATTTTTCTAAATCTATTTCAACGTGATTCAACAATAAACATTTGTTTGTTATAATAATGTGAATTAATATTTGTAGTCATATAAAAATGCATTTTTATTTACTGTTGCTATATCGTAAGAAAAACTTAATAAAAAGAAGATTTTTATAAGTATCCACTAATTTTGAATCTTTAATATAAGGGTATTATCTTTATTATAATATTATCTTTAAACTTGGGAAGGCGACTTAATATAAAGAAACGAATTTTCATTTCTAAAACACGAATTTTATATTCGATGTACAGGGTGATTTTTTTAAAAGTAAAACCCTATAACAACAACAAAAAACACTGATCCAAATGATCTGAAATTTCACCAGTATGCTCCCAAAGCAATGGGATTTTTAGGCGTGGTTAAAAAAAACTTAAAATTGTACCGACAGATGGCATTCTATATGCAGTAAAGTCTCCCGACTTTAACAAGCTTGCGCACGTCCAATCTGTTCAAATTTCAAAACCATCTTCCATAGGCCTTTTGTCGTCATTAGACCTTTTCTTAGATTCTTAAGTGTCCTAAATCTCCTAAGAGCAGTTGCATTATTCTGATAATGCAGTTTCACAGTCATTGCGAGGTTATCCGTATAATAATGGACACGAGGTGTGCGTGCTTCACGTTTTTAACGCCACTGTGCATGTGTCGTGCGCAAGCTCGTCTCTTACTTTACTGCATATACAGCGCCATCTGTCGGAGGGATTTTAAGTTTTTTTAAACTACGCCTAAAAAATTTTCATTGTTTTGGCTGCACACTGGGGAAATTTCAGGTCATTTGGATCAGTGGTTCTGTTGTTTACTTTCACAACTGTAAAAAAATCCCCCTGTATTTCTACTTTAAAGTAGACTACTCAAAGCGAGCTTTTTGAAAACCTATTTTTACTTTTCTTTCTTTCCTTTTCTTCTGAAGGGAGTTTGATGTAAATTTGAACGAGAAGGAAACTTTGGATGGATCATTTCTCTCAACAGAACAATTTCATATTTAAAAAATATATATAAAATTGGGTTTCATTGTACTTAGGACCCTAAGAAATAAAATAATACTGTACATTGTTAAACAACCAAAAATAAAATTTTAAATTTCATGTAGGCAGGATAATGGCAAAGAGAGACAGGATAATGACATTTAGAAAGAGAAATAACAAGGAAAATGACAAAAAGTAATGTTAGTTTGTCTACTATCACAACTATATACACAAAAAGGAATTCCGCTTAAAGATACTTTATCAGGCTTAATCGATGACTGAGCTTTCATTACAAAATTAATGCAAATAAAAGAGATCAAAGAGATATAGCAATAAAAATGATTATTAACATACAACTGGAAATCTCTGGGCTTTATTCTGCAAAAAAAAACAATTCAGGATAGCTTCTCTGATGATGATACTGCTCACAGGTGGAATTCTGGTGTAATAGAACTGTTGCCAGATGTTAAAATCATTATTTTCATTGTATGACAGGGGAATGACAACAACACAAAGGGACATCATATAATTCGTTTTAAGAAAACTGCAAATCATGAAAAGTCTTTACTTTTGAATTTCTTTAGTATTATATAATAGTTTTTAATAATTGAAACAATAAATTTATCGCAAATGTACTTGGATAGTCAATTTTTAAGAACCACTTATGTGGAGGCATGGACACACATGGGAATGACATTAATCACATAAAATGTTTTATTTGTGTCTTATATTTATAAATTATTTCTTTTATCCCGTTACACGAACATAAAAACTTGTGATTAACGAATTCTTGTTTTTTTTTTTTTTTTACAAGTTTATGCATTATTTTTGAATCGGGGACAGAAATTTTGCGTTTAGAGGAAATTAATTGTGTTTCCATTATAATTTTTTCATAGAATTTAAATGATTTATGTCCATTGGTAGCACCAACTAAATGCATTTTTAATTGTGTTTTCAACGAAGTTTTCAATAAGTTTTTTTTTTTACATTAAAAAAATTGTCAATTTCATATGTTAAAATGATTTATGGTAATACTTATTCCGACTACAGTTGCCACAATAAAAAGAAAACTGCCCAGTTAAACTGAGGGCATTGAGCTCACAGGCTATTCACACTAATTGTATATTATACTCGTATTTCAAATAATTTGAAATAAGCCCGTTGAAAAATAAAGAAATCGACAATATATTAAGGGGGGGTTATCCCCCCGTTACCCCCTCATAGTTAACTAATGAACCCCTTAAACTAATCAGGCGAGCCTCTTATTACAATGAATATATATATACAAAATTTGAAGAAAATCGGATAATGCTGCATGAAAAACCCATTTATCTAAATTAAGGGGGATTAGCCCCCCCTTCCCCCTTTATACTTAACCAATAAACCCCAAAACTATTCAGAGCAGCGCATTATCACAATGAACCTATATACAAAATTTGAAGAAAATCGGATAATTCTGCTTGAAAAACCCATTTATATAAATTAAGGGGGGATTGGCCCCCGTCCACCCCTTTATACTTAACCAATCAATCCCGAAAACGAATCAGGGAAGCGTCTTAACCCAATGAACCTATAAACAAATTTTGAAGCAAATGGGATAATTCTGCATGAAAAACCCATTTATATAAATTAAGGGGGGGGGGTTTAGCACCCCCCGTCCCCCCCCCCTTTATACTTAACCAATCAATCCCGAAAACTAATCAGGGAAGCGTCTTAACCCAATGAACATATAAACAAATTTTGAAGCAAATGGGATAATTCTGCATGAAAAACCCATTTATATAAATTAAGGGGGGGATTAGCCCCCCGTTCCCCCCTTTTATACTTAATCAGTCAATCCCAAAAACTAATCAGGGAAGCGTCTTAACCCAATGAACCTATAAACAAATTTTGAAGTAAATGGGATAATTCTGCATGAAAAACCCATTTATATAAATTAAGGGGGATTAGCCCCCCCGTTCCCCCCTTTTATACTTAATCAGTCAATCCCGAAAACTAATCAGGGAAGCGTCTTAACCCAATGAACTTATAAACAAATTTTCAAGCAAATGAGATAATTCTGCATGAAAAACCCATTTATATAAATTAAGGGGGGCATTAGCCCCCCCGTTCCCCCCCTTTATACTCAACCAATCAATCCCGAAAACTAATCAAGGAAGCGCCTTAACACAGTGAACCTATAAACAAAATTTGAAGGAAAAAGGAATAATTCTGCAGGGAAAACCCATTTATATAAATTAAGGGGGGGACCTAGCCCCCCCCCCGTCCCCCCCCTTTATACTTAACCAATCAATCCCAAAAACTAATCAGGGAAGCGCCTTAACACAGTCAACCTATAAACAAAATTTGAAGGAAAACTGAATAATTCTGTATTAAAACCCTATTTATATAAATTAGGGGGGGGATTAGCCCCCCCTGTTCCCCCCTTTATATTTAACCAATCAATCCCGAAAACTAATCAGGGAAGCGCCTTAACACAGTCAACCTATAAACAAAATTTGAAGGAAATCGGATATTTCTATGAAGAGTTATCGCGTTACGTACGTACATACGTGCATACATACATACATACATACATACATACATACAGAACCGGCGGGCACATAAGCTCTCAGGCTTTGATAGCCTGTGAGCTAAAAACAAAAAGGGGCGAGCGAGCGAAGCGAACTGGGACCACGTAGTGTTCTTAATGTGAATTGCTTTGCAATTCACGGGGGTTGTCGGGTGTTAGCGAGTAGGGGAATGAGCCTCCTACTCTCTACTTTTCTACTTATTACACTTCGTTGAAAATAAGGTGCTTTCCGGATTAGTTTTTTTTTTTGGGGGGTGGGTCATAAGTTAATTATAAAGGAGGGGAACGGCGGCTAACCCCTCTTAATTTAGAGAAATGGGTTTTTCATGCAGAATTAGCCGATTTGCTTCAAATTTTGTATACAGGTTTATTGTGATAAGGCGCTTCTCTGATTAGTTTTGGGGGTTATTGGTTCATTGGTTATAAAGAAGGGAACGGGGGGCTAATTCACCCTTAATTTATTGTCGATTTCTTTATTTTTCGAGGGCATTATTATTTGAAATAAGAGTATAAAATACAATTAGTGTGAATAGCCTGTGAGCTCAATGCCATCAATTTAACTGGGCACTTTTTTTAAATTTAGAGGTCTTGCTTGGTATGTAACTCATTTTGACACTGGAGTCAGTTGGCTTATTTCAGACTTAGGTCTGCAGTGGTGAATCGAAAGCTAAACATGAATGTGTGTTATATAAAATCAGTTTGTGGAGCTCATTCAGGGATATCCATAGAGATTCCAATTGAAAATTAATGAAATGAACTTCGCTGCCCTAATGTCTACATTTTATGTTTTTCTTGACCCATTTTGTTATGTGTGTATTATAGCTTGTTAAGTCGGGAGAACTCAAGTCCCAATGAAGTGATAATGTGTGTACTTTAATGTATAAATAAGTAAGAATACTTAGGTATTCTTTTATTCAACTACTAGTATGTATACCTTAAAGTTAATTAATGAAACTGATTTTAAAAGTCCAGCTTATAAAATTATAAGTAACAAAGATGTTTCTTTAAATAATGTAACTGTTGCTCTATTTTACTATTTATTTTTCTGTAATTTTAGTTTATGTTTAAATGTAAATAAAACCTGTTGTTTTTTTTAGAATGAATATATTTTTCTTTTGTTACGTAATTTATTACAGACATTTTTCTTTAGTCAGTAGTCGGTATTTGTTGAAATCGGGGTGTTTTCGAACTCACGTCAAAGCAAAGGCTTAGGATTATCAAGCAACTTAAATATTCACAAAGTTAATGTACTTCTTTTAATGGACTAAACAGGTAGACTTCTGGAACCAGAAGCCCTGTAAAGAGTTTAGGATGAAGGTGTACCCAGGGCTCAGTAGCTCATTTTTGGAACTCTGCTTAATTTGAATGTCTCAAACTTGCCAGCATATACTAAGAGCCAAAATTTAGAAGGTTTGAAAATTCGTTTCAATAGCATTTGGAGTTTGAAAATTATGTATAAAATAAAGAAAAAGCAAATGGGAAGAAAATTTCTTCACTGTGAGCCCAATAAAGTATTAGATTAAAAAATAGTTTAGCTTCACTTTGAAAATGCCACATAAAATAATTTATTAATTTCTAATTAAGTTAAAATAAAATGTTGTATTGTTACCTGTGTGCATATTTTTTAGAATTCTAGCCTAGCTGAAAAATAGATTAGGATATTTCATCTTGCATACAGGAATCAAGTAAAGTTCTATAAAACAGTGAAATAAAATTAGGATATCCAAAAAATTGAAAATTAATATTCCCTTATTGCTTTTTTAAAACTGAAAAGGAATAAGGAAATATTCATTTTTACGTTTTCAGTTGACTATTTTAAGCACCTGCTTTTTACATATAGGATCTCGTCATTTATGTTTTCAAAAATTTGCGAGAATATTTTTGTTTATCGTTATATATCTAGAAAATGGCGCCGTATCGGAGCGCTGAAACATTGAAAGGTTTTTAGAAGCCTTTTGAGTTCATCTTTGTGTCACTTAAGCATTTTATCTCTATTTTAATTGTAATTAGTGATCTTATTGTGTGATTCTGATACATAATATTAAATAAAAAGGTAATGCTGAAAACTTTTTCTTTATATGATCTGAAGATTTGTTTTAGTGTATGTATAAAATTTGAAAGCTAATGCTAAAAAAATGACTCCATTATGAGCGAAACCTGTAAGATTTAAAACAATTCACTGGAAGCGTAAACATTGCTTTATACCATAAATACAAGATTTTTCAAGTGTCCAAAGTCTTTCGTCAAAATAGGGTGGTCTTCTTTTCGCATTTACCTGTGTTTAATTGAATTGTTGAGTTGTTACTTAATTCCGAAAACTAACACTATTTTTGAATAGTAATATTTGTCTTATTTATTAAATAAGGGGACTATTTCTCTTCAGAATGTGGCAGGATTCTGAATTATATCTATCCCACTCACCTGGCAACAGTGAAGTATATAAACAGATGCAACTTAATTTTATATTTTAGCATAAATAAATTGTGGATACAAAGATTATCGGGAAGTACCAAAGCGCCGGATCTTGAGTCTGAAAATTTAACGATTCCTAAAATTTGTACAATATTTTACTTCTATATTTTTACGCCGAAATTAATACTTTATTTTACTAGTTTCTTCGATTTTACACTGCTTTACAAAATAATATACTGTATTTATTAAATACAAAGAAATGGATTATAAAATGAATAAAATTTGGAACTAATTATGAATAGTTAAAATTAAAAAACAAATAAAAATATGAAATGAAATAGTTTTAAATGAGTCACTTTGGAAGTGACACTTTTGTGTTATCCTGGTTCTGCACTTGTGCGTTTGTTGAATAGATGGATTTTGGATTTAGACTCTTAATTCATTTCCATTACTTAGGCATTACTGTGTCATTGTTAAGGAATACTCCGTCACTTTTTATTGGCATACATCCCAGGATTTATAGAAACAAGAACGAAAAATCATAGATTATGTAACACTTTCCAACGCTTCCAAAATAATTTTACAAATCATTACCGTTTAATAAGCTGAAAGATAACATCGAAGTAAACAATTTGGAAAACGCATAACATGTTTAAAAACGTAATTTTAGGAATTTCCAACATATACAATATTCGAATACTTTTATTCAGCCCTGTATAGGATCTATAGATTTGTATATATACTACATAGGATGCTAAATTCTAGTTTAGTTAGGAAACGCGTAGCACAGTTTAAAATTCTCCTCCTGGAGTTTCTGTCAATAGAAGCAAATGTGTTCGCGAACTTTTGTGCTGCCCTGTATATGAAATACAAAATTTTTACACACCAAGTAATAAACAAAATATGAGTTACATTTAAAATTGCGTTTAGCAAATTAAAACGCACTTTCAGGAATTATTGTTAACAGACAGTAGAGAATTCTTTTGTGTGTCCCTGTAAATGAACGATGACTGCTATACACACACTATTCTGTAGTAAGCCTCTTGTAATGCACCTTAGTGATATATATAAATTTCAATGCGTTTAAAATAGTGAAACATTATTTAATTAAACCGCAAACGATTTTTCTCCATAGACGTAATGTAACGGAATTCTTTTGACTGTCCCTGTAAAGTAACTATAAGTGCTATGCACACCCTATTCCATATTAAGCTTCTTGTAATGCACCTTAATGATATATATCAATTACAATGTGTTTGAAATTGTGTAACATCATTAAAATAAACCGCAAATGATTTTCCCCATAGACTGTCATGTAACGGAATTCTTTTGAGTGTCCCTGTAAAAAAACTATAAGTGAACTATAACACTTCAGTTGAAATAGGGAACATGCTATAGATAACGACAATAACATATAAAAATTGAAGGGCAATCCGAGCATATTTACCGGAGTTAGAGCACGGACAGGCGGCAGGCAGCAGACGGCCAGACGGCCAGACGGCAGACGGCAGACGGCAGACAAACCGAAGTCATAAACACTTTTCAACTTGGTTGGAAAGTGTTAAAAATATGTTAAAACTCTTTACCATTATGAATAAATGGGATGTTTTTAAAGGTGATTTACAATACAGTCCTATTAAAAGGAAAAGTGAAATTTTATGTTTGGAGTTTGAAAACAATGTAACGTTAAGAGAGGCTACTGCACATAGTAAAAGAAAACTCACAAAACATCGGAAAGGTAAACTGTCAAAATTGAAACTAATGCTACTTCTTAAAAGAGAATCAAAGTGGCCTATTGAATAAAATATACTTGCTTTAAAAAACAAATTCTTTTCGTTATTTCAATAAATGTCGAAACCATTCACTATTCGAAATTGAAGAAATAATGTCTAGAGAGGTAAAAGAAATTTGGAAAAACTATATGCATAAGTACCATTAATAGAAAGATTTAAATGATTATTACTCGTATAAAGCGGATCGATTCCTAAAAATCGGATATGTGCTTAAAAACTTATAGAAATTTCTATTAGATTCCTACGCGTATGCTTAATCATCGTCAGTGTAGAAAATAACTTGAAAATATTGGTAGTGAAGAAAAGTAGATCTCCCTAGAAATACTTGACGGCTTTCCATCATAAACTTTTAACTGTTAAACAAGGTTACAATTTTAATTTCAACTCGACAAATTAGGAATTACATATTTCACCTTTAATGGTTCATGTTGAAATCAATAATTGATAATCAAGTAATCAATCTTAATTGATTACTGCAGTTAATCAAAATTTAGTACGATTCCAAATTAGAGCGAAAATATGTGGATATGGGGTTTCCAAAGTTCTGTAATTTTTCATCAATAGACCTATTTTTTAAACTGTAGTGTGCAATTAGGCATATTTTACCTATGTTCGGTAGCGCAATTTTATACGACGTCTTTACTTAGCTGGCAGCCTTTTGTTATTTTTTAAGTCAAATAAATATAATTTGAACCAGAAAATGTATTTAATAAATGCAATAAAATAAGTTCGCATACATACAGTTTATTAAATAAATTTCCTGACTCAAAATATGTTTATATTTTTTACTAGAAGAAAACACAGAAGATTGTCAGCTATGCCATTGCAAGATCAACATTAACAGACCAGCGTGTACAATAAATACAATTTAGAAAATTCAATTCAATTTTATAGTTTTGGGTTCATAGAAATAATTTAGAGTATTTAAAAAAAATAAACTATATGTAATAATAACTTTGGAACTTTGCTTGAATATGTCTTTAACATGCTGCGTTTTGTACGTACAAATGTCATCCTGTGCAATGGTAATTGCCGAAACGTCAGTGAAGGCTTACTGTGGAGACCCGAAAAGTTTTTGGTTTCTGTCTGTCTGTCTGTTTGTCTGTCTGTCTGTCTGTCCGTCTGTCTGTCTGTCTGTCTGTCTGTTCCACGATAACTGCCGTAAAAATGATCCGATTAGTTTGATTTTTGGTAGGTATGTTGGTGAGATACCCGGAATTAGCTGTATAGTTTTTAGTTACATTTGGTTCATTCGTTCGGAAAATATAGAACATTTCTTTTTTGATCATAATGCTTTCCTATGGGAATTCAGACGATTTTGAAATTTTTCAGTCGTTGAAAATAAAATGTCGCATTTGATTAATGTATTTAAACGGTAAGTTATGAAGGCTAAAATTTATCAAGTCAGGTGTTAAATTATTTAAATTAATTTGAAATTTTGTTTATACATTCGTCAGATTTTTTAAATTAGGTGTATAATTTTTGGTGCAATTTTATACATCTGTTCTAATAATATAATACATTTATTTTATCACTTTTTGCAAATATTAAAATGCATTCATTTTTATTTTCCTTTTCAATTTAACAGTAACCTAGCAACCATATTTCAAAGAATATCAAAATGATAAAATTCAAGTAACTCAGAAAATTTAAAAAGAAAATCTCAGAAAATAGCTAAAATTTATCAAGTCAGGTGTTAAATTACTTAAATTAATTTGAAATTTTGTTTATACATTCGTCAGATTTTTTAAATTAGGTGTATAATTTTTGGTGCAATTTTATACATCTGTTCTAATAATATAATACATTTATTTTATCACTTTTTGCAAATATTAAAATGCATTCATTTTTATTTTCCTTTTCAATTTAACAGTAACCTAGCAACTATATTTCAAAGAATATCAAAATGATAAAATTCAAGTAACTACAATAGTACAAGTAGCTACAATATTTTATTCGCAAAATAAAATATTATTGGAGGATTTTAATATGTTATTTTAATAAATGAGAATTTATTTTGTACAAGTTACCTTTTAACTACTATAGAATGATAGCCGAAACATTTTTATATGAGATATTATTAATTTTCTGGAAGAGATGTAGATTTTTCGTGGTTGAAAATTAGTATTATTTTAAAAATAGAATGTAATATCTCGTACAACGAGATAGTTAATCTAAAGAAATTAGCGTAGTAAAACGCATCCATACAGCCTGAAATAGCACAATTACTGGAAACTGAGATCATAAAATGTTATCACAAAAAATACATTATAGCGCCAAATCAAGGTTGCTATTTAGTAAATTGGCAGTGGTCACGATTATGAATGATTACACAATAGGTTTAAAAGTTTCCAAATAAGCCTATTTTGGGGGAGATTTTAGTATGCTATTGCCATCGAATTAGATCAGGATGTACTTAGGTCAAATAAATATTGTACAATGACCATCAAAACTGTTTTTCCGAAACAAAAATTGTAATAATACTAGATTTCTGAAATAGATAAGTGAAATATATAGTAGATTCAGTTTACATTTCCATAAGTTACTTTTGTACACGAGATATTATTCAACGTATCAATCAGATACGAGTGTTTCGTGATTGGTAAATATTGCTATTTAGGTATTAGGATAACATGAAATTATTTTCAAAATTTTTGCTTATCGTAATAAAACCACTGTGCAGAACGAAATGGAAGATATACTAGAATCATTCACACAAATAATAGGAAATTACGAATAAAAATTTAATAAGATTACGGAGGGTTCAGCGGGGTTGAGCACACCCCCCCCCCCCACCCCCTGAAGAAATGTATTTCTTTTTAATCTAAAAAATAGAATAAGAAATTCATAAGAATGTCAGAATATTATTGCATAAACCGTGTTTAATTTAACGTTTAAGTTCTGAAACCTTCGAATTATTTTATATGCATATAAATATATATGTAGTAATTTAAATAATTTAATTTGCGTATTGTAAGATATTAAATATTATGAAAAGTGAATTTAAAAAACATTGACTTTCAGAGCTGACGTTGAGGCTCCTGATCTGTAGATTTACTAGTAATATTATGTACTTTTTTTATGTGGCCCGCGGCTTTGTATAGAATGCTTAATTGGGCCCGCGGCGGTAAGCGAGTTTGATATGCCTGCTATAAAGGATGGGAATTTCTTTTCAATTTGCTAAACAGCGTACAACCGACCGGGGATCGAACCCAGGTACCTGGCGACCAACTTTTTTACCTGGCGACTAAGTTATTTAATCTGACACTTTTTCTTTGAACTAAGAAATGAGCACTATTGTCTCTCCAACACCCCCTACTCGTGCGGGCAGCAAACAGTGATCTTTCTCTTCTCATGCACATAAAACGCAAAAAATATGTATTTTTTTAATATTTATCTTCCCCGCTTAAAATGCTTGTGCACCACACATGTTGGACAATAGTTCGGCGTCACCCTGTCTTGGAGACAAAGTGTCTGGTACTGGGTTGTTACTCAAGAATATTTTATAATTATATTGTTAGGATTATTATCTGCAGTAAATGGAAATAAAAAAAAAATCATTGATTGCAATTCAGAAAGGTAAGGTATTTTATTTATTTATTTATTCTTAAATTCTTATCGTAAATCGTTGGATCAAAATCACGGAGTCTTTCCTCTGTGGAGCTCAGCCGGCTGCTCATCCCGATTCTGTAATCCCAGCGCGGGAAAATGTTTTTCTTTTCTTTTTAGTAATGCATATTACGAGTTAATAGTTCTCGAGTTTTCGAATGTCACAATGTTTAATTAAATTTCTTGTAAGATGAGTAATTATAGGTGCTTCAAAGTTACAAAATATTAAGAAATAAACTTGAAATTATATTAAAATATAAAAAAATTAAACTTTTATTTTTAATCTGGGAAAGTTAAGAGAGTTCATCAAATGAAAATTTTAAAATAATAAAATCCTAATTATTTGACTGAATTCGACAAAAAATCGTTTTCGGCTTCACTATTTTATCGATGCCCTCTCATCACATATGGATTCTGGACCACTTAACTATTCGGACATTTGAAGCATTTCCCGAACATGCCGGTTAATTCAGAATTTACAATATTTCCCCCAAGAGATATATAATTTTGATTACTTCCCTTAGAAAACTTAGTTTAATTTTCTTTTTTAATTATGTGTTATACTAAACTATGTAACTAATAATTCTAAACTATGCTTGTTATTATTTTTTCTCACTTAATTCATAGAAAATCTTCGTGCTTTTTGAAAATCAATAACGGGGGGGGGGGGGGGGGGTTGAATTTTTTTTACTGGCGACTGGAATTTATACCTGGCTACCAGATTTTTTCGAATTTGTAAAGCCCTGATTATGAAATTGAAGTACATAATTCAATACTAATTAGAAACATAAACATATCCTATGAAATATGTTCTGGAGCGTTCATGCCGTCTAAACGACAATTCTTTGGCATTTTTTCGAATTAAATAGCATACGAATCAAGAACTGGGGATATAGTATTGAGAAAAGGTAATTTTCATTACTTTTATTGTGAAAATGTAGAATAACTACCAACAATTTATTAATTCGGCTTATATTTCAACCTTATTTTTATTGATAGAAAATAGAAAATCCTTTTTAATGATATTTTAATTAAAAAGTAGCCTTTTAAAAGCTCGATTTTTTAAGCACAATAACGCATTCACCGATGCCAATTGGCTGTGTAAAAAAAAAAAAAAAAAAATCATGAATCAACAGTACGTCACACGGTAAAAGAAAATAGTGTCATTTTACACACTTTTATTTCACTTAACTTGGTCCATGTATATAAAGATGGAATTTATTTTTAAAGTTTTTACCATTTTGGGTTTTGATTGCAGTTGTTTATAATGAGGCTACTTTCACTTTCGGAACCGGTTCTAAAAGTTAAAGTAACTTTATCAAAAATAATAATAATAATAATAATAATAATCTGCAAGCAAAATAAAAAAAGTCGAAACTAGTAAAAGTATTAAAATGCGAGTAAGAGATTTGAAAATAATAGGATTTTTGTAGAATAGAAATAAATTTATATTCAGGGATACGAAAAAATTGGATAAAATATCATCTACAGGTGTTAATTTCTCAAAGTATACCTGCATTCTGTGTTTTTTTTTTTTTCTGAATTAATATATATATTTTTAAATATGTGCCGTGTTAAAAATCTAAACATAATTTACGGGGTTGTCCAAAATTATTCGAGCGCTGTCTGTTCTATAAGTAAGCTAAATTTTCCAATAAGTATGTATGTGTATACATAGAGATGATGCAGAAAAGAATTCGAGTCTATGACCAGTAATTGCTGAAATCTGGTTTTCAAACGTGTTCTAAATTGTTTAATTAGATAATTTATTAAGTGTGGAAGATTCGTTAAACTATTCTGGAAAGAGTATCTATTTCCAAACGTAATTTCTTTTAAAATGCTGTTTTAATGTGCTTTTTGAAATATTCCAACAAAGAAAATTATACAGTTCGTTTGCATATACTTTTTCTCAGCGGATTTTCCCTATTGAAAGTCAATCTCTATTGAAAGTCATGTTGGTTTATAGGAACACTCAAACGAATTCCGCTACATTAGGGTCTATGGGACGGTGTATTTTAATGATGTTACACTATTTCAAAAATATTGAAATTGATATGAATTTCTTAGGTGCACTAAAAGATACTTGCCTGCAAAGTATGCAGTAGAAGGCATTAATCATTCAATTATAAAATCAGTCAAAAGAATTCGGTTATGTATAATCTATGGGGAAATTTGTTTGGAGTGCAGTTTAAAAATAGTACGCTGTTTCAATCCTAATTAAATTTATATAGATTACTGAAGTTCGCAACAAGATTCTTGCTGTTAGATAGGATGTGCATAGTATTTATCGTTCATTTACAGGGACACACAAAAGATTTCGGTTATGGTATTGTTTAATAGCGATGATTGCTGGAGGTGCATTTTCAGTTATGTGATTATTATGGTATGCGTTTATAAGCTTAACTAAATTTTTCATGAATTGGGTAAATGTTTTTAATTGAGTTATGTATTTTCCAGGTGAAATGTAAATACTATATTGAGGGATGTTTGTACAAGACTGCGCAAAGAACTGGATACATGGCCGTCTATTCATGGTAATTTCTTGATATATTTTAGTAGTGTTAGATGTTTTTATCGTGAATTAAATTTTAGCTTAATACGTGGCGTGTATAAAAATTTTTAGTTAATATTCAAGGTTGTGCAAAGATTCGGGTACATTGGCAGAAATTGTTGAAGGTGAATATTCAACCATTTTCTATGTAGAATATATAAAGGGATTCACAAAACATTCGAGTACCTTCCCGGCTGTAGACGGTATTTGATAAAATCTTGTTTTCAAATGTGTGTTTTCTTTCTATGTTTTTTCACCATTATAAGCGGGGAAGTTTCGTTAAAGTATTTTTGCAGTGCTGAGAAGTGTAAACTATGCCTGACATGACGGATGAATTGTTTCTGTTTTTGTTGGAAAGGTCGTTTCAATATCATCAGGATCGAACAATAATATAGTGTCCTGTCTGTTTAACAAAGTTTTGATTTACTTTAGAAGCTACAAATTGCCTCAAAACGGATCCATTGGAATGAATTACGGATATGAATGTCCTGTAAATGATCCATAACTGGATTTTATCGGAAAGAGTGGTTCGGATTGGCGTTCATTTTTTTGTTTCGAGTCAGGTTTCATTTATTTTTTTCGGGTTGGATTTGGATACTTTTGAAAACTCCTATTTCAAAAGAAATTCCACACTATTATTAAAGATGGAAAAAAATGTATAATTGAATAAAAAATAATAAATATACGTTTAAGTTTAATCTCCTTTTGTTAAATTTTCAATTACTTTTTGATTATCTTAATTTATTTCAATCATTAGTGTTTCGATATGTTTGAAGCTTAATATTGTCATTTTTACGCTTAATGGTGACGAAATGACTATTATTCTTATGAACCTCCTCTAAAGAATCCTAGTTTCTCATATTTATGCATCTGCAATTTACTTTTTGGATTGTCTTTTCCTTTGATTTTTGGATCGTTCCAAAAATGCAAATATTGCATTTTGGAAATAGAGTTAGGAAAAGCAGATTGGTAATATTGATAAATAATGAAAAAGTGAAGGACAAATTAGATATCAACAAAAGCGAGATTCCCCGGTGGAAATACATTTGAACTGAAACAAAGAATTCGAATTTTTTAATTTACATATTCGATCAATATTCGCCATAAAATAGAAATAAATGCGAATTGCAATCCTAAAACATTAAATCTCTTCATTAGAATGGATTATGGAAAAAATGACATTTCGATTAGTCTACTTAATATACAGAATTTACAGTTTCTATTTTAGAAATCAAAATTCCCCTTCTTTATTATATGAATGACATACTGTTAGTAAATGTTCCAAATAAATGGATAGTTATCAAAATATTGTAATTTATGCTCAGTTTCTAAGAAAAAAAGTATTTTTATATTACTGCAAATGTTACTGTACAAATGTATTGTAAGAAACAATATTTATTGTTGAATCACGTGGTAATATATATTTAAAAAATCATGCTTTTAAATTATTTTCAATTTCTAAATTGTTTTCTCAACGTATAATCAAAATAGAATTACAATCAAACTATTCATTCATAGTGTAGTTCTGGAAACACAATTCGACGTCATTTCTAGAACAGGTTATAGCATCTATTAGCATAGAGTTAAAAAATGCATAACTTAATTAAACTAAAATACAGAGGATGTGAATCATCACTTTACTAAAGAGAGTTCCCTCTGTTGTAAAATGTCCAGGCCGGGTTTGATCCCGGATCCTTTGGCACCAATTGCTTTACCAATTAAACCATCCGGATGAACTGGATATTTTTGCACTCTGTTTAGTAATTCACATCCTTTGTATTTCAGTAATTTCGAGCGTAATTTCAGTTCTTCTGAAACCTTAATTAGTATAGAAATATTCACCGTTTGTCTCATGTATGCCGCTACGAGTTGATTGACGTTCAATCTTGTGCTGCAAGGTTCTAGGCTTGCCATATAAGAGTGATATGGCTTAATTGGTAAAGCTATACCAAGGGATCCGGGATCGACATTTTTCACTTTGTTGGTTGCACGCTGTTTAGTAAAGTGATAATTCAATTCCTTTGTATTTTTCCAGTAATTTACAGCGTAATTTCAGCTCATATAAAAAATTAATTAGTATATTAATTAAACTAGTCGGATGTTCTCACACACAGGTTTCACATACACTAAAAAGAATCAGCACCAATTTATTACATTCCATACATTAGTTCTTGAGATAGGACTATATCTAAAATCGTGTAAATCCTGCAAAATGTAGCATAGCAGCGCCACCTGTTGGGAGATTTATACCAAAACGTAAGCAGCATCTATTTTTGTCAACGTCTAATAGAATCTGAAGTTGGATGAAGTTACGTACATTAGTTCTTGAGATATAACTATCGTAAAAATCATGCAAAAAGTGGTATAGCAGCGCCACTTGTAAGGATATCTACACCAAAACGTAATCAGCGTCTATTTATGTCAAAGTCTAACTGAATCTGAAGTTTGATGAAAATAAGTGCATTAGTTCTTGAGATAGAGCTATTGCAAAAATCGCAAAAATACATTATAGCAGCGCCACCTATTGGGAGATTTTCAGCAAAAACTAATCAGCACCCATTTTCTTAGAATCACAGGTGGTGTCATCCTGGGCAAGCTGTTTCATATCTTTCTGTTACTCATTTTCGTTTCATGTTCTGTCTGTCTTGTGCCGTCTCCTAATAAACATGATAAAATGTGCCACTGTGTGTTAGATTGAAACTTCCAGTAATTCACTTAATCAGATTTATATCTGGGACTAACTAACTATAAAGTTTTATTAAATGCCGTGCATTAGTTCTTGAGATAGAGCGTCCACAACATTTTTGTCACATACAGAGTCACATAGTCACAGACTCACAGAGAGACATTTTCTAAAAACAGTCAAATCGTGTTCAGGACCTTCTAAAACGTATAAATCGATCGAAAAACGGAAGTCGAAAATTTTCATGAATCCAATAATTTCTTCTTGTAAAGATAGAAGAAAGTAAAAACACCCTTCAGCAATTCACGCCCATTTTTCTGATATTTAGAATTTATACACACCACGTAGTATGCAAAAATTTAGAGAATCAAAGAATAATGGAATATTTTATTTATGCACACACCTGTGTGCTCTATATGTATGTCTTGGCGGTCAACAATATGCTGAAAGCGTACTACCGCGTTATCAACGGCCGCATGGAACATATCAGTAGGAATGAGGGAAACATGGCGTACGATGCTAGCTTTGAAGTCCGCTAAATTAGTTACACGTTCTTGATAAACATGATCTTTAAGAAAACCCCACAGCCAGAAGTCACATGGGTTCATATCTCGTGACCTTGCTGGCCAGGAAATCGGGAAAGTACCCGAGATGACACGTTCATTAGAAAAGTTGGCTTGAATTACATTCTTTACACATCTCGCCGTATGAGCAGTTGCTCCATCTTGCATGAATATTGTGGTAGTCAAACAGCCTCTTTGACTTAACGCTGGGACAACATGATTCTCCAGGTGTCTGCTGTATCGGTCACCTGTTATTGTACGCCTAACAAACTCGTTCATTGTGACTTCCTCGAAAAAATACGGGCCTAAAATAAAATTCGCCGTGAATCCACACCATGCCGTGACGTATGAGGAATGTAGTGGCTGTTGTTGTACGGCATGAAGATTGGTGGAACCCCATATGCGGCAGTTCTGGGTGTTCACAGCACCATCTAAGTGAAAATGAGCCTCGTCTGTCCATAAGATGTGTGATGGCCAGTACTCATCCACTTGCATCCTCGCCAGAAAACGCAACGCAAAATCAAGACGCACACAGTGATCTAGCGGTTTCAACTGTTGCACGATATGCATCTTGTAAGGGTAGAGCTTCAGAATTTTGCGTAAAATTATGCGCACGGTTGCTCATGGAATGTCCAATGCTCGTGCTATTGAGCGGCCACTTACAGTAGCATTTGAATAATTTGCAGGTGCCTCAGCTGTTGTAATCGCAACTTCCTTCACAATCGCCGGCTCAGTTGCACGTCGTCCTCTTCCCGGTGCAACATCCAAAGAACCAGTTTTATCAAACTTACGAATCATGCATTTAACTGCATTTACGGACATGGGTCCTCTCCTTAAGTTTTTCATCCGTCGATAAGCACGGAGGGCTGCCGAAGCATTGCTCTCATTCTGATAAAAAAGTTTTACGATCAAGGCACGTTCCTTCTTGTTAAGCGGCATGTTCACTGCAGACGAATTGAACAATACGTTCCGCTTTTATAGCGGAATTGCACTAACTACTCATTTGCATATGGTTTTTAAAGTACAGCGCCATCTAATAACGAAATTTCAAACTTTTTTTTCTTTATTTTACGAAAATCTCGGCCGCATGACATATATCTGAAGTTTCATTCGGATCTGTTCAGTAGAAGCAGAGTTATGATCCTCGGAGTACCGTCAGTTTAATTTTAACCACCCTGTATATAATGTACCTAAAATCGCACAATAAAGCAAAGATAAAATAAAATAAGTATCAATAGAATAGGAAGTCTGCGTCTACAATGTCTATTATGGCTTCTGCTTCTATTTCAATTCTGTCACGTATTCTGTTAAGCACAGCTTCATTTCTTCACTAATAATCAAAGTTATTAACAGGGTCTAGTAATTGCTCGTGTTGGGTACGATTCCTCCTACACCAAAAGTATAGATCCTTCCTAATACAATATCTTTTAACCTTTCTTCTATCAAATATTTCACTTTTTGTAAGTGTGAAAGTCTTCTTTTCTCATCAATGCATTTTCGCTCTTTATTGTATTTGCGAGTCCTATCAATAAAACTGCTTTTTGGATAATGAGATTTCATTCCATTTCCGCAATCATAATTCCGCTTCGCAAAGCTCTTGTGAAATCTTTTTTCTTTATTATTTTTTAATTCAATATTCTTCTTCTCTCGTGTTTCTTGATTTGCCATATTTTTAACTGTTATTTCTTTTTTATATTTTAATATAATCTCGTAACTTTGATAAATCTTGTCAACTTTCCGAACACGTGCCAAATTCATCTTGAAATTATATGTTGAGCTCTTTTTATTTTGAACAATTGTTTTTTGTTCTCGTGAATTTTTTGCTTCCAATATTATATTTGTATCACTATAATGGCCAACACAATTTGATGTTTTAATGGAATTTTCTACAATTCTAATACAACCTACTTTAAAATTATTTCACTCGCCAATAGTTTTAACCCCTTCTTCATTTATCGCCAAATTTAGCTTACTAATCACGTCCATACCTATGACTATATCGTGCGCAAGAGATTCTAAAACATAAAAATTTGTAGAGATTGGAAATTCATCAACACTGAACTCATATGAAAAACGGTTATACAATTCCGTTATTGGTAACGGATTCTTTACCAATGCCACATAATGAGGTATTGTCGAAAGATAATTTAGGTAACCCAACATTTACATAAGTCTCATAACTCATTAGGCTTAGTTGAGATCCTGTATCATACAAGAGACTTATTTCTTTACCTTCGATAATAATTATTCTTTCTGTGTTGTTAATGTTAAAGTTGCTTGTGGAAGTATTGACATTAACTTCTTTATGTGAATGAAAGTCGGGATATTGGCGGTGGTAACTTCCATGGTTTTGGGTAGAGATTCATCAGGTTGGCCGTTATTGTTGTTTCCATGATGCTGATTATGAAAGAAAGGTTTTGGATTACCATTTTCGCACATTTTTAATCTGCTATCCTCAAAGTTGTATGAGTTTCTACTTAATGGCTTATATGGGCTAGCGTACGTACTTATTAGCTTGAGTACTTATTGGCTTGACATACATCTACATTTTTGATTTTAGGAAGGTCATCCATAACATGTTCTTTTATTTCTACAGATAATTTGCGCTTTATTTGATCAGTTACTAACCCCTTCGCGACGAGCGTCCTTTACAGAATTTTTAATCTTCTACCACCGGTTTTTGAAAACAGAAATTTTCGCGTAATTGAATCGCGGAAATGCTAGGATTCCATAAGGCAAAGCTTACACTATAAATTTACTGGTGGGAATAATCGAGGATTCTGAGCATCTTATCGTCCCCAAGGGGTTAATAAATGCAAATCAGATATCGTGAGGTCATTCTTCGAAATAATTGCTCAATTCCAAAGCAAAATCGCGCTGAAAACTCTTTTTTATATGAAATAGACTTTTGTCGAAACTCTTCTGGAGTCAATTTAAAGCGTTTTTCACGCATTCGTAATCATTTACCTCTGGAGTTGGTTCTATTTACGATCTCTATCGGAAGCAAACTTAAAAGATACACTACCCAAACATCTTTTACAATATTTTCTCCAGCAATTTGTTTTTCAAATAATGCCAAATAAATATTAGTATCGCTTAAACCGTCAAAGTGCATCATTAATTTCAAGAAATAAAATTTCTTACCTGTAGCTGAAATCAAAGGAGCGACACTTGGATCTTGTTATTTAGCAAGGAGTTATAACATCCTTATTTCAAATTCTCTTTCTGCTTGAAGACTTCTTTCTTCTTGCTCTACTTGAAGCCTTCTTTCTTCTTTTCTCAAACTTTCCTTTTCTTCTTCTTTTTGAAATCTTTCGCTTCGTTCAGCACTAATAACTTCAAGGCGGTCTTTGACGAAATCTTCATCGTAACCCTCCGATTGCTTAACTAACTTGATTAGCTCTGAAATGTTTTCTGGAACAATTAATCCTAGATCGTCACGTAGGGTTAGAAGATGTACTTTTCTTGCTCTATTCAATACTGACATAATTTCTCTTTATTCTTTTATAACAAGTTAAAACTATAGACGTCCGTTACCTTGTTAGTAGACCCGATTACGAAAGTTGAAGCTTATGTTTCATACTTTCCATCATGATTCAAATTCTTGGTTTTCACTCAAAATATTAATTTTTCATTCAAATCCAGGCCCAAGCCCCCAAAAGTGTGGGATTAAGGTGTCAGAAGTGGAATTACGGTGAATAATGTTGATATTCTTTAAGTACAAATATGAGAAACGTATTTTAATAACTGACAAAAGATACAGATATTCAACATACAATTATATTATTATTATGTATTAAACATTATCGACTTCCAGTCGTTCACTATAGGCGTAAGTTTACAAGCTTCTCTGAGCCTTGCATACACTAACCAACAATAACTGTGGTTAAAACTACAGAACACTCGTTCACAGGCTTATTGTTCATCGTTGTGTAGCGTGAACTTATATATCGTGAATCTATGATTGTTCGGCCCATATGCAAGGACCGGTCTAAAATAGAATTAAATTAAGCAGAGTATGTAGAAGCCCAATGGCTGGTATTGGCAAGGTAGTGACAAAAGTGTTTGATGTATAACACATAGATAAAGCAGTTTTAGGTTTTAAATGAAACTAACGTTTATTAACATATCTCAAAATAAATTAAAGATGGATAAATATAACAGAAAATTTAATGACATACGGCATGAGAACAAAAACAGGTGGCAAAATATGAATAACATAAATTAAGCTTTCAAAAACGTTAAACACTTGTAAAAAAAAGTTCATTTTCAACTCACATGATGATTAATTGAATTGATTAATTGAATGTCACCAAACACAAATTGCAGCAGGCTTTTTACCACTATTGAATTGAAGAGAAGAAAACAAGATGAAGAGAAGTCCACCCATTCTTTATCTTTGAAGAAAACACGTATCACCATGAACGGAAAAAAACTAGACGGACTCCAGCAGAAGGAAAAACAAAGACTTTAAAACGTTCAAGTCCACCATCACACTCAATAACTACTAACAGCCGCTAGCATCGTTTATTTAACAGCTACAAATATCGTTTTAATTATCGCTGCTTCTCTCTCGCTCTCAAAACGGCCTTCACGTCCCTTTTTAAATAGTATCAAAATACCGCTTTCGGAAAACGCCCCCTTCTAATGTGCTAAGTTGAGAAGTTCTTAAACTGCCTATTGGCAAAGTAATTAGAGTGCCTTGATACCACGGCACGGCGGCGAGCGCATGGTCAACTACTACGTTATGAATGAAATGACGTCGTAACTAGCGATCCCAACTAACTCTGGAAAAGGGCTGAGAAACGAGATCGAGAAACGATATCGAGAACGAACAGTCTGGAAAAAAATAAACACGAGACTGGCGATTTGAAAATCGAAAGATGAAAGAATTGAACGATACCAGAAATGGAAACGATAGCGATTGAAATGAATTACTGAGGAAAACAAATACAGGATTGAATGGTAATTAGGCAAGTACCAAAAGGTGACATTATATATATATTGTATAAGTTTCAAGGTCCAAAAAATATACATAGGGCTGACATTTGCCCCCCCCCCCCCTTGACACTTATACTGGAAAATATCCGATAACACAACAACAAGAAACATTCATGTTTAATCAGTAAAAACTTGGTGAATATATTCACATTCAACAATATTTATAAACAAAATTATTCATAACAAGTAAATATATATATGTATATGCATATAAATACGTATATAAAAAAACACAGATCCTCATTACTTTGAGGGAACACACGTGTTTCACAAAACAGCTAAATCTTTCAAAAGGAAAAAAAAATTTGAAACACACAAAGAAAGTCCTTGTTTCTTGCTTGTATCAATACGTATACCTCACCATAATAACATATGGCTACTTTTACCGACACACATTTTTCCCAGACAAGGAATAGAAAGATTTTACATACGTTTTCAAATATTTAAATTTTTAGTGAGCTCACTCAAAAAAATATGTGCACAAAAAAATGAAGTTAATTTTATGCAATACTTATAAAACTATTTCTTAATAAACATTTGCATAATAAAATTGGAAAAAAATATGCATATCACAACTCTATTTCCAACAGCACGGACGCGACAAAAGTGGCAGTCCCATTAATAAAACAAGGGACTTACAGAAATAAAAATAAGATGCCCGCGACAGGCCTTCCAGTGATCAGAGCACTCACGAAGGCCGCTACCCCCTGCAGGCCATTCTGGCAATTACATTGTTACCTCTGCGAGACGCTTCCTGAGACTGCTCGTAACCCCGGAGGATGAACCAACATGAGGTCTGATAAATTTCCAGCGAGAGTTAAATTGTCCATGCCATTGGAAATGAGGGTAATGTTTAAAATATAGCATCATAATTTGAATTTCAAGGATCCTTCTGAAATAAAAATTAAAACCATGTATAAACACGATGCTATTACAGAAAAGTTAAATGTATAACGTGTTTAACTAAAAATATCTCTTGGTTTAATAAATCGCGTACAAAGAAAAGTTTAACGTCAATATGTTTAGTCCTATAGTTTTCTATGGGGGATTTAATGAAATCTATTGCTGTCATGTTGTCTACTAATAAGGGTGGTTTTGTTTGTGGACCTGAAAATATGTGTTTTTCATAACGTTCTGTGATAATACGGCTGAACCAAAGAAGCTCTTTAGTTGTTTCCGTTAAGGCCACGAACTCAGATTCCATAGTAGACAAACATATTGATTTTTGTTTGAAAGTTTTCTATGTTATCGGAGCTTTGTCCAGCATAATTAGTTGACCACCCATAGATGTCCTGTCATCACGGTTGGCTGCAAAATCTGCGTCTGTATATGTGATCAGGTTAATTTTATGACAAGGTAAATTTAATTTGTAGTGCTTTGTATAGTTAACGTAACCCAGAAGTTTTAAGAGGCCGACCCAATCAGCTATACCCGTATTGCTCTGGAACTGGCTGAATATGTTTACTGCATAAGCAATATCAGGGGGTGTTCTGCTTGTTAAAAAGGATAGGCACCCTAACACACTTATATACGGGTAGTTAAGCATTTCTTGAATTTCTGCATCTGTTTGAGGACACTGTAACTTAGAATAGACAACCCCTTTGCTAATCGGGAGTAAAGAAATTGGAAAGTTATACTCCTCAAAACGTGTGCAAATTTCCTGTATGTATTGCATTTGATGTATACAGACTACACCTTCCTCATTTTCCTCAAACTCTACCCCAAGCAACTTACGAGTTTTGTCCAAAACCTTTATGCCAAAATGTTTAGTTAAAAGAGTTAAACCTTCCTTGTCAATGTATTTTTGATGTTTGCTTAAAATGACAAAATCGTCAACAAATAATAATAAAACAATGTAATCAGAAAATGTATAAACACAATTGCACCAATCTAACTTTGTGAAACCAAGAGAAATTAAAACTTTATGTAATTCGTAGAACCACACTCTACCGCTCTGATGCAACCCATATAATGCCCTTTGGAGCTTACAAACCAGGTGTTCTTTTCCTTTTATTTCAAAACCAGGGGGCTGTTTCATGTAGACCTCATCGGTTAGTGGTGCGTATAAGTACGCTCTTTTGACGTCACACTGTAAGTGAGTCCACCCGTGACAAGACACTAAAGCTGCAAAGAAAAAGCGATTTAAGCTAAAACTGACCACTGGTGAAAAAGTTTCATCGTAAGTTTCGTCCTTAATTTGCTTGTAGCCCTGTGCTACTAGTTTTGATTTGTATCGTGCTATGTGCCCTTTATCATTACGTTCAATGGTGAAAACCCACCTACATCCGAAAGGTTCTTTATTGGGTGGTAGGTTAGTTAAGACCCATACCTTTCTATTGCTAATTAGTGCTAATTCCTCCTCCATTGCCTGTTTCCACAGCTCCCATTGAGGTGATTTCAAAGCCTGTTTATATGTATTGGGTACAACCTGGTCTAGTCATGCATCAGTGTTATTGGATTCTAAAAATGAAAAATGTGGTGGTGTACTGCTTGGACTAGAACTAGCACTTGGGCATCGGTAATGTCCATGTACAATACCTTCATATTTATCTGAAAAAACAAAAAATGGTTCTAAACAAAAAATGGTTGGATTAAATTTAATTCCCTGTTTTAGACAGTAATCATGGACCCCTCTAATTGACCTTAATCTCTGTGTTTCTCCCAACTCATAATAATAAATGTCTGTACGCCTTCCATCAGGCCTTGTTACAGGTTTTCTGAACCAAGTGGCTTCCCTCACAGTTCTTGAAAGCTCCTCGCCCTCCTCCTCACTCTCATCCATAGATGGGTGTCCGGCGGCGGAAGCTAAAAAACCTGAGGTGCTTGGTTCTGTAGGTGGAATTACAGACTTATGAAACTTGTCAGGTTGAATTTCGGTTAGTGGGTCAATTTCGGGAGGTTCAGATGATAGTGTGTAAGTGTGTCCCGGATAGCTTCCGCTGTGCTGCTCTAAACTAGCAAAAGGGTCTGTGCCTAGAGAATAAATAGGGCCTTGTTCATTTCCAACGTCAATGGGTACGGTTTCGTCTTCGCTGAATTTTACATTAATGGTTTCTATTATTTTATTTGTGTCTGGCAGCCAAAATCTATACCCTTTTGTAGACATTGCATACCCTACTAAAATACCCTTTCTAGCTTTAAGCTCAAACTTGGTACTTCGAAGTTGTGTGGGCACTCCCACATATGATACTGTGCCAAAAGGACGTAAGTGTCTTATGGATGGTTTGTTTCCACAATAATATGCAAATGGAGCTGGAATACAAAATGGCTTCTGGCCAAAACTTCAGACTTAGTTTACTTTCATATAATATAGAACGTGCTCCGTCTACAATTGTTTGATTGAGTCGCTCTGAGACGCCATTTTGTTCTGGAGTATATGTATTCGTGAACTCGTGTTTTATTCCATTTTCCTCAAAATATCTTTTAAATGCTTCGTTTGAAAACTCCCGCCCATTGTCACTACGTACGTGTTTAACTTTCGTGTTTAGGAAACGTTCCGCCCTTTTGACATGGTTTGTAAAGACTTTAAAGACTTGTGATTTGCTACATAATGGGTAAACTGATGCTTTGCGTGAAAAATCGTCTGTTATTGTTAAAAAGTATTTTTCTCCACCTCTCCCAGTTACTGTAGTAGGTCCCCACAAATCTGTATGTAAAAGTTCAAGTGGCTTTTTAGACCGGATTTGATTTAATGGTTTAAAAGATGTGCGTCTATGTTTATTGAGATTGCAAGTTTCGCACTGAAAATCCCGGTTTTTAATGCGTGGTAAGCCTCTGACGTCATTACACCGTACATTGTATAGATTCTTCACAGAAGAAATTAAATAAACCAGAGTATCGATGCATAGATAAGGACTATAACGAAATAGTGTTAATATGGATTGCAGTTACCGGCGTAAAGTCATTCAAATGTAGCGCTACCTGCACACGGCAAATTACACAGACGCCACCTGCTTGAAACATTCTCCAGGCACGTTTTTCTTCATGATAATTAGCTGGGTTTAAGGTTTTTTTTAAACAGGACGTATATTATTATGATAGAGATACAGAAAACTTTATTTAACAGATATTTTGTTATATTTGCGGAGATTGAGAGGGGTAAGAGTAAACAATTTTTTATTAAATATCGCATTTATTTTACTTGACCGCACGCCACCTGGCGGCAGATTTTTCTTTAATTTACCCCCCTTATTAATAAATCCAAATCTACTGCTCTCATTTCAACAGAACTAATTACATTTAATAATTTTAACATTTTTAGTAACTCGTAGCGTTTAATATTTGTTTTATATAGATAATACCGATATTTTAAATCTCAGCTAATAATCTTCCGGAATTCTTCAAACCAGTTCCATTTTTACTAAATTATCGTAAAAATCAGCATTCATAGCTTCAAGGTGTATTTTTAGAAAGCTGTTACCAATATTTCCGAATAATAGTCTAAGAAAAATTTCAAATTAAGTTCCTAGCTTAACCAAATGAATCAATCTTTAAAGATGCATAGTGGTTCTCCTAATTAGTCCTTTTCGGAAGAACACTTGAACATCCCCTCCCCCCCGTCTCCTCCAAGATTTTTTCTCTAACTATGCCCCGTTTCCATAACTCAGAAACTATCTTTCCGATTTCAACGCAACTGATTCCAAACATCATATTTAACTTAATAATCAACCACTATAACATTAAAGTAAATTTATGAGTAGCGGTTTCCATTTTTCGAATAATAGTTTAAGCCAAATTTGTAATTAAGTATCTGGTTTAACCAAACTAACGAATTTTTAAAGATGCATAGTGGTCCTCTTAATTAGTCATTTGCTGACGGGTACTTGAACATCCCCTCCCCCCCGGCCCCTCCTTCAAGGTTTTTTCTCTAACTATTCTCCGTTTCTATAACTCAGCAACTATCTTTCCGATTTCAATACAAGTGATTCCAAACATTAAAATTAACTTAATAGTCTCACTTTATAACATTAAAGTAAATTTATGAATAGCGGTTACCACTATTTCCGAATAATAGTACAAGCCAAATTTCTAATTAATTTCCTATCTTAACTAAACGAACGAGTTTTTAATGATAATAGTCCTCCAAATTAGTCATTTGCAGAATGACACTTGAATATTCCCCCCCCCCCCCGGGAACATTTTCTCAAGGTTATTTTCTCTAACTGTGCCTTATTATCAATAAGTCAGCTAATAATGTTCCCATCTTCTCGAAACCAGCTCAATTTTGTAGCATGCCTACTATACAGTGCCTTAGGCAGCGGGGACCTGTCTCAAAGGTTCGCTCGGAAAGAGGTTTGTTTTGAACAGAATGCTCCCCTAGCGGTGGAAGGGAAAAATAAAAGATTTCCCGGACCAAACGGTGCCGAAGCCATCGGAGACCCTGGCCATAGTTTCGTTTTTTTAAATATATAAGTTTATTACACGGGCTCGGGCAACGCCGGGCGGGTCAGCTAGTAATATATATATATATATATATATATATATATATATATTACTTGTACACAGATTATACTTAACTTGATTTTTTAAATTCAAATAGCGTGATTTTTGCTTACATGTGTGTTATTTTATATTTAAGTATATAAAATATATTAGTATAGTTAAGTATACATGTAATGAATACAAGAATTCACTAAATCTGGTAAAATATTTTTGGCGAGTTTGTTTGGCATTTAGCCACACCAATAAAGGATTAATTTCCTAAAATAGGAGTGCAAACAACAAATTCCTAAAAGATAGTTTCTTTTCTTTGCTAGCTCATGTCTTTGTTCTTCATAAAAATGATGATCTAAAGATTTTCCTACTCCATTATTGAAGTATTCTGTAATACATTTTGAAGAAAATGTTGAAAAGAGTTCTGGTCTTTATGTTTAGCGTGGGTTCTGATACATGAAAGATACTTTTAGGAAATAGACATAAGAAGAATGTAATAGAATCAGTGCGAAATAACTTCAGAAACATGTAGTGTCTATTAAGATAACTGAAGAGAAAAATAAGATCTTAGAAACAATAGATGAATTATTTTTTGATGTATAAATATCACAGTAACCTATTCCATCGACGACGCATTAAAAAAATGTAAAGATAGGTTGCACATAACTAGTATTTGAGGTTTTTTCTTAAATATCCAGAATGTTTTAAATCAGTTTAACAGTTTGTCTAGCTCAGCATGTCCCCATGGAGACCTCGTAACAATAAAAATCAATCAACCAACTGAAATATACAGGGTGAAAATTAAAGTAAGGAAGAATTCAAACATTTTTGAACGGAAAACGCTAGAATCGTGGGACAAGTGTCCACCCAGATTAAAATGTCAATACGCTATATTATGAGAATGCCTGCAACGCCCACTAGTGGTGTAATGTGGAAGCTATCGCCCTTATCTCAAAAATTACGAGAGATAGCGTATAATGTCAATTGCAAAAGTGTACAGTGTCCTCTATTTAGCATGAAATGCCACACTTTACATGTAAAAATAACTCTATTAGAATGCTTTAAATTTAAATTTTTCTATATCCAATCGAGGATTTAAATACGTCACTAATAGCGTGCAGAGCTGTAGCATTGTAAGGTAGACGGAAATTTGTTAATAAAATAAAACACAGAAGCAAAGTTAAATAAAATAAGTATGCTCAGTGTGTCCTTTATCGGCAGCAATACATATGCAA
This sequence comes from Maratus michaelseni, assembly GCA_963931845.1. NCBI lineage: Eukaryota > Metazoa > Arthropoda > Arachnida > Araneae > Salticidae > Maratus > Maratus michaelseni. Next base: position 561,958 of record OZ007599.1, read on the forward strand.
AATCAAGTGTTGCTTATTTTATATTTACCTTACAATGCCCCGTTTCTATTCCGCACTTAAACTTGGGATTGAATATAAAAATATATACACGTATAGGAATTATGTATATTTTATAAAAATCTCTTACTAAATATAGTTCAACTGAAAAATGCACAACTCAATTAAAAATATCCGGAAGCAATTGGCGCTCCTACACAGTAATGCTTACAAATTATTTTGTATAACCCTGTATAGAATCTCTAGAATTTATACACACCACGTAGTATGTAAAAATTTAGTTAAGCACACCCAAAAAAAACTTTTGTTAAATCAACAAAAGTTTGGTTGACCCAACAAAACTTTTTGTTTAAATATGGGTCAACGGAAATTTTGTTTGAATCAACAAAATTTTTTGTATCGTCAGCAAAAAAAGTCTTGTTAATTCAAGTAAAATGGTTCAATTTTACTTGAATTAACAAATTCTTTTTGTTGCATAGATATATGCTATGTGTTATTTTAACAATCTATTTTTTTTTCAACAAAATATATTTTGTTTGTTTAAATAATAAAATGTTATATTACGTACTTGTTTTGTTTTTACGACAAAAACTTTTGTTCAATGAATCAATCTAAATATGCAATTTTAACTATTTTTTAATTCATTTACAGCAGTGATTTACGCCTGTAACCCTTGAATAATAACAAGTGAATTTTTATCCTGCTTTTTTTAAGCGCAAACCGAGAGAGTGAAAAATGCCCCAAGCCGGGACCTCAGAACAGCGCTCTGAGGCTCTAACACTGACGATATCCGAGAAACGATATCCGAACTCGGCATTTCTCACTCTTAAATATGTCGGACCGGCTGCAACCGCAGCACAAGATGGAAATGTCATCAGGAGCACGCAAATTTCTGCGGCGAACATGAAACGACAATTCAAAGCCCAGCATACGGCAACACATAGTTAATTTTTAATTCATTTTTAGCAGTGAATTATGCCTGTAAAAAGCAGAATAAAAATTCACTGGTTATTATTCAAAGATACAGACGTAATTCACTGCTGAAAATGAGATAGAGCTATTGCAGAAATCGCGAAAAATGCAACATAGCAGCGCGCCTGTTGCGTGATTTACACCAAAATCTAATCAGAAACAATTTATATCAGGAAGTAACTGAATATAAAGTTTTATTAAATTCCGTGCATTAGTTCTTGAGATAAAGCGCTCACAAAATTTTTGTCACATACAGACAGACAGAGTCATTGACAGTCACTTTCTAAAAACAGTCAAAACCGGAATTCAAAATTTTTCATGATTCCAATACTTTCTTCTTATAAAGATAGAAGAAAGTAATAAATGGGACAGGGAAATTTTTAAAACTACCTTGGTCCGTCCCAATGAAAAAAAGTTTTAATTTTCCAAAAATTATGTTAATCCTTTAATTATATAGCTATATAAGTCAAATAAATCGAGTTACGTGAGAGAGAGAGAGTTATGGCTACTACACAACAACTTAAATTTTGCAAAAACAACAAAATTTAGCTGGAATTACAAATTTAAATTACAAAATTATTGTAAAATTAAAAAAAAACAGATTTTGTTAATTCAAGAAAAATTGATGAAATTTTGTTAAAATTTTGTAAGAGTGTTAACAATATTTTTTTTGGCTAAGCAACTAAGCCAATTTTTTTTACTTCAACTAAAAATTTTGCTAAAACAACCAAAATGTACTCAACAAAACCTGTTTTGTAGTTTTAATCAATTCCTTTTTCTGGGTGCATCAAAATGCTTACCACATCTGAAAGCGCACCTCCAACTTTTATCTCTCATAGACAGTAATGTAACCAAAACCTTTTGTGTGCCCCTGTAAATGAACGATAATTGTTTTTAACGTCCTATTCTGCAGCAAAGGTTCTCAAACTTTATCAGTCACGGAGTTCTGAAATTGAAAAATCAATGCGGATAGCTAAATTTGATCTTGAATCTATATACTTTATTTAGTAAATAGAACGAAAATAGCATTGATCATACAAGGTAGTTTCGTCATTTAGCTTACAAGACATTAGATTTCACCGTTTAAATATTTTCCCATTGCAGATAGAAAACACACACACACACGAAGAAATAAACCTTTGAAGATAAATTCAGGGCAAATATTGCAGATCCGCAATTTGTTATTTTATTAATTACATGTGTACAAATTTTTACTTGGTTTTGTGAAACAGAAATTGTATGAGGATGTTGTTGTCTGGTTGAATTTCAGAGAGTTGCAACTGAATATATCTTGCTCTGCATTGAGACGTGATCTGTATTTTGTTTTAGTATGTGGAGAATCCTGTTTTGCATAAATAAGTGCTTGCGAAGGGAAGGAGAATAAGTTTTGATTTAGCTGATGGGATTTTAAATTCCTATTTTAGTGCACACTAAAAATGTGGGATTGATTTTTCACTTTCAAACTTTGATGTATCTGATTTCAAATCAAGCATGCATTCATATTCCTGTGATGTTAGAGAGGAGAGTTTTTTGGATATAGAGTCACAACCCAAATGTTTTCTTTTATGTTTTCATGCAATCCTTTTCGAAAAGTAGCAATGAAACGCAAGAGATCGTTTAAGATAATATATCCAAAGGAATGATCCAGGCTGCTGTTTTTGATTGACTCTACCCAATGCTTTCTAAAGCTTTCTACTTTATCAGTAGCATCAAAAACGGTTACTGCTGAGAACTTTTGTAAAAATATCTGCCAAATACGCCAATTTTATTAGGTTTTCATGCAATCCTTTTCGAAAAGTAGCAATGAAACGCAAGAGATCGTTTAAGATAATATATCCAAAGGAATGTCTTCTTTGTTGATCCAGGCTGCTGTTTTTGATTGACTCTACCCAATGCTTTCTAAAGCTTTCTACTTTATCAGTAGCATCAAAAACGGTTACTGCTGAGAACTTTTGTAAAAATATCTGCCAAATACGCCAATTTTATTAGGTTTTCATGCAATCCTTTTCGAAAAGTAGCAATGAAACGCAAGAGATCGTTTAAGATAATATATCCAAAGGAATGATCCAGGCTGCTGTTTTTGATTGACTCTACCCAATGCTTTCTAAAGCTTTCTACTTTATCAGTAGCATCAAAAACGGTTACTGCTGAGAACTTTTGTAAAAATATCTGCCAAATACGCCAATTTTATTAGGTTTTCATGCAATCCTTTTCGAAAAGTAGCAATGAAACGCAAGAGATCGTTTAAGATAATATATCCAAAGGAATGTCTTCTTTGTTGATCCAGGCTGCTGTTTTTGATTGACTCTACCCAATGCTTTCTAAAGCTTTCTACTTTATCAGTAGCATCAAAAACGGTTACTGCTGAGAACTTTTGTAAAAATATCTGCCAAATACGCCAATTTTATTAGCCACACAAAGCAAAATCATTGTCACTCATGAAGATTCTGACTTCATTCCTTAGTTCAAAGAGGCGCATTAAACTTGTAGCACCTTATTTCTGTGGGAATAAGTAAAGACGTATGTACAGACTCCCCATTTCATCACATAAGATTTTGAACAACCTGGTATTCTTGGGTCGTGAGTTTATAAAATTTATTAATTTAACAGTTTCATCCAGCACTTCTTTTATAAAAGGTCTCATTTTCTTCATTCCAAGAGCATGTCGGTGAAGTTCAAACTCCCTGCGCTTTTTCTTTTATTTTTGCGATTGCACCAGCCATAGCTTTCGCCTACTTGTGGTAGTCGTAATGGCTTGCAGAGAAGTAAATCCCCTTGAAACGAATCCAAATATTGATAGATATCGATAATATAGATATCATTAATATTACCAAACCAGCAACATCGGTTGATTCATCCATTTGAAGAGTCTACCTAATCTAAAGTTTCACTTCAGTAGAACTGGAGTTATGAACCTCTGAGAACCGTACCCTGTAGTATCCAAACTTTTATAACTGACGAGGCCGGCAGGAACATCAGGATGACCGAAATATGGGAAGAGAGCAAGTATCTAACTGTTATACAACAGCTCAATGGAGTGAAATGTTGCTCGAGTCATCATAGATTCACGATATATGAGTTCACAACGATGAACAATGAACGTGTGAACGAGTCTTCTATAGTTTTAACCCCAGTTGTTGCTTATTTTGCGCAAGGCTCATAGAAGCTTGTAAACTAACGTCTTTAGTGAAAGACTGAAAGTTGATAATGTTTAATACGTAATAATAATATAATTGTATGTTGGATATCTGTATCTTTTGTCAGTTATTAAAATTCGTTGTTCACATTTGTACTTAAAGAATATTAATTATGGTGAAGTATTACATTATTCAACTTAATCCCACTTCTGATACCTTAATCTCATATATATATATATATATATATATATATATATATATATATCATCATCATCAACCGTTTTCAATTCACTGCTGGATGTAGGTCTCCCCCAGATTTTTCTATTGTTTTCTGCCTAACGCTTTAGTCATCCAATTAACACAGGCCACTTTTCTGATTTCGTCACTCCATCTTACTTAAGCTCGTCTTCTTGGTCATTTTACCTCTCTGGGATACAGCCCATTTCCATTTTATGTGTGTATCTTGTGCAGCGCAGTATAAAATATTTGTTTACTTTTCTCATTTCATCAATATGCATTAATAGATAGGTAAGGAAAACATGCTTCTTATTACTTCGAGGTGTTGAGATGATATATCCAACGATAGAGATGAGTTGTAGATAATCCATTTATGCGATTCATATTTCACTGATGCATATACTGAAAGAAATATAGCATTAATTAATATGTGTTAAATTATCGACCATCTTTTAAGCTATATTATATTAATTTAATAGAAGTTTAAATGTTATTATTCAGAGCGCTCTGAGCTTATGAAAAACAGAGTGTGGAATGATTTCAATGTTTTTTAGTCCTTTTGATGAAAATACGCGATGATGCAGTCTGGTTATGTTTCAGCGTCATGTGGTGGATATTTTCTGAACAAATGTGTATGATCGCTTTCACTTTCACTAATTGGATGAAAGTTTCGAAGTTCTTTATCCAAAATAAGAGATTAGATTATTTGGTTTTCTTTCGCATAGTACATATATATAGATAGCTAACATGTATAAGTAACATGTAAGAAAGCTTTTTAATAAAAACAAACAAACAATGGCACTCCGGGAGTGCCGACAGAAGTGAAAACTTGAACAATTACGTGTGTATTTTTTGAATCGTCAGGAAATGTTTTATTGTGCAGGAAATACTTTTAAATGAAGTGTTTTTTTTATTCATTATTATAAACTACTACTACAAAAATTATATTACAATTTTCATTTAATGCACTATTGTACATGAAAAATAATGCATATTATTTTACATACAAAAATTGCAATCTATTGCTTAAAACGTAAATTTACAAATACATAAAATATGAAATTTAATTAATTGGTATTCTTTGAAATGAATACCAATGAAACTTATGAATTTTCATCCTTAATTTTAACAACTCTCAATACATTCATCATTTCTTCCATGAGATGTAGTTTCATATCTTTTGTAATAACATTTATCTGCAAAATAGGGTTCCCGCTTCCTATCACTCCAAAAATTATGACTTCTTTGCTGCCTGTCTTGTTTACGGTATTCGTGAACATTATGCTTTTTTTTCTATCTTCATAATGCGCGTATTGTTTGCGGTATCTATAATTTCTATCAACAAACTTTTCTTTTCTATAAAATGATTTCACTTCATTTCGGTATCAGTAACCACGTTTCTTAAAACTTTCGTGAAATATTTCCTTATTTTAATTTTTACTTTTTATATTACTTCCGTCTATCTCTTTTCTCGTGCTAGTTAAATTATAATATTTTCCGTGTTTTGTTATTTCATTTTCATCTTTTGATTTGGTCTCGCGAGTTGAGTCACTTTTATCTGTTTTCACCACGCGTGCTAAATTTATCTTGAAATAATTTTCTGAATTATTTTTATTCATAATACCAATCATTTCGTTTTCTGCACGTGAACTATTTCCTTTTGATACTTTCGCTTCATTGTATGAATTGGCAACATAATATAATTTGGTGTCGGTAACAGTAACGGTGACGGGTCCCGAATTCAATGTTTTTTTCCCATCTCAAAAATGCCCAACGCGCCTAAAGAAGTTTTCACTTCAAAAATAAGTATACTCAGTGTGTATCATCGGCAGCAATGCACATGCACATTCATGCATACAAATGCATTTTTGGGGATGGTGGACAAATTGAGCAAGCTTAACTTGATAACTTTATACAAATAACTTACTACAATAAAAAAATCATTATCATTAAAAGTTTAAAATGTATTTTTTTTTCAAAATTAGTTTTAAATTTAATTAATTTCAAAAGTAAATCTTGCCAATGAATATAATCATGCCAAAAGTGAGGTTCTTAATCTATATTAATTATAGAAGGATGTTTGTTTCTGTGTGTTTGTTCATGATGGCTAGGGAAATCTCTCGCACGTCGAGGTCTGACAATTTGCATGAGGATTGACGAAGCGACGTGCAAAAGCACATGAGGCTCAGATTTTTCATTTATTGATAATTAGCCGAGATTAAAATCCCTAATGAATATCGCAAAATGGCGAGCTTCCATCGTGACGCCTCACAGTGGAGTATTTGACCCAAAAACCTGGCCAAAAATACAAAAATTAAAATTTCGTCAACAATTATAAAAATCATATTTTGTATTAGCTAACTGATTGGCGCGTTGATCTATGTGTATTTCAGGAGCCTGAGTTATAACAGGTGGCTCCTGGACTCAGTTGAGGAGGAAAGAAGACTTGGTTTTTGTTGCTTTTTGGCATTGTTGTTCTGTTTAAATATAATTTTTTGTGGTTGAATGAATAGTTGAACTGTAACTAAACAGGGCTTACTTGTTTAAAATATGTCAGAGGTTTGTGTGTTAATTTAAATAGTTTAGTTTTTAATATAATAAAAAAACATTAAATTTGTAAAAGAGTTATTTTTAAAGCGTTTTTGGCTCTAATTTAAACCTATTGAAAGCTTTTTTAACATTTTTGAATTCTAATCGTATTAGTTATAAAATTAATCCCGAAACAATCTTCCGCATATTGTTGCCATATAAATTTTTTCGGGATGACTATTTAAATGCTCTGTTTTGCGGCCACCGAATTGAAGAGATATTTTTACTGTCGTATTGCAGGATATTACCTGAGAGCTTTCTGTGTGTATATATCCGATCGCCTTCAAATTGTATAGACTTATTTATTGATAAAAGGTTCCTTAATTAGATCATAAGGAGGCAATTAAAGTAAATTAAAGCAACTATTGAAAGCTTTTTAAAGGTGTGTCGTAACATTTTTGAATTCTAATCGTATTAGTTATAAAATTTCCCCCCAAACAATCTTCCGCATATTGTTGCCATATAATTTTTTTCGGGATGACTATTTAAATGCTCTGTTTTGCGGCCACCGAATTGAAGAGATATTTTTACTGTCGTATTGCAGGATATTACCTGAGAGCTTTCTGTGTTTATATATCCGATCGCCTTCAAATTGTATAGACTTATTTATTGATAAAAGGTTCCTTAATTAGATCATAAGGAGGCAATTAAAGTAAATTAAAGCAACTATTGAAAGCTTTTTAAAGGTGTGTCGTAACATTTTTGAATTCTAATCGTATTATTTATAAAATTTCCCCCCAAACAATCTTCCGCATATTGTTGCCATATAATTTTTTTCGGGATGACTATTTAAATGCTCTGTTTTGCGGCCATCGAATTGAAGAGATATTTTTACTGTCGTATTGCCGGATATTACCTGAGAGCTTTCTGTGTGTATATATCCGATCGCCTTCAAATTGTATAGACTTATTTATTGATAAAAGGTTCCTTAATTAGATCATAAGGAGGCAATTAAAGTAAATTAAAGCAACTATTGAAAGCTTTTTAAAGGTGTGTCGTAACATTTTTGAATTCTAATCGTATTAGTTATAAAATTTCCCCCCAAACAATCTTCCGCATATTGTTGCCATATAATTTTTTTCGGGATGACTATTTAAATGCTCTGTTTTGCGGCCACCGAATTGAAGAGATATTTTTACTGTCGTATTGCAGGATATTACCTGAGAGCTTTCTGTGTGTATATATCCGATCGCCTTCAAATTGTATAGACTTATTTATTGATAAAAGGTTCCTTAATTAGATCATAAGGATGCAATTAAAGTAAATTAAAGCAACTATTGAAAGCTTTTTAAAGGTGTGTCGTAACATTTTTGAATTCTAATCGTATTAGTTATAAAATTTCCCCCCAAACAATCTTCCGCATATTGTTGCCATATAATATTTTTCGGGATGACTATTTAAATGCTCTGTTTTGCGGCCACCGAATTGAAGAGATATTTTTACTGTCGTATTGCAGGATATTACCTGAGAGCTTTCTGTGTGTATATATCCGATCGCCTTCAAATTGTATAGACTTATTTATTGATAAAAGGTTCCTTAATTAGATCATAAGGAGGCAATTAAAGTAAATTAAAGCAACTATTGAAAGCTTTTTAAAGGTGTGTCGTAACATTTTTGAATTCTAATCGTATTAGTTATAAAATTTCCCCCCAAACAATCTTCCGCATATTGTTGCCATATAATTTTTTTCGGGATGACTATTTAAATGCTCTGTTTTGCGGCCACCGAATTGAAGAGATATTTTTACTGTCGTATTGCAGGATATTACCTGAGAGCTTTCTGTGTGTATATATCCGATCGCCTTCAAATTGTATAGACTTATTTATTGATAAAAGGTTCCTTAATTAGATCATAAGGAGGCAATTAAAGTAAATTAAAGCAACTATTGAAAGCTTTTTAAAGGTGTGTCGTAACATTTTTGAATTCTAATCGTATTAGTTATAAAATTTCCCCCCAAACAATCTTCCGCATATTGTTGCCATATAATTTTTTTCGGGATGACTATTTAAATGCTCTGTTTTGCGGCCACCGAATTGAAGAGATATTTTTACTGTCGTATTGCAGGATATTACCTGAGAGCTTTCTGTGTGTATATATCCGATCGCCTTCAAATTGTATAGACTTATTTATTGATAAAAGGTTCCTTAATTAGATCATAAGGATGCAATTAAAGTAAATTAAAGCAACTATTGAAAGCTTTTTAAAGGTGTGTCGTAACATTTTTGAATTCTAATCGTATTAGTTATAAAATTTCCCCCCAAACAATCTTCCGCATATTGTTGCATATAATATTTTTCGGGATGACTATTTAAATGCTCTGTTTTGCGGCCACCGAATTGAAGAGATATTTTTACTGTCGTATTGCAGGATATTACCTGAGAGCTTTCTGTGTGTATATATCCGATCGCCTTCAAATTGTATAGACTTATTTATTGATAAAAGGTTCCTTAATTAGATCATAAGGAGGCAATTAAAGTAAATTAAAGCAACTATTGAAAGCTTTTTAAAGGTGTGTCGTAACATTTTTGAATTCTAATCGTATTAGTTATAAAATTTCCCCCCAAACAATCTTTCGCATATTGTTGCCATATAATTTTTTTCGGGATGACTATTTAAATGCTCTGTTTTGCGGCCACCGAATTGAAGAGATATTTTTACTGTCGTATTGCAGGATATTACCTGAGAGCTTTCTGTGTGTATATATCCGATCGCCTTCAAATTGTATAGACTTATTTATTGATAAAAGGTTCCTTAATTAGATCATAAGGAGGCAATTAAAGTAAATTAAAGCAACTATTGAAAGCTTTTTAAAGGTGTGTCGTAACATTTTTGAATTCTAATCGTATTAGTTATAAAATTTCCCCCCAAACAATCTTCCGCATATTGTTGCCATATAATTTTTTTCGGGATGACTATTTAAATGCTCTGTTTTGCGGCCACCGAATTGAAGAGATATTTTTACTGTCGTATTGCAGGATATTACCTGAGAGCTTTCTGTGTGTATATATCAGATCGCCTTCAAATTGTATAGACTTATTTATTGATAAAAGGTTCCTTAATTAGATCATAAGGAGGCAATTAAAGTAAATTAAAGCAACTATTGAAAGCTTTTTAAAGGTGTGTCGTAACATTTTAGAATTCTAATCGTATTAGTTATAAAATTTCCCCCCAAACAATCTTCCGCATATTGTTGCCATATAATTTTTTTCGGGATGACTATTTAAATGCTCTGTTTTGCGGCCATCGAATTGAAGAGATATTTTTACTGTCGTATTGCAGGATATTACCTGAGAGCTTTCTGTGTGTATATATCCGATCGCCTTCAAATTGTATAGACTTATTTATTGATAAAAGGTTCCTTAATTAAATCATAAGGAGGCAATTAAAGTAAATTAAAGCAACTATTGAAAGCTTTTTAAAGGTGTGTCGTAACATTTTTGAATTCTAATCGTATTAGTTATAAAATTTCCCCCCAAACAATCTTCCGCATATTGTTGCCATATAATTTATGTCGGGATGACTATTTAAATGCTCTGTTTTGCGGCCACCGAATTGAAGAGATATTTTTACTGTCGTATTGCAGGATATTACCTGAGAGCTTTCTGTGTGTATATATCCGATCGCCTTCAAATTGTATAGACTTATTTATTGATAAAAGGTTCCTTAATTAGATCATAAGGATGCAATTAAAGTAAATTAAAGCAACTATTGAAAGCTTTTTAAAGGTGTGTCGTAACATTTTTGAATTCTAATCGTATTAGTTATAAAATTTCCCCCCAAACAATCTTCCGCATATTGTTGCCATATAATATTTTTCGGGATGACTATTTAAATGCTCTGTTTTGCGGCCACCGAATTGAAGAGATATTTTTACTGTCGTATTGCAGGATATTACCTGAGAGCTTTCTGTGTGTATATATCCGATCGCCTTCAAATTGTATAGACTTATTTATTGATAAAAGGTTCCTTAATTAGATCATAAGGAGGCAATTAAAGTAAATCAAAGCAACTATTGAAAGCTTTTTAAAGGTGTGTCGTAACATTTTTGAATTCTAATCGTATTAGTTATAAAATTTCCCCCCAAACAATCTTTCGCATATTGTTGCCATATAATTTTTTTCGGGATGACTATTTAAATGCTCTGTTTTGCGGCCACCGAATTGAAGAGATATTTTTACTGTCGTATTGCAGGATATTACCTGAGAGCTTTCTGTGTGTATATATCCGATCGCCTTCAAATTGTATAGACTTATTTATTGATAAAAGGTTCCTTAATTAGATCATAAGGAGGCAATTAAAGTAAATTAAAGCAACTATTGAAAGCTTTTTAAAGGTGTGTAGTAACATTTTTGAATTCTAATCGTATTAGTTATAAAATTTCCCCCCAAACAATCTTCCGCATATTGTTGCCATATAATTTTTTTCGGGATGACTATTTAAATGCTCTGTTTTGCGGCCACCGAATTGAAGAGATATTTTTACTGTCGTATTGCAGGATATTACCTGAGAGCTTTCTGTGTGTATATATCAGATCGCCTTCAAATTGTATAGACTTATTTATTGATAAAAGGTTCCTTAATTAGATCATAAGGAGGCAATTAAAGTAAATTAAAGCAACTATTGAAAGCTTTTTAAAGGTGTGTCGTAACATTTTAGGATTCTAATCGTATTAGTTATAAAATTTCCCCCCAAACAATCTTCCGCATATTGTTGCCATATAATTTTTTTCGGGATGACTATTTAAATGCTCTGTTTTGCGGCCATCGAATTGAAGAGATATTTTTACTGTCGTATTGCAGGATATTACCTGAGAGCTTTCTGTGTGTATATATCCGATCGCCTTCAAATTGTATAGACTTTTTTATTGATAAAAGGTTCCTTAATTAGATCATAAGGAGGCAATTAAAGTAAATTAAAGCAACTATTGAAAGCTTTTTAAAGGTGTGTCGTAACATTTTTGAATTCTAATCGTATTAGTTATAAAATTTCTCCCCAAACAATCTTCCGCATATTGTTGCCATATAATTTTTTTCGGGATGACTATTTAAATGCTCTGTTTTGCGGCCACCGAATTGAAGAGATATTTTTACTGTCGTATTGCAGGATATTACCTGAGAGCTTTCTGTGTGTATATATCCGATCGCCTTCAAATTGTATAGACTTATTTATTGATAAAAGGTTCCTTAATTAGATCATAAGGATGCAATTAAAGTAAATTAAAGCAACTATTGAAAGCTTTTTAAAGGTGTGTCGTAACATTTTTGAATTCTAATCGTATTAGTTATAAAATTTCCCCCCAAACAATCTTCCGCATATTGTTGCCATATAATTTTTTTCGGGATGACTATTTAAATGCTCTGTTTTGCGGCCACCGAATTGAAGAGATATTTTTACTGTCGTATTGCAGGATATTACCTGAGAGCTTTCTGTGTGTATATATCCGATCGCTTTCAAATTGTATAGACTTATTTATTGATAAAATGTTCCTTAATTAGATCATAAGGAGGCAATTAAAGTAAATTAAAGCAACTATTGAAAGCTTTTTAAAGGTGTGTCGTAACATTTTTGAATTCTAATCGTATTAGTTATAAAATTTCCCCCCAAACAATCTTTCGCATATTGTTGCCATATAATTTTTTTCGGGATGACTATTTAAATGCTCTGTTTTGCGGCCACCGAATTGAAGAGATATTTTTACTGTCGTATTGCAGGATATTACCTGAGAGCTTTCCGTGTGTATATATCCGATCGCCTTCAAATTGTATAGACTTATTTATTGATAAAAGGTTCCTTAATTAGATCATAAGGAGGCAATTAAAGTAAATTAAAGCAACTATTGAAAGCTTTTTAAAGGTGTGTCGTAACATTTTTGAATTCTAATCGTGTTAGTTATAAAATTTCCCCCCAAACAATCTTCCGCATATTGTTGCCATATAATTTTTTTCGGGATGACTATTTAAATGCTCTGTTTTGCGGCCACCGAATTGAAGAGATATTTTTAGTGTCGTATTGCAGGATATTACCTGAGAGCTTTCTGTGTGTATATATCAGATCGCCTTCAAATTGTATAGACTTATTTATTGATAAAAGGTTCCTTAATTAGATCATAAGGAGGCAATTAAAGTAAATTAAAGCAACTATTGAAAGCTTTTTAAAGGTCTGTCGTAACATTTTAGAATTCTAATCGTATTAGTTATAAAATTTCCCCCCAAACAATCTTCCGCATATTGTTGCCATATAATTTTTTTCGGGATGACTATTTAAATGCTCTGTTTTGCGGCCATCGAATTGAAGAGATATTTTTACTGTCGTATTGCAGGATATTACCTGAGAGCTTTCTGTGTGTATATATCCGATCGCCTTCAAATTGTATAGACTTATTTATTGATAAAAGGTTCCTTAATTAGATCATAAGGAGGCAATTAAAGTAAATTAAAGCAACTATTGAAAGCTTTTTAAAGGTGTGTCGTAACATTTTTGAATTCTAATCGTATTAGTTATAAAATTTCTCCCCAAACAATCTTCCGCATATTGTTGCCATATAATTTTTTTCGGGATGACTATTTAAATGCTCTGTTTTGCGGCCACCGAATTGAAGAGATATTTTTACTGTCGTATTGCAGGATATTACCTGAGAGCTTTCTGTGTGTATATATCCGATCGCCTTCAAATTGTATAGACTTATTTATTGATAAAAGGTTGCTTAATTAGATCAATTAAAGTCTCTGTTAAGAGATGATGGTATTCCCAATAAAAGCCAAGCATATCTATACTATATACACTCCACTTTACTAAACCTATTATTAAATGTAACTTTATTAAATAGAATTTAAATATAATAAACAGTATTAAATAGAAATAATAAGTTTTATATATAGTAAAATTAAATACATTTAATTAAACATTATTAGTAAATAAGACAAATCTATCAACAATTACTTTCCTCTTTTAAACAGTAAATAGCAACTTACAAGTTCCCTTCACTAATGTTGATCCTGCAGGCATGAGATGCTTTCGTATTTTTAAATATCTCCTTAGGAAATTAATATTTTTAACTTCTTTTTTCTTTGTACTTTTCTTAAAGGATATCTCTTTTTGTCTTAGTTGTCAAAAAATATATAAAATGTGTATATCATATTTATACTTGCAAATCCGTCCGGCGTTGCTCGGTTCCGTCAAAAAATAATACGAAACGCGAAATCACTCTAAAAATCGCTGCACGAAACCTTTCTTCTGGTAACTCTTTGTTAAAACTTTATTGAAAAGAGGCAAAAATTTGCTATATTGGTCTAAAAGATTGGAACCGGATTCTGGTTACTTATGTGAAAAAATTGCAGCGAAATGTTAAAAAAAACACTAAAAATCGCATTAAAAATTAAATAAAAAGAAATCTATTCGAAAATTCCAAAGTCTGGCTTTGAGGTGCAAAACTACATGCCTACCAAATTTTGTAGCTCTGCGTGCATCGGTCTCTTTAGAACACAACCGAGAAACAGATGAAGTGTTAAATTCTTACTTACACTTCGTCAGCTTTGAAGATATAAAATATTAAAATAAGTATAGGTTTTAGAACTAAGAAAAAGAAAAAGTGAGTTAAAAATATGAAATTATCGAGGCAATATTTAAAATCTACGAATGCATCACATGTCCATTAGTGAAGGGAATTCAATAGTTGAGTGAGTGTAGCAGCCTTAAATAATGTTTGTACAATATAGTTCTTTTTGAAATAAATGCATACATTTATGTGAATATAGACTCAAACAAGTATATTTACTTATAGTAAATCAACAGCAATGGTTTTTAACTGTATAACACATGAAAAATAATTTTGGCCATGATTTTGGGCCAAATACTCCACTGTGCGCATCCTCTGTTCTTCAAGGAGACGAAAGGGAAATGTTCCTATTTTTTTCTTTTTCAAATCTCAATATTCTGATCCCACATGAAGTGAAAGAAAAAACACTGCAGGGTACCTTTCCGGTTCTAATAGTATTTTTCGTTCAAAAATATTAATATTTACTATTTCAAGTTTTTCCATTCTCAAACAAACATTTTAATGTTCAACGAGCTAAATTAACAGCGTAAAATGAATATTATTTTGTTACTCTTGCATATAGAAATTGTCTTAGGCAGCTGAAAATGTTTACTTCAGAATACAACTTTTCTTTCAGAAATACTTCTTTAAATATCGGAAATATATTGGTTTAGCAGGTTGATGAAGCTAAAGAAGCGCTTTTCGAAATCGTGGGTAACTCGAAAGAGGTTATATTATATTTTCGTAAACTTTCTTGCTATATCCAGAAAGATTTTACTTTTCTTGTCAATTTTCAGATAAGCGTAATTGATTCAATTTTAAAGATACAAGTGTGTATTTTTGACTCTTCTTAAAACGTTCAAACTAACCAATTTTGTCTAAGGAGGTGGCATAAAAATTTAAAAAGTGTATCTTTTGGTTGTTAATAGGAAAACTGTTTCGTAAGGTAAACTTATTTTGAGTACTTTTGCGCCTATTTATCTCCAACATATTAAAAAATAAAGCAATTTTATCTAGTTTCAACCTGTTTGAGACAACCTTTAGAACCCTCTGTAACTAGCATTAAAATTTCACTATCTATAGTTTTTTAACACTTTCCAACATAGTTGAAAAGAGTTTACGAATTCGGTTTGTCTGTCCGTCCGTCTGGCTGTCTGTCCATGTGTCTGGCTGTCCGTCTGTCCGTCTTTCCGAGCTCTAACTCGCGTAAATATATTCGAATTGTCATGCAATTCATATATGTTACTGAAGTTAGCAATGATATGTTCAATATTGAAACTAAAGTATATAGCACTTATACTTCCTTTACAGGGGCATCCAAAAATACCGTTACTCTATGATCTATAGGGAAAAATCCTTTACAGCGTTATGTTAAACATTACAGTGTTATGTGTATTGCTAAACTATTCCAAATATATGGAAATTGATGTACAACACTGAAATGCAATACAAGATTCTTACGATCAAATATCATACGTGTAGCACTTAGGATTTGTTTACAGGGAAAATGAAAATAATTCCGTTATATTATGGTCTATGTGGAAAAATCGTTTGCGATGAATTTTAATCCTGTTACATTATTACAAACATAATGAAATTGATATCAATTTCTGAGATGCACTAAAACATGCTTTCTGTAAAATATGGAGTGTAAAGGATTAATCATTCATTTACAGGACCACACAAAATTATTCTGTTACATAATGGTCTACGGGGAAAAACTGTTTGCAGGGTATTTTAATTATGTTACACTATTTCAAACATAATGAAATTGTATACATGACTGAGCTTTACTAAATGATACTTGTCTTATAACATAATGTGCGTAGCATTCATCGTTCATTTAGAGGGACATACAAAACTTTTAGGATACAGTACTGTATCCGAAGTATTGTCTATAAGCGATAAATTCTGGAAGTACGCTTTCAGTTAGGTACGCGTTTAACTAAATTTTTGCATAGTATACGGTATGTATAAATGTTATAGAGCATATACAGAGCTACACAAAATAATTCGTAAGCATTACTGTGTATCAGCGTAAATTGCTTAAAGGGGATTTTAATAGAGTTTTGAATGTTAAATATATGTATGTTAAATATATTTAGTATACTAAGAGAATGTTTGTTGAATGCATATATTTGATAATTTCTGGAAGTATGATTTCTGTAGTTTTCAGCGTTTTTTTTTTTTTTTTTTTTTTTTTTTTTTTTTGCCTGAATTAATTTTTAGGTTAAAACTTGACTTGTATATCTTCAGGTAATATACAGGGCTGTACAAATGAATTGAAATATTCTGTGTATTGATAGAAACTGCTGGAGGTAAATTTTCAACTGTTTTCTTACTAAAATAAATTGTAGTATACTAAAAAAATATCTAAATTCTATACAGGGCTGCAAAAGATAATTGGAGTAAATTAGTTAAAGTATTCTGGAAGTGTATGAAATTGTTTCCTAATCTATTTCTATATGATCTAATTCTATGTTTGATGCATGACTTTCCATTCTTGAGCGTGATTTAAAGCATATAAATGTGTATCATGGGTAACTTTGAAAAGAATTAAAACTTTCTGCTCAACGTCTTAAGATTTTATTTGAATATTCTTGTTTCTACAGTACGATGAAATTAAAATGAATAATTATCCGCTCTTTCTGATTTTCGTGAGTACTTTCTCTATAATTTGAGCATCAAGAAACAAAAAATAAACATATAACATAAAGCAAACTGAAAACACAGACTATTCCAATAGCATCATTGAGATCGATTTTATTAATTAAAAGTAAGCACAATGCTTCGAAATGTTTTTGATTCGAAATCAAAAATTAATGAAAATATTATTATTTTTAGATTTATCATAGATTTTAATCTTGAATAATCAAACTCATTTTAATAAATTGTTGATTTCATTAGAATGTAGAAAATCCGATAAAATAATATAAATGGAACTACAACGTGTGTCATAATTTCGTGTAAACTTTAAAAAATCATAATAAAAGAATTAATGCTCTAAAAAATTTTCAGTTTGCACGAACATGATCAGAGGGGCATTCCATGTATATGTAACAAGAACGGAAAATCATGTGTCAAGCGTAGATTATGTAACACTTTCCAACACTTCCAAAATAATTTTGCTAATCTTTACCGTAGGGTTTCAGATGATATCTAACTAAACAATTTTGAAAACGCATAACATATTTAAAAATCCAATTTCAGGAATTATCAACAATAATCGGAAAAAAATATCCGAGCTCTTTTTGCTATAGATTTGTATGTTTGTAGTATAAATGCATTTTGCGGGTATTATTCGGAAAATCTAGAATAGGAGGTTATAAAAATGAAGAAAATTTGGCAAAAGATCAAAATAGAGTGTCTAGGTAGTCAGCTCCAGTTCATACTTGTGCAAATCACAAATAGACGGATCTGTGTTTGCAACACCCTAATCATGGAGTATTAGGAGATATTGGTATTTCATAGAACCCGACACCGCCGATTTGGGAAAAAATTACTCTATGTTTATGGTTGCGAATCGTGAGCAAAAAGACCCCGTTTGTTAGTATTTCGGTGTACACTATGCTTAATATCAATGTAAAAATATTACTTCCAATAATGAATAAAAGATATTGAAATACTATCTCCTGAACCTTTCCAAAGAAGAAAAACGAATGTTTATTCACATACTGCACCCTGACCCCGACGGATGAACAGACATTCTGGAAGTGATTTATGATATTGGTAGCAGTACCTTACAAAACAGAAACCTTGGTATTCAATATTATCCGACTATTCTATAACACCAGACGTTCCTCTACATTAAAGGAACTAAATCGTTTACGTGGAAGATTCGAAATGAAATTGACTAATATTTTGAAATTTAAAGATGTTATCGTAAAGTAGGACGATGGAAAATAGGACATCATCAATATTGAAGAAAGACTGGCCAGTTTATAAGAGCTAAATGTGATACGGGCAGTATGTTTGAGAAATATTTAATAGGGGATAGAATAAGAGACAGCGAAAAATGCTAATTTGATGTTTAAAATGGAGGAAGGTTTGAAATGCTTCCTCTGTACATAAAATTTAAATAAGAAAGAAAAATCATGCATAACTTATGAAAAACTTTCCAACACGATAAGGCAAAAAAACTTGATGAAATAATACTCAAGACTTGAGTAGTATAGTAATGCGTGATTTCGACCTCACTTTTCCAAAATTTTCATAATTCCCAAAAATTCTCCCCCTAAAATAATGCGTGAATTCAACCTCACTTTTCCAATATCTCGTAAAATGTATCCTTTTCTCATTAGACACAAGACTTTCGAACGTGAACACATATTTTGCAATATCAATGAAATCCAAGGATAACTGAAACTGCTTTTTTCCAAGTTCAAGGATAAAAAAGTATGTTTTTCGCGTCTTTCCTTCTCCAAGATCTTTACGAATCTATTTATATTTTCAAGGTTATAAATACAAAAACGTTTTCAGCGAATAATGTATAATTTGTTTCCTGAGGTTCTTGCTTAATCATAGTTAAGATGGTGGCAATTAAAAAAAAATAATAATAACAAGTGTATGCATGAGAGATGACAGCGGAATAAAAAGAAGATTTTGATTTATAAGCGAGAGAGATATTTTATAGATAAGGATATCAGAAACAATATGTCATTATTTAAGGCGTTATATAAGATAATAATTATTGATGCATTCAAATTAGAACATACTTTCTCGAATTTTATCGATGTAGCAAGATGTTATTTAAATTGCTGTTCAAATATATGTAAAAAGTAAGAGAAAGGTTAGAGGAAAGTCATAAGGGTGTGATGCAATTTTCGATATTTTATTTTTTCTTAAATAACCTTGAATGAAAAAGCGAAAACTTATTATATAATAGTCCTTCAGAAACGACTCTCATTCTTGATGAGCGATATATTTCTCGGGGTTATTGAATTTTTATATGTAAATGAAGGTAATTAAATGATAATAATAGAAATCCTTGAAAACAACTTTCCTTAACGTTGAATACAATTAAAAAGAATGCTTTTGTTATGTTCGATTGAAAGTATATATATACAGGAAATACAGTCTGCCGAATTATGCTTTCATTCTGGACTCCAAACAAGTCACCATCATGAGCGCCCAAGGTGAGTTACTTTTTTTGCTTTAAATACATTTGAAAAAGTTTTTTTCAATGACTATTTTGAAATATTAAGATTATTTAAGATTTTTTAAATAATTTCTTTAGAGTTTCCATCCAAAAAAATTTTTACACTGAGTGATGATTCAGATGTTGAAGAAGTTATTCCTACACCGAGAAGGAAGAAAGTTATTAATAAACAACGAGTAGAATCAGATGAAGAATGTAAAAATAGCCCCTCATGTTCTAAAATTAAGAAAGCTTCTGTTAAACGCATGTTTTGTGATGATTCTGATGAGAGTCCCCTGAAAAGCACCATTAATTCTAAAACTAAGAAAACAAAATACGATTTAGATTTAGCTGAGGAAGACGTGACTGTCATAATCCCTGACTACAGAATTAATTTGTCTAAAACACTTGAAATGTACGTAAAACATTTCAAGAATTCCCATTATCTCGGCTTTGGGAGAAGAGATGAAAGCGGAGGCGAACCGAAATATCGCTTCAACTTGCCGCTGACTCTCTTCCCTAAAATCAAAGAAGGTATGAAGGCAATTGAAGCCATTATGAAAGAATCTCAATAAATACTTCACGACACTTTTTACGGGCTTTTTAATACTAACATTGCTTTTCATGGACTCTGCTATAACATTTTTGTGTGCTTTTTGAATACTTTTTCATGATAAATACTATGTTTTTATGGATGCTACTTATTTTGATGTAGCATTAATTATTATTATTGTTGTTGATATTGTTGTTGTCATGTTATAGTGCATTATATTTTTCTTAGCATCTACTACAATGAAATTTTATGAAAAATCTTCATCTTTTAAAAATTTTACAAAAAGTTATAGATGTAATTATACATCTAATTGCAAAGATCCTCTAAAATTATTGAAAAATGTTAAAGCGGAAATATTCAAAATTATTTCAAAATCCTTCTCTTTAAGAATAAGATACATAATCTGTCTAAGTATTATATTTAAAAAAGAAAAATTAGAAGATCGTTATGAAACAGGGTACTTCTGTTAATTTGCAGAACGATTAACATCTATTTATGAATTTAATAGAAGTTTTACAAAAGCAGTTAATAAAATTGTTAATTCTATTGAAAACTTCACTAAAAACGGAAGTGGATGGGTGATTGATCATATCAAACAAATTGATCTCCATTTAGGAAGATATAATTGCTCCTCTGGAGGTTGCTCATCTGAACATTCAAAATTACCTGCATACTTTAAAAAAAAATGCATATTTAATGTAAAATCAGAACAAGGATATTGTTTTATTAATTGCATTTTAGCAGCACTTTTCCCCTCATGTAGAAAACAAAACAGAATTTCGCTGTATAAAAAATATATTAAACGGCTTAATGTAAATCGTTTAGATTTACCTGTCAAAATTAGTAATATAAAGAGTTTTGAAATTAAAAATAATATAGCTATAAATGTATTTGGTTTTCAAAAGGGATTGTATCATTTATATAGGTCTAAACTAAAGTGTAGACAATCAAAAACTGTTGTTGATTTACTTTTACATAATTCACATTATTTTTTATTAACTGACATTAATAAAGCTTTGGGCTATAAAAATAAACATTTATTTTGCCGCAACTGTTTAAACGGTTTTTATAGAAAGTCTACACTTCAAAATCATATCAAAATTTGTGAAAATTTTGAAGCTCAGAAAGTAAGTTTACCAGATAATTTAAAAATAAAATTTACTTCACATGAAAAATCTTTTAAATCCCCATTTGTAATTTACTGCGATTTTGAATGTTTAACGAAAAAATTAATGTATACTTTGCCTGATATTAAAAAATCATTCACAACCCCTATTGAAATTCATGTACCTGCATGTTATGCAGTAATCGTAACAAATGTTACAAATGAAATTATCTACAGCAAATATTATGATGGTAATAATGTTGTCAATAATTTTATTAAAGAGATAAAAAATATTTCAAATGTCATTTCAAATATATTAGAAAAAAATATCCCCATGAGTGAAAAACCATCTTTATGTAAGGCTATTGCTTGTTTTATTTGTAAAAAAAAATTTAAAGAAAATGAAATAATTTGCCGAGATCATTGCCATCTCACGGGGAGATTTCGTGGATTTGCCCATAGAGGATGCAATTTAAATTATAGACCGAATTTTTATATACCGGTAGTAATGCATAATTTATCCGGATATGATTCTCACATTATATTAAAATATTTATCGAGTAACTTAATCAGTAAAATTAATATAATACCAATGAATTCTGAAAAAATGATGCGTTTCACACTTGATAATTTAAAATTTTTAGACAGCTTCCTTTTTCTAAACAGTAGTTTACAAACACTAGTAGAAAATCTAACTGCAAGCAGTTACGATTTCAATGCATTTAACGATTTTTTTTTCAAAATATGATAAAAGATATTTATTAAAAAGAAAGGGAATTTTCCCTTACTCGTACTTCAAATCAAAATCTGTTTTAACTGAAAATAAATTACCAGCAAAGGAACAGTTTTTTAACAATTTAACAAATGAGGAAATATCTGATGATGATTATATGTTCGCTCAAACAGTATGGAATAGTTTTGGTTGTACTCATTTTAGAGATTATTTAAAACTGTATCAATTCACAGATGTAGTTCTATTAGCTGAGATTTTTAATGCTTTCAGACATTTATCTCTCTCTTATTATGAGCTTGATCCAATAAACTTTTTTTCAACACCTGATCTTACATGGTTTGCTGGATTGAAATTTACTAATGTAACTTTAGAATTACTACCCGACATTGACATGTATATGATGATTGAAAAGGGGATGCGAGGAGGATTAACAGTGATAGGAAAACGATATGCTCGTGCTAATAATAAGTACATTCCGGAAACATTTGATAACTCGCATTCAAAAAACTATATATTTTCAATTGATTGCAATAATCTTTATGGATATGCTATGCAGCAGAGCTTACCTGTAGGGGATTTTCGTTGGTTAACTCAGGAAGAAATTAAAGCACTTGATATAAAACATCTTTCTTCGCAATCTGAATTAGGCTACATATTTGATGTGGACATTGAATATCCATCTTATCTTCACGAAAAACATAACGATTTACCACTCGCAGTTGATCATTTAATTATAAAAGCAGAAATGCTTTCCCCATATCAGAAACAAATATTAGACGCGCATGAAATACAGTTTCCGAAAAATGTTAAAAAACTAGCGCCTAATTTCTATGATAAAAAAAATTACATAGTTTATTCTAACAATTTAAAATACTATTTAAATAAGGGTTTAATTTTGAAAAAGGTGAATAGAGCATTAGCTTTTAAAAGAACACCTTGGCTGAGATCGTATATTCATTTCAATAATGATAAAAGAACACAAGCCGTATCTGAATTTGACCGATCATTTTTTAAATTGTTAAACAATGCTTTTTTTGGAAAAACGTGCATGAATTTGCGAAAACGTGTTTGTATAAAAGCTGCGTTAAATGAAAAAATGTGTGAACGATTTTTAGCTTCACCAGCTCTCCAATATTTCGAAAGTATAAATGAAAATTTAACGCTTTGCAAAATGAAAAAACACAATTTAATTTTAAATAAGCCAATATATATTGGCTTCGTAGTTTTAGAATTGTCTAAGCTACATATGTATCGTATATATTATGATAAATTTAAAAGAGTATATGATGAAAAATGTAATCTTTTATATACTGACACGGATTCATTAGTAATGCAAATATTTACTGATAATTTGTATTTAGATATTAAACAATATTTCAGAGATATTATTGACACAAATAATTACCCTAATAACCATTTTCTATATTCTAATGAAAATGCTAATAAACTTGGTTATTTTAAAGATGAATGCAAATCCAAAGTAATTAATGAATTTATTGCTCTTAAACCAAAAATGTATTCTTACATTTTTGGAAGTGAAAATAAGAAAACAGCTAAAGGTGTAAAATATGCAACAGTAGAAAAGTTTAACCATGAATTATATAAAAACGTTTTATTTAAAAACGAATTATTAAGACATCAAGAATATCATATTACAAGTAAAAAACACGAAGTAAAAACAGTTGTTAAAAATAAAATATCATTATCTAGCTTTTTTGACAAAAAATTTATATTAGATGGAATTCACACCATGTCATATGGACATGTTAAAATCAGAAATATGAATTCTTATTCTGTAGATTCTGAAACAGATAACATTTGTACATAATTTTTAAGTGTGTATTATGCGCTTTTAATTTTCTATACACTTTTACTGTTGCATATAATACTGTTGAATTGATTTTTGATGTTGTGCTTAATTACTTTATACGTGAAAAATTCACGAGAGTTACGGGTTACGCACTATGTGAAATATGATATGTTTATTATCACATATAATATTTGAAATGATTTTTTAAAACATTTGTAAATAATTTTTAAGTGTGTATGAACTTTTAATTTTCTATATTTTTTTTACTTTTGTATATAATACTAATGAATAGACTTTTGATACGTTAATTATATTACATGTGAAAAGTTCATAAGAATTAGAGTTATGTGAGATATGATATGTTGATTATCACATGTAATTGATTTTTAAGTATGTGAAATAGTTGATTTAAATATGAACCTTATTAAAAATAAGATGTGTGAATTCTTTCTTGCGAATTCTGAACATTTTGTAAACAATTATCTACTGTTTCATAAAATATTGTTGAATTGATTTCGATGTTACGTTTTAATTGCTTCATATGTTTCTGACAATAATGACTTATGCATTATATGTTTTATTATAAAAATAATATTTTGAAATTATATCAATGTTCTTTTATTGCTATATTATTGAGTTATTATTTTAAATATTTAATCTCAATTATATTTTGTTTTGTGTTACTGTAATCTCATATACTGTGAAATGTTATAACATATTTTGTATGCTAATTAACTCAAGTAGCTGTTAAAAAAAAATAAAGGACTAAAGTCCCGCTATGTCTCCGTCATAGGGAAATGTATATTAAAAATGTCATTTCTCTGTGGAGGAGACTTTGCAGGATTGAAAAAAGTCCAATACAAGTTGATTTAGAAGAACACAAGACTTCAGATCTTTAGTGGACTTTTCCCCCAGTTGAAAAAATAGATGTCGAAGGCAGGATTTCATAGAAAGATGCTGATGAAAATTAAAAGAATTCCTTTTGCAAGATTGAAAAAAGTCCAATACAAGTTGATTTAGAAGAACACAAGACTTCAGATCTTTAGTGGACTTTTCCCTCAGTTGAAAAAATAGATGTCGAAGGCAAGATTTCATAGAAAGATGGTGATGAAAATGAAATGAATTCTTCAGTTGCCTGAACATTTTGCTAAATTGAACATTGCTCAATGAAAAGATCCCTGCTTCAATTCTTTACCTAAAGTTTTTTTTTGCTCAGTTGAGAAATTACAGCTTATGATTTCAATTAATGTTTAATATTTCAAATGGTAAGTTATTTTATGTTTTTTGGATTATAAATATTTGTACATGTCTATGTGTTTTGTTTTTGTTTTTATTTTTTCTTTTAGATATCCACTTGAATGAAAATGGAATAAAATGAAATTTCAAAATGCTTTCTGCTGAGAAAAAATTATTATAAGGTAAGAATTTTGTATTCCATTTTATGTGTATGTTTTCATTCTGTTTTAAAATAATTGAGAAAAAAATAAAAACAAAGATCAAATTTTTTTTTCATACACATTTTATTTAAAAAAAAAATTTATTACAGATATAAAAAATATGCATTATAGAGATAAACATGCACATTACAAAGTTGATCACACATAATCTAAAATTGTATAATATATGTAAATAATAAAAACATTCAGAGGAGATCCTCATTCATTTTATACATAGCGACGATTTAATTCTCTTATAATGCTCTCATTATCTAATAACATATAATAAGATACTTTTATTTCACCAGTTTTTGTTAATTCACACTCTGTAAAAGTCTTTTCATCAGCAACACAGTCTAACATAGAGTGATATAAATGAAGTGCACCATCATACAAAGAAATCTGTTGATCATTATTATCACTTTTTACAAACAAATAAACATATCCATACAAATGATCTTTTGAAATATTTTCAATGTGATGAACAACTTCAGAAGTCTTTAGAAGTTTTATATAAAAACGCTTTTCTCCCTCTTTAAGAGTATCACACATTAATGCATCATTAATGCAATCCTTTAAATTTTTGAAAAAAATTGAATTTATTCGAGTCATATGGAGGCATTTCTTCATCAAAGTTGAATTATCCTCTTCAGTCGTATAAACGTAGCCATATCGCTCCATGTTGCTTCTTGCTGCGTTGTAAAAAGCTACTAACTGAAATGCTATTCAACATGCATATTTATCCATGCTAAACACTTTTGTTTTTTATTATAAACAAAATGACAGCAAAAGCGCCGCTTAAAATTTTGGCGAACAAATTTTCGAATGAAGACTTCATTTTTTTTTTTATTATTTAAATCGAGATTACTCATATCAAATTGCCTCACACATTGAAATAGGAAAAATAAACAATATAATCCGCAGGTAGTAGTATAAACCTCTTGAAAAGTTATTTTATTGTAAAAAACACAATTGGCATTAGTTTTTAAAAAATGCAGTATTTTTCTGTTTGATGGTGGTAATCCATAACTATCAAAGTAATAGGCTGTATTATTATGGAAGAATATGGCAATCCAATGACTCCCCGATAATGTGTGAGGATCTAAATTTACAATAAAGGATGAAAAATGTCTTCTAAATTTAGGTAGCATATCAGAAGCGAAAACTCCAGCAAATGTATTACGAATCTTTTCATCACTGCAAGCAAGACGACATAAAGTAATAATGTTCATTTTTTTTTAAACTTCGTGTTTAGAACCAAACTTTTAAATACATCTTCATATATCCTTTTTCTTTTAGAAGGAAATAATTCTATAACTTTTTCTGCAAACAGAAGGAGCATAGCAATGTGAACAATAGTCATGCCATCGGAAAATATTTCATCAGCAATGATATATATTCCACGTCCAATATCTTTTTTCTTTATAATTTCAACAAATTCTTCAGCTATTTCAGATATACGTTCTCCAAATGCTTGCCTTACTTCTTCCATTTTTTTTAAAAGTCCGTTACAATACCCCTTGATTTATCTATTTCAATAGTATTTCTGTATTCAGCGTAGAGAATTAAACTAACAGTTTCAATCAGCGCTACATCAAATCTAATCTCAATGGCGAGATTTCCGTTTCTATTTATGCTCATATGCGAGTCATTAGATGCCAGATCTGGCGTTAAATCGACTGCGTATAAGGTGTAGCCGTTTTTATATTCATCATAATTTATGTTAATATTAGATGATTGATGGTATCGATTTAGATCCGTAAATAAACTTAAATAAGATCGAGCATATAAATCACTGCTAAATTTTGGTTGATATGGTTTAGCTGGTATCATTTGACTATCGTTTAACACGCAGAGATAATTGAGATTATAGTGCTTGAAATTAAATGGATTTTTACAGATGCTACCATTATATGCCTCATTCGATACAAACCCTAAAATGAGACGTGTTGGCAGCTGTCCGATTACAGCATTTGAAATTGTAGTACTTTGTAATCCACTAGAAAGCGCAAATGATTTTACATCCACCCTTCGAATAGGCATTTTGATAACACCTTTTTCGAGCGCTTTCTCTTGTCCTAATATAATAGAGGGAGATACAGCAATTTTCCTAACATATAAATTTGCTAGCTGAATTTTAATTTTAAAATTATCCTTTTCTGACATTAATGCAAAAGTATCTTTATTTTTTTCTAATTTTATGCGTACGTTAACACCGTTTATTAAAAGCTTCGGTTGATTAATTAAATCAAAATGTAAAGCCCCGATGAGATCTATATCCTTGCTTAGATGACATTTTTGAACTCGTTTTTTGTAACCTTCATTTCCTGATGTAACTTTTATTTCCTCATGATGGCCTGCAGTATCTTTGATAAATAATGCACTGCTTAATAGACTATCCTGAGTCGATTTGGAAAAAAATAATAAACTTTCCAAATATGAAGGATAAGCATAATTTACTTGAGATGCAATTTGCTTATCATTTAAAAAAACAGCACATTCAGAAAATAATGTATTTAAAATATAATTAATCGGTGCTACATCATCTGTAGCAATGAGATCATTATAATTTTTTTTTTGTTATTTTTATTCTCAAATGTAATAGAGTATGTGATAAATCAAGGTAATTTTCTCCATGTCCACTGATATAGAATTCGATAGGAGTTGTCTCTGACAATGATGCTAGCGGATGTATTTCGATGAAAGATGAAGCATCAATACCAAGTTGCAGTGGTACACTAGTAAATAGATCCAATTCACTCTTTAGATAAACAACATTTTGATTCTCCATCATTCATGAAAAAATATCACTCTGAGCCTTTCTACAACGTTTCGTCTTCAACTGACGAGTGTTCCTTTTACGCTTTCTTTTTATACCCTGACCTTCCTGTAATTTTTGAAAAATATCATTTTTTATTTTATTTGATGTCTCGCGAATTCTGTTTCGACTTGAATCTCTAATTGAACCTCCCGAAGAAACATCTGATATAACATTCTTACCTGTTTGAAAAAGTTGATTCCCTAAGTAGCGTCCAGCCTTTATCACTAGTGGAGTTATGTAACGTCGTAAATCACCAAAAAAGCCATATCCTCGTTGATGTGCTATTCCTCGAAAATAAGCATTACCGCTGCCTATCTGTGAACAATAGTAATTTTCGCAATTTCTTGCATGCAGATGCATTTTCCTTTGAGAGGATGTCTGAAGTAAGAATGATAAAATTCTGACATGAGCATTTCAATTTATAGATTCCCTGCGTCTGAAAGATAATAGAATAAGTGTTTTCCCACCTGTAAATATAATATCCTTCCCTGAACTCGTCTTTAATTCAATTTCTATCGTATCAACAAAATTACTTTTTAACGGAAAATAGATAGGTGTTTCATAGTGCTTAACAATTTGCTCATTTTTTTCATTCATGCATGGAATAACCCTTAATAGTGGTGCGTATGAATCTCCTACATGATGAGATTCAATTAAATCACTATATACAAATATTTCTGATATGCCTGCATCTAATTCCAAAGGATATTTACTACGATATTTACCACTTTTAAATTTCTGATTTTCAAATCCTAACATTTCTGCAAGAGCCTTCCCTAAATGCACTTCGCATGTTTTTGGAACTTCTAAAAAAACTTTTAGATTAGGTAGCTGTTTCAAACGTATGTATTCAAATTCGCGGAATAAACTCTCAGCTGTTTTATACATACCCACATTTACTAATAGATGTTTTGTTTCTTTTTCTCGTCTTGTAACTTTTGGGTATTCTTTAATAATCAACTCTAATTTTTCTCCTTCGTATACGGATAACAGCGGATTTACTCTGAATTTCATTATTCCTGTGACAATAACACTTTTGTTTTCATTTAGTATGCCCAAAAATGATTGCGCTTCATTTTCTTTTATATGCAGTTCAGCATATTCTGAAACTCTGATTTCTAATTCAGCTGTTACAGGCGTATATGTAAAGGTAATATAATCTTGAAGTTCTAATAATTGAATGTTTTTTGAAATATTTGAAATAGCTATTTTAGCATCATGTTTTTTATCTGATTCACTTATTAAAGTAAATGGAATAATATGCGTTATTGAATTTATTGGATTTTTATTGATAATATTTATTGTCTCTTCTCGTGTTTCTGTTGATGATCTAAATTTGAAAGTTTGTGACTCTGTAATAACAATGTCTTCATCTGGCAGATAAAGCATATATAATAACTTCGGTGCGTGTTCTTTGGAGATATGAAGTTCAAATCCCTTTGTTATATCTACAGTCACATTTTTCTCATCAATTTCAGGTATAAACATCACACTGTTTTCTTCATTAACATAGCTTCTTATTGAAGCATTAATTTTTTAAAAAAAATTTGTTGCTTTTTCATTAGATAGGTAATTAAATGCAATATCATGGACTATATTATCTATTATAACACTTTTCTCCACTTCTGTATAAACTATATAATCATTATTATGCTCACCTATGTTAAACCAATTTCGTGGGATAAAAATTTCAGAAAGTCCTACTTCCCACTGTCCACTTAAAAATAGCGGTTGTATTAGTTTCGTCCTGTATGAGGATTGTGTATTTCGAGGAAAATATTGAATGCTGGCATTGCTAGGCAAAGTCACATAGAAATCATTTATTATTTCAGCCATGTGCTCTTAATCCATGAGTTGAATCGTTTGTCAAAACCTCGCCATTTCACAAAATACTCTTTCTTTTGACCTTCGCCTCTGGTTTTTAAAATTTTTTCAACTTTCCAAAAATCATGTGCGGTTTTTAATACTTTCTAAAGTTCTTCTTCATAAAATCTACCCCTCACTTTTGTCCCTTTCAAATCTTCAAGCAAGTATGTGGGAGGATCAGAGGGATATCGCTTATATATGACGAACAACTCATCAGACCAGTTTGGAAGATAACCGCGGCGAAAAGTACGTTTTGCTTTCGAGATCCTTACTCGATCTCCAAGTTTGAATTTATAATCTGCTTTGATGCTGTAACCAAAAACTTTTTGAAAAATTATTGGTTCTAACTCTGGTGTTACTTTTATTGGTGCATAGCCTGTAGTACGATGAACACTTGCGTTATAACTTTTTAAGACAGATTTCAAAACATCTACATACCTGTATGAATTCGTATGAGTAAATATTCTGAATAATTTTGATTTCAATGTCCGATTCAAGCGTTCTACAACTGATGCTTTATTTTCGCTGTAAGTAGTGTAATGATGAATCTTGTTTTTCTTAAAATAGTTCGATAAAGTTTTGTTCACAAATTCTTTGCCGGAATCACTCTGCAAGTTAACAACGAATTTTGTTTGTTTAAACAATCTTTTGAATGCTTCTAGCATTGATTTTGCGCTTTTATTTTTTACGGGGAGTGCCCATGCATACTTTGTAAAAACATCAATTATTGTTAGTATGTACTTCATACCATCATTATATTTTGACAACTTCGATAGATCTATTAAATCGCATTGCATCAATTCACCAATTCCATATGCCAACACTTTTCTACGTCTGAATTTAAATCGAAGTGGTTTATGTAACGTATATGCGTCTTGTGTCATTAACCAGCGTTTTGTTTTTTCAGGAGATATGTTGCTAGCTTTTGACAGTCTTGCAACTCCACCATAAGATCCTGGATTTTTTGCGTTATAATATATTTTTTCTAAAATTTTCTTTTCTTTCTCTAATAGTTTAACCATTTTAAATCCGGTGTTGTGCTTCTTGCTCTCCACTCGCGATGTGTGCGCTCAGGAATTTTTTCAGTACTAGATTTGCTACGTCTCCGTCGTACATTTTTCGCAGGCGTCAGAAATAAACTTCCATCCTCTTCATCAAGAGAATCACCATCTGACTTCAAGTATGAAGTATTAGCCTCTTTCATATGTTTTAATACTTTCTGATTCGCTATCCACGCATGTGGAATACGAATTTCTTTAAGCGCTCTTAAAAAATGGTGAAAATGTTTTGGTTCGGCTAAAGATTTTGTATTTCTCATGAGATATATAAAAAAATCTATAATATTCGAATAAGGTATCGCTTTATTGTTCTCTGTCATTTCATTCCATTCATTCCATCCATATTGTCTAGATTTCAATTTCTCTATAATCAATGGTACATACTTAGAATATCGGTGAGGTGTGGAATGTATAATTTCTTTTACTGTTGGATCTTCTCCACCATCATTGAGAACTTCACTCAGTCTTGTTTCAATCTTTTCTGGATCATTAGCTACAGGATCGTTAGTTACAGTGACGCGGAGAGGATCTGGAACTTTATGTACTGCCTGATGATAGCGCATAATGAGTTGACTTAGCAGTTTCACTTTCATGTCGTCAGCTAAGTTAGCTTTTTCTAATACTAAACCTATCTCATCTTCTATTCTTTTATCAGGTTTTTGAAAATGATGATAAGAAGATATAAATTCTTCTGGAATTAGGGCTACGCGTTTCGCCATGACAGTATTCAATGATTATACTGTTTTGTGTTTCTTCTATTTATAATTTTTTGCTTATTACACTGCTTAATATACTACCTAGAGCGCTTAAAATAGCAGGAGCTATAGCTGGTAAAAAGCCTCCTGATTGGTTAAGTAATAATTTTCTTTTCTTTTGCATGCTGAAAGATTTTTTGGCTAATGTTCTCAAAGTATTTTTATATTTTTTCAACTTATATTTGTTAACAGGTATATTTCCTTTTAATACGTTTAGACAGATTTCGCATAAAGATTCTAGATGTCCATTGTTAGCTGTTTTTAGCAGAGCACGTTTTTGAGTTGGATGAGAATGTGCTAATATTTGAAGAAAATGTTGATGTTTTTTTAAACTTTTTTTCGTCATTTCGGTTGATATATCCACCATACACCGTATTGGTCGGGAAATAGATTTTCTTGATAGCGATATTCTTGTGGTGTTTGTGAGTGTAGATCAATGACTAAATAACCATATCGTCTAAAAGTTGCTTTTATATATGCATCCATAATGAAACGGGGATTGTTTGGACCTAGCTGGCGCGCTAGACAGCTCACCTGATTTCTGTCTCTTGGGTTTTCAAACAGAATAATATAGTTTGTATTCAAACTAATATCTCGCATCATTCTCGCTCTCGGAAAAAGATTTTGCAATATTAATATTACGCTCACATTACAGTGATGGGAAGCAGCAGTAAACAGATCAGCTATTTTTTCATTCAGGCGAAGCATCATGTCATCGATCACTATCAAATCATCTTTCTCATACGTTTCTGGTAAACCTTGGATGAATTCAATGTTGGGTTCTTCTAAGAACCATGGTGCAAAATATGAATAACACCATTTTATTTTTTGAACATTTGGTTCATATAGACGTCTTCGAATAATTTCCCTCGCTAATGTTGTTTTTCCTGTTTTCGAGGGACCTACAATTAGAGTTGTACTCGGATGTTGTAGCTTTAACATCCTTATCAATTTTAAAATATATACTAATTTGAGACACGTATTTATATGCTTTTATTTATTTTAATTGATATATGAATAATTGCATTAGAAAATGATGAATGTTCTCTTTTTAGAAAAACATGCATCAAAATAACAATAGTATATCGTGAGCGCGCACACACACACACACACACACACACACACACACACACACACACACACACACACACACACACACACATGAAAGAAAACATAGAAGCGTATTTAAAAGAAAAAAAATACAGATTTTATTAATTTAACTTATACATTAGGGCAATAGGTACATATTTTTATAAATTCTTCTTTTGACATTTGTATTCCAACAATATCTGCTTTAAGTTTGTCATTTAAATCATGTTTCCAAAAATAACGTAGATCGAATATACTTCTATTGTTCTTTATACATTTGTGTAGAAACAATTTCCTTCCAATGTGAATGGAGTAGAGACATTCTGTGTTCGTTAAATTTATTTTCTCTTCAAAATCGCATCTTCTCCAATTGATTGCAAAATAGCATTCAAGTACGACAAAAACACTTAAAGCTGTTATAAGAACAAATAATGTGATTTTATTCATGATCATACTCCTTCTTCTTCCAACGGTACTTCTGTTCTGCTTAATTATAGACTGCTTCTTTTATAGAAGACTGTCCTCATCTTTGTGGCTAATCGCAGGCAGCTTCTGACAAATATTTCTCAAATAAAGTAGAACCCATCTTCTGAATACCACATTCACAACCGTTTGGCTTATATTTCTATTGAAGATGAATGCATCACACATATCTTCACTTTCTAATTCGTGAATGTGTGCCAGCACGAAATTATCTGCTAAGGTTTGATAGCGAAAAATTGTCTTCATATCCAAATATTGTTGTAAAGCTTCAATAGCTCCCATATCAAGTAATTGATAACGACTCACAAGTTTCATGTCTAATTTGTCAAGATGATTGGGTATAAATATTGCAGATAAAGTCTGATATTGAGAAATCTTTTCCCAATCTAATCTATCACCAAATTCTTCTATGAATGATTCTTTCAATTTTTGATACTGTGACACTTTTTCCCAATCCATAAAAAGTGCATAGTTTCGCATAAATGATTCTGATAAAATCTGATACTGACATATCACATCCCAATGTACTTTATGCTTAAATTCTAGTATAAATGACTCACTGAGAGACTGATAACGAGATACATCGCGCCAATCAATTACATTTTTTAATGCTCTAAGTGTATTTTCACTCCACTTAGTTTCCCTCAAAGCTGAACGCAATTCTCTTTCAGTAGTTGCTTCTTCTCCTGCCATTATGCTTCAAAAGTTAAACCAAAACTGATGATCCTCTCTCAACGTGCTGCAGTTTTATATATTCAAAGTACATTCTTAATCTATAATTGCATCACATGCGATCAATGAGATGTTGTAATAGTTTCTTATGCATGTTCGGAGGAAGCTCTGATCTTTTCTACATGTCCAGACAAAACGCTTTTATATTTTATTCATGTTCAGACAAAGCTTTTATTGTTTTATGCATGTTCAGACAAAAATTCTTATACATGTACGTATTCTTCTTCCAACGGTACTCCTGTTCTGCTTAATTATAGACTGCTTCTTTTATAGAAGACTGTCCTCATCTTTGTGGCTAATCGCAGGCAGCTTCTTACAAATATTTCTCAAATAAAGTAGAACCCATCTTCTGAATACCACATTCACAACCGTTTGGCTTATATTTCACTATTACGTACGTATTCTTATACATGTCTGAACATGCAAAATTAAAAAAGCTTTATTTTAGCAATTTTTTTTTTAATAAAATGATTTTTTACCGATGAAAAGAATACTATTACGAGATATTGGAAAAGTGAGGTTGAATTCACGCATTATTTTAGGGGGAGAATTTTTGGGAATTATGAAAATTTTGGAAAAGTGAGGTCAAAATCACGCATTACTATAATACTTAGGATGTCTAAGTCAACACGTTCAACTAGGTGGAGAAGGGCTAAAGCTATAATTTCGAAAACGCATAACACCTTTGAAAACCCAGTTTCATCACTTACCATTTACAGTCGGAAAAGCACTGTATTATGCGTTGCAAATTCACTTTCAGCACACCCAGAAAAAGGAATTGATTAAAACAACAAAACATGTTTTGTTGAGTATATTTTGGTTGTTTCAAGCAAAATTTTTAGTTGAAGTAAAAAGTTGGTTTTGTTGCATTGACAAGAAAATATTGTTGACACTCTTACAAAATTTTAACAAAATTTCATCAATTTTACTTTAATTAACGAAATCAGTTTTTTTTAATTTTACCATAATTTTGTAATTTATAATTCCAGTAAAATTTTGTTTAAATTGTTGTGTAGTACCCATAACTCTCACACGTAACTTGATTTATTTAACTTATATAGCTGTATAATTAAAGGATTAAAATAATTTTTGGATAATTAAAACTTTTTAAATTGGTAGTTTTAAAAATCCCCCTATCCCATTTATTACTTTCTTCTATCTTTACAAGAAGAAAGTATTGGAATCATGAAAATTTTCAACTTCTGGTTTTCGATGGATTTTAGAAGGTGCTGAACACGATTTGACTGTTTTCAGTAAATGACTGTCTATGACTCTGTCTGTCTGTATGTGACAAAAATTTTGAGGGCGCTCTATTTCAAAAACTAATGCACGGAATTTAATTAAACTTTATATTCAGTTACTTCCTGATAAAAATTGGTGCTGATTAGTTTTTGGCATAAATCGCGCAACAGGTGGCGCTGGTATGTTGCAATTTTCGCGATTTCTGCAATAGATTCGCGATTTTTCAAGAACTAATGCACTGATTTACATCAAAATACAGACTGAGTTAGACCTTGATATAAATAGAAGCTGATTACGTTTTGGTGTCAATAGCCCAACAGGTGGCACTGCTATGTTATTTTTTTCATGATTTTCACTGTAACCAAATCGCAAGAACTAATGCACGGAATAATTTTTAAATCATTTTCAGCAGTGATTTACGCCTGTAATTCTTAAATAATAACCAGTGAATTTTTATCCTGCTTTTTTTCAAGCGTAAACCGACAGAGTACAAAATGTCCCAAGCCGGGAATCTTACCCGAGTCCTAAGAATGGCGCTCTGAGGCCCCAGCATACGGCAACACAGTTAATTTTTAATTCATTTTCTGCAGTGAATTATGCCGGTAATCCTTGAATAATAACCGGTGAATTTTTATCCTGCTTTTTACAGGCGTAATTCACTGCTGAAAATGAATTAAAAATTAACTATATGTTGCCGTATGCTGGGCTTTGTATTTTCGTCTCATGTTTGCCGCAAAACTTTGCATGCTCATGCAGGGTCTGTTGACCGAATAGTCCCGGGAAGCCCGTGCTTACCCAAAGAAATACAAAGGTGCCCTCAAATTTACTTTTCAGAATAACTTTTTACAAAAAAAAATCAATTAGGGTAAGAAATGCATTTACGAAATTTTTATCTAAGAAACTCGCGCTTTCTAAATTGTTGTTTACTCGAAATTTTGATGGTAAAATTTCAAATTGTTGCAGCATGCCAAAAATGGATTTAGTAAATAACAAAGCAATTGGTAGAAGGGGTCCCCAGAGTAACGTCGGGCTTTCCCTACTTTTATGTCTTAACGGGCGCTGTGCTCATGATGACATTTCCATCTTGTGCTGCTTTTGCAGCCTTGTCCGACATATATTAGTGTGAGAAATTTCGAGTTTGGACATCGTTCCTTTTGGCTCAGTGGTTAGAGTCTCAGATCGTTATTCTGAGGACCCGGTTTCGATTCCCAGCTGGGGACATTGTTTAAACTGTAGATTTGCGCTTGAAAAAAGCAGGATAAAAATTCGCTTGTTATTATTCAAGGATTACAGGCGTAATTCACTGCTGAAAATGAATTAAAAATTACCTAAAAAATTGTTAAGTTTAGATTGGTTCTAATACAAAAAATAATTTTAAAGTAAATATTATAATTGTTTATGTAGCAAAAACCTTTTGTTTTTAAAACAAAAAAAATTCTTAAAATTACACAAAACAATTATTCTTTAAACAAAAGTTTTTGTTGCCGATACTGAAAAGAACTCTTAAAGTAACAGATAATTATATTTATTTTGAGAAAACTTTCAACAAAATAATTTTGTTAATTCAAGTAAAATTGAAACATTTTTACTTGAATTAACAGAACATTTTTTTGCTCACAATACAAAATTTTTTGTTGGAATTGCAAAAAAAAAAAAAAAAAAATTAACAATATTTTTCTTGTTGATTCAAACAAATTTTCCATTGACCCATATTTAAACGGAAAGTTTTGTTGAGCCAACCAAATTTTTGTTGATTCAACAAAACTTTTCCTTGGGTGCAATTTCCGTCAATAAGCAGAAATGTACTCGAACTCTTTAATTCAGCCCTATGTATATTATCAGTAGAGTTTTTACACGTCAAATAATATACAACAAAATAGTTTAGTTTAAAAGTGCACACCAAAATCAAAAAGTCCTTCCGGCCTGTACCGGGAGGAAAAGGTAGCTTTCCTATGTCTTCGTTTTAAAATTTTAGCTAATGTTACACGAAAACAGCAAGTTAAAATGCAAAGAAACGTTTACAAAAGATTCGTTAATACTGAATTTGAATAAGAAATTCGCCAAATTATTGAGCATAGCCAAATTGGCTTCATTTATGAAGACTTATTTTGGTCGCCAAATTTGGCGATATTTCACCAAATGTCGCCAATTTTGTCAATTTTGTCGCCAATGTCGCCAATTTTGTCGCTAACGGATATGAATAAATACTTTTATGCGTATGATTGGGAAAATTATTACAACAATGAAAGAAAATAATTTGCAAGTAATGGCGTTAATGTGCTATTTTGTTTCAAAATGTCAGCCACCTTAGAATTTCAAACTGCTCTATCTCAGCCATTTTTTAAGATAGAGGTAAACCAAAAAATGCTCTGGAATCCTTGTATCAAGGCCTAACACGTAATTAGAAAATAAATTTGAATTTTTAATTTTTTTGTATATTTATTTTAGTTTTAAATTTTTAAATGGCCGCCATCTTGAAACAAAATGGCGGACCAAGCTGGCCAACGAACTCGGTCGAGACATTGGTGAGCTTAATACACACAATTAGTTTCATCAAAATCGATTTATAAATACGAGCGTTATCGTATGACATAAGTCAGATATATATATATATATATATATATATATATATATATATATATATCTGGGGGGGTCTGGGGGTCATGATCGGTGAAAATATATCGAAATTTTCCGGAACTGCTTTCCTCCGAATGGCTGCAATAGGTAGCTTTATACTTTTTAGTATTGAAAGCTACCTAAAACTGACTTCTAGCAATTAGTGGTCAAATACAGTAGTGTAAGCGAATACTTTTATGTGTCTCTGTAAATGAACGATAAATGCTATGCATACTATATTCTATACTAAGCATCTTATAGTGAACATCAATACTGTATATCAATTTCATTATCAATGAAATTGTATAACATCATTAAAATAAACTTTAAACGATTTTTACCCATTGACCATAATGTAACGGAATGATTAATGCTACACAAACTGCAATGCGGGAAAATTTAAAACATTACTCAAAAACAACTTAGCGGAATGGGTTTGAATTTTGTATTTGCATATTTAC
Source organism: Maratus michaelseni (assembly GCA_963931845.1). Taxonomy (NCBI): domain Eukaryota; kingdom Metazoa; phylum Arthropoda; class Arachnida; order Araneae; family Salticidae; genus Maratus; species Maratus michaelseni. The sequence goes on from OZ007599.1 coordinate 600,321, forward strand.
AGCTTTTAAGAAAGCGATATCTGTTAAAATGTTTATAGGTTACAGTACATATTAATTTCATAATTTATGTAAGGTGAAATTAATCTTTGAAAAAAAAAATGTAATCTATGAATGTTTTAACAGAAATCGATATCTAGAAGATTTAAATAGGCGAATTCAAAAAGGCACTTCATTCCGTCTAGTTGTGTTTGAGTTATCCTTAAGAAACCACCCACATTGTAGTTTGTTTTGCAATTATTAACACGGAATTTAAATTTAGAGGTGCTAAATTTTACATCTGCACAGTTCCTAAACTACTTGACCATGACTTCTCGTTTGGTATCAGACAGGAATCTAAAAAAAAATCCAAATAGAACCTAAAATTAAATGAACCAAATACAAATAAAACCAGCAAAATCTTTACCAAAAACGTCCAAATAGAATACCAAACTTCGTATTGAGAGTTTTAAAGTTTGTTTCAGTTTTAATATGGAGATGATCCCCCCTATGATAATTTTTTAACATAAATTGAGATAAGACGTAATTCCGAAATGTGTAACTTTTCCCACAAAATGTGTGTTCCAGAAACATAGAATCAAGCGTTAAAAGTAAGAATGGAAAATTTAATTACTCTATGTGGATTACAAAGGATGTGAATTGTCACTTTACTACACACAGCGCACAAACAACAGAGTGAAAAAAATTCCAGACCAGGGATCGAACCCGGATACATTGGTATAGCGCAAGAAGTGCTTTTCCATTTAAGCCACCAGCGGGCCCATCAGGGTGATTGCGACTCGGATCCTTAAGTTACGAAGATGACCGAAAGCCCGGCATTGCGAGATGTTCTTCGACACGACGGGGGCAAGAAAGCGGTTGAATCGCCATCTCATTCGTGGTGCGCTGGTGGTAGAGGCGCGTCCGAAAAAGCCGGAGGTGCCGTAAAGTTTTGGTGACGCGGGCCACCAAAGCTGGGCCTCCCCACCCATAAGCGAAGGTTTTCTGCGGCGTGGGGACTCGGCCAATGCTAGGAGCCTCTTCCCTAGGTGGCTAATGCCAGTTGCGTCACCTGGATTCCCCGGGTCGAGGTGGTGATACTGGGCAACAGACTAGCAAACGGCGATAGGACCGTTTCCAAAATTTATCCGGGGCGATAACAGAGGCGAGATCGGACTCCGAAGAGCAAGGTACGTGTTAGCTCTATAGTGGCGACTAGTTAGTGCGTGAGGCGGCGTGAAGCAACCCTCGGTCCTAACAAGGCAGAGCGTAGTTACAGGCATGCTGGCATACACGCATGGTCCGCAACCACCACGTCTCCCACTGCAGCTGAAGTAGTTGTGTGTCGGGCAGAAAGGGGATGTCCCGTTTGTACCAAGCGTAGTACGTGTCCTCGGGGCCGCTCAGCTCACCTCCTTGGGAGGGTGTATGTTCTTTCCCTGGACTGTCTGATTACGAGGAACAGGACCGGTGACCCGCTGACTAACGCGACGGCGATCAAGGCAAAACTTGAACCCCGGATCAAAAACCAATCCAATGCGTAATCGGAGCTTGATGGTTTTATCTGCAGGAGTCTCAGAACTAACTTTCACGCAACTAACCTCGATCGGGATCGCCTCTATGGCGCTTTTGAAGGAGTATTCCATGACCTTCAGAGTCCAATAGTGGTGACCAACATAACTTTCTGTTTTTTTTTTTCGAACATTTGTTGTGTTTTTGATTTTGTGTGTTTGTTTTATATGTCATGTGTTTCCGTATGACCCCCTATTGAGTCGACCGTGCTACGCCGTCTTTCTGCCGTCGGGGTTTGTCGAAGTAAAAGCTTTCGGGGGTCACGCGGAGACAACCTAAGCCAGGACGTGTGTATGCGTTCAGGGACGCTTTTCCTCGACGTCCCGGACTGGCGAAAGGCTCCTCCTCCTCGCCTCCGCTGATGAGGTCAATCGTTTCCTCCTTCCATAGGACTCGATGTTCAGAAGCTGCGGTAGAAAAAGAGTCGTTGGGGAAGCCCGGTTCCCTCTTTTTCGTTTCGGCTCCGAAGCTGTCGGGGGACTCCAGCGTCTCTCCAGGTATAGAGTGGTGGTGAACTAAGAGTGTAGACATCTCCGCTTATAGCAACTACCTTTGACGTCAATACTTGGGAGAATGGGAGTGGGCAGCCGGTGGCGACGATCCCACGCCGTAGCGCATACAGGAGGACCCTCCTGGTCGTGCGCGCTGACAGTCAAGGATTTGGGTACGGCGGTTGTCGTGCCTGTAGGGCGCCCTCGGGAACCTGACGGCGCTGCTCAGTTTTACCATTTAAGCCACTAGGACGACATCCAGTCGAGCATTCTCTCACTCTTATAGGGTAAGGCTACAACTTCTGTAGCAATAGATGGGACGTCAATCATGAGTACAACTTCAGTGGCATGCATGAAATAAATTAAACCCACTATCGGTGAATATTTATATATCTAATTAAATTTTCAGAAGAGCTTAAATTACGCTGGGAAATAATGAATACAAAAGATGTGAATTATCACCACAGAGTACGACCAACAGAGTGAAAAAATGTCCAGACCCGGAACCTTGGTATAGCGCACAAAGTGCTTTATCATTTAAGCCACCAGGACGACATCCAGTCTAGCATTCTCTCATTCTTAAATGGTAAAGCTATCCCAAGGTATCCGAGTTCGATCCCCGGCTGGACATTTTATCACTCTGTTGGTGTACGCTGTGTGGATAATTCACATCCTTTGTATTCATTACTTTGCTGAAATTTTAATTAGATGCTCTCTCTCTTTTGCTCTAAATAAGTCAAAAAATTCACTAAACATTTGAAGATAAATTTTAAAATATAGCTTGTCTCGGTACCAGGATTCCAAACTTAAAGGAGTGCTAACAATTTTTGTATATTAAGCCAATGTTGTAATACCATGCATACTTTTCCAATTCGAAACGATTTTTCATACAGAACTTTAGTAATAATAAAGAAACTGCAACGAAATTTCCTTACCTTACTTTCTTTAGAACGGAACGATATCACGAGACGTTGTGGAAGAAGTCACTATCCTCATCCAAACAATGCTGAACAATACGCTCCCTATTCTGGAATGTAGTTGACATTATATAAGGTGTCACAAACTGAACTACTTTGTGGGATTTTATCGCTTTCACACAAAGTAGGGTAAATTTATTGTTTGAGATAAAATAGTTTCATTATTGTTTCAGTTATAAACAAAAATCCAAGTTCAGATTAGTGTGAGACACCCTGTATAGGACTGTGAACTAGGTTTCCAATGTAATTTTTTCTTGTTGTAGCGTGCAACAAATGCGTGCCACCTCTTTAAGTTTGTAAACGTGACACTGAGACACCCTGTATATATATTTCTTTTTTTTACACGACTCAGATAGCATTAAATATTTTTTGCAAAAAATCATGCGGTAAAGTTTCAATAGAAAAGAACGCATTGGATTACAACATCAATTCAGTTTTTATCAAAGAAACAAAATATACATGGTGTAAGGTTTAAAAACATTAAAAATACATAAACTCAGATTTTATCTAAGAAACAAAATATACAGTATAAGGTTTAAAAACATTAAAAATCATAAATTCAGATTTTTTTCAGATTTTCAGGTGTTTGAGTATAAATTTTAAAACTTTAAAAGGTAGTATAATACATTATAATAAGCAATTTTTGTATAGGAAAATAGTGTCAAAAATACAGGCTGTTTCACTTCAATCTGAACTCGGATGTTTAGTCAGAACTTGTACAAAAATGAAGATATTTTGACAACAGACAATTTCCTTTGTGCAAAATGTAAAGAAATCATGAAAAGTACTAGAAGTTCACAGTCATTTAGTCGGTTAACACTATGTCAACTGCATTCCGAAAAGTGCATTGTCTAATTTAGTACTGATTGGATGTGATATGGCTTATTTAAATCAGACACTATCACGAGATGTGGTGGAAGTCATCACTATCCGCATCCAATCAGAACTAAATTAGACGATGTATTTTTCTGAATGGAAGTCGACATGGCGTATTCGGATGACTGTGTACTTCCAACACTCTTCGTGCAAATTATCTGTAGTAAATTATTTTCATTTTTTTTCGTTAGGGTAAAAAATCCTAGCTCAGATTGAAGTTTTTCACTAAATAAGTAGATTGAGACCCTAGTTTCCTGTATAAAATCTGTTTATTGTAGTGCACTCTTATACTTCTATTGAAACACCCTGTATATTTTGTTTTTTGGATTAAATCTGCATTCATGTTATAATCATATGCTTTCATTTCTATTAACGACTCTGGTTTACCATATAAAATATGTTTTCTATATCTTGTTACATCACTCACGTAGTATTAAATATATATACACTAGATGACTATTAATGACGGGAATTTTCAGTTTTAGACATTTTTACGAATATTTTAAAATATAAATGTCAGAATCTTTTGGAATTTTAGGATTAAAAAGAACAGGTTTGACTTCATATTTATCTATGTCGTACTTATCAATGTCGATTTGATAAGGGGGACAATTAGGGGACCAACAAAAAATTAAAGAAAAAATAATACTTGGGATCACTCTGTGAAATAAAATGCACGAAATTATCTATCGCTACAGAATATACATAGGCAGACATTGTATAACATGTGGTCAACGTGTGTAAGAATAGCATGTATAGTAATAGAAAAATAGTGATTTTTTTTTAAATAAAAAAATTCTTGCAAGTTTTTTGCTTATAACATACAGGGTTTTTAACCAAATTTAACGCCAATTTCAAAAAAATTGACAAAATGTAGTAGAAACAATATAGTGCTATTGTAATATAAATATATTAAATATTTAAGGAAATATGGGCAGTTGTATAAAATAATTTTTATCTGCGCATGCGCGAACGATAACAAGGAACTTTTTGCAGTATTTAGTAGTCAACCCTCTGGAGCAACGTATTAAAAAAATCAGTCAAATATCGTAAAAATTCAGAGAGATATCGGCGTTAGAGTGAGCTGTGGTTTGGTTTCTCACTAAAACTCGCTGAATGATAACGGAATGTCCACAAATTGTTATTTTCAAGTTATCTGAGAGCGTTCAGAGCAAGTATTTTGAAAAAGCTATTTAATTATAGTCTACGGTTATGTTCAGGAACATTTTGACTCTAAACTACGATGAAAAAGGAAATATAGTCCATACATTGATTACATTTAGGTAAATTGAGGTGTTTATAATAAAGTTTTGTGAAATTTAGCCCAATACGCAAAACACTCTACAGTAAATTCTATCGCATATATATGTATTTTCTGTATACACGTAATTTGTATGCCAGTAGTGAAGATGATACACTAAAATCTAAGATATATTATACATTTTTCATACATTATACAAGTTATGAGTCAATAACTTGCAATTTAATTTTTATAAAGCTATTTCAATAGCTTTTTGAGAAATTACGTTTTGCGTACTAGTCCAGTCAAATTAGGAAAGTTTGCCATAATGAATGCTAAGGAGATAAAAATTGGTACAGTTGATCATTGATCGCTACTGATAACTATGTAAAAAGTCCTGATGGATAGAAGGTGAGCAAGGGGGCAAAATAAATTACTGTTTTTTGGTTTTTTACAAAAATCTCAGAAACTGTTGGTTTTCATGAAAAAGTTACTCTGACATAAATTAAAGAAGGTTAAATTCTCTACAAATGACAGGTATATACAGTGGAACCTCGATTATACGTCAGTCTCGAGATCAGAGCCTTGACGGATTTTCAGCAAAAAAATCACTTTAATTTCAAATTTATTTAGTTAATGTGTATTCAAATTTATTAAATACCAATGAACCCGATTGAAAATTTCACACTGCGGTTTAATATTTTTTAGAAATATCTAATATATTTTAGACTCAGGTTTAGTTTTCTAAAGGGAAATTAAGGACTAAAAATGTCTGCAAGCATCATTAGTCAAGCCAGAATATCATCTAATCGTAGTACTATTGAAACAGTCCATTGATTTCCAAAACTGTGATATTATTATGGATGGTGGTTTCTTTCTTGACAAAGTCCCTTTGTCAAGAGGTTCCACTTTTATTTCAATTTGTGAAGGTTACAACAAATATATATATACATATTATAAAGGAAAAAGCTGTACAGTGGTTTTTGATGGCTACTTCGTCATTAGCAATAGCACGAAATCAGAGCAAAACCGAAGATATGCACTGAAGAAGTCCGTTGATATTAATTTCAACGGGGACACAGATGTTTCCGTCAAGCAAGAAAGCTGCCTTTCAAAGGAAAAGAACAAATGAAGATTAATGCTGTGCTTTCTTCCAAATTGAAGGAGAATGGAATATCTTGCCGGGAGAGTACTGGCGATGCAGATACCCTAATCGTAACACCAGCCATTGAAATATCTTATTCTAGTGGCAGAGTGGCAATTGTTGGTGAGGATGTTGATCTTGTTGTCCTCCTAATCGCCCTAACTCCGCTCGAACAAGAAAAATTCGTTAAGCCAAGCCATGGAAAAATTGAAAGAAAGATTATTTTCTTACAGCAGTTAATTCAAGAAACAAGGCTGAAAGACAGCATTCTAGTCCTTCATGCATTCACTGAATGTGATACGATGTCAAAAAGGGAAAAACAAAATTTTTCGTCCTGTTTCAGCAATGTTAAGATGTACACAAAATTGCTGATGTGTTCAATAACAGGGAATTTGACCATGATGCTGTTGCAGAAGCAGGAAACCAACTTTTTTTGAGATTGCATGGAGCACCTTCCACATCTACATCTCTCAACATTTTCCGATACCATTCTTTCGCCAAATCTGTATCGAATATCAAACCTGACATTTCATTCCTTCCACCAACAGAAGTAGCGGCTAGACAACAATCTTTCCGGGTGTACCATCAGGTAAAGCTGTGGCTTGCCAGGAACAACATGCCGAACTCTGGGGCTCGGAACGAAAGCAGAATCGTCTGGTTCTTATTACAACTAAGGACCTGATCGCACCTGAGGCTGTCTTAAATACCATCTTCGGCAAATGCACCACTGGGTTGTGGAACTAAGTGTGGATACAGGAAAGCAGCCATTATTTGCACACTCATCTGCAACATTTGCCATAGTGACTGTCTAAATGCTACACTTATAGCTAGCTATAAATACAGATCAACAGGATGAGGAAGACGATGAGGATGTGATTATGGATTCAGTCATGCTAAGAACGCCTTCTAATGCACAGTCCACTTCAGCTGATGATGATGTGTCAAAGAAACAACAACATTATGACTTAGTAAGTATTTGCTTAATGATAAATTAGTACTATCATTGTTCTCTATTATGTTTTGTCTTGATTACAAAGTTTCACGTGAAATAACATTTTATTAATGATAAATATAAATATTTGTCTTCAGTATCAGGGTGATAACAACAGGACAAGGAAGGAGATGAGGTGATGATTATGAATTTTAACGATCCATCCACTTTCATAATTGCATAATACAGTAAAACCTCCATAACGGACACTCCCGAATAGTGTACACCTCTATTTAACGGACACTTTTCAAATCCCCACTCCTAAAATCTAAATTTTTGTATGTTTAACCTCTGAATATCGGACATTCCGAATAGCGGACAGTAATTTTGGCGATAAAGGATGAAAAATGATTTTTTAACGAGAAAGAAAATGAAAAAAAAAGTAAAAAGCCTCGAAATTTATTAAGGCAATGTGTGACAATTTTTTTGACCACAGATAAATGTAGGGGGTGGTGTCTGGAAAATCCCCAATGGCCGGGGGAATCCCCCATCATCACATGTATTTTGTATCGATTACTATTTGATTCTTCAGATTTAATTGACATACAATATTCAAAGCTTCAAAATATGTTAAAACCATTTTTATCGTTTTCTGAATATATTGAGTTCTGCGTATTCTGAATTTAGTGTCTTGTTTGGTATTAATGTTTCGAGAATGACTATAGTCAGGTGGATCACAGGCACGCTGTGATCTTCCGATTTCCGCCCTGCTCCCAGGTACTAACTCCTCAAGCTAGGCACTCATGCCGGGCAGGTAGGGGCCTGGTTAGCGGTATTAAAAAAAATGTTTCGAGAATGACATCAAAACGAAAGCGATGAACTTAAAAAAAAAAAATTGAAATTGTTAATCTGAAAAACATAAATAGAGTTTACGATATTTCCCGAATGTTTTAAAATTGTGTTTAGGTAAAACATATGTGTAAACATTTGTAAATTTGTGTTTAGGTAAAACACAAGTGGGAAAGATTTACGGAATAAGAATTTGCGGATTATTAACTCTAACGAGAACACCAAAAATGTGAAATTGAGGTTTACTGATTCCATTGAAATTAATTCTATATTTCTGAATTGGTTTACTTCACTACGTTCAAAAAAATTCCTATCAGTGAGCCTTTGATTCAGGAAAAGGCTTTAAAAGTCGCCAAATAACTCGGATTACATGATTTTAAGGGTTTGGGTAGATGGGTGGGAAAGTTTCTTTTTCAAAACAATATGTGGAAAACAAAACTGTAGCTCTGAAAAAAGTGGAGAATTGGCATGAATAACTGCAATCAATTTGTGAAGATTTTGAGGAGAGAAACATTTTTAATGCCGAGGAAAGCGGATTCTTTTTCAGAATTTTTTCGAATAAGACTTTGTGCTTTAAAAAGGATGATTGTATCGGCGATAAAATGACAAAAGAGCGAATCACTATTTTATTATGTTGCAATGTATTAGAGAAATTTTAAATTCCTCTTATAGTTCAAAAATCTCTGAAACCCGCGTGTTTCTCAAAGAACATCCAATTTAAAAAAACTGGTGTTATAGAGTGAATAAAAAAGCGTGGATAACCAGTTTTTTAGTGATTAAATGGTTAACTTCCTTTGATAATAGGATGAAAAAACAAAGAAAAGTTATCTTGTTTTTGAACAGTGCAACTTCTCATCCAGAACATTTTTAATTGGACAATGTTAAAACTATGTTTCCCCCCACCCACACCCCCAAAGACAACTTCCGTATGCCAGCCCCTTGATCAAGGCGTTATACACAATTGTAAAACCTGGTAGAGAAAGCTTTTATTAAGCCATATTCTTGCGAAGTTTTATTCTATGAATACAGTTGAGAACAGCCTGAAATTAGTTAATGTTCCAGATGCTTTGAAATTCGGATTTTTTCAGCTGTAAAAAACATATAACCGGAATGCGTACGACAATGTTTCAGAAAAGCAAGCTTTATATTAAAAGAAAATGAAACACTTATTTCCAATAGAAATGAAGAACTGTCGCAATAAGTGAATTAATGAAATGGATCAGGAGTGAAGAAATGCCGAAATGTCCATCAACATTGATGATAACCTACTGAAAAAGAATCAGCTGGCGATTATTTTCCTTCAGAATCTTCGACAAAAGCTGACTCTATTAGTGATGTGAATCAGATACTGAAACCCGGGGATGTTTCCTGCAATATCGAGAATTTCCAAGAAGCGGCAAAACACAGTGAGCAGTTACACATATTTTTTTTTTCTTTTTCCAAAAAAAGAGGATTCAGAAGGATTAAAACTACTGATAGCATTAAAACGTCGCATAGAAAAACTAACTACATGTAATCGCAAGAAAAAGCAAACTTTTGTAACAGATTTTTTCCCTTAAGAATGTAATAAACAGTGGGAAAATGTATGTACAATTTCATTTCAATTTTATTGCAAAAAAAGTAATTTTAATTTCTGATTAATCTTATAATAGAAGTTCTCGTACATATAAAAGCCAATTAAGGAAAAGTTAAGCATTTGTTATCGATTTTGTAAATATCTGAAGTTTTCCCAATAGCGGACACCCCCGAATAGCGCACAATTTCTGCGATCCCGAGGTGTCCGTTATTTAGAGGTTTTACTGTATTTACTTAATTATAAATTAATATGTACCTACTTTTAGTTTCCTCCATGTTTTATATTCACAATTATAATATTTCACATTAATAAACATTTCATTAATGATAAATATTTATCTTTCATAAACAACTTACCTGGCATTATTTCATGCAATATTGCAGTATTGGAGTGTTTACTATTTCCCTTTTTTTTTGCAACAATATTTAATAAATTTCAATAGACATTAATTAAATAAATATGAAATTAAAGTGATTTTTTGCGGAAAATCCGTTAAGGCTCAGGTTTCCTGACTGACGGATAATCGAGGTTCTGCTGTACATATCTGTCATTTGTAGAGAATTTTGTGTTCTTTAATTTATGTCAGAGTATTTTTTTCATGAAAAACGACAGTTTATGAGATATTTGTAAAACACTGAAAAAGTATTTTGCCCCCCTGCCCTCGTTCACCTCCTATCCATCAGGACTTTTTACATAGTCATCAGTAGCCGTCAATGAACAACTGTACCAATTTTTATCTCTGTAGCATTTATTATGGCGACATTAAGTAAATAAAATTGAAATTAAAGTGATATTTTTGCGGAAAATCCGTCAAAGCTCCGGTTTTCTGACTGACGAATAATCGATGTTCCACTGTATATACCTGTCATTTGTAGAGAATTTAACCTTCTTTAATTTATGTTGGAGTAATTTTAATGAAAACCAACAGTTTCTGAGATTTTTGTAAAAACTAAAAAAGTAATTTATTTTGCCCCGCTCACCTTCTATCCATCAGGACATTTTACATAGTCATCAGTAGCCATCAATGAACAACTGTACCAATTTTTATCTCCTTAGCATTTATTATGGCAAACTTTCCTAATTTGAGATGGACTAATACGCAAAAACGTAATTTCTCAAAAAGCTATTGAAATATCACTATAAAAAATTAAATTGCAAGTTATTGACTCATAATTTATGAAAAATGTATAATATATCTTAGAGTTTAGTTTATCATCTTCACTACTGGCATACAAATTACTTGTATACAGAAAATACATATACCGGGTGGTTATAAAATAAGTATCCCTATTTGGAGCTGTCTGTTGTTTGAAGAAATAACCCGAATGAAACCAAAATATGTACACTTACTATTCGAGACGGGGGAAGAAGAATGGAACAATAAAAAATAATAATTGCAATAATCGCCGACAGATGTCGCTTTTTTGTGTGAAATGTAATGTGCAATACAAGAACAAAAATTAAGGCACAAAACCGGATGGCATACCTAATTTATTGGAAAATGTCACAGTGACTTGGGTTAAAAATTATCATGGCGGTGTCGATCAAATTCAGGTTATACATGACCATTGTGTTGCAAGACACAATACAGGCGGTGGACGACGTGCTCAACTGCGGAATGTAACGCAACAGGAGTGATGTTTCGCACATGTTGTGATCTGCGATTTTTAAGTCATTGAGGTTTGCGACACCTGCACGGTACACAATAGATTTTAAGTACCGCAAAGCCAAAAATCACATGGCGTCAGATCAGGGGATCAAGAAGGCCACGTCATACGAAAATACCACTTATCACTCTATCATCTGTAAAACGTTGTCGTAAGAACTGTTGTACTGCTCGCCCAATATGGAGCGGGTCTCCATCTTGCATAAAAATTGTTTCAGACAGACACTGTCTTTGATGCAGTTGTGGAACTACGAAAGTTTGTAACATGCGCAGGTAACTTTGTGCAGTAACCGAACATATTACAAGGCTTGTTGGCCATAACTCCTCAAAAAAATAAGGACCAAGAATGAAACTTGCAGTAAAGCCACACCACACAGTGATTTTTGGAGAGTGGAGGGGTATTTCGTGAATGACAGTTCGTGGCTCCGAAGCCCATATTTTTCAGTTCTGCGTATTGACTGTCCCATTCATATGAAAATGGGCTTCATCTCCCCATAAAATCTTCCATGGGAAGGCATCATCCACCTCCATTCGTGCGAAAAACGTTAAAGCAAAATCCAGTCTCTGCTGCACGTCACCTGGTAACAATTGTTGATGACAACTAATTTTATACGGATAAAATTGGATTACCTTTCTTAGGACTTTTCGAACAGTAGCATATGGAATATCCAAATTTCGGGCAACTCCACGTGCACTAAGACCAGCTTCCAGAGTCCCTGATGACTCCACAATCGCAGTGGCAATTTCTTCTTGCGTGCAGAAAGGTACTGGTATCCTCCCTCTTCCACATTTTACAGTAAACGATCCAGTCTCCTCGAATTTTTTTACCATTCTTTTCACTGCACACAGTGTCAAAGGTTCTTTTCCTTTACGCATTCCTTTCACACGCCTTAATTCACGTAAAACTGCACTGTTTGAGCTGTTAAAGTAGAATAGTTTTAAAATTAAAGCGCGATCTGGTAAACTGAGAGCCATGTCGTACAACGTTAATGGCAGAAATGACCGCGTTTTGATTTTACTAATGATTACAAGGCTTTTCCACCGACAGGACTCGTAGTGCCATCTGTTGCCGATTATTGTAACTATTTTTTATTGTTCCATTCTTCTTCCCCCTTCTCAAATAGTATGCGTACCGATTTTGGTTTCATTCGAGTTATTCCTTCAAGCTACAGACAGCTCCAAATAGGGATACTTATTTTATAACCACCCTGTATATGCGATAGAAATTACTGTAGAGTGTTTTGCGTATCGGGCTAAATTTCACAAAACTTTATTATAAACACCTCAATTTACCTAAATGTAATCAATGTATGGACTATATTTTCTTTTTCATTGTAGTTTAGAGTCAAAATCTTCCTAAACATAACCGTAAACTATAATTAAATAGCTTTTTCCAAATACTTGCTCTGAACGCTCTCAGATAACTTGAAACAAACAATTTGTGGACAATCCGTTATCAGTCAGCGAGTTTTAGTGAGAAACCAAACAACAGCTCCACTCTAACGCCGATATCTCTCTGAATTTTTACGATATTTGACTGTTTTTTTAATACGTTGCTCAAGAGAGTTGACTCATCAAACATCATGCAAAAAGTTCACGCATGCGCAGATAAAAAAATATATACAACTGCCCATATTTCCTTAAATAATTAATATATTTATATTTCAATAGCACTATATTGTTTTTACAACATTTTGTCAATTTTTCTGAAATTGGCGTTAAATTTGGTTAAAGACCCTGTATGTTATAAGCAAAAAACATGCAAGAATATTTTTAAATTTAAAAAAAAATTGCTATATCTCTATTAATATACATGCTATTCTTACACAAATGAATACACATATTATACAATGTCTGCCTATGTATATTGTAGCGATAGATCATTTCGTGCATTTTATTTTACCGGGTGATGCCAAGTATTATTTTTTCTTTAATTTTTTGTTGGTCCCCTAATTGTTCTCCTTATCAAATCGAAGTTGATAAATATGAAGTGAAACCTGTTCTTTTTAATCCTAAAATTCCAAAAGAATCTAACATGTATATTTTTAAATATTCGAAAAAATGTCTAGAACTGCTAGTTCCCGTCATTAATGGCCATCTAGATGTATATTTGATCATGCTCAAAATCTTTAACGAATGCGTGAATTACGCACGAAATGCACATTGAATCCAAGAAACAAAAAATATTCTTTTAAGTATGAATAGGGTTTACTTTTTATTGCGTTAGCATTCTGGTATATATAAAAAACATAGGAACCTGTAAAATTTTATATCTATTCTATCTAGTATAAACAAAGACGCGGTAATTGAAAAAAAAGAATACTTCCTGTAGATTTGAAATATTTCTTACTCAAGCGTAATTTTATTCATTTGAAAATCTTCTCTAATAAATTGAATCTTTTAGACAAATACATTTTTATCTCGATTTGAAAACATAGCTATTCATGCTCTAATAAGCAGCACCAGAATGATAGAAATTACGTAAACTAAAAAATAATATTTGAAATGGAACAAATAAAATAATTGGAGTTTCATTAGTAAAGTAGTATTTTATTTAAACATGCACTAATTTGTATAAATATTCAAAATGGCACTTTTTTGAAAAATATGAAGATTTTGATTTGGCACGTAATTCAATTAAATTCTCGTTAAATTAGGTGGATAAAGAATCAGTTTTTCGTGCATCTGAGAAAAAAAAAATATTTATTTTAGACAGAGTTTAAAAGCATCCAATTTGAGTTTCCTAATTAAATATAAAGGTTATATCTTTATTTTCTTTTGAGAATTGAAATATTAATGTTGCTTAAGAGAAAAAAACTCAGAAATGCCTTTTCTTTACAAAGTCCTTAAATTTGTGATAAAAGTTAATTTAAAATGAAAATTTCGTTTGCATATTTAGTAATAGTTTATTTAAAGTTCTGAAAATTATTTTATCACATAAAACTACAAATAACATTTAATGAACGATGTTTGGGCATTAACCCATTTGTTCCAAGAATTAATTTGGAAAATCTTTATATTTCAAACATACAACTCTTTCCTTTGTCATTTATTAATAATGTCGGAGGACATATTTTCCAATTATTATTAATGGCTGAGGACATATTTGTCATTTATTGTGGAATTATTTGCTCTTTTGTGACATGCAGGAAGACTTGCCCGTGGATTGGTTGGTTGGTGATTTATGACGACCGATTATATACACGCGGGATATAGGCCCAAGGGAGGGTGCCTTCCGTGGGGGTCTTTTTAAGGTAACCTAACCCGTATTTACGCAAGGTTATCCAATGTTCGAAGAAAACCACGGAAAACGCCGAACGACCATGTCGACAGGCGCGATTGGATTCAAACCCAGCACCTCCCGTTTACCATCTTTGAGAGCAGGACCTCCCAGCCACCCAATTTTGTACATGGGAAAACACCAAATCTAGTAATCAGGCTTTATGCAGAAAACAAAGAGTAAATAAAACAGTGAATAGCTAAAAATAAGAAGCTATAGAATTGCTGTTGTATCTGACATGGGTGTAAAAAACAAGATTCACACAGTTTTAACTTTTCAAACCACTACTTTAAAACAGAAATCTGCTCCTCATTTAATCGTAAATTTCTGTCATTATATAAAAAAATATTACTTTTCAAAAAAAGTGGTACAAATCCTGAAAATAATTGGGTTACCAGGAATTTATTTAAAACAAAATTGCACTGACAAAGGTATGTTAATGATAGATTGGAGTAATTTTTTATTAACATATTTTCGAGAAATCCCGTGTTAACCTATGTGGAAATAGAAATACAGCTCCAAGTCAAAAAATTAGAATGATAGAAAAAAGGAATTGTTTTTTTATGTATCGCTTATACAAAAAGTAATACAGGATAAAACTTAATATTGTAATAATCTACATAGTTTACAGAATACAAAAATTAAAAGAATTATTCACGCTTGGAAAAAAACAAAATATTAGAAGAATCATTTGCCTGGTTCAAAATATTAGAATAACCATTTATCTGGTTCAATATATTAGAATAATGCATTGTAAATAATACGTGTTTAAAAAAAAGGAAATATAGTTATTCTTTAATATTTCGTAGAATCATTTTTGTATTTTATAATAGCACGAACTCGCTTTTCCAAGCTACAAGTTACCAAGCTACCAAGCTACAAGTACACAATGTTTTCAGCCCAGACATGACCATGTAGACTTTATGCTGGAAAGAAGGTCAACTTTGTTTTTTGGCACAATATCTCGCAGTATTTTCTTCATTATTCCCCACAAATTCTCTATTGGATTTAAATCCGGCGAATTATCCGGAATTGGAATATTATTAAATATTTTTAAATATCTGGATATTTGGAAAATAAAATCGCCACCACACAGATCTTCCGACGATGGTATCATGAATTAATCCTTTCGTTAACGATACATAACCTTCCAGGACTATCAACAGTCATGCAAGCCCATACCATTCCACTGGCTGCAAATTTCACTGATCGTTTCATGCAGTCCTTCTGATATGCTTCTTGTTTCATTCACCCTATGTTCACACTCTCATCACTAAACAATGTACTTTTGCAATCCTCCAGACCCCATAAATGCACCACTTCACTCTATCCCTTTTCTGTTTAATACCCATGCGGTATACGTGATTAAAATCCAAGTTTATGGAGACGTCTTAGTGTTGTAGATTGACTCACATAAACACAAAATATTTGACACGTCTAAAACGTTTTTTTAGCTTTCTATCATCTCTATTCAAATGCTTGTTTTCGTCATTCAAATACTGCTTTACTGCTCTACTAACACTTCGTTGCGAACATTTTAACTGGCGATAGATTGCTGATGACGACCTTCTTTATGCAAATCAATAATACGATACTTTGGGAACAACGACCCATGTTAAACACAAAATGAGAACAATGATGATGCAAAGCGTTTTTATAAGATGTTTTTCTGAACCAATCAGGAAAATTCATAAGTATTCAAATTTTTTGAACCACCTATTTTAGTATTCTAATATTTTGAATAATGAAAATAATTTTACAAAAACACAAAATTTAATCTTTTACAATTTTACTACACTGAAATAAAGCTAAATCCAAATCAAATACATTTTTGTACATAATGGCTCATTATCTAATTCTAATTATCAAAATTTGCTTTCACCATCCGAAAGTGGACTGCCTTTTCAAAAATTGCCTTCTTACATTTTAAAAATGCACTCAACTTTGAAAAATCTATATCTTTATTAGAAATGCTTAAAAGTTAAAGAGATAAATTTTAAAAGAGCAGACAACGGTGTAGTAGTGAAAGCCCAATTTTGCTAACTGTAATAATCCATCCTGTTTTCGAATTCCTCCATGAGATTTCGCGGTCAACGAGGACCGCTGACAACCTTTAGTTATCGAGGCAAAAGAATCGCATTCGAAATTTAATCTGAAAATTAAGTGACATTTATTTTTCTATTGTCCCACGGAAGTGGTGAATTGCATATTTCTCAGCCCAGTGGTTCTCAACCGGCATAGGGGTACGCCATGATAGGACCTCAGATGTGCCGCAAATATTTGTCTTAAATCATGTAAGTTTTCAACAACAAATTCCGTTATTTAAAGTAACTCAATATTTCAATAAACTCCTACGTATTTCCCTAGAAAAATATGTGACGAATCATTTTGATAAAGATCAAGTGGATTGATTGAAAAGGAGCAGATTATTTCAGTAAATTATATTTTTTGTTTAAATTAATAACCCCCTCTTATAATAAAGCATCCTTGTAAATTAATTATCCATTTTAATAAAACCCAATTATAAAGTAATGATCCAATCCTTTGATTTTTTTAAGGAATGTAAAAATATCGTATTCCGTTATAGGAAATAAACTGTCTTTTTATTTTCTCATGTAAACAATTCTAGAGCACTATGTTAAACCAGCCAATTCTTGTGAGTGATCACGTATTTTTTAATAGTTCTGAAAAATAGAACTTATAGCCATTTTATTTTGAACACGAAAATCTAAAAATCCAGCAACTTTCTATTTTCTGCAGAGCAGCGAAGTCAGCTTCTTTCAGTCGTTTTTATCTCGAGTGCTATAGTGTCTGTTTTATAACAAATTTGTTTGACCTATTTTTTGAAGCTCAAAATGGCCATTTCCCTTCCATTCAGTATCCCGTTCCCATGAAAACATTTTCTCTAAGCGAATTCAAACAGCTGAACTGGTAAAACAGGAGCGCACTAGGTTTTAGCGAGGAGTACAACCAGCTTCTTTCGCCCCTGAATGCATGGTAGATTGGTCTTTTTGATTGGCGCGATTTTCAAATCCATGCCAAACCGATAACTTAATACAATAGCCAGGTTACCATTAACGGAAATAATCCTCAAAATTTGGCGACTTTTTCCTTTTTATAACGGATTTTTAAAAAACGGTGCGTGAGTGTATGATATCATAGCCGGAAGTAATTGCTCATTCCAACGGATAGTAATATGGCGTGCATCTATGACATTTTCATCTTTTAAGTTTTGCAGAAGTTCTTCCTTTGTAGAGAATAAAAGCTCTGGTTCGGATATTACACCACGGCTTGTATTTAGAGTTTGATGGGGCTGTACAGAAATAGAAAAAGAGCCTATTGTCTCTTGTAGAGACTATCACAATTTGAGAGAAATTGTGAATGTTTGGCTTTAGAAACCTCAACAAGCAAATCCCCAGACTCTAGTTTTTTAAGTGAATAACAATCTTCAAATACAGATTGGAATGTTTTTGCAATAAGAAACGATGAAGTTCCTATCATAAATACTAACAGTGCGTTTAATTACAAAAAAAGTGGGAATAAATTATTCTGTACAGTTTGTTGCTCTCCACATGGGAGAGAGATAGAAGGAATAAAAGTATTTCCATCCGTATTAGAGAGAAAAACAATTCAGACCCCGGCCGCACCACCTACTACCGAGCCCAAGAAGGAGATGCCCATTTGTGCACCAGTGCTAATAATGATCCATACGTTCACAAGACATACGTTCACAAGCTATGTCAGTCTCCACCCTTAACAAAATGACTAGTATGTGACCGCTCACTTGATCCCAAGTTAGCTGACCAGCCGATTGATGCATATGGGACCAATATGCACCTCCCGTCTACCTGAAGCAGAGGCCAAAGCTCTCAACTGCCAGGATCACCCTTTCCAGAGACACGGGTTGCCACGCATGGCAAACGCGTGGGTGGTTTACAATTCTCCATGAGTCAATACAAACAGGATGATACCGGCTTATGCAGAATCGCTCTCACCTCAGACGAGGAAACCACAATCAGAGTGAAATAAAGAGGAAAGATTAGATAAAAGAAAGCAGAGGGGAAAAAGAAAAGAGAAAGGTGTCCGTGGTTGCGAAAACCGTGAATACCTAAAGAAGGTATCCCTCTGGGGGTATAAAAATAAAATGGCCCAGTTAAACTGATGTCATTGAGCACACAGGTTTTTGAAGCACACCTACTTACATACACAATCTGCGGGGCTTGAAGGCTTGTGAGCTAATACAAAATCTTAAACGACATCTTTGTTTAGAATTAAATTGATGAAAATTTAATAATCCTAATGAAATGCATGAATATATACAGAAAAAATAGTCTAACAGCAACCAACGTCAGAAAATACGTGATTTTAGCAAGGCTTATTTTTCTATATTCCATCCAGTTTTATGGTGTAGTACGCATGCGAACGGTCTGGCTGGCCGGAGACGTTGCGTTTAGCCGTGAGAGTCATTTTAGCATGAATTTCGTTTGTTACACTCGTTTCTGCTAACTATTCGTGATATTAAGCCATTATTGCCAGACGGTTTCAACGCTGCTAAGACCGTGCCACACACTGATTTATAGGTGAAAAAATGGGTTATATTCACATCATCTTAGCAAGGCTGAAATTTTAATATCTTAATCAGACAAGCCATAATTAAATTGCCAGACACAAATTCCGTTGTGAAGTTACTGCCAGACGCCGATTTAAATCTCGCTTCGCCTATTGCAAGAGTTGGCAGCTTTTTTAATGTGTTGGCTACAGTCATTGACAGTCAAGCCTTGATTGTTTCCAAAGCAACGATCATTGCTTTCTATAAAAGTATATATATATATAGGATTTGTTGAAATAAATGTTTAATTTGCGTAATTAATGTATCAATTAATTGTAATTTTTATTTTACTTCTTTAAATTTTATAAATAAATTATTTATACACAAATTCTTCTAATTTTTTTTAAAACAAATATTTATTAACTAGCCGTCTAGCCAGTTGCTTCCGTCTGGGGCCAAGATGCCTTCTGAAGGCATCTTGGCCCGGACATCGGAAATAGCCCGGACATCGTTTGGGGCAGAGAAAGTGCATTTTACATGCATACAGGAAAATATAAATAAAAAAACGTTTTTTTTTAACTATACGAAAATAACTAATAAGGATATCAATAAAGCACGTAAATAAAGATTTCGCGACAAAATAGTACTTTTTTTCAAGAGCCCGCTGACAAAGACACGCTCGGCCCTACCGGGCCCTACCCTATCAGGGAGAGCTTTCAGATAAAATAAACAAAAATGGGACAGCCTAAGATTATACATGGTGATAATTGTAAATGGACACTGTGGTTTCACGACCATAAATTTTTAATATGGTGAACAAAATATCGGGGCCCTGTGTGTTTTTCAGCCATATATATCGTTAATACAGCAATCTCTATGACGATGCCCTGTGTGCCTCTCAGACATATATCGTTTAAGTATTCACCGAAGAGTGATTTTGGGCAAATACCGAATATTCGGCACACAGGTGAACCGAATTCCAAATATTCGGCACACAGGAGATCCGAATACCGAATATTCGGCAGGTGAATAGTAACTTTTTAGCCGAATACCGAATATTCGGCTAGCCGTATATTTCAGGGTTTAAAAGTTTTAAAAAATTAAAATTTTAAATAATGTTATATCATATTTAACACAAAAACAATTTGTATGAACAAAACCTTTATCACAATTAAACTTTACAATAAGAAAAATCTATGCTTTTAATTATTATTTAAGAAGGATAGTCAAAACTAGTTTAATTAAAAAAAATAACTCCACGGCATCTTCTGTGAACTAAAAAAAAAAATTCAAACTATTCAAATGGTAACAACTTAGCAAAAACGTTTTTGTATGTACCAGAGAACCTAAAATGAACGATTGTTTTCAGATGTTATAAATGTACAGAATGTTCCTAAAGTGTTCAAGGAAGATAATACGGTCAAGAGAAACATTTTCTGCACATGATTCCAACATCGCAATCAATTTATTCAATCAAAAACACAGGGTGTTTCACTACAATCTGAACCCGAATTTTCGTTCACAATTTTTACAATATTGAAGATATTTAAGCAAGATTTTCATCCTATCAATTTTGCTTTGTATAAAATATGATGTCATTGGAAGTGGCTGAATTTAAGTTATTGTTACAATATATGAACTGTCAGCTGCAATTTGAATAATGGAATGTCTAGTTTAAGGTGCAATGGTGGCAAAATTTAGCACGTCATGTGATATTTCACAGAAAATAAAGTAAATCTGAAATTTGAATATATCGTTACAATATGTACATTATTGTTAAAGTTAAACGAAAATGCAAGTTCGACTTCGAGTAAGATATATGGTAGTTTTGAATAAGTGGATTGCGATACTGTTTTCCCATACAAAAACTGTTTGTCTTGTTACATTTTACCCCTGAAAGCTCAGTACACTGGCTTACAGGTTGTACCTTAACATTTTTTATACACAAAAGTCTGGTTTTAAAGTTTTTTTATGGATGTAAAAATTTGTATATTCCAAGTTTTGAAAATTTCCATGCATAATGGTGCAATTCAAAATCTGTAAATATTTTCAAAAGTGCATGTATTTCCTTTGACAATACAACATTCCATAAAAGGCTCATTTCCATGTCACAGATTGTGCACCCTCTCCCGCTGCTACCAATATTGTTGTCTCCCCTCTAGAGGGGTGTGGGGGTGAGTAAAAATTTTTTCTATGACCTGAAATTTGACTGTAATAATATAAGATTATATTTTTCCCACATTATTTAATAACAATCAAATGTACACCTGTGCATTTTTAAAATTTAAATAAATACAAAATGTAAAATATGTTTAATATTCATAGATCACGTAACATAATAGACGAAACTATGGGGGGGGGGGGGTGGCAGTGTTGAATTCAGGCAATTTTCTCCGGGCGGGATTTCTGCGGCTCCGGGGGCAAATTGCACTTTTTCAACATTAAAAGCATAAAATCTCTAATCTTCCGGTGGGGACATATGAATGCTCCGGGGGGGGGATTTCCCCTCGGCCCACCCCCTGAATTCATATTATGAGGAATATTATGAAGAAATATATTGTTTTAAGACACTTATTTTTTTACTGTACAGTTTTTTAAAAATGTAACTTTTTCAAAGAAAATTTCAAAATTTCAAGTAAAATTTCAAAGTTTTTTAAAAAATTACAAAATCTATATGTGAAATACCTCAAATTTTTCATCTCGGTAAATTTTTAAAATTTAAAATTTTTTTAAAATTTTAAAATTTTATTTAAAATTTTTAAGATTTGAAATTTTATAATTTTACCCCTGTGAAATCTCCCAAAGATGACTCAAAAACCAGTCAAAATGATTTAAACTGTATAAAGCATATAATTTATTATAATTTTGCAGTCGCGATATGCGACAATTAGTCGCTTTTGACGACTGAAACGACGGCTAATCTTTCGAACATCTGTTGCCGTGACACGCAAGCAGAATCGTAGAGGTATTAGTTAAACGTAGTCTGTGCCTCTCTGCCTCTGCTTTCGAGAGTATAAAAGCAACAACAACAAGCAAGTTCGCGCGGCGTAAACACAAAGTTGGAATCTTTCATGGAACTTCTATGTCCATGGAACTTTTAATTAATATCAGCATATTATTTACAGATTAAAAGGTGAGTTATTGAATTTGATGTTGTCATTTTGTATAATAAACATTGTAAGTACTGTAAATGATAAGCGTTTGTTTAACTAAAACCGACGTGGTTAACATCAGATGTAGCCATTTTAGGTAGATTTCGTAAGAAATACTACCTATTACATTCTCCTCTAAGTTGGTATTTGGAAAAAATTTTGCAGATCTACGCCGATCATGACTCCCAGAACCCAAAACCACCCACAGTTCAAAACTTTATATATATATATATATAACCATTAATGAAACATTACCGAAACACCAACAGAAACTATAAAAATATGATATAGTAAGTAATAATTTATAGACAGCAAAATTATAATCCCAACACACTGAATATAGATATCAAATACTTATTTAAAAGAAGAAGAAAATAAATTAAAAATTAAAAAGTGAATGAAAGAAATTGAATGAATTAAATTTGTTGAATTTATACAGAATTATCAAGTCCCAAATGCCTAAATACCACAAATAAAATGAGTGGTTTCATCATCATATTAGCCATAAAATTGCTAAAGAATATGATTTTGGGATGACCACTCATAAACCAATAATTAAACCAGTGAAAAAATTTTAAAGTTCAAAAAATAAATACAATATTAATACAATATTAAAAAGGAGACAAAACTTAACCATAATTATGAGGAAAAATCATGAAATTAAATCTTAATGTTCTAAGAACAATGAGATGAAGAGGGATTTTGGTGCACATCATTGACCAGATATATGAAGCTAACAACAGAGGCAATGAATTGCAAAAAAAGTTTTCTAAATGTTGCCAAAAACACATTTAGAAGAGGATAAACCATGTTGCCAAAATTTTTAGAAAATGAATTACCATGGAATAGTTTAAAGTAACACAATCCACGGTGCTGCCATCTATGATATTAAAAATGAATATGCAGTAGAAGAAAATCAATATCAAAAAATGAAACCATATACTATCTAAAGTGATAATAATTAGTTAAATAATATATAAATTAAATTAAATAATAAATAAAATATCCAATTACATTACAGTAAAAATGGATGTATTAATGATTAATTGTATGTTAAAAATAAGATGTAAAGTGGTAAAATTAATAATTAATGATTAATGCTACATAAAAATATCTACCAAGAAATGACAAAGCCACTATTAAATAGCTTTTTCAAACAAGCAACATCATAAAAATTAAATTAAAATCAAATAAAAATACTAAATTTTTTTGAGTTAAGATGCTATGGATTTAAAATTAGTATTAAGTAAAAATTGAAATTAATAGTTACAAATTATGTTTTGGCATACAAAGTTAAAAGTTAAATACACATGATAAAAGTGGTTAGGGAAGAACATTTATTAAAATTAATACATATATTATATTAGCGTTTAAGAAAGTATACATTATATTAGAATTTAATATGATATTGTCCACCGTGGGCATACAAATAAATACAATAAATCAAAAACATTCTTAATAGTAATGAATAATTCATTTAAATTAATAAATGAATACTTAAATATAACTACAATAATTCGCATATAAAAGTATCATATCATAGTCCATTATAAAATGTGTATTAGCAAACGCATGTGTAAATCAAAGTGCCCCCCCCCCCTTTTTTTTTTGTAAATATAAATTAACCATGCGTTTTATATATATGTCACTTTTTTATGGACACGATAAATCCCATAATTATGCACAAATCTCTTCCAAACTGATACATAAAATCAAGCGGCATAAAATCTCGGTCAAGTTCGTTAATGGGCAAAATCGAACCAAGGGAAGGCAAATGGGGGGGCTTTTTGTGAAAACAGAAAAAACCCCATAACGTCTTAATTTTTATACACATTGAATTCGTTTAAAGTTATTATTACTTCTAGGAAGAGGGCCAAAATTTTATGTATGACAGATTTTTGATTTCATCAGAAATGCCCCCAAGGGGGGGGGGGGAATAGGGATTTCAGAAGAAAAAAAATCATAACTTCGCCAATTCCCAACACATCAAATCCGCTTAAACTTATTGTAATTCTCCTTAAAATTATCTACAACCTTTATATTGACAAGTTTTTTATAGGACAAACTCTTACGGCAAAAAAAAAAAAAAAAAAATTAAAAGCAAAAAAATCCCTGCTGGCTCCGCCCACAAGCAAAGGTGAAAACAAAAAAAAAAACCCATAGCTTCTTAATTTTCATACATATCGAATCCGTTTAAAGTTATTATTACTTCTAGGGAAAGGGCCAAAAATTTATGTATGACAGATTTTTGATTTCATTAAAAATGCCCCCGGGGGGGGGGGAATAGGGGCTTCAGAAGAAAAAAGTTCATACCTTCGTCAATTCCCAAGATATCAAATCCGCTTAAATTTATTGTAAATCGCCTTAAAATTATCTACAACTTTTATATTGACAAGTTTTTTATAGGACCAACTCTTACGGAAAAAAAAATTAAACACAAAAAATTCCCTGCTGGCTCCACCTACAAGCAGACGTGAAAACAGATAAAGCGAGCGGGGATTTCAGATCCTTTTGCCGGGGCTATTCTCCCTACGGTGTGAATGGAATCGGCTTGGCATTCTGCCAACTGGAGTTCTTAGAAGCGTGGTTGAACAGTACATTCTTCCCTAAGTTGGAATTTTTGCAGATCTACGCCGATCATGACTCTCAGAACCCAAAAACACCCCCAGCTCAAAACTTTATATACCTATTTATATGTCTATCTGTCTATCTATCTATCTATGTCACTTTTTTATGGACACGATAACTCCAATAATGCTGCACAAATATTTTCCAAATTGATACATAAAATCAAGGGGTATAAAATCTCGGTCAAGTTCGTTAACGGGCAAAATCGAACCAAGGGGGGGGGGGGGCTTTTTGTGAAAACAGAAAAAACCCCATAATTTCTTAATTATGATACGTATCGAATCCGTTTATAGTTATTATTACTTCTAGGAAAAGGGCCGAAAATTTATGTGTGACAGATTTTTTATATCATTAATAATGGCCCCAAGGGGGGGAAAAAGGGGGGTTTTAGAAGAAAAAAATTCATAACTTAGTCCATTCTTAAGATATCAAATCCGCTTAAAATTATTGTAAATCTCCTTAAAATTATCTATAACTTTTATATTGACAAGTTTTTTATAGGACCAACTCTTATGGAAAAAAAATTAAACAAAAAAAATCCCTGCTGGCTCCGTGACAGAAAACAGAAAAAAAACCCATAACTTCTTATTTTTTATACATATCGAATCCGTTTAAAGTTATTAGTATTTCTAGGAAAAGGGCCAAAAATTTATGTATGACGGATTTTTGATTTCGTTAAAAATGCTCCCAAGGAGGGGGGGGGAAGGGGGGTTTCAGAAGAAAAAAATTCACAACTTCGTCAATTCCCAAGATATCAAATCCGCTTAAATTTATTATGAATGTTCTTTATATTATCTACAACTTTTGTACTGACAAGTTTTTTATAGGACCAACTCTTACGGTAAAAAAATAAAAACAAAAAAATCCCTGCTGGCTCCGCCTACAGGCAGAGGTATATTTCGCAGTGGGTGGTCCCAACTACCACATCATGGCAAATAGGTCTTTCTTCTGCAATTCCCAATAAACAGGTGTTCCACGATCTGCGTCTTCGAAATCTACCTGTGCCTGTAGGCCGAGCCGTCAGGAATTTTTTTCATATATTAAATTTTGAAAAATATCTGAGCAAAAGTGATTTTTGAAGGTCGGTGTGTTTTTCATGTGTCCTCTAGGTAACTAGATTTATATTAATATTTTTTTATTTATTTATCAGAGTTTAAAGTATAAGTCTCAGTTAAAAGAAAATATTTCACATGATTTTGCATTGTTTCTATAAAATTATAAATATGCAGGTGATTTTTAATTTAATTTTGTCCCATGTGTTATTAGGTAGAGGTATGGGTGAAATTTCTGATGATTTTTAAAAAACAAATATATAAATTTTAAAGTAGCATTTGTCAGACAAATCATTTTCTAATTTCGGGAGAGGGGGGGGGGGACTCTGCGGTCGGAAAAATCCTGTAAAATTTTTGAAAATTATCAGGAAACTGCAAAATTTTAGTAAAAAATTACAAATTTAGAAAATTTTAGAATTTTTTTTTTCTGGATTTTGGGGGTTTCCGGATAATGGGTCCTATACTGTAATTAAAATGCAGAAAATCCAGACATTTAAAAATAAAAATTCTGTAAAAATTTCAACTGATTTTATACTTCAAATCTAAATTACCATATTTAAATTTACTCGGGTATATTTCGCCCCTTTATAAAAATACCAACAAAATCAATACTTTTCTCTCACTGGAAACTTTATTTTTAAATATTTATACCAGATAACGATATAAATTGGCTAAGTTAGTTATAAATATGCACATATCATGACAGACGGTAGTTTCTCGAGTGACGCAGCAAAAACCGAAAACCGAAAGCCCGAAACAGAAGATTTCCGTCACTCTATATATACACCTAGTTTGAGATCAAACGAAAAGCCAAACGCCGACATTTAATATCTCAGCAAATATGAGGCATATCGTTTTAATTTTTTGACAGCTGTCTTATATCTCCGGTCTAACTCTATCCTGAAATTTCTACATTTCTACATGCAGTAGATTTTAAGATATGGAAACCCATTTTTAAGTAAAATGGGAAGTTTTTCTCCCTGGATGTAATGTTGTCATGTCGTAAAATGCTTTTCTCGAAATCCGCAAGGACGATTTTTAAAAAATTAATATAATATTAATCTGTTGTTGCTAAAGCGAATCCCCCGATCCGCTTAAATAAGAAAACTCTAGTTTTTTATACTAGTAAATCTGCAGATCAGGAGCCTCAACGTCAGCTCTAAAAGTCATTGTTTTCTAATCTCACTTTTCATATTATTTAGCATCTTACAATTCGCAATTTAATTTTTTTGTTAGATACATATTTATAGGCATATAAAATACTTCGGAGGTTTCTGAAATTAGAAGCGTTAAATTAAACACGATTTATGGAATGATATTCTGAAATTCTTATAAACTTCTTATTCTTGTTATTTTTTAGATAAAAAAATGCATTTCTTATTTTGATATTCTTTGAAATATGGTTGCTTAGCAAATAATAAAATAAAGAGGAAAGAAAAAGAAATCCATTTTAAAATTTGTAAAAAATAGGAAAATAAAATTATTTATATTTTCCGTACAGTTGCAAAAAATTTTACAATAATTTAAACAATTAATTTCTAAATTCTAATAGATGTGTCGGCAAATTTTCAAGGATATTGCATATATTTAAGACCTCCATATCGAAAATTTAGTATCCTTAATTTACGTTTAAATCCATTATTCAAATGTGTGATTTTCATTTCAGTTAAAAATGAAATTTAAAAATCGTCTGCGTTCCCATAGGAAAGCATTATGACCTAAAATGAATTATTCTATATTTTTTGAACGAATGAACCAAATGTAACTAAAAACTATACAGCTAAATCCAGGTACCTCACCAACATACCCACCAAAAATGAACCTAATCGGGAGTTTTTTACGGCAGTTATCGCGGAATAGACAGACGGAAAACAAAAACTTTTCGTGTTTCAACAGTGAGCCATCACTGACGTTTCGGCAATAATCCGGTTTAAAAATGGGACTAAAGCCTATTGCTGTAGAAATGCATAGCACTTTTTACCCCTTTCCTCCGCGGCGAGATAAGTTTAAAAATGGAGCTACGGTTTGCCGTTAAAGTTTCTGCATGTTCGCCAGCTAATTATTTAGATTTCTTTTTAATGCAAAAACAATGAATTATATACTCTAAACATATAATACATATGTATTAAATTTAATTGTTGTTTATATGTTTTCCCTTTTTGTTACAAAGAAATAATTTCAGATTTTTAACATGCATATGGTCGAAAAATTATTTCGATACCTTTTTCAAAATGAGGAAATATTTTCTAATTACATGTGTTCAGTTTTACTGTTATTTATAATAAGTTTTCGATTTTTTAAGGATAAAATATTTTGCATTGTTTGCGCAGTTGAAGTCTACAACCAATCAATCTCTCAATCAATCTCTGTTGTGTGTATGACTTCGATCACTTTATTACTGAGGATTACTACATTATTATATCATTATCCATAGGTATTTTGTTATTTATTTATTGTTTATTTATTTTTACTTGTTAATTGTTATATTCATTTAGTTTCTTATCGCTTAATACATTTGAAATGTTGACTGTAAATCTGAAAAAGGGCGTGAAAATTAATTTGTGTGAAATATGTGGAGAACAATTATTTTGGTGTTGGTATTGATGTGATATAATGGTGGGTATTGACCCACGAGTAATGATTGCGATTGAATCATATTACAAAAAATCGTGTTAAATTAAGCATGAAAAACTTATGTAAAAACACCGAGACTGAAAATTAAAATTTTAAAAGTGAAATCTTTCTTTGGATTCGGCCACACCAGTGGCTGAGAGGTTCTGCTCTCAAATCTGGTACACTGGGTTCAAACCCCCGTCGCGCTCATTGACCTAACCATTCGGAATTCTCGTGGTTTTCTTCGAACCTTGCCGTAAATACGGGTTAGGAGGACGTGTATCCCAAAAGTAGATAATCGGGTGTCACAAATCAACCAACCAACCAACCTAAACCAATAAAGTTTCCTGGTTCTTACACGTGTTAAAGGGTCCAACTGCGAAAAGCAGATAACCAACGGGACATTTTGCACTCTGTTGGTTGTATACAAATGTGCATTATCTTTTAAGAAACCACACCTAAAGGATGCTTTACCGATACGATTTTCCTTTCGAAATCTCAGTTTAACAGGTGATTATTCATTGCCTAATAAAATTATCGAAATACGGTTTTCACCCATAAAAATAGACATTCCATGAAATATTTTCCTACATTTTACATATTTCAAAAACTCAATAAACTATGAAATATTTACTTAACAAAAAATATATCGTATTTTTAAAAATACTTCAAACTAATGGACACAAGCGAGGATTTCGCACTGCAGTCAATTTTTAGCAATATCTAATAGTTTGTAGATGCAGGTGTAAACTCCTAAAGGAATATTTAGGATAAAAATATCTGCAAACAAAATTAGTCAAGACATAATAGGATTTCATTTATTTCATCAAACTTGCAGTAAAAACTGATCGAAGATAGCAAAAGGGACGAGTGAGAAAAAAAATAACAATTGTATTTTAACTGAAGTAGAGGATGACGTTATGGGACGAAGAAAAATAAATGGAATACATATAAAATACAAGTTAATCTAATGTGACAAAGCATGCCTTTTAGGCTACACGTGAAATACCACTACTTCGTTCAATGAATGGTTTCTTTTTCTTCTAAAAATTCCAATATCAATTTTGCTTTTTAATCCTAAATATTTAATAAAACTTTGAGAAGAGATAACACTCTATCTTTTTTGTACAATTTATTTTTTAAATCATTGTTGAGCATCGTATATTTTAATTTTATAGCAACATTGAATTGAGGAAAAAGTTTCATTTCATTTACGAAAACATTTCTGGTTTAATTTTTAATCAAAAAACATGTTTTAACGAAATGTGAGTGTGCTAAGTCAGAAAAACCTTTCGAATGATACCTCATTCAGTTTTTTACGTTTTGTAAATACACAGAAAAAGGGATGTTGACGAAAGAAATAATATACATAGGATTTTAAAAAGCAATTTTTAAAAGTGCACTACGTTGACCTCTGACTTATAAAAACCATATTTCGTAAATCATATTACGTAATGAGTACCATAGATTAACATAAATGTTTATCGGCGAAGATACATCGTGATATTCTAATCATTACTTTTATGGTGCTATCACACACGTACTCTCATATCACAGTCAATATCAGATATTTCATCCGAAACACGTTTTTCAAGAAGAAAAATCTCGAAATCGTTCCGTGTGATAGATTGCCTCTCGAATTTCGTCAAGCGCTAACTTCCTGCTGTTTGTATCCTCTACGATAGATATCAGCTCGAAATCCACCAATCAGAGCTCTCTAAAAATTCCAAGATGGCTACCGTCAGTTAGTGAACATGTTAGGTTTAGCGTGGTCGGTATTGAAACCGAAAATACACAAGAATTAAGAAAAACACAATATCTTTGGTAACACCGGGACCAATTATACAAGAAAAGAACTTTAAAAAATGTGCAGTTATTTTGAAATTAAAGAATTACGTACGCGTCGATAGTCCCTTTGGAGTTCGTTATTTACCACTACCGATAAGAACTTTAGTTACTAATTTAAAGTTATTTATTGCGATTATTTTATTTCAATTACTTATATTATTTGCTATATGTTATAATTGCACTGTCGTAGTCACTTATTTACTTCTCAAACTGTACTCGTTTAACTACTTTCTGCAGCTGTATTTGGCGTTATTTCGTACTTGTTGCCAAGTTATGTCGCCAAAGATAAAAATGCAAGCAAACATACACCAAGGTATTTTATTGCAATACAAATTATTCTAGCCTCTTTTTAGCATGCAGCGTTCAGAGTCTAAATTTTGTAGTGGAGGGGGGGGGACAGAACATTTTCCTGTACTTTTAGAAAAATAAAATTTAATCTAGCAGCTAGTTATAGTTAATTATATTTTACCTTTTAATAATTTTCTTTTAAAACAATCTTGATAATATTTTTTTAAAGATATACAATTATTATGCAGACATACATATTTATTCGTAGATCGGTGGAATAGTAAAAATCTATTCACCGTTGTCCAGTCATCCAAGACTTTCCAAGACTTTCCAAGACTTTCTCTCCAACATGGTTTATTAGTGAGAAATTGCAGACTCAGAATCGGCCGGAATGGTTCAGTGGTTAGAGCAACAGCCCGGAACGCTGTGGACCCAGATTCGATTCCTGACTCTGGCTAATTTTTCACTTCATGTTGGATTATTGTATTTAATGTATGTAGACGTATAATAATTGTAAATCTTTAAAAAATGCTGAATGCAGGCGTTATTTATGTGTGTTATCTTGATAATCCTTCATAAATTTTAGAAAGATACTTAATATGCATATACTTTTTGTAATTGTAAGCTTTTATAGAAAAAAGTAAAATCCGCTGTATTGCGGCTCGTGCTTAGGATATTAAAGAAAAAAATGTTCTTTGTTTTAGGCAGTGTTTCTCAAACTGTTTTAACTCACAGGCCTTTTTAGTCTATTTTTCGTTTTTAATTATTGAATTTCAACCACCCTAAAATTTTGTCTTCCCCCTTCTAGCGGTGTATAAATTATAAAGCTTTATATGTTTTTAAATTTGTTAAGCAAATTGTGCCCTTTTTTTACTTTGTATTAATAATAAATAACGTTTATAACCCCCCCCCCCCCCGATCCGCTCCAGTTAAAATATTTTGCTTCCCTTAAAAAAATTAAACTTTATATATTTTCGAAAACAAAAATGAATTGTAACTTAAAACTTTCTTAAAAGAAATAGATTTCTAGAATTTCCAAATATGTGAACCCAAAATTAACGCTCATTCCGCCAAATAGTTTTTAAGTTATGCTTAAAAAAAGCACTTGTCTTGTAATCTGTTTTGCAACGATCGAACATTTATTTAACATTAGGAGGTGCAAACATAAAACCTGCGTGATTTCTAAACTACTTTAACGAGTGACTTTCAGTTTGATACACGAAGGTAAAATTTACCGAAAAATATGATGTCGAAATTAATGTTTAGTACTAAAAGTTTTAGAATATGTTACGATTGCTATACGTCACTTCCTCCTGCCTCCCAGCAAAATTTATGTACAGCATTATTATTAGACGGTATTACTAATCTATTGTTACTTGTTACATTTTTATACAGTGACTTGCGGTAGTAGAGTTAGTAGAGGGTATAATTCCCCCCCCCCCCAGGACTGTACCCAATATGTACGAAAATACGGATTGTGTTTTTGTGAAACGAAAAATATCAAAAACTCATTTAAACTTTCGAAAAATGATTAAAATCATCAAAACCAAGGAAGAAAACACTACAAAAGAGTGTACAGTGTTTCCACTATGTAGAGTTGTTCTATCTGTCTCGTAGCATGAGAAACCCTACATATTTTTCTCTTAGATACTGTCTAGCCTCGTTTTTAGAAGATTAATGTATCGGAAAAGTAAAAAAAAAAACAAAAATGAGTAAGTGATGAAAAATATTCCAATATTTTAAGCTGTTATCACACGGAATACCATACGATATGAAGTACATGCTATTGCCTCTCACTTGCTTGAAATTACACTTTCACACTGCAACTAGTGCAACTGTTTTGATGATTTTAATCATTTTTCGAAAGTTTAAATGAGTTTTTGATATTTTTTGTTTCAAAAACACAATCCTTATTTTTGTACATATTGTGTACAGTCCTGGGGGGGGGGTGGGGAGTTATACGCTCTACAAACTCTACCGCAAATCACTGTATAAAAATGTCCCAAGTAACAACAGATTAGTAATAACGTCTAATGATAATGCTGTACATAAATTTTCCTGGGAGGAAGGAGTAAGTTACGTATAGCAATTGTAACATATTTAATAACTTTTAGTACTAAACCCTAATTTAGACATCATATTTTTCGGTAAATTTTACCTTCGTGTATCAAACTGAAAGTCACTCGTTAAAGTAGTTTAGAAATTACGCAAGTTTTATGTTTGCACCTCCTAATGTTAAATAAAAGTTCGATCGTTGCAAAACAGATTACAAGACAAGTGCTTTTTTAAGCATAACTTAAAAACTATTTGGCGGAATGAGCTTTAATTTTGGGTTCGCATTTTTGAAAATTCTAGAAATCTATTTCTGTTAGGAAAGATTTACGTTAAAATTCATTTTTGTTTTCGAAAATATATAAAATTTAATTTTTTTTTTTAAGGGAAGCAAAATATTTTAACTGGAGAGGAGGGGGAGGGGGGTGGGTTATATGCGCAATTTATTATTAATACAAAGTAAAAAAGGGCACAATTTGCTTAAAAAATTGAAATACATATAAAGGTTTATAATTTATGCACCGCT
Source organism: Maratus michaelseni (assembly GCA_963931845.1). NCBI lineage: Eukaryota > Metazoa > Arthropoda > Arachnida > Araneae > Salticidae > Maratus > Maratus michaelseni. Next base: position 633,607 of record OZ007599.1, read on the forward strand.
AGAAGGGGGAAGACAAAATTTTAGGGTGGTTGAAATTCAATAATTAAAAAGAAAAATAGACTAAAAAGGCCTGTGAGTTAAAAAAGTTTGAGAAACACTGCCTAAAACAAAGAACATTTTTTTTTTGTTTAATATCCTAAGCACGGGCTGCAATACACCGGATTTTATTTTTTTTCTGTAAAAGCTTACAATTACAAAAAGTATATGCATATTAAGTATCTTTCTAAAATTTATAAAGGATTATCAAGATAACACACATAAATAACGCTGCATTCAGCATTTTTTAAAGATTTACAATTATTATACGTCTACATACATTAAATACAATAATCCAACATGAAGTCAAAAATTAGCCAGGGCCAGGTATCGAATCTGGATGCACAGCGTTCCGGACTGTTGCTCTAACCACTGAACCATTCCGGCCGATTCTGAGTCTGTAATTTCTCACTAATAAACCATGTTCGAGAGAAAGTAGCCAGCCCTCTAACAGACAGCCTTGGATGACCGGACAACGGTGAATAGATTTTTACTATTCCACCGATCTACGAATAAATATGTATGTCTGTATAATAATTGTATATCTTTAAAAAAAGATTATCAAGATTGTTTTAGAAGAAAATTATTAAAAGGTAAACTATAATTAACTATAAATAGCTGCTAGATTAAATTTTCATTTATTAGCTCACAGGCTATCAAAGCCTCAGAGCTTATGTGCCCGCCATTTCTGTATGTATGTATGTATGTATGTATGTACGAATGTACGTACGTAACGCGATAACTCTTGACAGAATTAACCGTTTTGCTTCCAATTTTGTTTATAGGTTACTTGTGATAAGGCGCTTCCCTGATTAGTTTTGGGGATTGATTGTTTAACTATAAAGGGGGAACGGGGGGCTAACCCCCCTTAATTAAGATAAATGGTTTTTTCATGCACAATTGTCCAATTTTCTTCAAATTTTGTATATAGGTTCATTGTGATAAGGTTCTTTCCTGATTAATTTTGGGGGTTCATAGGTTAAGTATAAAGGGGCTAACGGGGGGGGGGAATCCTCCCCCTTAATTTAGATAAATGAATTTTTCATGCAGAGTTATCCGATTTTCTTCCACTTTTGTTTATAGGTTCCTTGTGATAAGGCGCTTCCCTGATTAGTTTTGGGGATTGATTGGTTAACTATAAAGGGGGGAAGGACGGGGGGCTAACCCCCCTTAATTTGGATAAATGGTTTTTTCATGCAGAATTATCCAATTTTCTTCAAATTTTGTATATAGGTTCATTGTGATAAGGTTCTTTCCTGATTAGTTTTGGGGCTTCATAGGTTAAGTATAAAGGGGGTAACGGGGGGGTTAATCCTCCCCCCTTATTTTAGATAAATTATTTTTTTCATGCAGAGTTATCCGATTTTCTTCAAATTTTGTATATAAGTTCATTGGATAAGGTTCTTTCCTGATTAGTTTTGGGGGTTCATTAAGTATAAAGGGGGTAACGGGGGGGGGGTTAATCCTCCCCCCTTATTTTAGATAAATGATTTTTTTCATGCAGAGTTATCCGATTTTCTTCAAACTTTCTATATGGGCTCATTGTGGTAAGGGGCTTCCCTGATTAGTTTTGGGGGTTCATTGGTGAAGTGTAAAGGAGGGAAACGGGGGCTACCCCCCCCCCCTTAATTTTGATAAATGGGTTTTTCATGAAGATTTATACAATTTACTCCAAATTTTGTATATAGGCTCATTGTGGTAAGGCACTTCCCTGATTAGTTTTGGGGGTTCACTGGTAAAGTATAAAGGGGGGAACGGGGGGGACTAACCCCCCTTGATATAGATAAATGGGTTTTTTAAGCAGAATTATCCGATTTTCTTCAAATTTTATATATATGTTCATTGTGATAAGGTGCTTCTCTGATTTGTTTTAGGGGTTTTTTGGTTAAGTATAAAGGGGGGACGGGAGGCTAACCCCCTCCCCCTTAATTTAGATAAATGGATTTTTCATGCAGAATTATCCGATTTTTTCAAATTTTGTATATAGGTTTATTGTGGTAAGGCGCTTCTCTGATTAGTTTTATGGGTTCATTGGTTAATTATAAGAAGGAGAAACGGGGGATGGTTCCCCCCTCTTAATATATTGTCGATTTCTTCATTTTTCGAGGGCTTATTTCAAATTCTTTGAATCAAGAATATAATTTACAGTTAGTGTGAATAGCCTGTGAGCTCAATGCCGTCAGTTTAACTGGGCAGTTTTTAGCTCACAGGCTATCAAAGCCTGAGAGCTTATGTGCCCGCCCGTTCTGTATGTATGTATGTATGTATGTATGTACGTATGTACGTACGTAACGCGATAACTCTTGACAGAAATAACCGTTTTGCTTCCAATTTTGTTTATAGGTTCCTTGTGATAAGGCGCTTCCCTGATTAGTTTTTTGGATTGATTGTTTAACTATAAAGGGGGGAACGGGGGGGCTAACCCCCCTTAATTAAGATAAATGGTTTATCCATGCACAATTGTCCAATTTTCTTCAAATTTTGTATATAGGTTCATTGTGATAATGTTCTTTCCTGATTAGTTTTGGGGGTTCATAGGTTAAGTATAAAGGGGCTAACGGGGGGGGAATCCTCCCCCTTAATTTAGATAAATGAATTTTTCATGCAGAGTTATCCGATTTTCTTCCACTTTTGTTTATAGGTTCCTTGTGATAAGGCGCTTCCCTGATTAGTTTTGGGGATTGATTGGTTAACTATAAAGGGGGGGACGGGGGCTAACCCCCCTTAATTTGGATAAATGGTTTTTTCATGCAGAATTATCCGATTTTCTTCAAGTTTTGTATATAAGTTCATTGTGATAAGGTTCTTTCCTGATTAGTTTTGGGGGTTCATAGGTTAAGTATAAAAGGGGTAACGGGGGGGGGGTTAATCCTCCCCCTTATTTTAGATAAATGATTTTTTTCATGCAGAGTTATCCGATTTTCTTCAAACTTTCTATATGGGCTCATTGTGGTAAGGGGCTTCCCTGATTAGTTTTGGGGGTTCATTGGTGAAGTGTAAAAGAGGGAAACGGGGGCTACCCCCCCCCCTTAATTTTGATAAATGGGTTTTTCATGAAGAATTATCCAATTTACTCCAAATTTTGTATATAGGCTCATTGTGGTAAGGCACTTCCCTGATTAGTTTTGGGGGTTCACTGGTAAAGTATAAAGGGGGAACGGGGGGGACTAACCCCCCTTGATATAGATAAATGGGTTTTTTAAGCAGAATTATCCGATTTTCTTCAAATTTTATATATATGTTCATTGTGATAAGGCGCTTCTCTGATTAGTTTTGGGGGTTCTTTGGTTAAGTATAAAGGGGGGACGGGGGGCTAACACCCCCCCTTAATTTAGATAAATGGATTTTTCATGCAGAATTATCCGATTTTTTAAAATTTTGTATATAGGTTTATTGTGGTAAGGCGCTTCTCTGATTAGTTTTATGGGTTCATTGGTTAATTATAAGAAGGAGAAACGGGGGATGGTTCCCCCCTCTTAATATATTGTTGATTTCTTCATTTTTCGAGGGCTTATTTCAAATTCTTTGAAATAAGAATATAATTTACAGTTAGTGTGAATAGCCTGTGAGCTCAATGCCGTCAGTTTAACTGGGCAGTTTTCTTTTTTAAATTTATTTTTCTAAAAGTATAAGATATTTTTCTGTCACCCCCCCCCCCCCCCCTCCACTACAAAATTTAGACTCTGAACGCTGCATGCTAAAAGGAGTCTAGAATAATTTGCATTGCAATAAAATACCTTGGTGCATGTTTGCTTGCATTTTTATCTTTGGCGACATAACTTCGCAACAAGTACGAAATAACGCCAAATACAGCTGCAGAAAGTAGTTAAACGAATACAGTTTGAGAAGTAAATAAGTGACTACGACAGTGCAATTATAACATATAGCAAATAATATAAGTAATTAAAATAAAGTAATCGCAATAAATAACTTTAAATTAGTAAATAAAGTTCTTATCGGTAGTGGTAAATAACGAACTCCAAAGGGAGTATCAACGCATGCGTAATTCTTTAATTTCAAAATAACTGCACATTTTTAAAGTTCTTTTCGTGTATAATTTTGGTCCGTGTGTTACCAAAGATATTGTTTTTTTCTTAATTCTTCTGTATTTTCGGTTTCAATACCTGCGACCACGCTAAACATAACATGTTCACTAACTGACGGTAGCCATCTTGGAATTTTTAGAGAGTTCTGATTGGTGGATTTCGAGCTGATATCTATCGTAGGGGATACAAACAGCAGGAAGTTAGTGCTTGACGAAATTACGAGAGGCAATCTATCACACGGAACGATTTCGAGATTTTTGAAAAACGTGTTTCGAATGAAATATCTGATATTGACTATGATATGAGAGTACGTGTGATAGCAGTGTCGTAACATAGTGTCGTAAATTATGTTTTTTTTCGCTTTGTGAGCAATATGGCAAAAAAATTGTTTTATTTAATTGAGTTTGGATTGTTTTTTGAATATACATAAATTTCTTCTTGTAAAGTTTTCGCTCTATCCTACAAAATCGTTGATACATTCCTTTTTTGTAGGCATTTGAAGAGTGAGAAAGGTTGGGATGACCTGCATCCCGGTGCAACTTTGGCAGTGAGAGGTGTTTGTTTGAATGAAAGTCCACGTAAAAAAACATGCTTCATTAAAGAAAAAAAGATGCTTATTTGTTTCAAAATAACTGAAATTTGATATTTTTGATTTAACCTTCCTTACTCCAATTAATTTTATGGGATTCGAACAAGTAGTTAAATAAAAACCTCAGAGAACTAAGTTAAATAAATATTTTAAATAGTAATCTTAAATAAAATGTCTGGTGTGAAATGGTTTTAGGAAAATTGAGTAAAATTTCAACTATGCAGGAAGATTAAAAAGTATAAAATGAACAAAGTATGCCGTGATTGGGAATTGTGATAAACACTGAAAACCGCTTCGTTAATATCTGCAAAAAAAGCCACAGTATTAGAACAGGATTCATAAAGTAGAACAGATTTCCAGATAGTTTGCTTTTCTATCACAGGTTCTCAACTACGGAATAACCTTAAACGAATTTTTTCTTTAGTTCATTAAGCTCACTTGGGGTAATTCGGAACAAACTGTGCTAGTTTCAACTACTGACAGCTTTAAGGAGCACTTGATACATGTAAAACCTTATAAAGCTATTATTACACGCCTATACTTCAACTAAAAATGGGTGCTGTTAGGATAGAATTAATTACCTAAAATTGCTTGTTCACAATGACCCCTTGTTTCTATAGAGTAATCGTAAACACAAATATATTATCAAGTTCATACACAACATTTGTTCAACAAAAAGTTCCTGCAAACTTTATTCTACACCCACCTGATTCGCCTGGCGTTTCCTGGGCCCGTCATAGTAATAATAAATAGAAATAAAATCAGCGTTGAAAGGAAAATAAATTTTGGGGCCTTATATATTTAAACGAAAATCTATCCAAACAAACGAAGGGGCCTGTAATGTTTGCCGATTTCATTTCTGCCATAAAGATATAGTATCAAACTTTCTGAAGTATCAACTGTACAAGAAGTTATGACGTCATAAGAGGCTTAATATGGGATAAAAAAGCTGTTCTTAATTATCCCATATCATAGAAAGTGTGAACATGGTTCTGAAGGTCTTTGAGAATGAGTTGAGCAAAAAGTTATTGATATTCTGTTACAGTCATTCTAACTTAACAATCATTGGTTAAGAACAACGACTTATCGGATAGAAATGAAGAATTTTCACAGGCACTATAAAACTCTTTTTCAGTTTGATAAGCGCGAGCAAATTGTCCGCGAAGGAAAAAACCTTTGATTTGTTCTTCACTTTATTATCAGCTACTCTGACACCAGCGTTATTCTGAATGATATCCTATTCATAGTTACACCAAAATGACACTACTTAATTCATAAACATAAATGGAGTGATATTGATAAATGAAAAACTTTTGATAAGAAATGTAATTAGAATACTAAATTTAAAGATAGAACCTACTATTCTCATGAAGGAAATGGAAAATTACATTTGATGCATTTTAGAAAACGGCTCAATTTTCAGTGGCATAATCGAAATATTCGAATTTATTAAACTTCGTTTCGTATTTATTCGTCCCTCAGTAATTAATAAAGTAGAAAAATGTTTAGATTTAGATTTTTGTTTCATTTCTTTTTAATTCTTTTTCTTAATTGGATTTTGTATATTTTTGCAATGAAACCATAAGAAAATCACGTTTCACAGTTCCCACTTTTTAACAGTTCTGGTGTCTTTTAGTTACCAATAAGTTATCTATATCCTTTTTTATTTGAAATCAACTCAATTTGTTTATGGTTCGTGCTCTGAAAATTTAGCTTCCTATCATGTAGAAACAAATATTCAAATACACTTTATCCTAAACAAAAAAAAAAAATGAAAATTCATGAGAATAATGTTAGAAAGCTTTTTCTTCCGATTTTCTTCATTATCCTCAGAAAAAACAGTTTTTTTTTTTAGTTAGTTAAAAGAAAATACGTCTTAACTATCTAAATTAAAATATATCTTTCGGTGTTAAAATGTATCTTTCGGCTCTTCTGTTTTTTACAAAGGTTTGCAAAAAGAAACATTTGTGCGATTCAACTAATAGCAATGTTTCTGAAATCTACTTTCTTTTGTTTAAAATAAAATATTACAGTTTTTCCATTACGTATTATTTTTTTAAATTATAAATCATTTGAAATATTTTGTCTATAAATATAAATCACTAACATAAAGCATTACACTAGTGATTGGATACTTCATTATTTAAGCATGCATGGAAGCAGTTCACAAGAAAAGGAACTCCTGTTTCGTTTGCTTTCCACTAAAGGAAAAAAAAAACTTATTTTTTTAAATATAAGTTCAAACCAAATAGTTTTTTTCTGACAAATGAAGTAAACATTTTGTGAGGATTTGTGTGTAATAAACTCCTTAAGGTAGTTTTCATATCATTTTGGAAAAATATATTTTTTAGAAGAAAAGTGAATAATTTAAAGTATTTATGTGTACGAAAGCTCAACCCGCTTGTTGATTTTTGTTGAAGTTCAAATATTTATCTCTGTGTTTTTATTCCAATATAATGCTAGTTTCTGTTTTGAGAGCGTGTTTTTTAGAGTTGTTTAAAAGTATCTCAGTTAAATTTGAAATAAAATTATAAAGTAGAAAAATATTTTAAATACAAGCTTTTATTTAAGGTATTTAGTATGTATTCTTATTGGACTAATGGTTTTGTCCCAATTTCATATACACATACACACACACACACACACACACACACATATATATATATATATATATATATTAGAGAATATTATATTGTTATCGGAAATACGTCACACTACCAAAAATTATTGCAGCACAAGAAGTATGTTAAAATTGGATTTCAAGATTTGAGCCGAACGGACACACAAGGCAAGTTAAATGAAAGTTTGTAAAAATTGTTTTTCTCAGTTTGATGATCTTCTGCTTCAAGTCTCTTTCACATGTTAGATTGCTAATTGCCGAAACGTCAGTGAAGGCTCATTGTGGAGACGCGAAAAGTTTTTGGTTTACGTCTATTTGTTTGTCTGTTTGTCTGTCTGTCTGTTCCGCGATAACTGCTGCAAAAATGATCCAATTAGGTTGATTTTTGGTAGGTATGTTGGTGAGGTACCCGGAATTAGTTACATTTGGTTCATTCGTTCGAAAAATATAGAAGATTTAGTTTTAGGTCATAACGCTTTCCTATGGGAATGCAGAAGATTAAAAAAAAAAATCATTTTTAACTGATATCACATATTTGAATAATGGATTTAAACGTGAAATTACTGATAATAAATTTTCAATATGGAGGTTTTAAACATATCCAATAGTTTTGAAAAATTGCTGATACATTTATTAGTAATTAGAAATTAATAGTTTAAATTATTGGAACATTTTTTGCATCTGTTCGGGAAAAAACAAATAATATTTTTTCATATTTTTTACAAATTTTAAAATGAATTTCTTTGTACTTTGCTCTTTAATAAATTAGTTGCTTAGCAACCCTATTTCAAAGAATATCAAATTAAAAAAAACCAAGTAACTCGCACTATTTTGCTGCAATATTTTATTAGCAAAATAAATTATTTTCGGGAGTTTTTAGTATTTTATTGACATAAATGAGAATTTATTTTTATACAAGTTTATTGTTTTATCTAAAAAATGAATTAATAAGGAGTTTATAAGAATTTCAGAATATCATTGCATTCTAATTTCTGAAACCACCGAAGTACTTTATATGCTTATAAATATGTATGTAATATAATAAAAATAAATTGCGAATTGTAAAATGCTAAATAATATGAAAAGTGAGATTAAAAACGAATGACTTTTAGAACTGACGTTGAGGCTCCTGATCTGCAGATTTACTGGTATATAAACAATTTTAAAAGTTTGTTGTTGTTGTGTTGTGGCTTATCCTCCAACTGCAAGATCCAAATAACCGTTAATCCTCAGAAAATCAAGAACCAGAAGGGGGGAAGCATATAAGTCCTCCCAAGCAGTCCAGGATGGAAAACTGCAGAGGCCTGTTGAGCTTGACTTCAAAGATCTTTCTGCCCTCAAAGACTTTTCGTACGTCCACTTGCCAATCTTGAAATCGCCGTTCGAGAGGCTCTGTCACAGTTGATAGCGAACGAAGTGGTGGCTGGGAGGGACCTTCCACTCCTTTGAAAATTCAGATTTAAATCTAGATTGATGATCTGAGTAAGTAATGGCTGAAGAGGAAAATATAGATTGACAACAAGTCTCCTTGGCCAAGCGATGAGCTTGCTCATTCTCATAAATGTCTACGTGGGATGGAATCCACTGAAAATGAACATCATGGAGCTTTGAAATAATTTGAAGTTGAAGGATGGAAATACTAGTTTTATCTCCCACTGTAATCCGATTGTGAAGGAGTTGAAGGGAGCTGCGACTCTGTCTGAAAGAATCCAGTTTACTTTGTTTAATACTTAATCAACATCTAGCTTATAGTTATCCTAAATTTTCATATATAGTTAATTTACCCAAATTAATACTTATTATTCCGTTTATTGCGCGTGTAAAGTATGATGAATGAATTTAGTCAATAATTTGTGTTTCTGAATAGGGGATAGTGAAAATTTAAACTATTTTAGTCCACACTCTATGATTCGCTAAGCAGAAGTGTTCGCTACTCTGCGAGTCTTTTTATGGAAATTTAGTATATGTATTTACAGTAAAATCGCCAAGGTGAATATTCCTGAATAGTGGAAACCTGTCTTTGTGTGTTTGATTTTTGTTTGTATTGCCTGGTCTCGGAAGCGGAACATCTCTTCGGGACAAATACCAGTCCGACGCAGTATTGACAGTAGGCTACTTTTATGTAGCTTTCAATATAAAAAGTATAAAGCTACCTGTTGCAGCCGTTCGGAGGAAAGTAATACCGGAAAATTTCGGTATATTTTCACCGATCATCACCCCCAAACACCAACGTTCAAATGTTGATTTATATATATATATATATATACTAGCAAATTCGCTCGGCGTTGCCCGGTCCCGTCAAAAAATAATACAAAACGCGAAATCGCTCTAAAAATCGCTGCACGAAACCCTTTCTCTGGTAACTCTTTGTCTTTCGGAAATTAAATAGAGATATTTAAACGAAGCGAAAGTAAATTTAATACAACCCCCTCAAATGTCTGTATCATTTGATTCAAAACGGGTCAGTTTTTGGTGAAAATTTTTAAAAAGTTACCGTCGGATTTTCACAAAATTTGTATTTTCGGAATCAGAAACATAAACTGTGAGTTTCGATTCAAATAATGTAGTATATTCCTTAATACTCGAGGATGAGTGAAAATGAAACATTTTCGTTTTCTGGGATTATCAAATCGGTAATTTTTTTTGCGGTTTCAATAAAAAAAAGTCATTTTTCGCGCACGCGCAGAAAAATCTTTCATTTCCACCGCCAGTGTATGCATTTTGTTCTAATAAAATTATCCCACATGTGTCCCGCTGCCTACGATACCGTGTATAGCAGAAGTGCAAGGCGCGCGCTGCAAAATATTTTACTTCCAGTTTCCAAAACCAGGGGGAGCATTTTGCTCTAAATAAACCTATTTCCGAACGAAACGCTGGCATTCGTTCCTGCTGCTTACGGCGCCGTGTAGAAGGTGTGTCGTGCTTGCGAAAAAAATCTGTTAGTTCTACTTTCCACCGCCAGGGAGTATCAAATCTATGTCTTAAATAATTAGCTATATCTTAATTAGTTCATGTTAAGTTGAATGAACCGATTCCCGTTGAAATCGGAACCACAGAAAACCAAGAAAATAAATCACCCCCTGGATATTAATATTCATAAATGGTCGTAACCAAGGTCTGAAAAAATGATACCGAAGTTTATTACCTGGGAGACCTCGGAAGAATATCAGAAAAGATTTCGTTGGAATCGGACGAACTTTAAACGTAAAATCTTTTAGTTACATTGTCCACCGACAGGGGGTGCACGCTCTTTTAAACAAACCTCTTTTCGAACGAAACTCCGGCACGTGTCACCGTTGCTTATGACAACGTATAGAAGGCGTTCTGTGCACGCCCAAAAATCTTTTAGTTCCGCTTTCCACCGCCAGGCGGTGCCAAATCTATGTCTTAATTAGCTATCTTTATCAAAATTAGTTCATGTTATGTTGAATGAATCAATTGTTGTTAAAATCGGGGCCTTTGTTTGAATCGGACAAATTTAAATGCAAAATTCTTTAGTTTCACTTCCCACCGTACATCCTTTGTACATCCCTGTATATTATCTGAAGACTTTTGTACACACCACATGTTAAGCTAAAAGGCAACTTAAAACTCACTCTCAGCAATTACCAACCATAAACGACAATGTATATTGTTCTTTGCGTAGCCCTGTACATGAATTTATTTATATTCCACAAACTTCTAATAGTCTACTAAATATGTTATAGTTCAGCAAGAAAATGCGAAAAACTACCCTTAATAAATTCACTCCCATAGTGTGTAATACTGACGGATTCCTTTGTGTTGCTTTGTATACGAACAACCGAGTTCATAAACATACGCGTACTATGAAAAATGTTAGTTAAACTGAAAAACGCAAACCAAAATTGAAAACGCCCTTATCGCACATAGACTGTAAATATCGCACATGTACTGTAACCGATATTTTTTGTGTGTCCCTGTAAATAAACGCAATGCACACTAGAGAGCAATTTATAGTGCACCTCAGTAATGCATATAATTTTCATTATGTTTGAAATAGAGAAATATCACTAAATTACACTCCAAACAATTTTTCCCGCATAGAAAAATGTGTGACAGAATTCTTTTGTTTGACCCTGTAAATGAATAATTAATAATGTTTATTGTTGAAAACTGAGAATTTATAAGTCCTGTAAGAGAGCGTCGCGAACTCCCCTCGATTGAAAGTGAAATTGAACTGAAAGGAAGTGAAGTAGATGTTATGTATATTGAAGGCGACCTTCCTTTTTGTTAGTAAAAATAAATAATGATACAGTCCACAAATTTGAAGTTAATGAGTTCTAAGTATTAGTATACATTTTTATGGTCGTACGAGCTTCGAGAATGAGAATGACCTATGGATGGAATAAGTTTTAGTTTCATTTCATTAAGTTGTGATTCGTTAAGTTTCGATTTGAACTTTTTGATTGTGTAATAAAGAACTATTAATTTTATTGCATTGTGATAACAAATGAAGTAGATTATTTTTGAACATCATTCTTACGGAATCATTTTAATTCGGTGAGTACGAAACATTTTAATTCATTGTTCATTGCATCATTTTTCAATATGTCCGATATCAAAACTGCTAAAAACTAACAAGAAAAGTTTGACGTCGAATGTTTCAAAATTTAAGGACAAAGTCAATTCGACCATAGAAGACGCAGATATTAGACCTTTCTAATTGTCCTTCGAAAAGGAATTAAATTCGGTATTCGATGCAATATTTGCTCATTGGGAGGAAAAAGATTATTAATGAAAAGGAAAATAGCATCGAAAATTTAGCCATAAAACGGAAATTATTAGAAGTAAATTCTGCTAAAAATAGCAATTCAAAAGAGAATGAATTACTTTCCAAAAATATTTCGCTGTCTGAAATTAAACTTCCAAAAATGAGCACTTCCCACATTTAATGGCAAATTGGATGAATGGATTGAATTTCAAGGCTTCTTTTCAGCAGCACAATAATACAAGTCTTACAAGTGCTCAAAAATTACAGTACTTGAAGAGTTCATGCCGCTCTTAACATTATTCAATCCATTCCCATTTCCGATAAAAATTATGATATTGCATGGAATTTGTTCCAACAAAAAAGAATTAATCAACGCCGTAATTAAAAATTACTTTCATTGCAACAAACAAATGATACCACTCAATCTGTTTTAAAATTCCTTGATATTATTAAGGAATGGAGCCGATCCTTAAAAGTTTTGGAACAAGATATAAATAACTTTGGTGAAATATTGATCGTGTATTTATTAGTGGAAAAATTAGATAGAAATACTCGATGTTGGTGGGAAAGGTCACTTAAAAGGGACCAATTAGGATCTATAGAACAGTTAACTTCATTTTTGAAAGAACATGCTCGAACATTACAAGCTTCTAAAACCAGTAACGCTGCAAATAAAAAAAAATCTCAGCAAAAAGAATAGACAACATCATTTTATTCTAATGCGAAAAATTTTAAGTGTATTTGCTGCAAAAGTGAAAATCCTCATCCATTATATAAATGTAATGCATTTCTATGAATGACTGTTTACGATCGTTTGGAATTTTCAAAACGGTATAAATTATGTTTTAATTGTTTATCAACTCATTCAGCGAGAAACTGCTCTTCGAAATATTCTTGCGGCATGCGTCATAGCTATTTGCTACATGTTCAAAATAAACACTTCACCCCAAATTGAGTTGAGTCAGAAAGTAGGGGAATCGAAAATGACTTCGACGAAGATAACCATAGCTTAAATTCAGAAGCAAAATGTTTTGCAACTAATGGCACTACTGTAAAGAATTCATCTCAAAAAAAGAAAACAACTATTTTATCTGATTTATATTCAAAGTGTGTCTGGGGAAATTATGGTAGCACGTGCTCTTATTGACATGGGGTCAATTTTTTCATATATTTCAGAAAACTTTGCAAAATTATTAGGAATTAAAAGGGAGAAATTTCATGCTTCAATAATGCTCAAATTAATATAAAATGGAAAATTACTGCAACTATTTCAAGTAATTCTGATTAGGAGAGAACATTAGATTTTTTTATTGTTCTAAAAATAACCAACTTTATTCCAGGACATTACTTTAGATTACCATTTTCTGAGCTGCCTCAAGATGTAAGATTGGCAGATCCAAAATTTAATGAACCAAGTAAAATTGACATTTTATTGGGTACTGAGTGTTTTTAAGATTTATTACGAAATGGTCAAATCCGTTTAAAAAATTCTAACGTCAATTTACAGCATACCGTATTTGGGTATGTAGTGGAAGGTTCTTTTACCGATTCGAACCATGCTAATCATAATGCATATTGTGGTCTAATTTACAATGTAGAAGAACAATTGAGTAATTTTTTCGATTTAGAATCAATTGGGATTAGAGATGATCCTTATTGTAATGATGAAGATAAGGCATTAGAAATTTTTACCAAAACAGTTTCCTGTAAAGATAATCGATACGAAGTAGCTCTGCAGTGGAAAAAAGACTGGATTAATTTGAGTGATAACTATAAGATTTCTGAGAGACGATTCAAATATTTAATTAATAAAATGCGTAATGATAATAATTTGTTTTCTCAGTACAAAGAAATTTTGAAAGAATATCTTAATTTTGATATTATTGAAAGATCCAACTAAGCCAAAGGACAGACCCATATTCTATTTGCCACATCGAGCGGTTTTTAGAAAAGATAGTGTTACAACGAAAACGCGTATTGTATTCGATGCCAGTTATCACGATGTAGGACAACTCCCTCTAAACGATTGTCTGTGGCCTGGTATCAATTTAAACCCTGATATTTTCCAATTGCTCGTTAATTTTAGATTAAATGAAATAGGAATTTTGGCAGATGTGGAGAAAGCATTTCTCCAAATATCATTATCAGAAAAAGGCAGAGACCCTGTCAGATTACTTTGTGGAAGTTATCGAAAATCCGAAAGATAAAGTGTTTGATAATTTGAATATCCAAATATATCGTTTACTTTTTGGATTAAATTCTAGTCCATTTCTCCTAGCTGTCACAATAAAGGAGCATATAAAAAAATTTAAAGATCAATATCCTGAAATCTTTCAAATTCTCGATACGTGCCTTTATGTCGACGATTTAGTGAGTGGTACTGATAGTATTGAAGAAGCTCTGAAGATCTCACATGAGGCTAAGATGATTATAAGTCAAGCCAGTTTAAACTTGAGAAAGTGGTTAACAAATGACCAATCGTTAATAGAACGGTGGATAGAAGAAAGTTTCGAAATTTAACCATTTGATTAAAATCATAATGTTATGAATTCATTGAAGGTATTGGGCATATCGTGGGACATTAAACAAGATTCTAGTAGCATAGACATTTCAAGCTTAATAGAATTTTTGAAGGCTAGAAAAAATACAAAACGGTTTGTTTTACAGACTTCCGGCAGAATTTACGATCCAACTGGTATCCTCACTCCATTCACTGTAAGACACTTAAAAGTCTCTTCCAAGAATTATGGATTCGTAAGCTGTCCTGGGATGCTGAGCTCCCCATTGACACAGTGGTGTTCAGAACTTCCTCTATTAACGCAAATTAAAGTACCTAGATTTGTATTCCTATCATCTGATACAAACAATGTTGAAATTCATTGCTTTTCCGATGCAAGTCAGAAGGCTTATGGTGCTGTTGTTTATTTAAAAGTGCAAGATTTCGTCCAAGTGTCAGTTAACTTAATAGCATCTAAGACCAGAGTTGCCCCACTAAAGAAAATAACTCTCCGGCGTCTAGAATTGCTTGGTGCTTTACTTGCAGCTCGCTTAGGATAACAAATTAAAAAGGTAATCAATTTAAAAAATACTTCTAAAATCTACTACTGGACAGATTCAAAAATTACTTTATGCTGGATAAAGGGATCTAGCAAGAAATGGAAATCCTTTATTGCCAATTGTGTTGATGAAATCCGAAGTTTAACGAAACCAGAGACGTGGTTTCATTGTGCTGGTAAAGACAATCCAGCAGACCTTCTTTCACGAGGAATAAGTGCTGACTCTCTTGGGAACAATTCCAAGTGGTTTACAGGCCCCGAATTTTTGATGGATCCAGAACTTTCAAGTTATTTGCAGTAGGTTTCTTCTGAAAGTGACTTACTAAGTGAAAGTGAAAATGAGAACTATTTAAGTGAAATTAAATCTTCCGAAAAGGCAAATAACTGTACAGCGACTTCATTTTTTATCAACGAGAATTTTAGTTTTTTTTGACAAACTTTGGAACTGACTACTGACTATTTCAAACTGTTACATGTTTTTTCTTTTATTCGCAGATTTATTTTTATCTGCAGATATCCTCTTAAAAGAAGAGGTCATTTGACCTTAGCAAACGTCAAGGAAGCTCAAAATGTTTTAATTAGAGCCTCACAAAAAATTTAGGTGGTAAGAAGGCTCTGACAGGTAATATTAACATTTTAAATCCATTTATAGATGACCCGGGTATAATGCGAGTTGGCGGAAGACTTAAGGTACGTTTGAACGTCAATTTCGATGAAAATTCCCAATTTTTTTAATTTGATTTTCTTATAGAATGAACATTTCTGTTTTTAAATCTGTTTTTATTATTCCTGTACGCCTATTAGAAATGAAATTAGAGACCTTTAAAAAACAGCTGACGACGTTAATTTATACCGAAAGTGGAGATATCTAAACCGGAAGTGGATCGAATATTGAGGTTTATTAAACTGTTTTCGCGCATTTTTTAATTTTTACAGTTAATATATTTTAGCTGTATCTATAGCATTTCCTCTAAGGGTTTATTTGGGTTTTTTTTACTACTTTATCAAGGTAAATTAGCATTTTCTGCAAAAGTTGATTTTTATCAAGAAAAGTAGACCACTATTGCTCTAATTCAAAATTTTATTATTCTGTAACAATGAAATTTTTTGAGTAGCTATTTGATAATGTCTATAGCGTAATGAAGTAAAGAATTGATTCTAGGTAAATAATTTGTTAATATGTAGCTACTTTTATGAAGAATTACACGTAAAATTACTGACAATTTCTATGTAATTGTATATAATCAGCTGTATCTCTTTTAGATTTCAGCATATTGGCTAGTTTTTAGTTCATTACACTCAAGAGTGTCTTATATGCATATGATAAAAATATTTGTGTTATATGGATTTTTTTTTTTTTAAACCGAAGATGTTTTAATAAAAGAATGCTAAAAAATGACTAAAATTGTTCAATTTTTTATAAAGTTACATAAATATTTTATATTTTTTCATTATTTTTCTTATTTTGTATTATATTATACTTAAAAGTGCCAAAACAATACCAAAATTACAGTTTATTTTTTTTAAAAATGGATTTTAAAAAATCGGATAGCAATAAATATTAACATAACGACTTCCACTAGTAAACTCGAAAATGCTCCAAAAATAATTAAATGCATAAAAATATAGAAATATGTGTAAAATAAACAAGTAGAAAGCTATAGTTATAAATTTACTGCTTTTTAAAGTGTTTATTTAATTTAAAAAGTTCTTTTAAACTCATATGAAAACTTTAAATGCGTTTTCTGAAAAATTAGATTTTCATCGGAAAAAGTAAACGACTATTGTTCTAACTCAAAATTTTATTATCCTATAACCAGGAAATGTTTTGTGTAGCTTTTCGATAATGTTTAGAGTGTAATGAACTAAAGAATTCGCTCTAAGTGACTTATTTTTTGATATATAGCTATTTTTATGAAGAATTACACGTAAAATTGCTGAATTTTTCTATGTAATTGTATATAATCAGCTGTATCTCTTTTAGATTTCCGTATTATGACTAGTTTTTAGTTCATTACACTCAAGAGTGTCTAATATGCATATGATGAAAAAAGATTTGTGTTACATGCATTTTTTTTTTTTGTTGTTGTTGTTGTTTTTAGAGCCGGATCCATTTTTATAAAAAAATGCTAAAAAATGACCAAAATTCTTCAAAATTTTAAAAAGTTGCATAAATATTATATACTTTTGAGTTCACAGGCTATCAAAGCCTGAGAGCTTATGCGCCCGCCCGTTCTGTATGTATGTATGTATGTACGTAACGCGATAACTCTTGACAGAAATAACCGTTTTGCTTCGAATTTTGTTTATAGGTTCCTTGTCTTAAGGCGCTTCCCTGATTAGTTTTGGGAGTTGATTGGTTAACTATAAAGGGGGGAACGGGGGGCTAACCCCCCTTAATTTAGATAAATGTTTTTTTTCATGCAGAATTATCCAATTTTCTTCAAATTTTGTATATAGGTTCATTGTGATATTGTGATAAGGTTCTTTCCTGATTAGTTTTGGAGGTTCATATGTTACGTATAAAGGGGCTACCGGGGGGGGTAATCCTCCCCTCCTTAATTTAGATAAATGAATTTTTCATGCAGAGTTATCCGATTTTCTTCAAATTTTGTATATGGGCTCATTGTGATAAGGGACTTCTCTGATTAGTTTTGGGAGTTGGTTGGTTAACTATAAAGGGGGGAACGGGGGGCTAACCCCCCTTAATTTAGATAAATGTTTTTTTTTCATGCAGAATTATCCAATTTACTTCAATTTTTGTATATATGTTCATTGTGACAAGGCGCTTCTCTGATTAGTTTTGGGGGTTAAGTATAAAGGGGGAGACGGGGGGGCTAACCCCCCCCCCCCTTAATGTAGATAAATGGGTTTTTCATGCAGAATTATCCGATTTTCTTCAAATTTTGTATATAGGTTCATTGTGGTAAGGCGCTTCTCTGATTAGTTTTAGCGGTTCATTGGTTAATTATAAGGGGGAGAAACGGGGGATGGTCCCCCCCCTTAATATATTGTCGATTTCTCCATTTTTCGAGGGCTTATTTCAAATTCTTTGAAATAAGAGTATAATATACAGTTAGTGTGAATAGCCTGTGAGCTCAATGCCGTCAGTTTAACTGGGCAGTTTTCTTTTATTTATAATTTTCTTTATTCTGTGTTAGATTACACTGAAAAATACCAAAAAAATGTGTCAAAAGTAGAGTTTTTAAAAAAAAATGTCTCCTTCGTAGTCGGATACCTTAATAAAGTTTCCGTATCTTATGAGCAGAAACATCTGCTATATTGCCTAAAAATTCAAAATTAAGTAAATTTTTTTTTCTTACTATGCATAAGCGTCTGTTTCATGTTGGTCCTCAAGGACTCTTGAATTCTGTGAGGTTAAAAGTTTGGCCTATAGGGGGTAGAAATTTGGCAAAAAAAACGTTACATTCTTGTGTTATTTGTTTTATGGTAAAACTAACTCCTTGCTCTCAGTTAATGGGTGAATTGCCTTATAAGAGAATTAATGAGTCACCGGCATTTAATTGCACCGGTTTGGATCTTTGTGGTCCGTTTTTAGTAACTTATAAAAATCAGCGCAAAGGTTCTTTGAACAAAATATTTATCTGTGTTTGTATATGTTTCGTGACTCGAGCAATCCATCTTGAACTTCTTTCAGATTTAACTTCTGATTCTCTGATTGCTACTCTTAAACGGTTTATGGCTAGGCGTGGAAAATGTTCTAGGATATTTACGGATAACGCTAAGGGATTTTTCCTTGGGGCAAATTCCAAATTGAAGGTGTTTTACAAAATGATAAATGAGATTTTGGCAAATTATTTAATTTCTGAAAATATCGACTGGAAATTCATACCTCCCAAATCTCCTCATTTCGGAGGCATCACATTAAAAGAGCGATGGGTGACTTGCGATTTAATTATGAAGAGTTCGAAACTATTGTTATTCAGGTAGAAGGTAATTTGAACTCTCGACCTCTCGACTCATTTGTCAAATGATTTTGACGATTTTGAGGTCTTGACTCCCAGTCATTTTTGGATCGGGAGGCCAGTCAATGCTATACCCGAACCGTCGTTAATTGATATTAATATTAATCGTTTAAACCGTTGGCAGAAAACTACGAGGGTCGTCCAGAAAATTTGGGAAAAATGGATATTAGATTATTTAAATACGTTACAGCAGAGATCTAAATGGATAGTGAAAAAGGATAATTTAACTACAGGTTTAATGGTATTAGTGAAGGAAGACTTTTTGCCTGTATGTAAATGGGCCTTAGGCCGCATAAGTAAAATTTATACAGGTGCGGATGGCAAGGTCAGGGTAGTAAAGGTTCGCACTAAATCAGGTGAATAAAAAGTTCAATTACGAAAATAGCTGTCCTTCCTATTGATACCTAAAAAAGAATAGAGTGAATTAATTTTACATTTTTATTGTTGTGTTATGTATATCTATTTGTTGTGTAATAATTTTTGCTGTAATTGTGCTATGTAAATTTATATGATTGTAAGAATTCTAAGTTATTGTAAGAATTCTAAGTTATTGAAATTTGTAAATTTCAATCCGGGGGAGAATGTTTATTGTTGAGAACTGAGAATTTATAAGTCCCGTAAGAGGGCGTCGCGAACTCCCCTCGATTGAAAGTGAAATTGAACTGAACGGAAGTGAAGTAGATGTTATGTAGACTAAAGAGCGTTCGCTCTTCCTTTTTGTTAGTAAAAATAAATAATGATACAGTCCACAAATTTTAAGTTAATGAGTTATAAGTATTAGTATACATGCGTACTATGAAAAAAATTAGTTAAACTTAAAAACGCAAACCAAAATAGAAAACGCCCTTGTCGCACATAGACTGTAAATATCGCACATGTACTGTAACCGATATTTGTTGTGTGTCCCTGTAAATAAACGCAATGCACACTATAGAGCAATTTACAGTGCACCTCAGTAACGCATATAATTTTCATTATGTTTGAAATAGAGAAATATCACTAAATGACACTCCAAACGATTTTTCCCGCATAGAAAAATGTCTAACAGAATTCTTGTGTTTGACCCTGTAAATGAATAATTAATGCTTTGCATCCCATATTCTACAAAAAGCATGTTTTAATGCGTTTCATAATTATATACAATTTCATCATGTTTTAGATGACGTAGCATTATCAAAATGCACTTGGACCGTTTATTTTCCATTAACTGTAATGTAACGGAATAATTTTGACTGTCCCTGTAAAAAAACTATAAGTGCTACACATTTCAGTTAAAATGGGGAACATACTATAGTAAACGACATGCTACAGTAAAAATTTCAGAATGATCCGAGCATTTTTACGCGAGTTAGATTACGGACAGACGGCCAGACAAACCGAAGTCATAAACACTTTTCAGCTAGGTTGGAAAGTGTTAAAAAAATGATGATTCTGAAAGCATCTTAGGATGAAGTGGAAGCGCAACCACCGAACTAATCAAGCATTCTGGCAAAATTTCTTAGTGTCGAAGGAAAAAAATCGCCAAAAATTCAAAAATCGCTGTACGAATTTTTCATAAACTTTATTGAAAAGAAGATAAAATTTACTATATTGGGCTAAAAGATTGGAATCAGATTCCCGTTACTAATGTGGAAAAATAACAGTGAAACGTGAAAAAAAACTAAAAATCGCATTAAAAATTAAATTAAAAAAAATATATTCAAAAATTCCAAAATCTGGCTTCGAGGTGCAAAACTACATGCATAGTACACCTTCCCACCAAACTTTGTAGCTCTGCGTGCAGCAGTCAAGCAGCATATATATATATATATATATATATATATATATATGGAAGGTTTTGTATGGATGCATGAAATTCATGGAAGACCGGCGGCTTATGAAAGGTTGTATTTTACAGTCGACAAATCCATTCAACTTGCGTGAAATTTTTTGTAATAGCTGATATCAGAAATTCGAGTTGAGATGTTGTTCATATTATTTACGGTCTTAGTGTCAAGGTGGTTGTTTCCAGTCGTATTTTTAATCCGGATAATCAGGCGTAAGTGTATCAAGGCAATGAATTTAACAATCTGGAGATTTCTCCTCTAAAGAAGAAGTCCGTTGTCGTTCTAACAAGGGGACCGCCAAACATGATGCGCACAGATTTTGATGATTTTAAAGTATGTTGTAGGGGTCATACCCCTAACTATTCAGGTCAAAGATTTCCTTCAAATGGGCTTTAGTTTTCGAGAAATTTCGGGTTAAAGTTCAGCACGCATTTCAAATACCCATTAGTTCGCGTTCTTTACCAAGGTCTCCGTGGTGCCGGACCAGTGCTCGCAATTTGAGAACCGGAGATGAGGGTTCTGTCCTTGCGTGTGACTGTTATCTTTATTTTATATATTTGTCGCGTTGTGAGTTTTATGCAGAATTATAAATTCTGCATCTTTGAACATTTTGTTATTTTCCTAATAAATTCTATTTACATTTTCGAATTTTTCGCGAAAATTTATAGTTTTTGCGCAATTTTTATTCTAATATTTCTGTTGACGAAAATCCAAACTAATTTATGTCTTGATATCTCGTCTTTTTAATATGATTATTGTTTACATTTATGTATATTTACTTATTTATTTATCGTATTTATGAAATAATGCATTTTTTTAATTTCATTTTCTATTTAAAAAAATTTAAATGATTAAGAAAAAAAAATATATATATCCTTTTAATATTTGATTTGTTCTAAATATATTGAAATATGTTAACTGCTGAAATACGAAAATATTTATCATCACCGACATCGACATTTTTAGTTTATTAAATAACTAATTGTGTGATACATATCGCAAAAGTATTCTAAACAAATTCCGCATTAAAAATCGCCTTTAAATATATTCTTTAAGTAAATTGTTTTAACAATATTGGAAGAATGTATAAATTAGCATACTATATATTCTTTAAATACTTAAATTGTGATAAATCTATTAAAAAATGCATTAAATTTGAAAAAGAAATTATTTCAAACGTGGTAAATGTCTGCAAAGGAAGCTAAACGAAATGGATAAAAAGAAAATTTTATTTATTCTGATATTACCGTAAAAGTCATTGCAGACGATTATTTTTTTTAGATATTTTTTATATGTATTGTAATTGACAATTTTTTTTTATTTCTAGTTGAATTTTTCTGTATGACATCGACTTGTTAGAATGAAAAAAAAATTAATTGTAATATATTATTTTTTATTTGTGCAAATCAAAAATGATGTTGAGTTTGAACTTTACAGTTAAATGTATTTAAATATCATAAAATATATATATATACGAGGGCTGTAAATTAAGTAATGGCAACATAGGTATAAATCAATTTTTAATGAACTTACAAGTACAGATGCATTACATTCCTTCTATGTCATCACCAGCAAAGCTTATAACCTTTTGCCAAATGTCGGGAAGCCGTTGTAGACCAGTGGCAAGGTGTTGATTGTTGATGTGAGCCACCGAGCGCCCTATTGCGTGGAGTACAGATGACTCAGACCAACCTCTAAGGATAATTCTCGGACAGTCCATCGGCGGTCTATGGTAAGGAGACCACTCAGGATGTCAATCTGCACTTGAGGAATGGAGGGCCGACATGTGCGTTGCAAATTCGCAGTCTCATTCCGACCCAAACGAAATGCTTGAACCAATCGTGCAACTGTCCTATACAGTAAAGCATTTGTGCCACAGGCTTCCACTAATCGTCGATAGCATTCTGTTGCATTTTTGCCACGGGAAACCTCGATTTTAAGCCACGACCGCTGATCACCTTTTGAAAACATGCTTTAGAGCGATGGAAACGAAACTCCTCACTTTAAAACCACACAACAACTACCCTTCTAAGCAGATCGACTGTTTTTTGCACTCTACACATCGACAACAGCGCCACCTCACCGCTTCCATATCCTATTTGCGCATGCTCACCCTTCTGCGAGTTTCAAGGTTAAGTTGCCACTATTTAATTTACAACCCTCGTATATAACTGGCTAAAACTTGGATATAAGCGTTATTGCTTTAATATTTTATTACTCCTTTCAAGATATGGTGTTGGAATCACCTAAACATACTTTAAAAGATTTTAAATAAAAAATATTTTGTATAAATTATAAAAAATATATAAATTTTCATTTAAAATTTCATTAAGTTAAAAAAAAGTATTATTTTAGAATGGTTATTAAAATATAAAGAGTAAATAATAATAATAAACAAAATAAACAAAATCTAGACATAAATTAGTTTGGAATTTCGTCAATAGAAATATTAATTTCAAAACTGCAAAAAAAAAAAAAAAAAAAAAAAAAAAAAAAAAAAAAAAAAAAAAAAAATGTAAATTTTCACGAAAAATTCGAAAATGTAAATGGAATTTATTAGGAAAATATCAAAAAGTTCAAAGATGCAGAATTCATAATTCTGCATAAAACTTAAAGCGCGACAAATATATAAAATTTATTAAAAAAAAGGTAAAACTCCCAAGCGAGGAGAGAACCCTCATCCCCGGCTCTCAAATCGCAAGTGCTAGCACGGCACCTTGCTCAAGATCGCGAACTAATGGGTATTTGAAATGCGTGCTGAACTTTAACCCGAAATTTCTCGAAAGCTAAAGCCCATTTGAAGGAAACCTTTGACCTGAATAGTTAGGGGTATGATCCCTACAACATACTTTAAAATCATCAAAATCTGTGCGCATCATGTTTGGCGGTCCCCTTGTAAGGTATTTATTGATCCAACATGTAAATGTAAAACAAGTCCCACATTGAGAAAATATTCGTAAAGACCTCAGGCTTTGGCAGGAATCACTATATCATGCTAAAAAGTAGATTTAGAAAACTACAAAAGTTGTAGACACCAGATAATATGTTTTAAGGGAACAGTACACCTTTAAAATTGTCCAAAAATCGATTTTTAGATTTTTATAAAGATAACTGTATTCTGAATAAAATGATACTAACTTATTAACTGTGCGAGTTTTAGTTACTGAGATATCAGTGAAAATGTCGACATCACTCTTCCATTTGAGATTTAAATGCCCTGTGACAGTTATCATGGCGGTTTGTTTATGTTTTGTTGTCATGTGGAAATTTGCGAAAATGCGATATTTTTTATAGTTGAATGCCGTAAATAAAGATCCCTGACGGCTCGGCCTACAGGCACAGGTAGATTTCGAAGATGCAGACCGTGGGGCGCCTGTTTGTTGGGAATTGTGGAAGAAATTACCTTTTTGCCATGATATGGCAGATGGGAACCGCCCACTTCGAAACCTAACTTGATTGCAGGCGGAGCCGGCAGAGATTTTTTTTTTTTTTTTTTTTTTTTTTTTTGCTATAAGGGTTGGTCCTATAAAAAACTTGTCAATATAAAAGTTTTAGATAATATTAAGAGGATTAATAATAAGTATAAGCGGATTTGATATCTTGTGAATTGACGAAGTTATGTTTTTTTTCTTCTAACCCCCCCCCCCTTTTCCCCCACCTTGGGGCCACTTTTAATGATATCAAAAATCTGTCATACATAAATTTTTGGCCCTTTTCCTAGAAGTAATAATAACTTTAAACGGATTCGATGCGTATCATAATTAAGAAATTATGGGTTTTTTTCTGTTTTCACAAAAAGTCCCCCTATTTCCCCCCTCCCTTGGTTCGAGTTTGCCCATTAACGAACTTGACCGAGATTTTATGCCCCTAGATTTCATGTATCAGTTTGGAAGAGAATTATGCAGAATTTTTCCAGTTATTGTGTCCATAAAAAGTGACATAGATAGATAGATAGATAAAGTTTTGAACTGGGGGTGTTTTTGGGTTCTGGGAGTCATGATCGGCGTAGATCTGCAAATATTTTAAAAAAATTTCAACTTAGGGGAGAATGTAATAGGTAGTATTTCTTTCGAAATCTACCTAAAAGAAGAAAGCTCTAAAACATGTACTTCAACTTCCACTTTCGGCAAACATGTTTACTTTTATGAGTGTTTTGCTGTAAAACTTGATCGTAAATTTTCTTAGCTTTTTACGTTGTTATAATCGCTAATAAATGCCTAATTTTAAACAAAACTGTTCTTTTAAGAACAATCTTTTCAATTTTATTTATTATTATTGAATTTTGAATTATTTATTATTCATTATAATGGATAATAACGTAACCCATATAGCACATGTGCTTCCCTAGGACATCCCCAGGAAGATTGACATTCATCCCCCAGGCAAAAATTTGTCATCAGGAGGTCCTCAGGAACCAAAAATGTCTGCCTCATAGCATCCCGGGGAGCTCTCCGGGACCTCCTTCAGGTTCCTCCTCAGGATGTGTTCTAGGGGATATTTCAAGAAGTAATACCGTAGGAATTTGGGACACTTCAAGGTCACTTAATGTGCATAAAAAAATCCGAAGTCATGATTATTCGACGTAATATAAAAGTATTTAATTGTTTTGTTTTGTTTTTAAGAAATAAATACGCACATTCTATTTTAAAAATTTACATAACAATTATTTAGACGGATTCCCATGTAATCGACATTTCTTTTATTAATCACGCACACGGAAGTTATGGTCGACATTTTACGGAATCATTTTTACGGAATCATTTTTTTTACCCCGCCCGGATCCCGCTCGCTCCTCTGAGTGGTCCGGAATCGACCCATTGAGTTGAGGAGAAGACCTGAAGCTCAGCATTGCGCGCAGTAGCGTCGACACAACGGGAGCCGGTGGCTGACGAATCCCCACCTCAAAGTTGGTGAGCGGGAGGTAAAGCGGTAGCGGAATAGCCAAATTCGCTGGGAGTTGGGTCGACTGGCGGCCCACAGAACCTGGGTTGTTCCCCCCTTTTGGCCGGTTCTCGGCTGCAGGGGGCTTGAGGCCTTCGGGCGGCGAAAAGTACCGCATAGGCTGAATCCTCGCACCTAGACGGTTGACTGTGTGTTGCCGTCTGGGATGGTGATGTGAGGGCAAAGGCTGGCGAACGGGGATAGGACAGTCACCACCTTTGTCTAGGGCAAGATGGAGGGGAGGTCGGACTCTGTATGACAAGAGAACGCAGGTGGTTTCGTAGTGACGCTTGTCAGTGCGCGAGGCGGCGTGTGACAATCCTCGGTACTGTGCAGGCGACGGAACGTAGGTGGCGGGTTCGAAGAGACTCGAACGCACTGGCGTCGAGTCTGTAGGCCTTTCGAACCCAATACACCCACTGCGTCTCCCCTTGTAGCTGGGGTAGTTGTGAGCCGCCCTCAGGGTCGTTCAGGAAAGAGAGCGCCCGTTAGTACCAAGAGCGCCTCAGGTCGTCGAGGTGCCAGATGCCCAACATGACCCAGGCTGGGAGGGGTCTGAACTGTTCTCTCTGCTCTCTGGGAGGGGTCTGAACCGTTCTCGGAACTGTTCGACTGCGAGGAACCGGGCCGGTGGCTCGTCTTAAGACGGCGGCTGAACCTCCTACCGAATCTGGGGCGGAAACCAGTCCAGCGCATCTATGCGTAGTCAGAGTTTTCTGCGCCTGACAAGGTTGGGACTAGCAGACTTCTTCTAACAATAACTTCTGATTATTAACCTCCAACCGGGTCCGCTCCTTTAGCGCATTTGAGGGGAGTTTCCACGTCCCTCAGAGTTCGGTAGTGGTCCTTCACTTCCGTTGTAGTGCATATTTTATGAGCGAGATCTCCCAGGAGTACTACGTCGCTTGGATCTCGATGCCTCGCGGGTGCTCCTTGGCGAGGGACAGCCCAGCCTATGCAGTTGGGACCGAGTTTCTTCGAGGTTCCGGGTTGGCGAGAAGCACCTCCTGCTAGCCGCCTCAAATGAACTAGTCGCTTCCTCCTTCCCTAGGATTTGATATTCGGAAGGGGCGGTACAGCAATGGGAAGTGGGAGTGTTCACCACTAGGTTGAGGACCCGACTCCCCTATGGGATCTCGGCTCCGAGGCTGGGGTTCACTCCTGCTATCTGCCCAAGTGGAATGAAGTGGGCCTCTAGATAAGGTTCCACTAATGTCGCTTCGACCTCTATGTTGTCAACTCACTTGGGAAAGAGGATGAAGTGCAGGTAGGCGTATGCCCCCGCTTCTCCTCCGGCCTAAGAGCACCACCTTGGGGGTCCCCGGGTAAACCGGCTCCTCCTTGGTCGTGACTCGTATGGGCTCTGTCGAGCCTGGAATCGGCGGATGATGCTCGGCTGCCTTCGGCAGTCGTGACCTCTGTCTTACCTCGCCCGGATTTGAACCCCACGAGCGAATACGCTACAGGGCCGTTGTACCTGTATTCATGTATTCCTTTCTTCTCTTATGAAAGTCAGTAAATAGAAAACATGCATATTTTTGGCGCTTCGTATAGCAGGAATTCTGTAACTTTTATTGCAAATAAAAATGCATACCCTTTGATATATATTCAATACAATTTTTTTTATCATTTTAGTTAGGAGCTACATATGTGAGGGTCAGGAGTCTATGATAAGGGGGCCAATTAAATAAAAATATTTAAAATAAATTAATTAAATTTTAAATTATAAATAATCACAATTAAACAAAGTAAGAGAAATATTGACGTTTTGATAAACCATAAGTTGAAAAACAGGTTAAAATACATTTTGTTTATTAGAAAGATTATAATTTTAAATTTAGATTTAGAATAAGCAAAACTCAATTTGATTTCTAATATTCATAAAACCATATGTATGTTGTTAAACGGTATATCTATAAAAGCATGCTTAAGGCTGTTCTCAGATCCAAATTGGCTAGTTTATGACACATTTTTTAGTTCAATTTTTGTTCGGAAACGCATGAAATTGGCGGGTGTTCTTATTTACGAACTTTGTAATCAACAGACGTTTTTCAGTTTTTGGTAAAGACAGAAGATCTTTCAGAAAATACTGTCAAAGTCGGTGTTTTGAACTGAATTTCCGACGCCGTAGTACGAGAAAGGAGAAAACGTGTCGTCACGTAACATGAATCGTTTCTAACTCGATAAGTAATTTATTTATCAAAAAATGGAAAATTCATTTCGATTTCATATCAATTGAATAGTCAGGCCAGCCAATTTTATGTCTTTGCGTTTAAAAATGAGTCAAAAGTTTCGTGTTGTTGAGCAGATCACCCTAAGATAACATAAATATATCTTTTAATTTTCAATTACCTACACAAAACTGCTGTTTAAAATGACAATAATATTTCTTTAGCTCTTAATATTTAAAATACGAGCATTTCTGATCTATATCTGTATCTAGTTAAATATGAAAAAAGTACTGTTAGTAAAATTTGTGTCTGTAACAAAAATATTTTATTTTCTTATTGTAATAAAACTAATTTACAATTAAATCTTTTGAAATCATGTGAAAAAATTCTACACATAGAAATTTCATTATGCACTATTTTTCATTGAAATATAATTTCATTTTAGCTATCAAAATAAACGTTTCAGGAGATATAAAATGCCTAAATGTACTGATACTTTGATTTAAAATATCAGTTCCTTTTTATGATTGTCAAGTGATAATTTTGCAGAATACTTTTAATCGTCCAATTCTTTCGAAAATTTTATATGTCATGTAATTTGAGTGCACGAAGAATGTGTATAAAGATTTTGTTAAAATAGCGGCATTTATTTACTTTTAGCGTAGAAAAAAGAGTATTTGGGAGGCGCAAAGTAAATTCCACTCACAGTTTTTTTTTTGAAAGGATTAATATTCGTATTTTTAAAAACAAATTTCACCGTCCTCAGAGAAGAAAGTTCCCGGATTAAGTAGGTATTTTTTTCCGTATATCTAAAACCGAGACCGATGCGGGGTTCGAAAAAATGACGAAAAAAATCCCGCGAAATCGAACTTTATTCAAAAATTTGTTTTGAAAGGAATAAAATTCGTATTTTTATTAGCGGATTCTGCGGTTTGAAAAGTAAGAAGTAATAAATTTACTAATGCATTTTCAAGCTGTTTCGTCGATGAGTGCTAACGAAAAAAAGGATCCCTCGGATTTTTTTTCAATTTTATCGTTTTTTTAATTAAAATCTCGGCTAATTATCAAAAATAAAACTCAGAATTCGCCTCCCAACAAATGCACACACGAATAAAGAAACTCTTCCAAATACCTTGACCTCTAAATAGCGGTCAAATTATGTGGCCCAGATCTGTCCCCTATTAATAGGTTTTATTGTATTCATTAAAATAAAAAATATATTCCTTAATTAATAAAAAGTAATAATAATAAAATACATGAATGGCTATGGTAGTTTTAATAAAATAATAAGAAATGAATAAAATTTGAGTTGAAAGATAAATAATAATTATTAATTTTTAAACTATGAATAAAGTTAATTAAAATATTAAGATAAAATAATTAAAATATTAAATTAAAGTTAAAAATTTTTAAAGATATTGTAATAATAATAATAATAAAAAAATTAAAAGTTAATAAGAATTATCTACTGTACTAAAAATTTAAATAATTTGTAATATAAAAGTAACTCATTAAAAATTGAGGTTTATTAAATCGAAATCACTATTTTTGACAAAAAAGCAATTGAGTATTTTACTCCAGAATACACTGGCGCCAGCACTGTGACTTCTTAGGTATTTCCCCAGGAACGACATTCTACGCATTTCCTCAGGAACGACTTCCTTGGAAGGTTGCTCCGATGGACGTTACTGGGAGCATATTCCTCAGGAAATCTTAAAGGGCTCTTCCTCAGGAAGTCCTGAACTTGTCATTTCAGTATCAGGAGGAATTTGTGATGACTTGGAGCTCCTGGGGAAGTATTCAAAAGCTTTCGTGCTATATTGGAAAGCGTGTATCAGGACAGCGTGCAAAAGAGAGTAAGTTTAATGGTAATCGCTATAACAATTACGATGACAAAAATGTGTCAGAAGGTGTAAGTACTTCTTATAAGAAACTAAATAGTAGTCTATTTGACAGTGACTTTGTTTCCAGTGACAGTTTGGGTTACCGATTTATTGATATAAATATTCTTTTTAGAAAACTTTCCGAATTTTTGTGCTGTAAAGAATGTGGATCGAATATTCAAATATCAGAAACCCTGAAATATGGGCTCTCATCACTATTTTCAATGAAATGCTCTAAATGTAAGAAAATATCAACATTCAGGAATTCAAAAATGATGGGAAAAAAACAAATGTTCCTAAAATAAATAGACGTTTTATTTAATCCATGAGATACTGCAGCATGAAAAATTTTTGTGGAGCAATGGATCTGCCTGAACCTATTCAGAAAAGTGCCTACAACAAATCAGTTAGAAATATATGCAATGCTGTTAAAAATTTTGCATCTATATCTATGCTAAATGCAGGAAATAGAAATCGCGGGACCATCTGAACTTAAGGTTAGTGGCAATGGATCCTGGAAAACGCGAGGACATTCATCGAAAGTTGAGATTGTTAGTGTCATCGGCTCTGAAAAGGGAAAAGTTTTCTACATAGAAGTTATGTCGTTCTTTTGCAAAGGCTGTGGAACTGGTAGAAAGAAGAAGAAAGGCACAGAGTTTGAAAAAAAAATCATGAAGTGTCGTGTGTTAAAAATCATATGGGGTCTGCAGGATTGATAGAAGTAAACGGTATGTCGAAGATTTTTAATCGCTCAGAAGAACTCTATGATGCAAAGTAAATAAATTACATTGGAGATGGGGATACTAAAACTTTCCTTGAACTTCAAAAGAACCATGTGTAGGGATCAAATACTGATATAAACAAAGTCGAATGTGTTGGACACATTCAAAAAAATGATGGGAAGCAGACTACGACAATTGAAAAATGGTATGCGGGGGCAAAAAGTTAGCCTTTAATTGGTAAAGGTCGATTAACTGACAAATTTATTGAAAAAGTGACAATTTACTATGGTAATGCCATAAGAAATAACAGAGACTCAGCCGCAAACGTGCGTAAAGCGATTTGAGCAATTTATTTCCATAAACGCTCAAGTGACAGTGAACCATTGCATGATTTCTGCCCCGATGGTCCAACATCTTGGTGTGCGTATCAAAAAGCAAAGGCAAATAAGAGCTCAAATGAATTCAAGCACAATTATACAATGCCAGTACCTGTTAAAAACTATTCAAAGACTAGTCGGTTCCAAAGTCGTTAAAACGCTGCCTCGGTGGTCGAACCCAAATCCCAAATGAATCATATAATTCAATTGTGTCCCAAAATATCACAAAATAATTGCAGAAATAGCAGCGAACGAAGCAGTTGTGTCTTTCAATGAAGGGCGCAAAGGAAGGCGTTATGAAGGGTTTAGTTTTCGTGTACGAAAAAATACTCTAGATGCCGCCAATAAAGTTTATAAACAACGAATTAAAGAAGCCAAAAAAGCTACGAAAAAATTGAGCTTAGACAAATGCTATAAATACATCAAAACGTGAAGAAATGACACAAAAGGAAGGTGTAGTTTATGAAAGCGAAAATTTTTAAATGGAATCGAGAAGCTACCTTTATTCAATCACTGAACATATTTTGTATTAAATAATCAATAAATATTATATGGTAATACATTTAAAAATCAATGTGAAACAAGGTAGGCAAAACTTTTAATAGATTTTCTTTCATACATTTACTGTTTACATTTATTTATTTTTTATGCAAATTCGAATAATTTGCAGTATCTCCAGCATTTTACAAATTATTTTATATTTATCTATTTAAACTAGCATCTGATGTAATTTATAATACTGAATATGTTATTTAATTAGTAGTTTTGTTTCTTTTATTATGAATTTTATATATTTAAATTATAATTTAAAATTTAAACGGCTGTTTCTCAAAATGCTTTTTAACACTTTCCAACCTAGTTGAAAAGTGTTTATAGTGTTTATGACTTCGGTTTGTCTGGCCGTCTACCGTCTGCCGTATGGCCGTCTGTCCGTGCACTAACTCCCGTAAATAGGCTTGGATTGCTCTGCAATTTTTATATGTTATTGTCGTTATCTATAGCATGTTCCCTATTTCAACGGAAGTGTGTAGCACTTATAGTTTTTTTACAGGGACACTCAAAAGAATTCCATTACATTGCGGTCTATGGGGAAAAATCATTTGCGGTTTATTTAAATAATGTTTCACTATTTTAAACGCATTGAAATTTATATATATCACTAAAGTGCATTAGAAGAAGCTTAATATAGAATAGGGTGTGCATAGCACTTATAGTTACTTTATAGGGACAGTCAAAAGAATTCCGTTACATTACGTCTATGGAGAAGCCTACGGTTAATTTAAATAATGTTTCATTATTTTAAACGCATTGAAATTTATATATATCACTAAGGTGCATGACAAGAGGCTTACTACAGAATAGTGTGTGTATAGCAGTCATCGGTCATTTACAGGGACACACAAAAGAATTCTCTACTGCCTGTTAACAATAATTCCTGGAAATGCGTTTTAAGTTACTGAACGCGATTTTAATTTTAACTCGCTTTTTGTCTATTACGTGGTGTGTATAAATCCTGTAGATCCTATACAGGGAAGCACAAAAGTTCGCGAACACATTTCCGTTTATTGACAGAAACTCCAGACGGAGAATTTTAAACTGTGGTATTCGTTTCCTAACTGAACTAAAATTTAGCATCCTATGTAGTATATATACAAATCTACAGATCCTATACAGGACTGAATAAAAGTATTCGGATATTTTTCCATATATTGTATATGTTGGAAATTCTTGAAATTATATTTTTAAATATGTTATGCGTTTTCCAAATTGTTTACTTAGATGTTATCTTTTAGCTTATTAAACGGTATGATTTGTAAAATTATTTTGGAAGCGTTGGAAAGTGTTACATAATCTATGCTTGGCGTATGATTTTTCGTTCTTGTTTTCTTTTGCACTTGCGCGCGTGATATCCCCAAAACCGTTCGAGGTATAGCTTCAAATATTTTACCATACCTAAATTTTAATAATAAGCATGAAAATGAACTAGAATTATGAAGCTAAATTTATTATGAAAAAACTTATAAGGTTAAATGTATGTAACAATTAGTGTTTTTATTTTATTTTTGTAATTAACAGGTAATTACTTCTTATCTAATTAAACATGTACATAAAATTTAGTTCAAATTATAGTGCAGAATATAATATTCAATTTAAGGTAATGTTTAAGGAAATTTTCGGGATATATTTTGCGAGCGGTGAAATGTTATTCGGCATAAAAACTAGTCGGATGTGCCAATCCCAAAACGTTCTTCTATCTCACACACACTAAAAAGAATCAGCAACCAATTTATATCAAGGTCTAACTGAATCGAAAGTTTTATTCAATTCCGTGCATTAGGACTATTGCTAAAATCGTGTAAATCCTGCAAAATGCAGGATAGCAGCACCACCTGTTGGGAGATTTAGACCAAAACCTAACCATCAATAACTTATGGCAACGTCTAACGGAATCTGAAGTTGGATGAATATCCGTGCATTAGTTCATGAGATATAGTTATCGTGATAATAATGAGAAATGTAGCATAGCAGCGCCACCTGTGGGGCTATTTACACCAAAACGTAGTCAGCATCTATTTATGTCAAGGTCTAACAGAATCTGAAGTTTGATGAAATTCCGTGCATTTATTCTTGAGATATAGCTATCGTAAAAATAATGAAAAAAGTGGTATTGCAGCACCACCTGTTGGGATATCTACACCAAAATATAATCAGCGTCTATTTATGTTAAGGTCTAACTGAATCTGAAGTTTGATGAATTTCCGCGCATTAGTTCTTGAGATATAGTTATAATAAAAATCGAGAAAGAAGTGGTATAGCAGCGCCACCTATTGGGATATCTACACCAAAACGTAATCAGCATTTATTTATGTTATGGTCTAACAGAATCTGAAGTTTGATGAAATTCCGTGCATTAGTTCTTGAGATATAGCTATATTAAAAATAATGAAAAAAGTAGTATAGCAGCGCCACCTAATCTACACCAAAATGTAATCAGCGTCTGAAGTTTGAATCTGAAGTTTGATGAAAATAACTGTATTAGTTCTTGAGATAGAGCTATTACGGAAATCGCGAAAAATGCAGCCTAGCAGCGCCACCTGTTGGGCGATTTTCACCAAAAACTAATCAGCACCCATTTATATTAGGGACAAACTGAATATAAAGTTTTATCAATTTTCGCTCATTAGTTCTTCATATAGAGCGGCCACAAAATTTTTGTCACATACAGACAGACAGACATTTTCTAAAAACAGTCAAATCGTGTTCAGGATCTTCTAAATCTGTCAAAATACGGAAGTCGAAAATTTTCATGAATCCAATACTTTCTTCTTGTAAAGATAGAAGAAAGTAAAAAAGTAAATATCACTTTTTGTGAAATTAATTTTGTTTAAACATTGTTCAATATCACGTAACGATATCCTGAAATTTTGGTGCATTACTTGAGAAAGAACTAGTTGGACAAAACTTTCTTTTATCTCACACAGGTTTCGCATGCACTAAAAAGAATCAGCACCAATTTGTTTCAAGGTCTAACTGATTCTGAAGTTTTGTTAAATTCCGTGCTTGAGATACGACTATTGCTAAAATCGTGTAAATCCTGCAAAATGTAGCATAGCAGCGTCACCTGTTGGCAGATTTAGACCAAAACTTAATCAACAACAACTTAAGTCAACGTCTAACTGATGAAAATCCGTACATTAGTTCTTGATATAGTTATCGTGATAATAATGCAAAAAGTAGCATAGCAGCGCCATCTGTTGGGCTATTTACACCAAAACGTAAGCAGCTACTATTTATGTCAAGGTGTAACAGAATATGAAGTTGGATGACATTCCGAGTGTTAGTTCTTGAGATATAGCTATCGCAAAAATCAGAAAAAAGTGATATAGCAGCGCCACCTGTTGGGATATCTACACCAAACTGAATCTGACTGAATCTGAAGTTTGATGAAAGTAAGTGCATTATTTCTTGAGATAGAGCTATTGCGGAAATTGTTAAAAATGCCGCATAGCAGAGCCACCTATAGGGCAATTTTCACGAAAAACTAATCAGTCAGCACCAATTTCTATCAAGGACTAACTGAATATAAAGTTTTATTAAATTTCGTGCGTTAGTTCTTGAGATACAGCACCCACAAAATTTTTGTCCCATACAGACAGACATTTTCTAAAAATAGTCCAATCGTGTTCAGGACTTTCTAAAACGTATAAATCCGTTGAAACTGGAAGTCGAAAATTTTCATGAATCCAATACTTTCTTCTTGTAATGATAGAAGAAAGTAAAAAAATAAATAAACACATAGCAAAATTTCGCATTCTCTGCGACTTTTAAAGGTATGACGCAAGTTACTATATTTTGTGTATCCTGAAACCATTTTACACGCTATTTTATATTTATCAATTTAAACTAGCATCTGATGTTATTTTTAGTACTGAATATGTTATATAATTAGTAGTTTTGATTCTTTTATTATGAATTTTATATATTTAAAGTACAATTTAAACTTTAAACGGCTTTTTCTCAAAATGCATTTTTTTGCACTTGCGCGCGTGATATCTCCAAAACGCTACAAAATTTTTACCATACCTAAATGCTCATATAAACATGGAAATGAGCTAGAAGTATGAAGCTGGGTTTAGTATGAAAAAAATTATAAGACTGAATGTAGGTAAAAATTAGCAGTTGTTCGAATTTTTGTAATTAAAAGTTAATTATTTCTTATCTAATTAACCGTTTTCAAAAGTTTTAGTTCAAATTCTAGTCCAGAGTATTATGTTTAATTTAAGATAAAGTGTATGCAAATGCCAGGAAATTTGCACAAGATATCATGCGCGCAGTGAAATGTTATCCAACATAACTTTTTAATCATATTTATCAAAATTAAAATTTTTTAATCATAGTTCAATATCACTTAAATATACACACAAATTTTGGTCACCGTTAAAAAAAATATAACAAATTTTGCATGTCCTGCGACTATTAAAGGTGTACTAAGCACTTGAAAGAAGACAGAATTCTGAATTCCGAAGTCATTGCATCTGTTTTTTGTCAGACACGACGTAGTAGAGAAACGAACCAATCGGTGAAAGGTGCGCTAAGAGAGCCGGGAAGCTAAGCCAATGATGCGAGAGGGACAGGTTTAAGGAGAAAGAATCCCATATCTAGTAACGAAGTAAAAAGTCTAGCGTCAAAAATACGCGGGAAGGCAGATCCGTGGAATAAAAATTGGAAATAAAATAACAAAATGGCTTTTAAAAATATTCAAAACTAAAAACTAGCTTCTCTCAGAATATTATAGATTGGATAGTTGATAAAAATTTATGAAGGGACTAAAAGTTTTAGATTAAGATTTTGAAAAAGATAACTATTAATATACACATCTTGAATTTAAAGGGAAATTAAATAGGAATAAATAATAGATAGAGGATATAAGAAATAGGGAAATAAGAATATGTCGGAAACTTAGAAGTATTTAAAGGAAGTCAATTTTTTATATAACAATTTAATATATATATATATATATATATATATATATATCTGATCTATGTCATGCGCTAGCACTCGTGTTTCGAAACCAATTTGGATGAAATTAAGTGTGTGTATTAAGCTCACCAATATCTCAACAGAGTACGTTGGCCAGCTCGGTCCGCCATCTTGTTACAAAATAAAAAATATATACAAAAATTAGAAATTCAAATTTATTTTTTGTTTAAGTGTTAGACCTTGATACAAGGATTCCTCGGCATTTTTTGTTTTGCCTCTATCTTAAAAGATGGCTGAGATAGAGCAGTTTGACATTCTAGGGTGGCTGACATTTTGAAACAAGACAGCATATTACAAAAAATCAGGGATTAATTTATGAGTTTCAGTGATCGTAATTTCTCGCAAATTATTATCTTTCATTGTTGTAATCATTTTCACAATCATGCGCATAAAACTATATTCATATTAGCGTCAACTATAGCAAACTATATTAGCGTCAAATTCTCGCCAAGCTTTGCGACACTTGGCGAAATATCGCCAACTTTGGCGATTAAAATAAGTCTTCATAAATGAAGCCAACGTGGCTATAGTTAACCAATTTGGTGAATTTCTTATTCAAATTCAGTATTAACGAATCTTCTGTAATCGGCTTCTTTGCATTTTAGCTTTCTGTTTGGAGTAACATTAGCTAAAATTTTAAAACGAAGATATGAGAAAGCTATAAGCCGGAAATACTTTTTAAATTCCGATTTTTTTAAAATAGTATAATTAACCTTATTCTCGCATTATATAATCTATCATTAAGTAAGGCGAATATTTGCAGTTTTCAAAAGTAGCCTGGTTCGATGTGGAGCTTTTCGAGGACTAGCAGTTTTCTCCATTTTCTTGTGATGAGACTGCTTTTTCATCTCTGTCGTATTTCACACAGTGGCTTGGTTAATGGGATTCATCGTATGAAAACGAACCTGGATCGGTAAACTTTTAAATAGGTTAGAACCCTATATTTAGTTGAAATACCTTTCAAAATATTCTCTAACTTAAACTAAATAAATTTAATTACTCCTTTAAACATATACAATTTTTCACTGATCCTCTCTGCTTTACTAAAAGAAAACTAGACATAGAGTTCAAATAAACACAAGTATTTAACAGTAACAAACTGTATCAGTACCAGTACCAAAAAGTCAGTATAATATAACAGGTTTCTAGAATATTTTTTAAAACAAAACAAATAAATCCGGCATCCAAAGTTTAATCATTTAAACGACAATCAAAGCACACGAAATTTAAACTAAATCTCATTTGAGCTTAGATTATTGATGTATATCAATAACATAATCACACACGAAATGTAAATAAACACCACAAGTATAAAGAAAAAGCTAGAATCACTTAAAGCAAAACGAAATGAATTCGTTAATTTCATTTAAAACTTAACAATAGAAATAGTAAAAATCTCAGTCAGCCAGTCATATTAAATTACAGTGAATATCCCAGATTCATATCAAAGCACACAAATAATAATAAAAAGAAAAAGAAAACTGCCCAGTTAAACTGAGGGCATTGAGCTCACAGGCTATTCACACTCCTTGTATATTGTACTCTTATTTCAAAGAATTTGAAATATGCTCTCGAAAAATAAAGAAATCAACAATATATTAAGGGGGAGGGGTCATCCCCCTGTTACCCCCTCATAGTTAACTAATGAACTCCTTAAACTAATGAGGGAAGTGTCTAATTACAATGATTATACATACAAAATTTGAAGAAAATCGGATAATTCTGCATGAAAAACTCATTTATCTAAATTAAGGGGGGATTAGCCCCCCTTTCCCCCTTTATACTTAACCAATGAACCCCCAAAACTTTTCAGAGAAGCGCATTATCACAATGAACCTATATACAAAATTTGAAGAAAATCGGATAATTCTGCATGAAAAACTCATTTATCTAAATTTAGGGGGGATTAGTCCCCCTTTCCCCCTTTATACTTAACCAATGAACCCCCAAAACTATTCAGAGAAGCGCATTATCACAATGAACCTATATACAAAATTTGAAGAAAATCGAATTCTGTGTTAGAGGTAATTTAATCTAAATTTTTATATTTATATTTTCATTAATATCTTAAAACATTTCTTTTTTATAAACTCATTCTATTTTAATATTTAATCAAACCCCCTCCTCCTTTTTCTTATTTTTCTTAAACATTATTAATTAAAACTCTTATTTTCAAAATCCAAACATTTGTATTTCTCTATAAGTCAAGACCACCCAAGTGCTTCCTTTTTCACTATGAGATAGTGTCCACGCAAACAACTTTTACTTGAAATTCTCACGTAGTTTAAGGGATCGTAAATTCGGAACACACACAGGCAGATTGGATATAGTACAATAAGCTTTTATAAGAAGTCATGGGAATAACTGAAGCATTATTGTCAGTTGTTTTGTGTGCGACTTTTTATTACCCTCAGTAAAGAGAGTCATAAAACTATTTCGAAGGCTTGTTGGGAAGATGCACAGTATATTGCTTTCGTGTCGTTGTTTACGAGATAGCAGGTGCAAGCGTACACGTGATTTCTTTCTTTTCGTGGGACCCAACAGACGGCTTATTTCCAGGAATAGTAGCTAGGATTTTTCACCTAGCAACAACTAATCCAATAGGCATGTTATTTGCTCCCCCCACTCAACCAATCAGCGTTGACCCTTTTCCCCCCCTGGTAGCGTTACCAAGGGAACGGAGAGCTAGTTGGCAGGCAGTCATGTCTTGAAGCTCGGATAGTTTGGGTGTGTGAGGGTGGAGGGTTCCCTCCCTCACCTCGCCGGTTAGGCTGTAGCGAAATTTTCGAGAGAGAGACTTCTCTCCCGGCAGTAGACGAGTGATGTTTAAAAACCACGAACAGTGAGATTGTTGGTGCGTGTTAAGTACCCATTTTCCCCCACCGCCGCCTGCTCGAGCGGTAGATTGTTTTTTTTTGTAAGTAAAAAGACGGACGATCGCTGGGGAGTTGATAGTAAATGGTTGTATGCTACGCGGCCTGAAATGACGAAAGGAATTCGAAAAAGTTTTAAGATGACGAAGTATTAGGATGTGCAGATTTTAGTGGCATAGCGAGAGATTAGCGCCACTGCTCGTATTTGGAGGAAGCCGGTGTGTAACTGAAGATTCACACGGAGTGGCAGGAGCGTGTTATAAATAACCACAGAGTGATCATTAGAATCGACTCTCGGTGTGGGAACAACGACTTCTTATAAATGATTTATTCCTAACTGACTTCATTTACATATATTTTCTGCGTGCATATTGTCCTCTACCTTTTCGGGTTCTGCTTAGACATTGTTGACTACTCAGTGGGGAGGAAAACCAAGCCTACCAAAGGATGGCCAAAACTACTATAACATCACTATGTACTTTCTGTGGTAAATATAACATCAGTATTTTTAGTTAAATTTATCTGATTATAGTATATGATATTTCTGATTTTTGGATTAACCAATTTGATAATGTTTTTATCTATTATCATGACCTCAATACATTAGATTGCTATTATAATTCATGAAAGCTATGAATAATGTGTTTCTGTAAATAAACAAAATATCTAAGTAAATTCCCTCTTTGTTTTCTTTATCTCATTAATTTATTTTAAATCATTTCAATAAGACTCATGTTCAGTAATTTTACTTTTTGTTAATCATTAAAATTTAATAGGGAATACTATGTATAGCTTGAATTACCAGTTTAAAATGCATAGTAATTTTTAACTTAATTTATTCTATTGATTTAAATACTAATTCTGGTAAAATAAATAAATAAATTAATTAATTAATTAAAGTAAATTATTGTATTCTCTAGTCATGGAATTTCTAAATATTATTTTAAGCATTAAATCTAATAAAAAAAATAAACTGCTAATTTACTGGATGTTGTAATTTTTAATACTCAAGCTTATTTTATTTAATTAACTGAAACCTTTTACTATTCTTTAATTAATTACAAGACATACTTATCTGAATTTTTTATATAAAGTAATTTTAACATTTTGATCTAAAGTCTTATGAGAAGCATTTTATCATAATGAATTACTTATTCAAAATTTAATTATTAACTCATGGTCTCTTAAATAAAGATAAAACTATACGATCACAGCTTCAGTGTTGTGAATTCTTGAAATTAATTTTGCATTTTTTTAATATTTGTCAATTATTATTTTGTTTAACCTATCTCATCAATTTTATACCCCCTTTTCTGTACTTTCTTTAAAAGAAAGATTTTGTCCCCTTTATTCCAAAATTTTCACTTAGTCTAAATTATTATGTCTATGAAAATTCCTTGTTATTACCCTTCATATTAATTCTTGAATTCACAATGCTGATTGTTGGGGAATCGGATGTAGTGCAAATTGAGAATTTTGTCAGTACTTTTAAATAATTAATTCTTATACTATTTTGAATTCAAAACTTAGAATTCAAGTAAATTTAAATTCTTTAAATTTTAATTGTTTCTGTTTAATCTAGTCCATTTACCTTTTTTCTAAATTTATTTTAGTTTGAGAATAATTTTGTAAGTATGCATATTGACAGGATTCATTTCAATTTTTAGTCACAGGTAATTTGCACTCATTCATTATTTTTGAAAAAGGTGATAGCATCTCACTTAGCCACAAAAACAAAACAACCCAACAATGAAAAACTCATTTATCCAAATTAGGGGGATTACCCCCCCTTTCCCCCTTTATACTTAACCAATGAACCCCCAAAGCTATTGACAGAAGCACATTATCAAAATGAACCTATATACAAAATTTGAAGAAAATCGGAAAATTCTGCATGAAAAACTCATTTATCTAAATTAGGGGGGGTATCCCCCTTTCCCCCTTTATACTTAACCAATGAACCCCCAAAACAGAAGCACATTATCAAAATGAACCTATATACAAAATTTGAAGAAAATGGGATAATTCTGCATGAAAAACCCATTTATCTAAATTAAGGGGGATTAGCCCCCCTTTCCCCCTTTATACTTAACCAATGAACCCCCAAAACTATTCAGAGAAGCGCATTATCACAATGAACCTATATACAAAATTTGAAGAAAATCGGATAATTCTGCATGAAAAACTCATTTATCTAAATTAGGGGGGGGTTACCCCCCCCCCCTTGCCCTCTTTATACTTAACCAATGAACCCCCAAAACTATTGATAGAAGCACATTATCAAAATGAACCTATATACAAAATTTGAAGAAAATCGGATAATTCTGCATGAAAAACTCATTTATCTAAATTAGGGGGGGGGGGTATCCCCCCTTTCCCCCTTTATACTAAACCAATGAAGCCCCAAAACTATTGACAGAAGCACATTATCAAAATGAACCTATATACAAAATTTGAAGAAAATGGGATAATTCTGCATGAAAAACCCATTTATCTAAATTATGGGGGGTTAGCCCCCCGTTTCCCCCCTTTATGCTTAACCACTGAACCTCCAAAACTAATCAGGGAAGCGCCTTATCACAAGGAACCTATAAACAAAATTTAAAGTAAAACGGTTAGTTCTATCAAGAGTTATCGCGTGACGTACATACATACATACATACATACATACATACGTACGTACATACAGAACCGGCGGGCACATAAGTTCTCAGGCTTTGATAGCCTGTGAGCTAAAAAATCTAATCTAGGCATACAATTTACAATACTTATTTGTTATAGGGGCTTTTATATAACTCAGCCTTAAGAAAGTGTCATTTCACATCAAATATTATAAACAATTACGAAAATGAATTGGTGACCAATGTCGTGTCTGAAACACAATTATGTTGGGCTTTTGTTTTATTCTTAATTTTTAATTAATTAATCAGTTATCTTAATTAACATTGTTGTTGCAAAATATGAATGTCTAGTAATGCCAAAATTGATTATAAATTAGATTAGTTAACTAACATAATTAACAAACACCTGCTAAAATGCAAAATGTACCAAAACTGTATCATAACAGTAATTCGCGATTGTATTCCCAACATGAATCAACAGGTACGTTGATAGTAGATGTGTAACTGACGGAGTATAATCAAATGCATCTAAATATTTCGTTAAGTGTTTCGAGGTAGGAAGTAGCACAGGTGAAAAATTTTACAATATGAACTTTACACATAAAGATTAGTTATTAAAATATCCGTAGCGAAGGATATGATAACGGTGCCAATATAGCAGGTTTCAGCGCAAGAGTGCAACAAATCCTACAGAAAAGTTCTTGACTTTATTTACATGGGCATGTCACAAGCACAGCATAGTTTTGAGAGACATTCACAGGACATGTTCATATGAAAATATTCAAATCTTTTCTTTGGAAAGATTTGAATGAACAATCATTATTGCATCATCTACAAAAAGATGAACAGATTAGAAAATATGCTGCATGTTTTACATGCTGAGTTTTGCATGTCTGTAGACATGTCTGTTTACATGTCTTTCTAAGTTTTACATGTTCATGCTGAGTTTTACATGTCTGTAAAACTTTCTCTGAAAAAGAATGGGGATGTTGAATGGAAAGTATGAAAGCTGTATGATAACAAGCTATTGAACTTTTCAATGTCTGTTGTACATGTTGTACGTGCAATGTCTATTGTACTTGTTTTACATGTATGTTTATATGCCCATCTAAGTTTTACAAGTGTAATAAGGTGCTGAGTTTTACTTGTCACT
The DNA here is from genome assembly GCA_963931845.1 of Maratus michaelseni. Taxonomy (NCBI): domain Eukaryota; kingdom Metazoa; phylum Arthropoda; class Arachnida; order Araneae; family Salticidae; genus Maratus; species Maratus michaelseni. Next base: position 676,780 of record OZ007599.1, read on the forward strand.
AAAACTCTCTGTCTGAAACACGATGGGGATGTTGAATGGAAAGTATAAAATCTGTACGATACCAAGCTGCTGAACTTTGGAATACTCTAGAAGAATTGTAGGAAGCACTAGTGATGCTGAAGGAAAAATAAATAATTCATTATTAGTTAGTCAAATGGTAAATTATAAATTTCTAGCCTCACTTGTTTTCTGGTACTCCTTACACCATGGGATACCATGGATGTTGCCACAAGACTTTTTTATTCCAAATGCTTTGTAACTAATAAAGGCAAAATTTTTGATGAATTCTTGATTGACGCTAGTAATCTTGCCAAAGACCTAGGTATTCAAGATTCGAAGTAAGTGCAAAATTGCAAAATAATAATAGCAAAATTGTTTTATTATAAAACTGTAGATGGATGAATCTTTGGCAAATCCGAAAACAGTCTTTTGAGTGCAATGCTTTATTAGCCACACACAGGGTGGCTTATTCTTTCAATCTCTATCATTTTTCATGTTTATGAAAAGTCACAGCAATCCATCGTTGCCACAGATTAATCTCGGAAAATGAAACATTTGAAGTTACTTAAAAAATTAATAACTCGAAAAGTATTTGTCACAAAATTGTTTTACAAACTGCGGTAGAATGGTAAAAAATTGTATTTTTCTTGATATAAATTTCAAATCTAATGATTATGTCGTTTTTCAAATATTAGATTTCAAAAATTACAAAACTTCACAATGGAGTACCGTAGCGAAACTTTTACGCGTAAAAAGATAATGATAAAGGCATTGTGGCTCGACGTGTATCGTGTATACTGGCCATAGCATGAGTAACGAATTATAGTAAACTTATTATTCTGTTAAAATACAAAAGTGAATTATGTATATACATTTTTAAAAAATAAAGAAAAACATTTTATCACAAACATCAACAAAATTTTTTCTTCTATTTATTCCCTTATTCCAAAGATATCGTTTTATCGTCTGCTGCCATAGCAACATGAATTAAATTTCATTAAAAAAAATTGCTCAGTGGTAGAAAAATATTTTTCTAAATCGAATGGTTATTGAACAACTCAACACTTTAACAGGGTAATTTTTATTTGTTATTTAGATATTTTAAAATTGTTTGTTGTCATTGCGTTTTTATTCTGAGTTACAGCTAGTTTATTTATTTTTTAAATAAAAGCCGTGTGTGGCAATCTATATTCGGCCTTATAACAGAATTTTCCCCTCTTGTCTAATTCTTTTCTCAAATTTTCAGGACCTGCTAAAGGACACCATAAGAAAATGTATAGCAGGTCTAAAAGTGAAGTTGACATATTAGAGCTGTCCCAAAACATTTTCTGATATAGATGAATACATGCTTTGTGAAGAAATGGAAGCATTAAACTCAATTCTATCATTAAAGATTCAAAATAGCATTTAAATTCTTGAATTCATTGCTTGCTACAACAGATCTATGGCATTTAGAAATTTATTTATTTCTATTTTTTTGTCTAGTGTCTGTGGCATTTGGAGAAAGGAGTTTTTCTACGATCAAACTTATTTGGTATCACCCAATTAGCAAGAACGTTTAAAGAAATTTAGCAATGCAATTATGTCCGTTGAATCTCACATTAACAGGAGTTTAAATTTCGACAAAATTCTCAAAGAAAACAAACTTTCTCATAATTAAAGGCAATGATAACGGCTCGTTTTTCATTTATAGTTTTGGAATATTAAATGATTTTTAGAAGTTCATTTCTAACAGAGAACTTAAATTCTATTTTTTCCCTAAACAAAAATAAATTAATACTTTTAATAAATCACTTCATAGTCACTAGAACAAGTGGTATTAAAACTATTCAACTTTTCAGAGATGGTATAAAAATGCTTTCGGTTTGTAGGCTTACATCATGTATAGAATATTATATTGCAGTATACACCCGTTAGGTGTACAGAATGTTTAAGCGTACATTTTGATTGCTTTCTATTCTACTAGAGATGCATAGTCTAGAATGGATTTTGTATGTAATTTTATGATTCTCAGATGTGCACAACAAGATGAAATCAAAATTTTGCTGAAGTAGCAACTCAAGAACATGAACCTAATTGGCAACGAGAAAAAGGTGAACGGTTGATCAAGAACTGTTAATAAATGTTACTTTTATCTTATTCAAATGTTACCTAAAACTGTTACTTTTAGAGATTCAATTCCAAATGTTCCTCTTTAATATCAAAATCCATTTACGTCAAAATAGTGATTTTTTTAAGTTACAAAATTAAAATTTTTAAACAGCCTTGCTAAAAGTTACATTAAAAAAACGCTCTGTGTGCAACTTTCTCTGATACAAGTAAAACATTAAAAACTTTCTCTATTACCAGAACTTTACTTTCTCCATAAAATTTTGAATGTAGATTTTAATGTTTTAACATTAAAACACTGTCCTGCGATCAAAATTTTCCTAGTTATGACACTTTGCATGTTATGGTTTCTCTGATTTTTATGGTACTAAAAATGGGAAAATACATTTATAAGTCCAGAAAAAGGCTGAAAATTAATAAAATTAAAGTACCATAACTCAGTAAGCTGTGATGGTAAAAGAATGGAATTTTTACTGTTTTAATTTTTAGAGCATGGAGAATATATAATTTAAGCACCAATGGAACGTATCAAAATTTAAATTTCGTAACTTTAAAAAAACTATTTTGATTGAAAAATAACTATTGACTTTTGATATGATGATGAACAATTCAATCCTGTAATTTTTGTAATTGGAACTACTCCCCTAAAATGAACGGTTTAGAAATTAGCTATTGGTCAACGATAAGAAGGGACACCTAATATATATGTCGTAGGCTAATTGAAGAATCATCTTCCTTTCACCAATCAGCCTGATGCTTTTCAGGCTTAATGGAAAGATCCTAGAGAGCGTTAGGCTAATTGAAAAAGGCCACTTGTTTCATAGTCAACCAGGTTTTGACCAGCTGTTTGTACAAATATTGGGTTGTACACGACCCGAACCTGAAAATTTTTTTTTGAAATCAACCGGAAACCCGACAAAAAAAAAATCCATCGAATCGTAACCCGATCCGAACAGGAAAAAAGCATTCCGTCAACAAATTTCCGTCCAAATTATGAAAAGAATTTCGGACTAGCACTAGAATCAGACACCCTGTATTTTTGACTAACAAGAATGAATTAGGACCCCTAGTTTACTATCACACCATCACGTATATCCAAAAACGGTTGACTCATACTGTATAAAAACGATTGAAGTGATGCTCACATGTGTGTGTATCTAATCACTATATGGAAATATTATTTCTTTTGATGCAATAAATCAGTACACAAGTAAATTGAATTTTGTTCCTATTATATTTGATGAAAAATGAATGGATAGGTTTGTGTATTGATCTTTATCGGGTATCCTACTAATTAAGGGGGGGGGGAGATAATTAGGGGGAAAGGGTGATTCCTGAAATGGTAGTCGGAAGATGAATTTAATGCATTCCTTTGCCTAGAGATCATTTCTAACACTATTTGGAACTATTCTTTGTCTATCTATGATCAGTTAAAATGTTAGATTTTAAATTGAGGGTAGAAATCCCGTAAAATATCTTAAACTCAAATTTTCTGTGATATTTGGATCAACAAAAGTAGTATATATTTGGCAGTTCCACATCACCTGAGTCGAGCAGGTGGAAGGTGGAAGGTGCAGGTGGAGCAGGTGGAGGTGCAGGTGGAGCACAGGTGGACAGGTGGAGTAGCGGCGGAGCAGGTGAAGGTGGCGATAAGAGCATGAGCACTGATAAGAACAGAGGGTTCGTTGGGAGGGGGGTGCGATAAGGATTTCTACTATAAGATAAGGGGATTATTTTAATGAGTTTTAATTGGGGAACTTAGAAATTTTTCGAAGCATTTTTTTTCCGCCTAGAAATATCTATTGCAGTACAAGGTGAATTTTAACGAATTACAAATTTTAATTAATTTTAATTGCGAGACTTAGAAATTTTTCGAAGCAATTTTTTTTCGGTTTGTGGCAAAAATATGAATTAAAAATGGTCATTAATTAATTTTAATTGAGGAACTTAGAAATTTTTCGAAGCCATTTTTTTTTCAACTAGAGTACGCAGTTTGAATATGAGTGTATGCAGTAGAAGTGAATGAATAATTAAAAATAATAATTAAAAAGGGTCATTAATTAATTTTAATTGGGGAACTTAAGAATTTTCGCGAGATTTTTTTTTTCAACGAGAGTAGGGTATTTGATATACACGTTAGTGGAGAATTTTAAAAGTCAATAATGGTTTAATTAAAAATGGTGATTAATTTTAATTGGAGAACTTAGACATTTTTCGAAGCAAATATTTTTTCAACGAGAGTAGGCTATTTGTTATACATGTTAGAGTATATTACAGGTGAATTTTAAAAGTCAATAATGATTTAATTAAAAAGGGAGATTAATTAATTTTAATTGAAGAACTTAAGAAATTTTGGCGAGATTTTTTTTCCCTCAACGAGAGTACGCAGTTTGCATGTGCAGTAGAATGGTAGATGCTAGTAATTAAAAAGGGTCATTAATTAATTTTAATTTGCGGACTTCAACATTTTTGGGGCAAATAGGCGCGTTTTAATGAATTCGATACAGGTTGTGGTAAAAAATATAGGGTCTCGTATGAAGTATACTGTATTCAATTTAATAGCTCCCCCCTCCCCCTTCCCCTCTCCACTTTTTTTACCCAGAGGGCCCCTTCGATATACTAACAATACGCACTTCAAAAAATACAGATTGGTACAAAAGAAGAATTTTAACGTATATATAAAAGTGTAAATAAACAAGAATGAAAAATCATGCGTAGCGGTATAGTTTATGAATCACTTTCCAACATTGTCGAAGTGTTATATGAACAAAACATAATTTTACCATCGAGTGCATAGCGAACCGATCCCCTTTTTAATAAAAAGGCGTCCTTCACAAAAATCCAATTATGCATAAGAACCCTTCCTAAAATCAGATAATTTACACCTTACCTTTTTTTTTTCAATTCAAGTTAGGCTAAAAGTACAGCTTACGCATCGATAGGTTCAAAATACAGGGACCCTTCGAAGTGTGAACTCGCATTAGACTATAGGCACCCTTCATAAAATAAATGAGATACATGCCCTATTCGAATAAAAAAATCCCTTCACAAAAACTGTAGGGTTCCCTTTTGGAATAAAAAGACGCCCTTCACAAAAATCCAATTATGCATAAGAACCCTTCCTAAAATCAGGTAATTTATACCTTACCCTTTTTTTTCAATTCAAGTTAGGCTAAAAGTACAACTTACACATCGATATGTACAAAATATAGAAATCCTTCGAAAGAAACTTTGAAAAGTTATAGATATTAAGCTACCTTCACAAAATAATAAAACCGTATTCGAATCCCAGCGGCCTTCACAAAATCAATCCAATAGATTCACGTTATTTTATGGCGACAGAAATACGAGAGACCTTGATTGAGATTGGTTTTAATTAAATAGGTTAATGAATCTTATTCGATACAAGTCATACTAAAATAGAAATTACACTAAAAATACAGAGTCCCCTATAATATATATGAATTACACTGCACTAAATTTAATAGCACCTTCCCCTATTTTCATAGAAATGGCTTCATTATAATTTAGGCTAACAATACGCTCTTCAAAAAAATGCATAGTGACACACAAGAAGGATAAGAATTCGATATGTACTACTACTTAAGTAAAATATAATTTCTCTTAAAATAAAATATATTAACAAGTCCTGCAAAAATATATTGACAAGACATAAACTATTAATACATGATTTAAAACATATTGATTATACAAAACATATATATAGAAATATACATAAAAATTTATCGTTACCTAAAAATTTCAAGCATGATTTACTAGACTTCACCCAAATTCAACTAGATTCTTCACCACGTGGTTTGATGACATCACTGATCGCGATAACATTCTAGAAAAGATTCACTGATAACAACACATTTCAATTCATTTCCTATAAAGCAAGTATAAGAGTTGGTTGTAAGGTCTAGGTATGTAGTAGTTTAGTAGTAATATATTTTTAAAGTACTTTTTATTATGTGTTAAAAGAAATGGTTATTTCTTCTTTACGTAGGGTAGACAAAATTAAAACATAAAATATTAAATTTAATCTTTAGTAATATAAATACTTACACCTACAGAAACGCAGACATCCTTTTAGTTATATTCATGCAGACTTTAAGTTATATCACATATGTTCTTTCTTTTACCATGACACATATGGATTTTTTTTTAAATGTATGTCACGTGACTATCTAAAGCGAGATTGATACTTAAAACCATTAATATATATGAATTCTTTCGTATAGCTCTGTATAGATGCTACTGACCAAATATATATTTATATATACTAAAATCTGTAAAGTTTTAAAATGCTTCAATGATTATTCAATGAAAAATACTAACTATGAAATATTAATTAAGATATATGCTAATGTTTAAACTTAAAAAAATTTGGGGATAAGAGATAGATTCATTAACCTATTTAATTAAAACCTAATTCGATACAAGTCTTGTTAAAACAGAGATTATAGTTAAAATACACATTAATTATACTGCATTAATGCGCTACCTCACCTATATTATCACAGAAATACCTTCGATAAAATTTAGACTAACAATACGCACCTAAAAAATATATACAGAGTACCCAGAAAATGATAGGAATGAATGAAAAATTTTAACGTAAATTATAAAATAGGATCTACAATAAGTAACAATAAATAAATATAAAGGAAAAATCATGAGTCATGGTATACTTTATGAAACACTTTCCAATGCTATGGGACTATCGTTAAGAATTTGAAATAAGTGAATTAGATTTAATAATTCATACTGGAAATGTATTTTTAAAAAAAATTAGTAGCTTTGCCTACTTTTAAATCATTCAAGACATATGATGAAGATTTAGCCGCTGTAGAACGACTAAAAACTAGCATTTTAATGAACCGACCATCTATGTTGGATTTTCTATTTTAGAATTATCTAAATATGCATTATTTCCATTATAACTTGATAAAGAATCCTTAACTTATCATATTCAAACACATAATATTTATAAGGATATAGAACAATGTCGTGATTTCTTTAACTTCTCTAAGTATTCAAAACCACATCGTCTAAACCGCGCAAGTTTCGAACCCACAAACATATAATCAGACTTGTCATTTTATAATCACCACGCTAACTACTAGGCCAAGTATGCCCCAGGTTATTCTATAGCCACCACGCCAACCACAGGGCTAAGTGAGCCCCCGCTTATTTTATAGTCACCATGGTTGGTTGGTTGGTTGTATAGGGTTTTATGGCGCAAGGTCCCATTGGGGACAAGCTGCGCCAAAGAAAAAATGTATTAAAAAAATCCACAGAGTCCAATCAGAAAATCATCTGGATGGGGTCACCCATTCAGATATAGTCATACAATATATAAAACAAATATAAAGAAATCTTAAAAAATTGAGGTATAAAAATACAACATTAAGAAATATCACCTGGATGGGGTTACCCCATCCAGCTGTCCAGATAAAAAAGTATAAACTAACATTGTTATATATAAAACATGAAGGGTATATAAAAACTAGATATCAAAATAAAAGCCAGAATGTTTTAAAAAATGAAAGAGTGCCCCATGAGGTGTTTCCCCAATGAGGTTAGTCAAGATTGGTGATGATGAATTAAAATAAATTCTGTACAAGTGCCGGAGGCCTGGACAGTCAGTTAAAAGATGAAAAATAGTCAAGCAATCAAAATGACAGTGTGGACACATGGTTATAGTCACCATGCTAACTATTGGGCTTAGTGAGCCCCCAGGCTAATTTATACACACCATGCTAACTATTGGGCTTAGTGAGCCCCCCAGGCTAATTTATACACACCATGCTAACTATTGGGCTTAGTGAGCCCCCCAGGCTAATTTATACACACCACGCTAACTATTGGGCTGATTGAGCCCCGCTTATTTTATAACCACCACGCTAACCACAGGGCTAAGTGAGCCCCCGCTTATTTTATAGTCACCACGCTAACTACTAGGCCAAGTATGCCCCGTTTATTTTATAGCTACCACGCTAACTACTGGGCTGAGTGACCCCCAGGCTGTTTTATGCCTACCATGATAACTACTGGGCTGATTAAGCCCCAGGTATTTTATAGCCATTACGCTAACTACTGGACTGAGTGAGCCCCAGGTTATTTAGTCACATGAATATGATTTCCAAGGTATATGTCCTAACTTGATTTAGACCATTGCCTATGGTAAGATAAAGCTCGGAATTAAATTGGTAAACTCTATACATTTCCCTCAAAAACTCACTTGTATTTTATTAAATATCTGTAGAAATCAGCATAGTATATTAAAATTATATACATTCTCATTAGTTTATGAATCTACTAACTTATAATATCTATATGGTAACTTGGATTATTAGTATTCACACTTAAACATTTCTTTTGTAGATTTAATATGATAAACACTAACATGAGACTGACTAAACTTTTACCATTTTCATTTAAACTTAGTTTTAGGAAATTTATCTACATAGCTTTAAATTTTTCTGTTTAGTAAGTCTATTATTTCAAAGTATTATTTTTTAGTTCTAATATTCAAAACATATTCATAGCGTTTTACATAGTAGGTATCAAATTAATTTAAAGTCATATTAAAAAAAAATATATACAAATACTATTCTTACTTAACACGCCAGCTAGCTAAGCACCCAATCGTCTCACACCAAGACTCTGAGAAAAGTGAATGCTCGTTCAGGGCCTTATCAGCTAATATAATCAGTGATAAGATTTAAACAAGTGACATGTGACGTCACTGTTTAAGTGATATCACGTGACCATGTAGTATCATTCAATATGTCACCAGTGACGTCAGAGATCCCGTGACTAGGTCATAAAAGAACCAATTACTAATTGCAATTAACAAATTAATTTATCTATATATATATTATACAAATCAATTAGAGGTAAATTGTTAATTGCAATTAGTAATTGGTTCTTTTATGACATAGTCACGTGATCTCTGACGTCACTGGTGACATATTGAATGATACTAAATTAATTTGTTAATTGCAATTAGTAATTGGTTCTTTTATGACCTAGTCACGTGATCTCTGACGTCACTGGTGACATATTGAATGATACCACATGGTCACGTGATATCACTTAAACAGTGACGTCACATGTCACTTGTTTAAATCTTATCACTGATTATATTAGCTGATAAGGCCCTGAACGAGCATTCACTTTTCTCAGAGTCTTGGTGTGAGACGATTGGGTGCTTAGCTAGCTGGCGTGTTAAGTAAGAATAGTATTTGTATATATATTTTTTTTTTAATATGACTTTAAATTAATTTGATACCTACTATGTAAAACGCTATGAATATGTTTTGAATATTAGAACTAAAAAATAATACTTTGAAATAATAGACTTACTAAACAGAAAAATTTAAAGCTATGTAGATAAATTTCCTAAACTAAGTTTAAATGAAAATGGTAAAAGTTTAGTCAGTCTCATGTTAGTGTTTATCATATTAAATCTACAAAATAAATGTTTAAGTGTGAATACTAATAATCCAAGTTACCATATAGATATTATAAGTTAGTAGATTCATAAACTAATGAGAATGTATATAATTTTAATATACTATGCTGATTTCTACAGATATTTAATAAAATACAAGTGAGTTTTTGAGGGAAATGTATAGAGTTTACCAATTTAATTCCGAGCTTTATCTTACCATAGGCAATGGTCTAAATCAAGTTAGGACATATACCTTGGAAATCATATTCATGTGACTAAATAACCTGGGGCTCACTCAGTCCAGTAGTTAGCGTAATGGCTATAAAATACCTGGGGCTTAATCAGCCCAGTAGTTATCATGGTAGGCATAAAACAGCCTGGGGGTCACTCAGCCCAGTAGTTAGCGTGGTAGCTATAAAATAAACGGGGCATACTTGGCCTAGTAGTTAGCGTGGTGACTATAAAATAAGCGGGGGCTCACTTAGCCCTGTGGTTAGCGTGGTGGTTATAAAATAAACGGGGCTCAATCAGCCCTATAGTTAGCGTGGTGTGTATAAATTAGCCTGGGGGGCTCACTAAGCCCAATAGTTAGCATGGTGTGTATAAATTAGCCTGGGGGCTCACTAAGCCCAATAGTTAGCATGGTGACTATAAAATAAGCGGGGGCTCACTTAGCCCTGTGGTTGGCGTGGTGGCTATAGAATAACCTGGGGCATACTTGGCCTAGTAGTTAGCGTGGTGATTTTAAAATGACAAGTCTGATTATATGTTTGTGGGTTCGAAATTTGCGCGGTTTAGACGATGTGGTTTTGAATACTTAGAGAAGTTAAAGAAATCACGACATTGTTCTATATCCTTATAAATATTATGTGTTTGAATATGATAAGTTAAGGATTCTTTATCAAGTTATAATGGAAATAATGCATATTTAGATAATTCTAAAATAGAAAATCCAACATAGATGGTCGGTTCATTAAAATGCTAGTTTTTAGTCGTTCTACAGCGGCTAAATCTTCATCATATGTCTTGAATGATTTAAAAGTAGGCAAAGCTACTAATTTTTTTAAAAAATACATTTCCAGTATGAATTATTAAATCTAATTCACTTATTTCAAATTCTTAACGATAGTCCCATAGCATTGGAAAGTGTTTCATAAAGTATACCATGACTCATGATTTTTCCTTTATATTTATTTATTGTCACTTATTGTAGATCCTATTTTATAATTTACGTTAAAATTTTTCATTCATTCCTATCATTTTCTGGGTACTCTGTATATATTTTTTAGGTGCGTATTGTTAGTCTAAATTTTATCGAAGGTATTTCTGTGATAATATAGGTGAGGTAGCGCATTAATGCAGTATAATTAATGTGTATTTTAACTATAATCTCTGTTTTAACAAGACTTGTATCGAATTAGGTTTTAATTAAATAGGTTAATGAATCTATCTCTTATCCCCAAAATTTTTTAAGTTTAAACATTAGCATATATCTTAATTAATATTTCATAGTTAGTATTTCTCATTGAATAATCATTGAAGCATTTTAAAACTTTACAGATTTTAGTATATATAAATATATATTTGGTCAGTAGCATCTATACAGAGCTATACGAAAGAATTCATATATATTAATGGTTTTAAGTATCAATCTCGCTTTAGATAGTCACGTGACATACATTTAAAAAAAAATCCATATGTGTCATGGTAAAAGAAAGAACATATGTGATATAACTTAAAGTCTGCATGAATATAACTAAAAGGATGTCTGCGTTTCTGTAGGTGTAAGTATTTATATTACTAAAGATTAAATTTAATATTTTATGTTTTAATTTTGTCTACCCTACGTAAAGAAGAAATAACCATTTCTTTTAACACATAATAAAAAGTACTTTAAAAATATATTACTACTAAACTACTACATACCTAGACCTTACAACCAACTCTTATACTTGCTTTATAGGAAATGAATTGAAATGTGTTGTTATCAGTTAATCTTTTCTAGAATGTTATCGCGATCAGTGATGTCATCAAACCACGTGGTGAAGAATCTAGTTGAATTTGGGTGAAGTCTAGTAAATCATGCTTGAAATTTTTAGGTAACGATAAATTTTTATGTATATTTCTATATATATGTTTTGTATAATCAATATGTTTTAAATCATGTATTAATAGTTTATGTCTTGTCAATATATTTTTGCAGGACTTGTTAATATATTTTATTTTAAGAGAAATTATATTTTACTTAAGTAGTAGTACATATCGAATTCTTATCCTTCTTGTGTGTCACTATGCATTTTTTTGAAGAGCGTATTGTTAGCCTAAATTATAATGAAGCCATTTCTATGAAAATAGGGGAAGGTGCTATTAAATTTAGTGCAGTGTAATTCATATATATTATAGGGGACTCTGTATTTTTAGTGTAATTTCTATTTTAGTATGACTTGTATCGAATAAGATTCATTAACCTATTTAATTAAAACCAATCTCTTATTCCAAAAATTCTTAAGGCTATCTCTTAATTACTATTTTTAATTTTATTTCTTAGTTATTATTTTTCATTGAATACACAATGAAGCATATATAACGAATCGAGTTGAAGCTATAAAGGATAACAGGAAGGAATTCGTATACATTAACGGTATCAATCTCGCTTTATTATATGAATCTAACTTTGAAAAAATATTTCGAAAACTATAGTATAATATATAAATATATTCATGTATTTTTATAATGTATACAAAATACACTATTTGTAGTTATATATATGTTTAGGAAAAAATTGTCCGTTCTTAAGTCATTTCAAAACAGGTTTCTTCAAACAAACCCCTTCACGAAACTTTTAACTTTAAAACAGGACCCTTCATACAATGTCTCGTCTTAAAAATAGACCTTTCACAAGCATGTTACCCCTCCATTCACAAATTTAAACATTCGAAAGTAAAATCTGACTTACACTAGATGGTAAAATTATATTTAGTTCTTATAATATTGCAATAACGTTGGAAAGGGATTCATGAAATATGTCGCTACACATGATTTTTCGTTCTTGTTTTATTGTTACTTACCGTAGATTCTATTTTATATTAACATTTGAATTCTTCGTATTCTTTTTGTATCATTGTGTATTCTTTGAAGAGTATATTGTTAGCCTAAATTATAACGAGGGGCTTTTTGAGGGAAAAAAGGGGAGGTGGCGACCCTTGGGAGGTATTAAATTTAGTGTAGTAGTATAACTCATACGCGATCCTATATTTTTATAATCTCTATTTTAACAAGACTGGTATCAAATTCATTAAAATCCATCTCTTATCCCAAAAATTCTTAAGGATATCTCTTGATGGCTATTTCTTAGTTATTATTTTTCATTGAAGCATTTTAAAACTTAACAGATTAATAACTATATAAATAATTTCATACATTTGGCTACAAAAAATGTGTCAGAAACTTCGAACATCAGGTATTTCTTATCGTGAGTGATTCATAATCTAAGAAAGGGAACAAGTCAAAGCAAGGTCTTTGCTTATCTGCTAATATGACTCATTGTGATTCACCATTCCTCCGTCTGTTGAGGGGATAAGGGATAGCCTTCGGTTTTTCTTAATTTCATTTCTAAAATATATATTTTGAACTTTAAACTAAAAATACATTCGTGTAAAACTTATTTTTACACCGCATGAATACGTACTCATTTGAAAATGTCAGTCTATTTCTTAAAATATCTGTGGAATCATAGTATTTTTACAGGGTAATATTGTGAAGGGGGGGGGGGCTTTTCATTCAAACAGCGGACCTTGCATTTTTATGAAAGTCTCTCGTATTTCTTATTAAGGTCTCTCGTATTTCTGTCGCCATAAAATAACGTGAATCTATTGGATTGATTTTGTGAAGGCCGCTGGGATTCGAATACGGTTTTATTATTTTGTGTAGGTAGCTTAATATCTATAACTTTTCAAAGTTTCTTTCGAAGGATTTCTATATTTTGTACATATCGATGTGTAAGTTGTACTTTTAGCCTAACTTGAATTGAAAAAAAAGGGTAAGGTATAAATTACCTGATTTTAGGAAGGGTTCTTATGCATAATTGGATTTTTGTGAAGGGCGTCTTTTTATTCCAAAAGGGAACCCTACAGTTTTTGTGAAGGGATTTTTTTAGTCGAATAGGGCATGTATCTCATTTATTTTATGAAGGGTGCCTATAGTCTAATGCGAGTTCACACTTCGAAGGGTCCCTGTATTTTGAACCTATCGATGCGTAAGCTGTACTTTTAGCCTAACTTGAATTGAAAAAAAAAAGGTAAGGTGTAAATTATCTGATTTTAGGAAGGGTTCTTATGCATAATTGGATTTTTGTGAAGGACGCCTTTTTATTAAAAAGGGGATCGGTTCGCTATGCACTCGATGGTAAAATTATGTTTTGTTCATATAACACTTCGACAATGTTGGAAAGTGATTCATAAACTATACCGCTACGCATGATTTTTCATTCTTGTTTATTTACACTTTTATATATACGTTAAAATTCTTCTTTTGTACCAATCTGTATTTTTTGAAGTGCGTATTGTTAGTATATCGAAGGGGCCCTCTGGGTAAAAAAAGTGGAGAGGGGAAGGGGGAGGGGGGAGCTATTAAATTGAATACAGTATACTTCATACGAGACCCTATATTTTTTACCACAACCTGTATCGAATTCATTAAAACGCGCCTGTTTGCCCCAAAAATGTTGAAGTCCGCAAATTAAAATTAATTAATGACCCTTTTTAATTACTAGCATCTACCATTCTACTGCACATGCAAACTGCGTACTCTCGTTGAGGGAAAAAAAATCTCGCCAAAATTTCTTAAGTTCTTCAATTAAAATTAATTAATGTCCCTTTTTATTTAAATCATTATTGACTTTTAAAATTCACCTTTAATATACTCTAACATGTATAACAAATAGCCTACTCTCGTTGAAAAAATATTTGCTTCGAAAAATGTCTAAGTTCTCCAATTAAAATTAATCACCATTTTTAATTAAACCATTATTGACTTTTAAAATTCTCCCCTAACGTGTATATCAAATACCCTACTCTCGTTGAAAAAAAAAATCTCGCGAAAATTCTTAAGTTCCTCAATTAAAATTAATTAATGACCCTTTTTAATTATTATTTTTAATTATTCATTCACTTCTACTGCATACACTCATATTCAAACTGCGTACTCTAGTTGGAAAAAAAATGGCTTCGAAAAATTTCTAAGTTCCTCAATTAAAATTAATTAATGACCATTTTTAATTCATATTTTTGCCACAAACCGAAAAAAAAATTGCTTCGAAAAATTTCTAAGTCTCGCAATTAAAATTAATTAAAATTTGTAATTCGTTAAAATTCACCTTGTACTGCAATAGATATTTCTAGGCGGAAAAAAAATGCTTCGAAAAATTTCTAAGTTCCCCAATTAAAACTCATTAAAATAATCCCCTTATCTTATAGTAGAAATCCTTATCGCACCCCCCTCCCATCGAACCCTCCGTTCTTATCAGTGCTCATGCTCTTATCGCAACCTTCACCTGCTCCGCCGCTACTCCACCTGTCCACCTGTGCTCCACCTGCACCTTCCACCTTCCACCTGCTCGACTCAGGTGATGTGGAACTGCCAAATATATACTACTTTTGTTGATCCAAATATCACAGAAAATTTGAGTTTAAGATATTTTACGGGATTTCTACCCTCAATTTAAAATCTAACATTTTAACTGATCATAGATAGACAAAGAATAGTTCCAAATAGTGTTAGAAATGATCTCTAGGCAAAGGAATGCATTAAATTCATCTTCCGACTACCATTTCAGGAATCACCCTTTCCCCCTAATTATCTCCCCCCCCCTTAATTAGTAGGATACCCGATAAAGATCAATACACAAACCTATCCATTCATTTTTCATCAAATATAATAGGAACAAAATTCAATTTACTTGTGTACTGATTTATTGCATCAAAAGAAATAATATTTCCATATAGTGATTAGATACACACACATGTGAGCATCACTTCAATCGTTTTTATACAGTATGAGTCAACCGTTTTTGGATATACGTGATGGTGTGATAGTAAACTAGGGGTCCTAATTCATTCTTGTTAGTCAAAAATACAGGGTGTCTGATTCTAGTGCTAGTCCGAAATTCTTTTCATAATTTGGACGGAAATTTGTTGACGGAATGTTTTTTTCCTTTTCGGATCGAGTTACGATTCGATGGATTTTTTTTTTGTCGGGTTTCCGGTTGATTTCAAAAAAAAATTTTCAGGTTCGGGTCGTGTACAACCCAATATTTGTACAAACAGCTGGTCAAAACCTGGTTGACTATGAAACAAGTGGCCTTTTTCAATTAGCCTAACGCTCTCTAGGATCTTTCCATTAAGCCTGAAAAGCATCAGGCTGATTGGTGAAAGGAAGATGATTCTTCAATTAGCCTACGACATATATATTAGGTGTCCCTTCTTATCGTTGACCAATAGCTAATTTCTAAACCGTTCATTTTAGGGGAGTAGTTCCAATTACAAAAATTACAGGATTGAATTGTTCATCATCATATCAAAAGTCAATAGTTATTTTTCAATCAAAATAGTTTTTTTAAAGTTACGAAATTTAAATTTTGATACGTTCCATTGGTGCTTAAATTATATATTCTCCATGCTCTAAAAATTAAAACAGTAAAAATTCCATTCTTTTACCATCACAGCTTACTGAGTTATGGTACTTTAATTTTATTAATTTTCAGCCTTTTTCTGGACTTATAAATGTATTTTCCCATTTTTAGTACCATAAAAATCAGAGAAACCATAACATGCAAAGTGTCATAACTAGGAAAATTTTGATCGCAGGACAGTGTTTTAGTGTTAAAACATTAAAATCTACATTCAAAATTTTATGGAGAAAGTAAAGTTCTGGTAATGGAGAAAGTTTTTAATGTTTTACTTGTATCAGAGAAAGTTGCACACAGAGCGTTTATTTAATGTAACTTTTAGCAAGGCTGTTTAAAAATTTTAATTTTGTAACTTAAAAAAATCACTATTTTGACGTAAATGGATTTTGATATTAAAGAGGAACATTTGGAATTGAATCTCTAAAAGTAACAGTTTTAGGTAACATTTGAATAAGATAAAAGTAACATTTATTAACAGTTCTTGATCAACCGTTCACCTTTTTCTCGTTGCCAATTAGGTTCATGTTCTTGAGTTGCTACTTCAGCAAAATTTTGATTTCATCTTGTTGTGCACATCTGAGAATCATAAAATTACATACAAAATCCATTCTAGACTATGCATCTCTAGTAGAATAGAAAGCAATCAAAATGTACGCTTAAACATTCTGTACACCTAACGGGTGTATACTGCAATATAATATTCTATACATGATGTAAGCCTACAAACCGAAAGCATTTTTATACCATCTCTGAAAAGTTGAATAGTTTTAATACCACTTGTTCTAGTGACTATGAAGTGATTTATTAAAAGTATTAATTTATTTTTGTTTAGGGAAAAAATAGAATTTAAGTTCTCTGTTAGAAATGAACTTCTAAAAATCATTTAATATTCCAAAACTATAAATGAAAAACGAGCCGTTATCATTGCCTTTAATTATGAGAATGTTTGTTTTCTTTGAGAATTTTGTCGAAATTTAAACTCCTGTTAATGTGAGATTCAACGGACATAATTGCATTGCTAAATTTCTTTAAACGTTCTTGCTAATTGGGTGATACCAAATAAGTTTGATCGTACAAAAACTCCTTTCTCCAAATGCCACAGACACTAGACAAAAAAATAGAAATAAATAAATTTCTAAATGCCATAGATCTGTTGTAGCAAGCAATGAATTCAAGAATTTAAATGCTATTTTGAATCTTTGCTGATAGAATTGAGTTTAATGCTTCCATTTCTTCACAAAGCATGTATTCATCTATATCAGAAAATGTTTTGGGACAGCTCTACTATGTCAACTAAAAAGCCAAACTGGCAACCCTGTTCCTCACAGAAATTTTATTAGTACTTTTAGTAGGTGAAGAATTCTCATAAAATTTAGTGGTGAAAACTGGCCCATTTTGAAAAGTAATTAAAAATGCATTTTTTTCATAAGAAAATGATGATACTGGGGGAATTTTTTAGACTTTTTATCACTTGAGCTGTTTCACGTGGTGGTTATTGCTAAAATAAAGTTTATGCATTTAGTGCAATTTAAATGGCTGGAAACGTACATAAATAGATTTTACATAAAGCTAAGTTTAGATACTTTACAAGTTTGAATTAGAAAATTTAAAATATTTATGAGAAGTATGTAATTTTATTCTTGTTACAGATATGAAACAGGCACCTTTTTGACAATATATATATTTTTTTTACATGTTTGAAACGTTGTATTGTAACATCTGAGTAAATATTATTCCAATTGGAGTTGTTGCACGACAAAGGGTTAACTTAAAATACAGCCCATTTTATGATAAAAGTAACATAACTCAAAATCTACCACTTTTTATTTCAGAATTGTGACACAGTCGCTATAGTACTTTAACTAACCAAAAATGTCATAGTAGTATGATTTCCTTTTTAAGATCTAAGGCAATCTAGCGGGCACAATAGAAAGTTGAACCATTCGAGATGAATGTTTACTTGGGATGTTAGTGGTAATTCAAAATTCCTGTTGTTTGAGACACAAGTGTGCGATATTTAAGCAATGATTTGAAATAAAAAGAATTCCATTGAAAATATTCGAATCTTAATTTGGATGAAATTTTCTGGTTCTTTCGAAAAAGGAATATCACTTAAATAAGAGGGATAAACTGAGGCTAGAATTGTTTTCTAATGCAATGGAAGACACATGCCTACTTTTCGTTGCAGGAAAAAATGGCTAAATAAGTGGGATAAACTGAGGCTACAATTGTTTTCTAATGCAATGGAAGACACATGCCTACTTTTCGTTGCAGGAAAAAATGGCTAATTTGTTTTTCCGTTTAAATCAATAAAATAAAAAATATATTCTGTCAAGTTTTTATCTTCAACAGTTAACTCTAACTCCCTATTTAGCTGTACAACAAAAAAGGTTTGGAATACTTGAAGATCTTATAACATTTCAGACCGGTTTCGGAGGCATTAGGTTTCCAGTCATCAGTGCAAATGGAATAATGGAATTTTGCTCACATATATAAGAGGTATCGTATCGACATGTGATAGCATCCCATAATAGTAGCAGTAAGAAGAAACCTACAATTTTATTGGTTGATAAACTCTTATTTTTCTAGTATTCATCTGAGAAAATTTATTATTTTTACACTGGTGACGGTAAGCTTAATGTTACAAAACCGGCGTGCAATTTTAGTGGATCTTCTAGTGGTTGTTTTATGTACTATTGCTCAGAACTGTTTTCATATTGACTATTTTTGTTTAGATTCAAATAAATACCACTCGCTGTTAGATGTACCTTTTCAACCTTGAAAAATAGTGTTTTAGGTGTATTTTCTGTATGAGTCAACCCATTCATTTACTCAAAAAAGCTTTACAAGAAGCTAACAATAGCTTTGTTTGCTGAAAAAGGTATTGACGAAAAAGAATGTCAAATTTTATTTCCGGTATACAAGCCGATCCTTGAATTTTCTTTGCGTTTTATTAGTTTAAAAATTAGATTTATGCACCGGAAAATATGAATCAGAAGGTTTGAAAGTTGGTCTGTTTTTCGCCGAACATTAATGGGTAAATTCGGTCTAGCCTGGTAAAATTTTACAAAAGACAAAATAATTGAATTTTTTTTCGAATCTATGATTCACCATTGCTGTAAAGCAGCCTATTTAATTAAACACTGGTACCACACTGCAAGCTTATGTACGAAATGATTATTCATTCATATTGCGTAATACATGTGTCTTGTTTAAAAAAATTTTTAATTCTGTCTTTTTAACTGGATTCAATAGAAAGTTTCTTTCTGCGTAGGATGTAAAAGTTTGTACTGTGTAAAATATGAGATTTTCTATAATCATATAAATTTTAAATTTCAAAAAGTGTTTGCAGTTTCGACCACTATTATAACAGGTGTTATATACATATCTTTATTAGTAAAAGAAAGTTTCGCTCTGTGTATCAGTGTGTGTGTGTGTCTTTCTGTCTGTTTGTCTGCGATGGCTAGAAAAATCTACCGCACCTCTGAAAATTTAGGTGTGGATAGTCCAAGACTCTCCTGATACACCCAAGACTCAGAATTTTAATACTTTAATTACTTACCGAAATATTAATTAAAATCCACAAAGAGATCTCACCAAAAATACGCTTTTTATCTTCGGTTGGTTGGCTGTATACTCCGCAGAAGTAATTAAATAAATCAAGGTAAGGATCATTGCAATTGTGAGTCGAGTGTTCCAAATCGATGGATCACAGATTATATGAATGTAGACAATCAACTTAATTGTTAACCGTTTTCAAATGCTAAAAACTTAATTTTAAAGGATTTTATCGACTTACTAAATGGTAATTAGCTGGGTTAAAGTTTTTTTTTTTTTTTACATGATAGTATGATAGACATTATTAATATAGAAAATTTTATTTAAGCGATTATTGGTTATATTTTCGGGGATGGGGAGGGGTAGCGGTTAATGACTTTTTATTAACTATCACATTCATTTTACTTGACCGCGCGCCACCTGGCGGCGGATTTTTCTTTAATTGACCCTCCTTATTAATAAATCCAAATCTACTGCTCTGATTTCAACAGAACTAATTACATTTAACAAATTTAACATTTTTAGCTTCCCCCGTAGCATTTAATTGTTGTTTTATATAGAGAATACCACTATTTTAGAATAACAGTTTTCGTAAAAATTAAATTTATGTTCCTAATAAAAGTACACAGCTCGTATTCAGTTGATGCATACCAACAGTGAAAGTTACAACAGGGTTTGGCTCTACCGATTTGGTTTTCGATCGTCAAAGTGCCCCGTTTCCATATGCATAGCAACAGTCAAAGTTAGTGATTTGTTGTTGAGCATCTGACCGCGCGCATCCTCGTGGCCCCTCCCTCAAGGTTTTTTCTCTAACTGTGCTTTATTTCCATAACTCAGCTAATAATGTTCAGAACTTCTCCAAACCAGTTTCATTTGGCTAATTTATCATAAAAATCAGCATTCATAGCTTCAGGATGTATTTCTAGAAATCAGTTACCAGTTACCAGTATTTCCGAATTTAAGCGGTCTAAGCCAAATTTCAAATTCAGTTCTTATTTTAACCAAATGAATCAATCTTTAAAGATGTATAATGGTTCTCCTAATTTATCATTTGTTGAAAGGCACTTGAACATCCCCCTCCCCCCGGCTCCTCTCTCAAGGCTTTTTCTCTAACTCTGCCCTGTTTTCATATCTCAACAACTAATTTTCCGATTTCACCGATATTGATTCCAAACATCATATTTATCTTAATAATCAACCTCTATAACATTAAAATAAATTTATGTGTAGCGGGTACCACTATTTCCTAATAACAGTCATAGACAAATTTCTAATTAGGTTCCTAGCTTAACCACACGAACGAATTTTTGAAGATGCATAGTGGTAATCCTAATTAGTCCTTTGCTGAAGGACACTTGAACATCCCCTCTCCGCCGTCTCCTCCTTCATGGTTTCTCTCTGACTATGCCCCGTTTCCATAACTCAGCAACTACCTTTCCGATTTCAACGCAACTGATTCCAAATATCATATTTATCTTAATAATCAATCTCTATAACATTAAAGTAAATTTATGAATAGAGGTTACCACTATTTCCGAATAATAGTTTAAGCCAAATTTGTAATTATCTAGTTTAACCAAACTAACGAATTTTTAAAGATGCATAGTGGTCCTCCTAATTAGTCATTTACTGAAGGGTACTTGAACATCCCCCCCGGCCCCTCTTTCAAGGTTTTTCTCTGACTATGCCCCGTTTCCATAACTCAGCAACTACCTTTCCGATTTCAACGCAATTGATTCCAAATATCATATTTATCTTAATAATCAACCTCTATAACATTAAAGTAAATTTATGAATAGAGGTTACCACTATTTCCGAATAATAGTTTAAGCCAAATTTGTAATTATCTAGTTTAACCAAACTAACGAATTTTTAAAGATGCATAATGGTCCTCCTAATTAGTCCTTTGCTGAAGGACACTTGAACATCCCGTCCCCGCCGTCTCCTCCTTCAAGGTTTTTTCTCTAACTATGCCCCGTTTCCATAACTCAGCAACTATCTTTCCGATTTCAACGCAACTGATTCCAAACATTATAATTAACTTAATAGTCACCCTCTATAACATTAAAGTAAATTTATGAGTAGTAGTTACCACTATTTCCGATTAATAGTTTAAGCCAAATTTGTAATTAAGTTCCTAGCTTAACCACACGAACGAATTTTTAAAGATGCACAGTGTCCTCCTAATTAGTCATTTTCTGAGGGACACTTTAACACCCCCTCCTCCCGGCACCCCCTCAACTTTATTTTCTTTAGCTGTGCGTTATTTCAATAACTCTGTTAATAATATTCCCATCTTCTTGAAAATAGCTCAATTTTGTAGCACACCTACTATACGGTGCCGTAAGCAGGGGGGATCCATGTCAAATGGTCGTTCGGAAAGAGATTCGTTTAGGATGCATGCTCCAGCTGGCGGTGGAAGGTGGAATTGAGAAATTTTCAACTCAGCACGCCCGGTATACTAGACCGAAGCCATCGGAGACCCGAGCCAGAGTTTCGTTTTTTAAGAGATTTGCGGGTCAGGTAGTTATTTCTATTATTATATGCATACACTATTCTACAGGTATCAGTTGTCTCCCAATTTTCAGAAAAAGACAATGCTCTAAACAATTTCCATTCTCGTCTATTCATCTTGGTTTAAGCAGATAATGAGCATTTTGAAAATATTTTCGATTCATTTCACACATTGCTTAAGTTCATTCATTCAATTGGATCTAATATTAAAGACGTTGTGTCACTTTGTTTAGAATATCTTTTCTTGGATGCCCTGTATATATATTCTCTAAAGAAAGAGAAATGCGCACATTTGTAAAATCAAATATTATTCTAGATAAACAGAAGTATAGAACGATACGCTAGAATTTCCCCTCTACTCCTCGCTTGATTTACTATAGGCTAAGATAGAATATTTTCAAGATTTCTATCTTGAATTCAAAATTTTAGAATACCTCACAGGTAAACAAATCTACAGCTTCCACTTCCTTTTCTCGAGCGATCTCTTCTACTACCCCGGAAATTGTACAGGGGTTAATAAAATCATCTCATATCTGTTACAGAAGATGACTCCTTGAGTTACCAAATACTGCTGATGATACCTCTTTTTTCACGCATGGGGGTGTGTCTACATGAAAAAATATACGGTGCAAGATCCAGACTTTCAGGCAACCATCCCCAGTAACATGCAACAGCTGTGTTGGGATCGTTTCTTAAACATACAGATATGGCATGCAAATTAATTTTATTCCTAAACTAACTATTTCCAGGGCTGCACACTAGGAATGGGAAATAGAGATACTTTTGGTTAACAGGTTGCATTGTTCCAATGTTGCCAACCTGTTATTTTTGTAATGTAACTAATCGCTAATTGTCGTAACTAATCGCTATGTATGGTGGTAACGGAAGTTTTAAGTAAAAGGCATGTAAATAGACTGTTTAAAATGATTTTGGGACGTAAGTATAGACGAGGTTTTCCGCTTAGTTGAATCCACATCATTAAAGTCAATTTACAAGGCTAAAACTCAATTTTTGCGCTACAAATATTTACCTAGTTATGATATGATACTTTGAATTTCATGCATTTTCAGCGTTTTCTAGCTCTAAAAACATGATTTTCCCATTTTTGGTGACTAAAACAATGCAAATTCATAAAATTCTAAGTATCATAACTCGGTAAGTTTTGATATAGAAGAATATATTTTTACTATTTTACTTGTTAGAACATGGAAAAACTATTTCTAAATAAAACTTATAGGACAAAGGTATTGTATAAAAATTTAATTTCTGAACTATTTAAAAACTAATTTTACCGTAAATGGATTTTTATATGATGCAAAGCAAAATTTGAGGCATTTTTGAAAGTTGAACTATACTGCTAAAACTAGTGGTGTAGAAATTAGCTATTGGTAAACGATAATTCGTAGAAAAAATGAAATTTGATCCCCGACTTTATTGCGACCTTATCTATCAACGCATATCCAAAGCGAATCCCAGAAGAAAATGGAAATATTATTTACGAGTATACATTTTTAATTAAATGCAATACACCCAACAAGTTTTCCACAGTTTTTTCAAATTAATTACAATTATATTAAACTTAAGTGTCTGCACTAATAATACGATGCTATTTTCTTTCCTTTCTTTTTTTTTACTAAAATAAAATCACAGAAATAAAAATATTTTTCAACTCTCATTTTCAAAAAACGCAGCAAAAAATAAATAAATAAATAAAATAATAAATAAAATAAAATAAAATAAAGTAAAAGCACATGGTCCAAAGAAGAAAATTTGAGCATCTTAATAAAAAGAAAAAAAACTTGAAACTCCATGAGTATATAGCAATATCCCTTTTAATTCCGCTAACCAAAGATGTCTGCCGCACTAACTCAACGAGATCAACCTATTTTCGCAAATCCTTTTCATTCCAAAAAAAACCCTACTGAGTCAAATCATTCTAAAGCAACTGTATGCCTTTCCACATCAAATTGCAATTTTTTGAAGTGTTTTGAAGTGTTAAGTGACTCTTTTATTGCAGTTCTATGTTTAAAATCAACAATAACGGTTACTTGTTATAAAATAACTCTCAAGTTCTATACTGTTCTTTGAAACTGAAACACTTGCAGACATCTGAGAGATAGAAAAGAAGCATTAAGCAGATGTTTTCGCCAATGTTACAATAAGCTTTACCGCTGCCGGACTTTGATTGGTTCTCAACTTCTAAGGTCTAGTTATTCCCTGACTGCCGATAGCACTTATTAGCCATTTATGATTTGGTTGGTTGGTTGGTTGTATGGAGTTTAATGGCACAAGGTCCCATAGGGGACAAGCTGCGCCAAAGAAAAAATATTTTTTTTTTTTATAAACCACAAAATTTAAAATGAACAAAAGTAAAAAAGGAAACAAAGTTTAATGAGAACGCTATCTGGATGGGGTTACCCATCCAGATATAGTCACAAGTGTATAAAACAAATATAAAGAATTCTTAAAAAAGTAATGTACAAAAATACAACATTAAGAAATATCACCTGGATGGGGTTACCCCATCCAGCTGTCCAGATAAAAAAATATAAACTAACATTATTATATATAAAACATGAAGGGTATATAAAAACTAGATATCAAAATAAAACCCAGAATGTTTTAAAAAATGAAAGAGTGCCCCATGAGGTGTTTCCCCAATGAGGTTAGTCAAGATTGGTGATGATGAATTAAAATAAATTCTGTACAAGTGCCGGAGGCCTGGACAGTCAGTTAAAAGATGAAAAATAGTCAAGCAATCAAAATGACAGTGTGGACACATGGGTGTGTCCTCCCGAAGTAAAAGATGTTTATGAGTGATCCTTGAATGTCCAATTCTCAGACGAGTCAGCAGAACATCTGTTTTTCTAGGATAGCTCGGAGGCCAGGTCATGATTGTGGGTTTGATATGGTGCAGCTTATTATTGTATTCTGAATCCCAACTTTCTTGCCATTTTTTATGAATAAAGTGTTTTATAAAGTGTTTAATGTCTGAGAATGGAATTTTATGGTGTAATGGATTAAGAGCAAATTTTGCCGCCTCATCTGCTTTTTCATTTCCAGGAATACCCATGTGTCCAGGTACCCAGCAAAATAAAATATTATGACCACGTCTAGTCAATTTATAATAAAAATCCAGGATGGCTGAGACATACGGATGCTTTTTAAAAGATTTAATTGCGTCAATAGAACTATTTGAGTCAGTATATATGATAAAAGTTGTTTTATGATGATGAGATATATGTAACATGGCTCTCTCTATCGCAATCAGCTCTGCCGTAAAGACTGACATTGAAGAGTGAAGCCGATAACTGAAACTATTGTTATCAATAAAAACCCCGCAACCGACAGTATACCCACTCTTGGAACCATCTGTATAAATGTCATTATAGCTATTATATTTTGCACGATGTGCAGCAAATAATTGTTGGAAAACAGTAGCAGCCAAGTTGTTTTTGTCATAACCTTTAAAAGGATGGAGAGAGGTGATTTTAGGAGGATTCCAAGGAGGGAGCACATGCAAAGGACATTGACTCACCTCAATATTATTCAAAGGACCATTATTGATGATGTCTCTCATTCTGACTCCAAAAGATGGGATGCATGAAGGTCGATGCTGATAAAGAATATCATTGTCAGTATTTAAAAGATAGGTGTGAAGAGGATGACCAGGATGAGAGAGGACACGGTAATATAATTCTAATGAGAGTTTTTCACGAGTCTGGTGTAATGATGGCTCATTACAGTCAACATAGAGACTTAAAATTGGAGACGTACGAAATGCACCAGAGCAGACACGAAGTGCGCTGTGGTGCACAGTGTCAAGTTTTTTAAGAACAGATTTACTGGCAGAACCATAGACCTGGCAGGCATAGTCGATTTTTGTACGGATCACAGCTCTATATATTTTAAGGAGAGCAGTACGGTCAGCTCCCCAAGAAGTATTGGAAAGTACTTTAAGTAGGCAGAGGGATTTTTCGCATTTTGTCCGTAACTGTAAAATATGTGATAAATAAGTAAGTTTGTTGTCAAAAATTAGGCCGAGATAACGAACGTTGTCCACAACAGGAATTTTAGTAGAATCAATAAAAATTTCAGGATCTGGATGCAGACCCCTTCGTCTACAGAAATGCACACAAGATGTTTTGTCATGAGAAATTAAGAAACCATTTTTGTTAGTCCAGCTAAGAATACTTTTGATTGCAATTTGCAGTTGTCTCTCAATAAAACGAATATCCTGTCCTGTACACATAATGTGGAAGTCATCAACATAGAGATCTCCCTTCACAGAAGGAGGAAGTTGTTTAATGATGTCATTAATTTTAATAGCAAAGAGAGTGACACTCAAGACACTGCCCTGAGGTACACCCTCTTCTTGTACATAAAAACTAGATAGGATTCCTCCAATTCGAACTTGAAATCGTCGGATGGCAAGAAAGTTTTTAATAAAAATTGGAAGGTTCCCACGAAAGTCAAGGTTAAAAAGATCGCGAAGAATCCCATAACGCCATGTTCTGTCATAAGCTTTTGCCATGTCAAAAAATACTGAGACCAAATGGTTGCGTTTTAGAAAGGCTGTCCGTATATGATGTTCCAAATGGATTAAATTATCGATAGTTGACCTACCACGTCGAAATCCACTTTGAAATGCAGCAAGGCTATTGTTAGTTTCTAAAATATGGATGAGGCGGCAATTTACCATTTTTTCAAGGAGTTTGCAAAGGCAGCTAGAGAGTGCAATCGGCCTGTAATTATTGGGATTTGTAGCATCTTTTCCTGGTTTGGGAAATGGTATAATTATAGCTCTGCACCAAGCATTAGGAAAAGTCTGCTCCATCCATATCCTATTAAAAAAGGAAAGAAGATTATTCAAGGATAGAGCAGAAAGGTGCTTGAGCATAATGTATGTAATCCCATCGTGACCTGGGGCAGATAAATGGCTGTCTCTCAAGCATTTTATAATCTCTGATTTAAGAAATGGTTCATTATATGCATATGAATGATGAGAATTAAAATTAATCCTGGTTCTTTCAGTTTGTCTTTTGTATGTTAAAAAAGGTTCTGGGTATGAGTCAGAGCATGAAATTGATGCTAGGGTACTCCCTATTGTCTCAGCGATGTTTGTAGGTGATGCGATGGTTTGACCGTTGTATTTTAAAAGAGAAATATGATGATCAGAGTAGACACCCATACATTTTTTGACTTTGTTCCACAGTTCTTTACTTGAGGTATTGGAATTAATGCTTGAGATGTAGTTGATCCAGGATTCACGCTGGCTTTTGCGTCGCACTCTTCTAGCTTCAGCCTTTGCTTTTTTATATGCCATATAGTTAGTATTAGTTGGGTACCTCCGAAATATTCCCCAGGCCTTCTGCTGTTTTTTCTTGGCATTTTGGCAATCACTATTCCACCATGGCTTTCTATGTTTATGTTTAGATGATGTTTTTGGAATGCTGGAATCTGCAGCATTGATAATACATTGAGTAATATTATCAAGCGCATTGTCAATATTCCCCTGTATCATGTCAGCTGTGATATTTGCAAGTGCTGTAAATGTTGGCCAGTTGGC
This sequence comes from Maratus michaelseni, assembly GCA_963931845.1. Lineage (NCBI taxonomy): Eukaryota > Metazoa > Arthropoda > Arachnida > Araneae > Salticidae > Maratus > Maratus michaelseni. The sequence continues at coordinate 704,677 of OZ007599.1, forward strand.
TCTGTCATATATATAACGATTGGTAGAATTGTTACAATCCCTATCAGGAGTAGTCAGTGTAATAAAAGTGGGAAAGTGGTCACTGCCGTGCAGGTCATTAGAGACCCAGAAATTCCAGAATGGATAGAGTATTGGGGAGCAAATTGTAAGGTCTATTGCATGGAAAGTACGGGTTGGCTCATGAAAATAAGTGTGATCACCATTATTGAGCAGGCATAAGCCGTTGTCAGAAATGAATTTTTCAATGACATCACCACGTTGGTTAGAATCATGGTTGCCCCAGAGTTGACTGTGTGCATTAAAATCTCCAATAAGTATGTATGGAGCCGGGAGTTGGAGAAGGAGGTTATCGAGTTGTGCTGATTGAATAGTTTGGTTTGGAGGTAAATAAATGGTGCAGATTGTTATGAGTTGTTTAATATGTACACGGACTGCAACAGCTTGTAGGTTTGTATTTAGAGATATAAAAGAATGAGGTAGATTATTGGAGATGAAAAGAGCCACTCCACCAGTGGCCCTTCCATTAGCTGCAAAATCTTTTCTGTATGTAGTACAGTTACGTAATTTTGCCTTGTCATTGGGTTTTAGATGGGTTTCTTGTACAGCTAAGCATAATGGTTGATGGTCAGATAAGATATTACGGATTTCAGCATGTTTATTATTATAACCACGGCAGTTCCACGATATAATATTAGTCATGATTGATTTTTTAGATAGATATATCAACGTCATTTTGTTCGGAGGAGGTAGACATATCATCTCCTCCATCGTTCAGTTCTGCATCCGATTCTGGATGAAGCTCCACCATGTCTTCATCCCGCATACTCCTCGCATTTATTTTATTTTGATTTGGTTGAGTTTCTTTTTTGGGTGGTTTAATTTTTTTTCTCTTATTAGCTGGGTTTTCGGATGATACAGAGGATTTAATTGTTTGTAGGCCATGTTTTTCTGAGTCAGATCTGCGATTTTGTTTTATTGGTGTAGTTTTCGGGGTATTTTGAGAGGTTTTTATATGGATTGGAATTTTAGGAAACAAGGATTGTGATGACTTTGAAGAAACGTTTTGTGGTGTTTTAGGCGGAAAAGAATTTCCTGATTTAGCCGAAGCCGATTGTGTTGTACCAGAATTAGTAGACATGTTTTCTTTTGTTGTACCAGAATTAGTAGACAGGTTTTCTTTTGTTCTATTAGGATTAGTAGACAGGTTTTCTTTTGTTGTACCAGAATTAGTAGACAGGTTTTCTTTTATTGTTTCTGTCTGAGTGGCTATTGTTTGATATTTTTTATTACCAGTTAATGCAGCCGAGTAAGATATACCTGTGTTTGGTGTGCGAGACTTAACTATTTTCCTTGCTTCTGGATATGAAATATTTTGTTTTGTGCGCACCGTTTGGATCTCTTTCTCAACTTTCCAGATTTCACATGATTTGTAATACGATGGATGATCTTTTTCACAGTTAACACAATGAGCAGGAGCTGTGCAGTTTTCGTTTTCATGTCCTTTTACTCCACATCGAGCACATGCTAGGGTTCCACGGCAGCTATTTTTGGAGTGACCAAATTTCTGACATTTGAAACAGCGCAATGGGTTTGGTATATATGGTCGAATTGGGCAACTTAAGTATCCAGCTTTTATGTGCGTGGGAAGGTTAGGTATATCAAATGTAAGTATTATATGCTTTGTTGGGATGATTTTATTATCTCTTTTAATTGTTATTCTTCGAACTTCTGTAACATGCTGTTCTTTAAGATTTTCAAGTATTTCTGATTCTGAGACATATGTGAGGTCTTGTTCTGAGATGACACCACGTGAGCTATTTAAATAATTATGAGCAGATACAGTAACAGGTATATTTCCAAAGAATTTACATTTCATTATATTTTCAGCTTGACTTGAATTTTTAACTTCAATGAGTAAGTCACCAGATCTTAGTTTTTTAATGGTCTTTGGTTCACCAACAAGACCTTGTATAGCTTTTTGTATTAGGAAAGGTGATTTGAGGACAAAATTGCCTTCAACACATTTTACGATAAAGAAACGTGCATTTCTATATGCCAAATCTGAAAGGCTACAAGCTTTCCTTGCATCATAGGATGCACCTTTATTTTCCAAGTTGGAAGAAAAATTTTCCTCATCTATATCAGCCCAGGATGTATTTGGTTGTGGGGCCTCCACATCGCATATCTTATTTCCTTTAATTGTAGCCATAGTTTAGTTTTTTTTTTTGGAACGCCAGGCGTCGGGCCTGGTCACCGACCCTTCTTCTTAACCTTACTTCTGGGCGCAGGTCTCAAAAGGGCGAAAACTATTATCAACAAACCTCCACGTTTTTCGAACGTTGGATTAAACTCGATAGCATTTCCTAATATCTAGTTCTTTCACATTGGAATCAGGTAGTCAGTAGGTAAGCCTTTACAGCTCTGTCCAACCTACAACCCCTTTCACCGAAAGGCACCAGTCTCCCGGTGTTGGTCCTAACAGCCACCATACAATGTATGGCGTCCTCCGATCACGGAACCGGAATTCGGAAAATGCCCTGCACTCTGGGACTCAAGATCAGCCTAAAAAGGTAGAACCGAGTCGAAGAGATTAAAAAACCTCAGCACCCAGAGTGTCTCACGTGAAAAAAAATAAAAAAATCCACTATTGTATAAAAAAGAAGCTATGTGAGAGAAAACTTAGAAACAAGGTGTATTTTTTGTCTTTTTCACTCTTTTTAAATTTTTTTTTTTTTTTTAAATTCAGGAACAAAAACAATGTTAGTGGAACAAAGTGAACAAAAAAGTTAGTAAAACAATCAAACATGAACAAGAACAAAGAGGTATAACAAACTGAAAAGAGAAGATTAAAAAGTGTGAAACAAAGAAAAAAGGATAGACAACTAAACAGAGAAGAAGGCAGGAAGGGAGAAAGATCGCTCAGGAATCCGGGGTCGCGAAACCCGTAAATACCTAAAGAAGGTATTCCCCTGGGGGTCATTTATGATTTGGAAGGAAGGATATATTTTTTACTCTGGCTTCGGTTGGTTAATCAGGATTTTATTTTTCACTTTCGCTTTCACACTTTCAGAAGCGTTCAAAATAGGACTTTTTTATTTCAAAGTTCATTTTTTAAGCATATTTTTATAAGATAGTAAACAAATTCCAGAAATTTTAATATATTATAATTTGAATATGTATTTCAAAAATATTGTTTTTCAGCTTTTTTTATGAAATAATTTGCAGGTAATACATTCCAAATTTAACAGGGACTTGCTGGTAATCTGTTACAAACTAGTCGGAAGTGCAAATCCCAAAACTTTCTTCTATTTCACACAGGTCTCGCATACACTAAAAGCACCCATTTATATCAAGGTCTACCAGAATCGAAAATTTTATTCAATTCCCTGCATTAGTTCTTCAGATAGGAAAATCGCTAAAATCGTGTAAATCCTGAAAAATGCAGCATGGCAGCGCCACCTGTTGGGAGATTTAGACCAAAACCTAATCAACAACAACTTATGTCAACGTCTAACTGAATCTGAAGTTTGTTGAAAATCCGTGCTTGAAAATCCGTTCTTGAGATATAGCTATCGTGAAAATCATGAAAAAAGTGGCATAGCAGCACCACCTGTTGGGCTATTGACACCAAAACGTAATCAGCATCTATTTATGTCAAGGTCTAACAGAATCTGAAGTTGGATGAAATTCCGTGCATTAGTTCTTGAGATACAGCTATCGTGAAAATCAGGAAAAAATAGCATGGCAGCGCCAACTGTTAGGCTATTTACACCAAAACATAATCAGCATCTATTTATGTCAAGGTCTAACAGAATCTGAAGTTTTATAAAATTCCGTGCATTAGTTCTTGAGATAGAGCGCCCACAAAATTTTTGTAACATACAGACAGACAAGACTCACAGACAGACACACAGACAGACAGACTCACAGACGCACAGACAGACATCTTCTAAAAACATTCAAATCGTGTTCAAGACCTTCTAATACGTATAAATCCATCGAAAACCGGAAGTCGAAAATTTTCATGAATCCAATACTTTTTTCTTGTAAAGATAGTAAAAAATGAACTCTAAAGCAAGAACATTGTTATTTATCCTAATACGTTAAATAATGCACACCCTGTGTATATACTAGTGCTCGCGATTACACGTATAATACGTATAAAACGTATTGTAACCGGTAACGATTTTTAATAGAAATCATATGGAAAAAAGGCTTAACTACGTATACGTTTAAACGTATATAAACGTATAATCGCGAGCACTAATATATACGTGTGTGTATCGTTATATACTTCAGTTAATGTAAAATTGTATTTGGTTTTATAAATTTGCGCATTTCTCTCTCTTTCTAGAATAAATATTCATGAGACATAAGAATATAAATACAGAGTATCGAAGAAAAGGTGTTCTAAAGTACCACACCGCCATTATTACTAGATCCAATTTAATGAGATCTTCGGACGAACTAAAGCAATGTCCGAAATGAATAGAGAATATTTTGAAAATAGCCATCAGCTGCACAAACCAATGACAGGAAATTCTCTAGAACATTGTACGAAAGGTCTTTTTCGACAAATTGGATAATGAAAACTAACACGTCCAACAGGTGGCGACGATGTGGGCTGCATTTTATTCATCGATGGATGGGACTGCTATCGGTGCAAGTTACAACACTACGTCATGGGATGGTGCACGCATTCAAATATTTTGGTGTAAAATTACGGAAATGTGACCAGTATCCGTACCGTAAATTATTTTAACGCACCTATACCGTAAAAAGCACTTTATATTCCGTATATAGTCTTAAAACTATTTGTAATTGTCAATATATATACTGTATGTATATACACTGTATATTAAATCTACAAAAACAACTTTTCAAAAGTAAAAAAAAAAAAAAAAAAAAAAAAAAGTTGTGGCTAAAAAATGGTGTGATATCAAATTTCCAAGCTATTATATTACTTATTCAACTTTTTTCCATTAAATAAGTTATCATATATATAAGTCGAGTGCCTACGTATATGTTAATAGAAATCGTTTTCTCTTGTACTAAATACATCCTAACGAGTTTCTGAAAATTCAATTTTTTTCAAATTATGCATGATGGGCTTGGCGGCCATCTTTGCATATTATTCACAAAATTCTAAGCACCCAAACCGTAGTTAAAATCCGAAGTTCAAAATTGTTATTTAAGCAAATATTTTAAGCTTTTCATTTGTTAGTAGACTTGTATGCTCTGAAAATTGTGTCTTAAGATAATGATGACTTATCTTAAAGATTCATCTTATGGTATATTTTTTAGAGTAATTAATAATTTCAAACTAGTAAAAATCAATTTCTCAAAATATCAGTCTTATCTAATTTATCTGTCCGTAGTTAAAATCTGAAGTTCGAAATTGTTATAAACATATTACATTGCAAACATATTACGCTTTTACTTTAGAAATTTGGGTGCTTAGAAATATGGAAAGATGGCCGTCAAGCCCATCATGCATAATTTGAAGAAAATTGAATTTTCAGAAACTCGTTAGGATGTATTTAGTACAGGAGAAAACGATTTCTTTTAACATATACGTAGGCACTCGACTTATATATATGATAACTTATTTAATGGGAAAAAGTTAAATAAGTAATATAATAGTTTGGAAATTTGATATCACACTATTTTTTAGTCACAACTTTTTTTTTTTCTACGCTTGGCTTTTTTTACTTTTGAAAAGTTGCTTTTGTAGATATCATTTCTTTTTTTTAAAAATAGATTAAACATAATTTAAATAATCTAAACATGAGAAATAATTTAAAATTAGTCTCGTGAAGGTCTCGTCACCAGATCAAGGTTCTAAATTACGAGACCAACTCGAGTAGCGATGGTATAACGTATGGATAGGCGATGCAGCGAGGAAATAGTAAATATCCCAGCATCTCACATCCGTCCGGCATGACTTCGTTACACTGCGCAGTGCTGAACCGCCTCATCAAAAATCAATTAGCAACTGGCCAACTAAGAAAAAGCAATTAAAGCAACAAGACGCACTGAAGCCACGTCGGCCTATAGATTTAACAAACAGATCTTCGCCAAGCGGAGAGCAGGCGAACCTTCGCCCCGTTGCCAGGTATCAACTCGTTAAGCTAGGCAAAAGCCTGGCAGGTAGGGGCCTGGTCATCGGTATAAAAAAAGGGTTAACTAGAAATACCAGTAGATTTTTCAATTAAACTAATTACACTCTTAAAAACAACATACTAAATGTGGCTTGTTATAATATTTGTTATCCTCCGTTAAAAAATATCACTGACTTATCCATGAAATGAATAAAAATGGAATACGTACATAGCGTGTCAGCGCTGCATTTGAAATCAAACGTGATATCACGCTCTTTTATTATTAGCACTAGCGGGCCCCTAGTTTACATCGGGGCCTCGAATCTTGTAAAACCTCGAATAAGATAAACCTCGAACCAAACGAACCTCCGACCTGGTTCCACGCTGACTTCGGCACCGGATAATCCCTTAATTTGCACATCGAATAGTATAAACCTCTAACCAAACGAACCTCCGACACGGGTCCCCGCTGCCTTCGACACCGTATAGCAGTCGTGCTGTGCACGCTGAAGTTCCATCTTCCACCACCAGGTAGCGCAATCTGTTCTATATGAACCTCGGGCACTGAAATCGTTAAGGCTATAGATGTCGAGTCGAATGAGCTATACCCCGTCGTGATCCAGCCCATAGAACCACAGACAGGAAAGTTCCCCCTGGGCATGAAAAAACGAACTAAAATCGGAAAGCTCTATCGATGTCCAGTCGAATGAGCCATACCCCGTCGGGATCCGACCCATAGAAACAGAGATAGGAAAGCGCCCCCTGGTGGTGAAAGCTAATCACGTTTGGGGGGGGGCAAAGTGGGGGGATGAGCACCGGAGATGCATAATAGGATTAAGCTGTCACAGACTTTTCCAACGATGTATCACATGAGGGATATGTGCAAAATTCAGAAAATACCCCCCCCCCCCTGCATAATTTGATTAAGCGTTCACAGACCTTTCCAACGATATATCACATGAGAGGTGTCGGCAAAATTTAGAAAAGTTGGGGGGTGAAAGTAGGAGGATGGACCCCGAAGATACATAATATGAATAAGCGGTCACAGGCCTTTCGAACAATATATCACATGAGTAGTGTCGGAGGGGGCGCAAAATGTGGGGGTGACACCTGTGGTGCATAACATGAATAAGTGGTCACAGAACTTTGTAACGATATGTGACATGACGGATATCGTTAAAATTTAGAGAAGTGCCCCCCCCCCATGTGTAGGCAAAACGCGCTCCGCGCCTCCCTATAATTTTTGACGCGGCTTTATTTTTAAAATTTATGTTAAGTGTTATAAAATATCGTAAAGTTTCAAACAGATAGCCTTTTATACTTCCTAATTTTGTTCACAACCCTCCACATCCGCTCCCCGAAAAGTGACGCGCCATTCTTTTTTATAATTTTTTTATCATGCGTTATAAACTATCTTAAAGTTTAAAACAGATCGCATTGGAATTTAATATATTTGCTGAAATTACTATAATATATAGAATAATAAAGAAATAAACCCTTCTTTAGCTTGTAATAAAGATATGTGAACAATTTTTAGAATTTCTGAAAGCTGATTTTTATTTATTTATTTATCTATTTATATATTTTTTGTTTATTTATTTATTTATTTATTTTTGCGTTGCCCTGTGCATGTTTGGAATTTCTTAGCAATTTCTTAGATTTACATTATTTTATTCAATTAAACATTGTACTGTTACAATAAATTTAAATGGAAACTTCACTTCTAAAACAAAAATAATTTAACACCTGGATTTCATTAATTTATAGGAAAATGACGTGAAAGGTATTTCTGCGAACGACTGCCTGTCCTTTACCGTGTTTTTTTTTCTTTAGAAATAAATGAATCACATTTAATTCATTTCAAAAATTTTGTTTACTTCTGGAAAGAAATTTTAAATGCCGATAACTCTTAATGTGTACATTTTAGAAGGTACATCTTCCCTCAAAAACTAATTTTTTTTTAAAGATCTTTCTAAAAACGTAAATTATATATTTAAAACATAAACACTACGTCTGATTACTTTATTTTACAATATTATAAGAACACGCATTTTATCAGACAATTAAATACACTAAAAAAACATGAGTGAAATATTGACCTGGGCCAGGACTCGAACCTTGGACCTTATGCGTACCGTGCTGACGCTCTGCGCCTGAGCCACCCAGAACGATATCCTTGACCGGCAATTTCCCATACTTATTCATGTTGGAAACAGTCATCTGCCATAGTTTGCAGTCATATTTAATTGTCTGATAAAATGTGTGTTCTTATAATTATGAAGTTTTATTTAAAAAAAAAATATCTTCAGAAGAAAATGGCTGACTTGCAGATGAAATGTGATGTGGTTATAACTTGTAACTGATTTGTGCTATTATAATACAGATAGTACATGGTCGTTGGCGGGTTTTATCTCTGTTTTGGCATAATTTTTTAATCGCCAAGTTAATAAACAGTTTTTTGCTAATTAAGGATAGAAAATATTTTTTTACACTGGATTTTAGAAAAGCACATAGATTACGTAATTACTTGTCCAAAAATGCAATCCTTTTTTTATTCTGCCCAATATTAAGATCTGTAGGTTGTTTGAAAAAAAAAGTTTGACGAAGAAAAAAGTGATCATTTTAAGTAACTCGGCGTTTTTTTTAAAAATCTATATCTCTGTTTATAAATCACTTATGAAGATGAGTTTGGTCTTAAATTGAAGAAATTCTTCATTAGATTCTTCTAGTTTTCGTTTTTTTTCTGCGACGCCTGGTTTATTTGATATCTGATATTTTAATCTGGCATGTTTTGTCGATTTAACATTGCAAAGTTGTTTTCTGTAAGTAAGCAGTAGCGGTAGCGGTTCAGTTCTTGGCGTTGTTTGTGTGGCGTTTTTTTTAAAGCTTGGCTTGGCAGAGCGACCGCTCTGCTTGATATCCTCTTTAATAAAAAGCTTTGCGTTGCTGACGACTGGGATTTTTGATAATCGTTGCCACAGATTGATCACGGAAAATGAAACATTTGAAGTTACTGAAAATATTAATAGTTCGAAAAGTATTTGTCAGAAAATTGTTAGACAAATCCTCTTTAATAAAAAGCTATGCGTTGCTAACGACTGGGATTTTTGATAATCGTTGCCACAGATTTATCTCGGAAAATGAAACATTTGAAGTTACTGAAAAAATTAATAACTCGAAAAGCATTTGTCAGAAAATAGTTAGACAAACTTAGTTAGAAAGATAAAAAATTGTATTTTTATTGATATAAATTTGAAATCTAATGATTATGCCGTTTTTCAAATATTGAATTTCAAAAATTACCAAATTTCACAATGGAGTATACCATAGCGAAATCTTCACGCGTAAAAAGATAATGATAACGGCATGTGTCCTGACGTATACTGGCTATAACACGAGTCACAAATTATAGCAGCCTTACTATTCTCTTAAAATATTAACGTGAATTATGATGCCACGAGCGCACGATTTTTGTTTAATTTTAATATAATCATCTTAGAAACAAGGTTTTGGAATTTTTTTTCGAATGGGACTAATAAATTGGCCAATACTGTATATTATTTTAAGTTTAAAAGAAGAAAGATGGGGAAGCACTTTATATTATTTAGGTTTCCTCAGGAACTTTTGGTCAGAATGGAAAGTTTAATATATCAAAACGTCAGAAATTAAATCGACATTAAATCGGCAATAACTATAACGTTTGGATAGATTATCATATAAAAATATAAAATCATTCAACATTGATTTTAGGTATTTTTAAGGTTATTATCACGGGCCCGGGCAACGCCGGGCATGTCAGCTAGTGCGGTATATGCACTGTCAAAGCATTTGAAATTGATAAATATACAGTAAACTAAATACCACTGTATTATAACTTTCGAAATATAGGGACAGTGCAAACGCATCCCAGGAAATCCCTCAATAGTGCAATGAGAAATCCTTGCTCGGGGTACATTTCTAGTGCATAAAGTCATGCCCCGATGCCAAATAAGCATGAATTTAACAATGAAGGTAAAAGATATATTTAAACATTGCTTTCATTTTAAATTGGTGCAAAATATTTTTACAATAACAATTTAGATAATAGTTAGGGGTAGATATGCCTCCTATTTACCAGCAAACGTAAAATAACTTTTTACGGTATGTACAATAAAATGCACTGAAATTTTAGGATTTTTTTCACAGTACATCATGTATTAGGACGATGAAATGTTTTTTGGAGCCGGCCATTCAATAGACACCTTTTAGCTCCTGTGATTTTTTTGAAGTATCAGAGTCCAACACATTGTAGGACCTAATAAATACCAATATACACGGTGATTCAAAAAAACGTGGACAAAATGACATGGTAGATCAGTCATACAATAAGGATGAAAAATCGCATAGGAACAGAGTGTCGCAAACGTCTGTAGAGAGCGCTAGAGCCACGAGAGGGCATTGCGATACAAACGCAAGCTGAGCAAACGGAGATTGTCTTCATTCGAGCAGTGGATGCGTTGGGAGTAACATGGCTAGTTACACGCATCGCGAAATGCAATTAATTTACGGCACAGCCAACTGCAATTGACGAGAAGCCTTGGGAATGTATCGTGAGCAATATCCTGGTAGAAAGGTGCCTAGCCGCTCATTCTTTGCCACTCTGTATCGACGAATGTGTGAAACCGGCTCGTTTCACGTGCACAAGCCGGATGCTGGTCGCCAACGAATAACTCGGACAGTTGATGCTGAAGAAAGAGTTGTCCAAGAACTCCAGAGTAATCCTTCAACAAGTACAGGAGTTATATCCCGAACGACCCATATCCCCCAAGCTACCGTCAGGCGCATTGTACACGACGAAGGACTACATCCTTATCATTTACAACGCGTCCAGGCACTGGAACCAAGAGACTACAACAATCGTATTGATTTTGCGCGGTGGTTTTTGCAAGAAATTGTAGCAGACCAACACTTCGCAGCAAGTGTTCTCTTCATGGATGAGGCTGCGTTCTCATTAGAGGGTGTGATGAACTTTCACAACCTGCATACGTGAGCGGATGAAAACCCGTATGCTACACGTCCGCACGGCGCACAACAAAAATGTTCCGTTAACGTGAGGGCTGGCATTGTAGGCGACTGTTTACTTGGGCCGCACATTCTCCCAGAAAGACTTAACGGTTCGATTTATCTAACGTTCTTGCAAGTGGTTCTGCCAGAAATGCTCAATGATACTTCGATGCCTATTCGTCGACACATTCGATTTCAACACGACAGAGCTCCTGCGAATTTCAGCACAGACGTCAGAGCACATCTGCAGGCTACTTTTTCTGGCGGCTGGATTGGTCGCGGTGGACCAATCGCATGGCCATCACGATCACCAGACCTGCCTCTTTTGATTTTCCTTGTGGGGATTTTTAAAAGGACTTGTGTATGAAACACCTGTTGCAGCGCCGGAAGACTTGGTAGGCAGAATCGTTGTAGCAGCAGGATGTGCTCGAGATACATCTGGTATCTTTGAGAAGGTGCGCCGTTCCATGCAACGTAGATGCCAGGCTTGTCTCGATGCATCTGGCAAAAACTTTGAGCATCTGCTGTAGGCTCAACATTTGGCTTGCATTTGTCGCATGTGAGTGAGTAATTATCAATAAAATGATCTGTAATGGTTTTGTTTCTTTTCTTTTTGTTATGTATTATTTTATTATATTTGTTATGTATTATTTTATTTTTCCCTCTGTTCCTATGCGATTTTTGATCCTTATTGTATGACTGATCTACCATGTCATTTTGTCCACGCTCTTTTAAATCACCCTGTAGACCGAATATTGACCACCATAAACAAGAAAGTATAAAAAGAGAAAAAGAAGTATTGCAAAATGTTCTAGCCAATTTATCTGTTCGTTGGTTTTTGAAGATGGTGATCATTTAAAAAATCTTTTCTATTAACGTTTCTCATTACTTAAGATCTCAGTAAATTTGATCAAGTAATAACGACGTTGTTTCTTTTTACCTTTTCTTGTACACACTTGTCTGTATAAGGCGTATATATTTAAAGAATATTTTAATTACATAAGTTTTGAATGACAGTTAATTTGTAAAATGTTACTACACATCATTGAAATTGATATTCTAGCACGTAAGAATAGTGGGAATTGCTTACTAAATAGATTTCAAAAATGTTGTTTCCCGTCACAGGTTCAACTGTTGACTTTTCAGTGATTTTTTAAGGAGTCAAAGATATAAGGAATCACATGGGGAGGTATTTAGGGCTGTACGGATGATGTTTGAACAATTCCCAATGAAATGTTTTCAACAAATCGAGAGTTTTCTTAGTCACATGTGGCCTAGAGTTATCCCATTCCTTTTGAGGGATTCCATCTGCCCTTGTTTTTGATAGTCTGTTCCAGCTTCAGCAACGTGTTGCAATTCCACGAAGAATTTGAATAACAGCTATTTGCGCTGATTTGGAAGATATCCACAACTGAGAAAGTAGAAGGCGATGCCATTATCTGCTATTGCAAATTGGGAAAACACCACTTTGATTAGGTACAACGCCACTACAGTAAAAGTTTCCTTTTTTTAGCAGTCCAGTTACATAAAGAAATAGACATGCATATATTGACATCAAGATACATTTCTTTCTCATTCTCTCTCTGCGTGTGTGTTTGTTTATCATAGAAATTCGACAGAGTTTCTCGCCAAGCATAAGAAACAGCAAGCAATTTGAATAACAGCTATTTGCGCTGATTTGGAAGATTTCCACAACTGAGAAAGTAGAAGGCGATGCTGTTATCGGCTATTGCAAATTGGGGAAAAGACCACTTTGATTAGGTACAACGCCACTACAGTAAAAGTTTATTAAATTTTATCTGCTTAGTAGAAGGCGATGCCGTAAAGGAAGGGAATTTCCGCCAATGGATGCCAAACGATTTTACAAAACATTTTTAGCACTCTGTCTAGTTTATATTTTGCGGACGGGACAAAACGGGTTTTTGACACATCTATATCTCGGTTGGTTGGTTGGTTGTATAATTTTTAATGGCGCAAGGTCCCATTGGGGACAGGCTGCGCCAAAGTAAAAGTTAAGAAAAAGCTAAAAATTTAAGAGATTCACAACAAAACCAAAAACATCTATATCTCGCGTTCTATTTATGATAGAAACAAAATTCTTGATTCTATGGAATGGGGCGTTCCAAGTGACTCAGAAATCAAAAGTAAAGCAAAATCCGACGAATAGGTTTTTAGTAAATGCGATTTTAAAGGTGCTGTTTTTTGCACTTTTTAAATCTTGTTCAGACCAAAAACTGTTGACAGGGCTACAGCAATGTGTAATTATCGGATTTTTATTCGATTTACTTCATTTGAATTGTTTTTATGAGTAGTTCAAACCTTTGTAAGTTTTATGTAAAAATATTAATTAGTTTTTGATTTATATCAGTTTAAAGTTATTGATTCCTATACTTAACATAGAGCAAAAAACTGTTGACAGGGCTACAGCAACGTGTAATTATCGGACTTTTACGCGGCTTACGTCATTTGAATTGTTTTTATGAGTAGTTCAAATCTTTGTAAGTTTCATGTAAAAATATTAATTAGTTTTCGATTTATATCAGTTTAAAGTTATTGATTCCTATACTTAACATAGAGCAAAAAAATAATAAATGACCCAACTCTTTTAGGAATGGTCGTATACACACGATATTAAGATATTTTAAGTAAGTTTTCATTATCATATCATCAAATATTAAATAAGTTGTCATTATTTTAATATGTTTATGACAAAATATAGAGTATTTTAAATATTTGAGCTGTAATAATGTTGACATACATTATATTATTTACTTTACATGAAACATGGGGTAGATGTACCAGTAATGGATATCCTTTGAAATGTTCGGTTGACAATAAAAAAAAAAAAAAAAAAAAAAAAAAAAAACTAATAATTATTACTTTCCCTTGCATGTTTATTTGGATTATTGTTGACATTCTTAATCAAACCAATAAGGAAGCATAAAAAAATGTTCCGAAGTTCCACTGTTTTTTCAGGGAAAATCTTAATGAGCATGCTAAGAGCTGGCTTCACTTAATAAATTTATATACTCTTTATTATCTTTTAAAATTTGGATGTTTTTGGTTTGGTGACAGAATTAAACTGAATTTTATATACTCCAGGCCATTTACAAAATTTAGTTTTAAAGTTTTAAGACCAGTGTTCATTGCCTGTGTACATTATGAATCAAAATTTGATTGTAAATAACAGGAAAATTTATGAATCAAAATTTAGTTGTAAATAACAGAAAAATATCAAAATTCCAGTAATGCCCTCTGTTCTAGTAATAGACACTCTTTGTTCCAGTATGGACATCCATAATAAATAGAATTGTTCTTATATTTTGTATATTTGACTGTATTTAGTACCAGAATTTAATGAAAGCATACTAATGAAACAAAATAGTTATTTTCAAATAAATTTAGCAATTAGGATATCAATAATTAATTAAATATTTGTGAGAATTATTCACTGTTTAAATTGATTACTGTGATTATCAGAATATCATTATTTTAATTATTTTAGATAGATGTTTTAAAATACTCAATGTCAGAGAATTACAGTTGTCAAATTGAGAGAGAGTGTATGTTTCTGTGTGTGTGTGTGGTTGCGGGGGAGGGGGGGTTATAGGGATAGTAAAAAAAATCTGAAAAAAAAGTTTTGGAATGGTTTTACATACATTTGTATAATTCCCACAATTTTTAAAAGTTAGACTCCCCGAAACTACTTGAAATATTTTTTGTAGTCATTACAAATACAAAAAATCCCTGACGGCTCGGCCTACAGGCACAGGTAGATTTCGAAGACGCAGACCGTGGGGCACCTGATTATTGGGAATTGCAGAAGAAAGACCTATTTGCCATGATGTGGCAGTTGGAACCACCCACTTCGAAATATAACTTGGCCTGTAGGTGGAGCCAGCAGGGATTTTTTTTATTTATTTATGTATTTTTTACCGTAAAAGTTGGCCCTATAAAAAACTTTTCAGTATAAAAGTTGTATATAATATTAAGAAGATTTTTAATAAATTTAAGCGGATTTGATATCTTGGGAATTGACGAAGTTATGAATTTTTTTCTTCTGAAACCCCCCGTCCCCCCTTTTCTTCCTTCCCCCCCTTCTCGGGGGCATTTTTAATGAAATCAAAAATCTGTCATACATAAATTTTTGGCCTTTTTCCTACAAGTAATAACAACTTTAAACGGATTCGATATGCATAAAAATTAAGAAGTTATGAGTTTTTTTCTGTTTTCACGTCTGCTTGTAGGTGGAGCTAGCAGGGAATTTTTTGTGTTTAATTTTTTTTTTCCGTAAGAGTTGGCCCTATAAAAAACTTGTCAATATAAAAGTTGTAGATAATTTTAAGGCGATTTACAATAAATTTAAGCGGGTTTGATATCTTGGGAATTGACGAAGTTATGAATTTTTTTCTTCTGAAACCACCCTCCCCCCTTTTCTTCCTTCCCCCCTCCTCGGGGGCATTTTTAATGAAATCAAAAATCTGTCATATATAAATTTTTGGCCTTTTTCCTAGAAGTAATAACAACTTTAAACGGATTCGATATGCATAAAAATTAAGAAGTTCTGACTTTTTTTCTGTTTTCACATCTGCTTGTAGGTGGAGGCAGCAGGAAATTTTTTGTGTTTAATTTTTTTTTCCGTAAGAGTTGGTCCTATAAAAAACTTGTCGATATAAAAGTTGTAGATAATTTTAAGGCGATTTACAATAAATTTAAGCAGATTCGATATCTTGGGAATTGACGAAGTTGTGAATTTTTTTCTTCTGAAACCCCTATCCACCACCCCCCCCCCCTCCTTGGGAGCATTTTTAACGAAATCAAAAATTTGTCATACATAAATTTTTGGCCCTTTTCCTAGAAGTACTAATAACTTTAAACGGATTCGATATGTATAAAAAATAAGAAGTTATGGTTTTTTTTTCTGTTTTCTGTCACGGAGCCAGCAGGGATTTTTTTTGTTTAATTTTTTTTCCATAAGAGTTGGTCCTATAAAAAACTTGTCAATATAAAAGTTATAGATAATTTTAAGGAGATTTACAATAATTTTAAGCGGATTTGATATCTTAAGAATGGACTAAGTTAGGAATTTTTTTCTTCTAAAACCCCCCTTTCCCCCCCCTTGGGGCCATTATTAATGATATCAAAAATCTGTCACACATAAATTTTCGGCCCTTTTCCTAGAAGTAATAATAACTATAAACGGATTCGATACGTATCATAATTAAGAAATTATGGGGGGTTTTCTGTTTTCACAAAAAGCCCCCCACTCCTCCCCCCCTTGGTTCGATTTTCCCGTTAACGAACTTGACCGAGATTTTATACCCCTTGATTTTATGTATCAATTTGGAAAATATTTGTGCAGCATTATTGGAGTTATCGTGTCCATAAAAAAGTGACATAGATAGATAGACAGATAGACATATAAATAGGTATATAAAGTTTTGAGCTGGGGGTGTTTTTGGGTTCTGAGAGTCATGATCGGCGTAGATCTGCAAAAATTTTTCAAAAATTCCAGCTTAGGGGTAACAGGTAGTATTTCTTACGAAATCTACCTAAAAGAAATGATACTGCGGATTAAATGTTTTAAATAACAAGTAACATAATTTCAAATAAAATTGTAGAATTGACGTGTGAGGCCTCTGATCTGCAAATTTACTAGTTTCATTGCTACTATAAATATAATTAAAATTACATTTTTTTTGTTTTTATGTCAGAGGTGAATAAGCAGAAAATAATAGATTTTTAACAACTTCTGCAACTTTTTTTTTTTTTTTTTTTTTTTTTTTAAGAGAGGGATTGAGTACCTCTTTTTTCTATGCCTTTAAACAATATTCTCTGCTTTTTTATTTGTTTTATTGATTGCCAGATTATAAAATATGCAAGGCAGAGTTATAAAAAAATAATTTGATTAAAATATTGAAAATTTTATTAACCACACAAAATTAATTAAAAGTAGCTATTTATAAAAAAAAATTGGTGTTATTACATACTGCTAAGTGCAGTTTAAAAATTAAATTTGATTACTTGGGTTTTCAGTTAAGTCAAAAGATTTTCTGCATTATGAATATTATTAAAATTGCATTTTTAGCAGTGTCTAATACATGGGGTGTTCAATACTGGAAATTGACTAATTAAGCATTCCAGTAATGGACACGTGTCTTAAAACCTTAAATATAAAGGAAATTTTGTGAATGGCCATTAGTATATAAAATTCAAAACTTTCTATTACTACCAAAACAAAAACATGCAAATTTTGAAAGAAAATAAAGATTATGTAAATTTATTAAATGAAGCCAGCTCATAGCATGTTCATTAAGATTTTCACGTAAAAACAGTAGAACTTCGAAATATTATCTGCTTCCTGAATGGTTTGATGAGAAGTGACAATAATAACCCAGATTATAAAACATAAAGGAGGGGGGGGGGTATGAAAAAAGTAATTAAAGATAGATTTTCATTGCATATTTTTTTTATAAGCCAAAAACATTGAAGGGTGTCCATTACTGGCACATCTACCTTATATATTTATTTTTAAAGGACCCATTATCCAGAATTCCGAAATAATAATTTAAAAAAAAATGAAAATTTTCTAAATTTGTTAATTTTTATTAAAAATTTACAAATTTCTAATATTTTTTTAGTCCATTGTTTCAATTAGTAAGCACTAAAATATGTTACTTCAGTGGGCAGTGGCGTGGGAACATTCCCCTTCCAAAATTAGAAAAAATCCTTTTTCTATCAAATTTTTGTTTAAAGTTAATTTATATTATGATTCGTTTTAAAAAAATAGTCACATATTTCGCCCCCTCACTCCACCAGAATTCCAGATTTTGGGGAGGGGGGATCCAAATTTATTTTAAAAATACGTTTTCTAAAAATATTGATAAAAATTTTTTATGTAAATTATATAGGTGTGAAGAAAACAAAAGGATAGAGCTTGTAGATTACCATTTTATTTTATTTTTTTTATTCATTGTTACAAAGATTTTTGTTTCAAAAAAATGTCAAACATAAGTTTTGTTCGTTTAATTTTTACAAAAATTGCCTCAAAACTCTTCAATCTAATCCAGATATAAGCAGACAAAGGAGGTCAAATTGTGGTACTAAATTAAACTAATTACGTTCAAAATGTCAATTAATGAAGGCTCTTACATCAATATTAAGAAAGATGAACTTAAGAACATCAAATCTGCGATAAATTCATCCCCTATTATTGCTGATTCCAGCAAATATACTCTCATTCCTTCTGTGCTCGTTTATATGCTTTACCTAAGGTTCACAAACCTGATATTCCATTTCGCCCTATTGTTTCCAATATCGGTACTGCGTCATACAAGCTAGCTAAATATTTGGTTTCCAGATTTCCCCCCCTCATGGTTAACAATATTTATACGTCTAAAAACTCGGTTCAATTTGCAAATAAAATTCGTACCTTCTTTCCAACAGGTTATACTATGGTTTCTTTTGATGTTAAATCTCTTTTTACAAATGTTCCAGTACAAGGTGCGTTAGATTGTTTAAGAAATAGATTGAATGAGTTTCACTTTTTTCAATAGGAAATTGATAACTTGATTGCTTTAACCAGCATTTGTTTGTCGCAAAATACTTTTGTGTTTCAGGGTAAGTTTTATAAAATATTTAGCTATGGGTAACCCTTTAAGCCCAGTCTTAAGTGACATATAGGCATTATTTTTAAGTTAAATTATTTAAATTAATACAATTCCCATCTTATACACGTTACGTAGATGATTCCTTTGCTTTACTTGATTTATCTAAATGCAATATTAATGCTGTACTTGATATATTTAATTCAATTGATCCATGTATCCAGTTTACTTTCGAAGTTGAAGCTCAACAACATCTAGTTTTTCTAGATGTCCTAGTAATTCGTAATGATTGTGAATTTTTGACAAGTTTACCTAAAACTTTTGCAGTAAGCTTGCCCCCTCATTATAGATCCAACCATCCCCCACATCAAAAATTAGCAGCTTTCAATACACTTATTTTCCGTGCACGTAAAATTTGTTCAAATTCCGAGTTGTTTAATAATGAAATTAACTATATTAAAGCAGTCGCCATCGATCGTGGATTTAACTTGAACATAATTAACCGTATTTTATCTAAACCTCCGACAAACACTGAATAAAGAATTTTAAAATGTTATTGTCTTACCTTATTTTCAAAAAATCAGTACACAAATTTCTCGTATTCTAAATAGGTTTAGTTTCAAAGTTGTTTTCTCTCCAACCAATAAAGTTTATTTCTCCAGTCTTAAAGATCCAATTGATGAACATAATACCTGGGGCATTTACAGAATTTTTTGTGAATGCGGCCTCTCTTACATTGGGCAAACGAAGCGTGCTCTTAGAATTAGGCTGAAAGAACGCCAAAATTATGTTAAAAAGCAGGAGTGTGAGAAATCTACAATAGCTAAACATTGTTAGGATTCCAACCACAGGTTTAATTATTCAGAAGCTAAAATTATCCAAAAATGTAAATCAGTTATAGATCTCGACTTTTACGAGGATTACTTTATTCACAAACATAGTTAATCCTTGGTGAATGATATGACCAGCACCCCTTTTCTCTCGCACGTGTGGAGGAATCCTGCGCAGTGACTTTCAGTTATTTCTGGTTAACTACGTCGCTTCTTTGGTATATATAAACTCTTGCTTTAGCATTTTCATTCAAGCCAGTACTCAGGGCTATAACCGAGGGTTCTTTGAACCCATTTTTATTTTATTTTTTTCCTTGCACTGAGGAAGGGGATCGATGCATCCTTGAAACGGCCGTATGCGGTTTTTTGTGCCAATTTTCATATTTGTGCGTTACAACGTTGTTGTTGGTTTTGGTTTATGATTAGTAATAATTCTAAATAAGAATAAGTGTATGACTAATAAATCTGCATTTGTCACATTAATTAAATGGAATTAATTTGTAAATGGAAATAACTAGCAGAGAAAGAATGCTAATTAGATATCTAACCACCCACGTTTTTTTCTTAAAGTCATTCGCATACACTCCCATGGCCGTTTTCTCAGAAGTGTCATTCCCTTGTGTTATCAAGGCCACCCAGAAATTTTATTGAGTTGTTTTGAGAAAAGCATAAACACGTAAGGATGCATAGCAATTTTATGACCCTTGTAAAAGTGTAACAAAGCCTAACTCCCTTTTTTAATGCTTATTTTAAAAACAGGTATGTGAGAAATAAACGTTAGGGAGGTAAAATGTTGTCTTTTCCCCATTTGCGGGGAGAAATAGATGCAATGCCCCTGTGAGGTCTTTTATCACCTTTATTTCGTTTCCCTCGTTTTAGATTTGTACGTAATAGAACCAGGGAAAGTCCATTTTTACTGATCCCTTTACGAATCACCCCTTCTTGATCGGTGGTTTCGTCCGTTTTCAGCTGCGCAGGGAGAGAGAGTGGTGTGTTAGTTGTTGATTTGACTCTCACATGTGTTAATTTTTCCTTTTATTTAACCCTTTAGTATTTAATATTTATATGTTTACAGTAAGTAAACAAAAATGAAATTGAACTATTAGCATGAGAGGAAAAATCATTAAAACAATATTTTTGCTAAGTTAAGTTATTATTTTTCTTGGATGTAATTCACATCCATTTTTGGTAATCATTTATTAAGAATAAGATTATTAACTCAATTTCCTCGGTTTTATACCAATTTTAAAAAATGTTGAGACAGCAATAAGGAAATTTAATTAAATAAAAACTGTAATTTTAATACTTAATTTTGGCAGTGGGCAGTTGAAATACAAAAAAGCGTAAAACTTGGAGATGCAAGGTCCGGCATGCTGGAATGCTGTTTCCGCGTTTGCCGCGTAGACAGATGCGTGTTAAAAAAACAAGGAGGGCCGTGAATTAGGTCCCAGTACTGTTGAAATACTGTTGAAATACATTTTTAGATAGATAATACACAGGTCCTGGAAGAGTTCGTGCCGATTGGTGTGAAGGTCTACTATACGTTGAATGCAGTGGATATTCATCATAACTCGACGTGTAGTCCTCATCTTATGAGATGGATATTTTTTTTTATTCGGGTTTGTTTAATTCGCGTTTAAGCAAAGTTTGATAAACTCGATCTATGTGATGAAGGAGACAGAAATCTGAAAATTGTTTATGTCTGGTTGTACCGAAGTTTACGCCGAAATCAACTATTCATAGTAATTTTATTAGTCTTGTGAGATGAACACTCTCAGGTCAATAGCAAAGTTTGATAAACTCGATCTATGTGATGAAGGAGACAGAAATCTGAAAATTGTTTATGTCTGGTTGTACCGAAGTTGACGCCGAAATCAACTATTCATAGTAATTTTATTAGTCTTGTGAGATGAACACTCTCAGGTCAATAGCAAAGTTTGATAAACTCGATCTATGTGATGAAGGAGACAGAAATCTGAAAATTGTTTATGTCTGGTTGTACCGAAGTTTACGCCGAAATCAACTATTCATAGTAATTTTATTAGTCTTGTGAGATGAACACTCTCAGTTGTAGAACTTGATCAAATTTATACTGGTGAGGTCAAAGATGTAGAAAACCTGGAACCAGCCAAATCTACTTTTGTTGAAGATCTCTTTCTAAGTAAAACTCCCCGTTAATCTGAATAAATAAACAAATAAAGGGTAGGATAAAGTATCCCTTAAATCGAGCCCACTGATGTACGACAAATATCCAACTTTTTGTTAGATATTTGACATTTTATCTTTATTATTAAAATTTTGCCCTTTTTATCTCATGTTTTACCAATGCTAAATTATGTGCACCTATCTAGAATAAATGAGAGTATATTTGTAAATTTAAGTATTGTTAATAAGTAACCTCATAAATTGAGATACTGTAAAAATTTTGAGAACTGTGATGCTATAATAATTTTAATGTTTCAAATAAAAGAATAGTTTACTCTCACATGTGTTAATTTTTCCTTTTATTTAACCCTTTAGTATTTAATATTCATATGTTTATAGTAAGTAAACAAAAATGAAATTGAACTATTAGCATGAGAGGAAAAATCCTTAAAACAATATTTTTGCTAAGTTAAGTTGTTATTTTTCTTGGATGTAATTCACATCCATTTTTGGTAATCATTTATTAAGGATAAGATTATTAACTCAATTTCCTCTGTTTTATACCAATTTTTAAAAATGTTGAGACAGCAATAAGGAAATTTAATTAAATAAAAACTGCAATTTTAATACTTAATTTTCTTTATTATCTCAAACTAAATACTCTTATCTAAAATGATCAATAAGGTATCTATTTATAGAAAGTATGAGTAAAAAATAAATAAATAAATAATATATATATATATATATATATATATATATATATATATATAAAGTAATGATGTCATCTGTAATCAATGTTAATCCTTCATTAAACCACTATACGATTTATGGGTAAACAAATCTGATTTTTGTCCAAAATCTTCATATTCTATTAATTTAAGAAATTCCATCAGTCTTTTACTTTGTTAATTTCTTTCTCTCCCTTTTGGTCCTCGGATTGGGGGAATTTCAGGTCTTCTTTAATTTTCCAAATTAAGTAATTCTGATATTTTATTACTATTATGAATATAAAGTTTTTGAACTTAATCAGGTAAGATTGTGGGTGGATGTTCTTTGCGAATTGCAGTATACTAATTGATTTAGAAATCTGTTGCCCCTAATTACATAAAGTATAAGAATTAATGTGTAAATTTTAACCTTATCTCACTATTTCAATTTATTTGGATTTTGTATCTTCGTAATTTAGTTTATTTTATTTACTCTACTCACCTTCTTAATTGGCAACAGATTTCAGTGGTGTTAATCAATGTATACTTTTTTTTTTACTTATACAGTGATTAGTGATTTTTTTTTATGATCCTCTTTATTTTATGTGAATTATTTAAATAAGAACATCCATGTGATATCATTTCTTTTTATGACTGGCGTTTTAGGTTTGTGGCTTGGCGGGATCATTTACAACGAGTTGTTTTTGATGAGATATATATAAGGGGCAGTCAAATGAAAACAGAACACCCGCCATAAAAAATATTCCTCGCCGAAGCTGGCAACATTGTTGTAACATATCGATACTTCGATCTCGAGGGTTGGTAGAAATGCATAATGACAGCTCACAGGTACTCACAGTTGTTGTTTTTTTATTTTTTTGTAGGTGAGCGTAGTGAAAAGTGTGTTCGTCCAGCATTAAAAATGGAGGCAAGCAAAGAAGACAGAGAAGTGTGGTTCGGTTTTTGTGGCTTAGGGTTCTGGAACACGTGAAATTCATTAATCGCATTAATCGCTGGATCGATGGGCCTGTACTTGCAGGGATGTGCGTCCTTCTCGAAATCTCTTATGCCACTCATGCACACTTGTCAGTGACATGCAGTATTCGCCATAGACAACAGACATGCGACGATCCATTTCGCATGTTCCAGCACCCCCAGCCACCAAAAACTGAACCACACCTCTCTGCTCTTCTTTGCTTGCCTCCATTTCTAATTCTGGGCGAACACACTTTTCAATCCATTCACCTACAAAGAAATACGAAAACAACTGTGAGTAACTGTGAGCTGTCATTATGCATTTCTACCAACCCTTGAGTGGCGAGGAATGTGTTTTAAAGCAGGTGTTCTGTTTTCATTTGACTGCTCCTTATACATATATATGTTACTGCCAAAGCCCGAAGTTTGGACAAGAATCCTGGCCAAAGCCAGATGAACAGAGTATTCAGGGCTTTGGCTGGCCAATTCTCGAAGTGGCTGGAAATCCCTGGGCATTATCCGAAGTGATGATCCAAGGCTGTACGGTAGATAGCACTCACGTGCACGAGGAATGAGGAACATTCCATGCTTAGGTGATAATATTCTGTTCGTCTGGAGAATTTCTCACCTCTGTGACTTAGACTCATACAGCGGATTCATTGAAAGTATTGTATTCTTCGTAACTTACAGTATTTAATATAAATATTGTATATGATTATTCTAAAATTTTTCACTATCCTAAAAAAGTAACTAATGCTTCTGCTGCCATAATTGAATTTATTGTGACCATCCTGCAAAAACTAATGCACATACAACCATGAGAACTGGGAGTTTTATAGATAAAAATGTGATAAACACGTTAAATAAGACTGATTTTAAATGGAAGAATCTTTTAAAGCATTATTTAATGTTGGAATCGGTGAAGATAGTTCAGTGAAATAAGTTTTTTAGAATAAAAAAACATTCATAGGAATTTAACTATCTTTTGCAAGCATATATTTGATTAGAGGGTGTTATACAACGTCCAATTTTTTATTAAATTTGTCTAATTTTTTAGAGGTTTTCTTTTTGAAAATTTCATTATCTGAATAGAGATTTGATTTATAGTTTAAAATAGCCTTTTCATCTCATATTGTCAGATTTTAAAAAAGCCCAAATAATGTAGCCAAACTCTTGTGAAATGAAGAATATATTTACACGTCAGTTTTAAAAAGAAATAAAACTTTAAAATGAATAAATTATATATGTGAAAAGCATTTAATGGTGATAATTACGTCATTTTTCAAATAATATATTTAAAACGAGTTGCTTATAGCGTCTAAAAGAAAAAATATTAAACCTTACTAAAAGCAATACAGAAGGTCGCCATTGGTTGTGGTAATATCATTCAATCTTACGTAATAGGGTAATATTTTTTTAAACAGAGAAAATTAGTATGTTTTTAGAGTCAGCGGGTGTAAAATAAGCTAGTCTAAAATATATTCTTCTTATGTTTCATATGTGGAAATGTCCAAAATCAATATTTGTTATGAAAGACTAGTTTATATATATATATATATATATATATATATATATATATATATATTATTAAACTGAGGTGAAGCGAAGGGTTTTGTCTGGACGGAATTCAAAACATTAGTCTTCATTTAAAATTTCAAGAAATAGACTCTTCCCTGGGTTTTTTAATTTTATTAATTTTATTCGCTTGTGATTGTGAAAACTATAGTAAAATTTATTCTTCTCAAAAGATTTAAGCTAATTAAACAATAAAAATAGTAGGAATTAAGAATTTTAGTCACAGGACCCCCCCCCCCCCTTCGCTGATTTTTTTAAAATTATCTTCTTCTTCTATGTTTACTTGTTTAACAATTATTTTAAACGAAGTTTCACAGGACAGAGCCCCGGTGTACAAAAATAATAAATTGTTTCAATTCGCCATTTTTAATATGTGATATGTGTCATTATATTTCTGTATTCCTTTTTATATATATTTAAAAATTGTTTTTCGCATGAGGTTCTAATTATGAAATCTCAGTTTAATTTATTTTATGTTTTCAATCTCGATTTAAAAGCAGAAAAAAATTGAATTTCAATTGCTTCTGTTTGTATATTTGTCCCCTTCTTAAAATTTGTTCTACGGCCACCCATGTTGACAAACAAATATATCCAGTACTTTACATATGTAAAATTAGTTTTATGATGAATATGTAATGCCAACATAAAAAAAAAGCATATTCAGATTAAATTTAGAGCATTTGCGTCGTCTTTGGCCACATTTCCCTTTCTTTTTTTTTTAACTGAAGAAGCCACACCAGTGGCTGAGAGGTTCTGCTCTCAAAGCTGGTAGACGGGAAGTGCTGGGTTCAAACCCCTGTCGCGCTGGTCGACCTAACCGCTCGGAATTTTCCGTGGTTTTCCTCGAACCTTGCCGTAAATACGGGTTAGGATCCCTTAGAAAGACCCCCTAGGGACTATATCCCTCGAGGATATAATCGGCCGTCATAAATCAACCAACCAATTTTAAAGTGAAGAAATTTTTTTTGTGAAAGCTTGGAGTATCTCAAAGGTAAATTCTGTTATTTACATAAGTTTTTTTTTAGCATCGAATAATCAAACTAGTGTATCAATTTTTTCTATTTATTATATCTGTCTTTTACGCCCGTATATCGTTAATAAGGTAATCTTGTTTTCTTTGTTAAATGATGGTAAGTTACTTTTAAGGCAACTCGACACTTGATAATCTTAAACACATATTTTTTTTCAATTGGAAAACATATATTATTTAATATTTATTGTAATATTTATTGTAATAAAAAAATAACACCAATAAAATATAATAATCTTATTTTTTTTCTAAATGTAAGTTAGTATTTAAAAGAAATTTCATTACAAACATTTAAATAAAATATATATATATACAAGTATATTAAATATATATATATATATATATATTGTGCGAGCGTATCTGCAAATGAACCTTACATTGAAAAAACATGTTAAAATTGGTGTAGTAGAAACTAATATAGACACTCAGTATACCCACCCCTGTTCATTTTGCAAAGTGGTCAACTGCCCTTAGCCATTTTGGAAATTGCCCGACAGCCTTTGGCCATTTCGCGAATTGGCCGATTGCTTCTAGCCATTTCGAGAACTGGACGGCCAATTCCCGAATTGGCCAATCAAGTTGGCTAATTCGCGAAGTGGCCGGCAAATTCGCGTACTGGCCGATTTCGGGCTTTGGTCGTAATATATATACAAAGCCGGCGCGTGGATTTTCTCTGGTGTGTGCGAAAAGTGTTTTGTCACTTTTTAAAGAAGAAAAGAAAAAATATTGTTATGTTATACATGAATTATGAAATACCTTCCAAACTTATGCCCACACATTCCACTACGTTATTTTTCAGCCAATCTCAATAAGTATCAAAATGTCATTACGAAATATTTCTCGCAAGGAAAATGTTCACTAATTCTGCTTCAAATTCTGCCCGTAACGAAATTTTTACTTCCAAGTATTTTACTGCATGGAAATAATTCTATACGCAATATACTGGAGTATGAATTCCATAAGTTTTTATAAATACTCATTTAAAGTGTGATCACTTTTGGGTGATACATTTAAATGTTCTATACACAAATATTGCATTGGGTCTTTTCAATTTTACTATAACTACAGATATTGCATATTAAGGTTTAATATTTAAAATGTTTTCAACCATTTTAAAATTTTTAAGAAATTATACAAATGTTTTCACCTTTATAGTACAGCCGGAAGCGTCAAGCCTCTGTGTGCACCACACACGCTACGCTGCATATATATACTTATATATACACTCCTCTTTATAATTATATAAGAATCAACATAATGACATTTTTAGACGATTTATTTTCAACAAATACACATCCTTGATATTATATCTTTTAGTTTAGTTTTATTACCAAATATTTGAAATGTTTAAAATAGAAAATTTTAAACTTTAATTATTCACTATTTATCTAATCACATTCGGTAATATTTAAATAAAATAGTTTATGTGTTTCAATGTAAAATATATTTTAATGCTTCTTGAAAAAAGATTTCAACCTTCACTCTCTGTATATTATTGCATTTTTGAAATGTAAAAAGCCATTGATATTTTGCCCGTATTCTCATCTTTTCGACTATTTTTAAATCAAATGAAAAGAATTCAAATCATGTACCGAATCCCTTCAGGCCTTCCAAATTTAAATATTTAATTTGGAAGAAATATATCATTAACAATTGAGTCCAATCGTGCTTGTGACAGAAATTCAACTAGAGATACTTTCATAAACTTAATTTTTATCATTTTAAAACTTATTTTTAAATTATTTGCTTCTTTTTTCTGCAAATCGAGACAAACTAAAGAGAAAGAAAAATATTTGCTTGTTTTTTCTTCCCTAATTTTCAAAGCTCCAGAAGTTCTTGTTATGATAATTGCCGCGAGGGGAGAAGATTCGTTGCACCCCTTCTTCTTTAACGGAGCAGAATTCCCCCCCCCCCCCTATTTCTTCGCAAAATTATTACTTCACATTTTATCTCTAATCAATGGAAATTTTTGAAACATTTTCTTTCATTAATTTTCTTTATTTCAGGAAAGAAACTACGATAAATATTAACCCTTCCCTATATATATTTTTTCAAAACTTTTTTACAGTTTAAGTTACTAAATAATAAAATGAATACAATTCCGAGTATATTGTAATACAACGTATCATTTAATCCATTCCACATAACACGATATCTATATATTTAAAACGCTAAGCGTTTTGTTTCGACAATCCGTGAGAACAAACTACTACATCAAATTACATCATTCTTTTTTTAAATGAAAGATATTTGGTCACAGATTTGTTATCGTACATTCGTTTGTTCGAAAATTTAATTAATTAGCCGTAATCTTAAATTAAAATTTTACTTCTGCTTATGATGTCATAAAGTCGACAATCGGATTAACGCCCACTGTTGCGACGTACAGAGTTTATTTTCTGAACTCAATGATTGCGAGCATAAAAAATAAATATTAAAAGCACGTGACTTTTAGGCCGAATTTTTTAATTTGTAAGTTAAAATATAGTTAAAATGTTTAAGTATTTCGGTAAAAATATTTATCCGTGTGTTTTATAAGCAAATAAAAATTCATATTTACTGTGACGTCACGGAAATATTGTCCATTGGGTTCATTTTATCATTAAGCGTTATAACTTTGTTGATGCCATTTTTTTCATTACAATTAAATGCAAAATATATTTTTATTTGTATGCATGGTGCTTAAGCATAAACGTACGTGTGAAAAGTTTGTACCGGTGAAAATGACGTTATGCTTAGCTTGAAATGCATTTTAACATTGATAAAACTAAAAAGAAAAATTTATATGATTATGTCAACATGGCGTAATATTAACTGATATTTCAATTTTTAATTTAAAAGATTAAAACTGGAGCCTTTATTGGTTGCTTCATCTTGATTGCATACCTTGATTACATGTTACCAATTACTTTTTTTAAATTATAGGATTAAGTTATAGGAATTATAGGATTTAAATTATTAAGATTTCCTTTTTTAATTAAAAAAATTCACAAAAGTAAAGAATTTCAGGGGAAAAAAAACTTGAAATAATGATTGTATTTTTAACTAGAATAAACAATGTAAGGCTAATATTTTATAGGAATTATTTTGGTAGGTTTGTTATAAGTTCATTTAACAGTTCCTTATTAGCGGCAAAGTCTTATTTCTTTCACTGGGAATTTTTCTTTCGATGTCAAAAAATGGTAGTCTACTTTTGGACGCCAACCAAAACACAGTGGCAATATTTAGAAATGTATAACGGTTGTGACAACAAACGGCACTATCGCTTTAGCTTTCATCGCGCTTACATCACTTCTAAATACTAAAAATTTAATTTTTTTACTACATTTTACAACTTTAATTTTTACATCCTCAATTAGAAAAAAAAAATAGCTTTCGATTGAAATTTATTTGAAATCTGCCGCTTAATTTAACGACTTTTTAAATAATTTTCAAGCATGAAATATTTTTCAATTCTATCTCAACAATGACCATCCGTTTGTTTTAATAATGTAAAATAGCCCCTTGGAAAGTTTCAACAATTGAAAATAGGTATCCCTAAGCTTCACGAAAAGTGAAAAAAAAAATAATAATAAAAACCTGATAAATCATAAGATCAGATTATCCATAAGATAGAATATTTTGGCGCTAATACAAAATCTGTCAAAAAAAAAAAAACTATTTTTAGTTTATGATTAACATAAAATTGATATGTTGATGTATATGTTGAATCTGAATATGCTAGGAACTGTTATTTATTATTTTTTAGCTCACAGGCTACCAAAGCCTGAGAGCTTATGTGCCCGCCGGTTCTGTATGTATGTATGTATGTATGTATGTATGTATGTATGTACGTATGTACGTACGTAACGCGATAACTCTTCATAGAAATATCCGATTTCCTTCAAATTTTGTTTATAGGTTGACTGTGTTAAGGCGCTTCCCTGATTAGTTTTCGGGATTGATTGGTTAAACATAAAGGGGGGAACAGGGGGTGCTAATCCCCCCCTAATTTATATAAATGGGGTTTTAATACAGAATTATTCCGTTTTCCTTCAAATTTTGTTTATAGGTTGACTGTGTTAAGGCGCTTCCCTGATTAGTTTTCGGGATTGATTGGTTAAATATAAAGGGGGGAACAGGGGGGGCTAATCCCCCCTAATTTATATAAATGGGGTTTTAATACAGAAATATTCCGTTTTCCTTCAAATTTTGTTTATAGGTTCACTGTGTTAAGGCGCTTCCCTGATTAGTTTTCGGGATTGATGGGTTAAACATAAAGGGGGGAACAGGGGGGGGGGCTAATCCCCCCTAATTTATATAAATGGGGTTTTAATACAGAATTATCCCGTTTTCCTTCAAATTTTGTTTATAGGTTGACTGTGTTAAGGCGCTTCCCTGATTAGTTTTCGGAATTGATTGGTTAAACATAAAGGGGGGAACAGGGGGGGGCTAATCCCACCTTAATTTATATAAATGGGGTTTTAATACAGAATTATTCCGTTTTCCTTCAAATTTTGTTTATAGGTTCACTGTGTTAAGGCGCTTCCCTGATTAGTTTTCGGGATTGATTGGTTAAGTATAAAGGGGGGAACAGGGGGGGCTAATCCCCCCCTAATTTATATAAATGGGGTTTTAATACAGAATTATTCCGTTTTCCTTCAAATTTTGTTTATAGGTTCACTGTGTTAAGGCGCTTCCCTGATTAGTTTTCGGGATTGATTGGTTAAATATAAAAAGGGGAAAAGGGGGGGGGGCTAATCCCCCCCTAATTTATATAAATGGGGTTTTAATACAGAAATATTCCGTTTTCCTTCAAATTTTGTTTATAGGTTCACTGTGTTAAGGCGCTTCCCTGATTAGTTTTCGGGATTGATTGGTTAAGTATAAAGGGGGGAACAGGGGGGGGGCTAATCCCCCCCTAATTTATATAAATGGGGTTTTAATACAGAATTATTCCGTTTTCCTTCAAATTTTGTTTATAGGTTCACTGTGTTAAGGCGCTTCCCTCATTAGTTTTCGGGATTGATTGGTTAAATATAAAGGGGGGAACAGGGGGGGCTAATCCCCCCCTAATTTATATAAATGGGGTTTTAATACAGAATTATTCCGTTTTCCTTCAAATTTTGTTTATAGGTTGACTGTGTTAAGGCGCTTCCCTGATTAGTTTTCGGGATTGATTGGTTAAATATAAAGTGGGGAACAGGGGGGGGGGGGCTAATCCCCCCCCCTAATTTATATAAATGGGGTTTTAATACAGAATTATTCCGTTTTCCTTCAAATTTTGTTTATAGGTTCACTGTGTTAAGGCGCTTCCCTCATTAGTTTTCGGGATTGATTGGTTAAATATAAAGGGGGGAACAGGGGGGGCTAATCCCCCCTAATTGATATAAATGGGGTTTTAATACAGAATTATTCCGTTTTCCTTCAAATTTTGTTTATAGGTTCACTGTGTTAAGGCGCTTCCCTGATTAGTTTTCGGGATTGATTGGTTAAGTATAAGGGGGGAACGGGGGGGCTAATCCTCCACTTAATTTATATGAATGGGTTTTTCATGCAGAATTATTCCGTTTTCCTTCAAATTTTGTTTATAAGTTCACTGTGTTAAGGCGCTTCCCTGATTAGTTTTCGGGATTGATTGGTTAAATATAAAGGGGGGAACAGGGGGGGCTAATCCCCCCCTAATTTATATAAATGGGGTTTTAATACAGAATTATTCCGTTTTCCTTCAAATTTTGTTTACAGGTTGACTGTGTTAAGGCGCTTCCCTGATTAGTTTACGGGATTGATTGGTTAAATATAAAGGGGGGAACAGGGGGGGCTAATGCCCCCCTAATTTATATAAATGGGGTTTTAATACAGAATTATTCCGTTTTTCTTCAAATTTTGTTTATAGGTTGACTGTGTTAAGGCACTTCCCTGATTAGTTTTCGGGATTGATTGGTTAAATATAAAAAGGGGAAAAGGAAGGGGCTAATCCCCCCCCCTAATTTATATAACTGGGGTTTTAATACAGAAATATTCCGTTTTCTTTCAATTTTTGTTTATAGGTTCACTGTGTTAAGGCGCTTCCCTGATTAGTTTTCGGGATTGATTGGTTAAATATAAAGGGGGGAACAGGGGGGGCTAATCCCCCCTAATTTATATAAATGGGGTTTTAATACAGAAATATTCCGTTTTCCTTCAAATTTTGTTTATAGGTTGACTGTGTTAAGGCGCTTCCCTGATTAGTTTTCGGGATTGATTGGTTAAATATAAAGGGGGGAACAGGGGGGGCTAATCCCCCCTAATTTATATAAATGGGGTTTTAATACAGAAATATTCCGTTTTCCTTCAAATTTTGTTTATAGGTTCACTGTGTTAAGGCGCTTCCCTGATTAGTTTTCGGGATTGATTGGTTAAACATAAAGGGGGGAACAGGGGGTGCTAATCCCCCCCTAATTTATATAAATGGGGTTTTAATACAGAATTATTCCGTTTTCCTTCAAATTTTGTTTATAGGTTGACTGTGTTAAGGCGCTTCCCTGATTAGTTTTCGGGATTGATTGGTTAAATATAAAGGGGGGAACAGGGGGGGCTAATCCCCCCTAATTTATATAAATGGGGTTTTAATACAGAAATATTCCGTTTTCCTTCAAATTTTGTTTATAGGTTCACTGTGTTAAGGCGCTTCCCTGATTAGTTTTCGGGATTGATGGGTTAAACATAAAGGGGGGAACAGGGGGGGGGGGCTAATCCCCCCTAATTTATATAAATGGGGTTTTAATACAGAATTATCCCGTTTTCCTTCAAATTTTGTTTATAGGTTGACTGTGTTAAGGCGCTTCCCTGATTAGTTTTCGGAATTGATTGGTTAAACATAAAGGGGGGAACAGGGGGGGGCTAATCCCCCCTTAATTTATATAAATGGGGTTTTAATACAGAATTATTCCGTTTTCCTTCAAATTTTGTTTATAGGTTCACTGTGTTAAGGCGCTTCCCTGATTAGTTTTCGGGATTGATTGGTTAAGTATAAAGGGGGGAACAGGGGGGGCTAATCCCCCCCTAATTTATATAAATGGGGTTTTAATACAGAATTATTCCGTTTTCCTTCAAATTTTGTTTATAGGTTCACTGTGTTAAGGCGCTTCCCTGATTAGTTTTCGGGATTGATTGGTTAAATATAAAAAGGGGAAAAGGGGGGGGGGCTAATCCCCCCCTAATTTATATAAATGGGGTTTTAATACAGAAATATTCCGTTTTCCTTCAAATTTTGTTTATAGGTTCACTGTGTTAAGGCGCTTCCCTGATTAGTTTTCGGGATTGATTGGTTAAGTATAAAGGGGGGAACAGGGGGGGCTAATCCCCCCCTAATTTATATAAATGGGGTTTTAATACAGAATTATTCCGTTTTCCTTCAAATTTTGTTTATAGGTTCACTGTGTTAAGGCGCTTCCCTCATTAGTTTTCGGGATTGATTGGTTAAATATAAAGGGGGGAACAGGGGGGGCTAATCCCCCCCTAATTTATATAAATGGGGTTTTAATACAGAATTATTCCGTTTTCCTTCAAATTTTGTTTATAGGTTGACTGTGTTAAGGCGCTTCCCTGATTAGTTTTCGGGATTGATTGGTTAAATATAAAGTGGGGAACAGGGGGGGGGGGCTAATCCCCCCCCCTAATTTATATAAATGGGGTTTTAATACAGAATTATTCCGTTTTCCTTCAAATTTTGTTTATAGGTTCACTGTGTTAAGGCGCTTCCCTCATTAGTTTTCGGGATTGATTGGTTAAATATAAAGGGGGGAACAGGGGGGGCTAATCCCCCCTAATTGATATAAATGGGGTTTTAATACAGAATTATTCCGTTTTCCTTCAAATTTTGTTTATAGGTTCACTGTGTTAAGGCGCTTCCCTGATTAGTTTTCGGGATTGATTGGTTAAGTATAAGGGGGGAACGGGGGGGCTAATCCTCCACTTAATTTATATGAATGGGTTTTTCATGCAGAATTATTCCGTTTTCCTTCAAATTTTGTTTATAAGTTCACTGTGTTAAGGCGCTTCCCTGATTAGTTTTCGGGATTGATTGGTTAAATATAAAGGGGGGAACAGGGGGGGCTAATCCCCCCCTAATTTATATAAATGGGGTTTTAATACAGAATTATTCCGTTTTCCTTCAAATTTTGTTTACAGGTTGACTGTGTTAAGGCGCTTCCCTGATTAGTTTACGGGATTGATTGGTTAAATATAAAGGGGGGAACAGGGGGGGCTAATGCCCCCCTAATTTATATAAATGGGGTTTTAATACAGAATTATTCCGTTTTTCTTCAAATTTTGTTTATAGGTTGACTGTGTTAAGGCACTTCCCTGATTAGTTTTCGGGATTGATTGGTTAAATATAAAAAGGGGAAAAGGAAGGGGCTAATCCCCCCCCCTAATTTATATAACTGGGGTTTTAATACAGAAATATTCCGTTTTCTTTCAATTTTTGTTTATAGGTTCACTGTGTTAAGGCGCTTCCCTGATTAGTTTTCGGGATTGATTGGTTAAATATAAAGGGGGGAACAGGGGGGCTAATCCCCCCCTAATTTATATAAATTGGGTTTTAATACAGAATTATTCCGTTTTCCTTCAAATTTTGTTTATAGGTTGACTGTGTTAAGGCGCTTCCCTGATTAGTTTTCGGGATTGATTGGTTAAATATAAAGGGGGGAACAGGGGGGGCTAATCCTCCCTAATTTATATAAATGGGGTTTTAATACAGAATTATTCCGTTTTCCTTCAAATTTTGTTTATAGGTTGACTGTGTTAAGGCGCTTCCCTGATTAGTTTTCGGGATTGATTGGTTAAGTATAAAGGGGGGAACAGGGGGGGCTAATCCCCCCTAATTTATATAAATGGGGTTTTAATACAGAATTATTCCGTTTTCCTTCAAATTTTGTTTATAGATTCACTGTGTTAAGGCGCTTCACTGATTAGTTTTCGGGATTGATTGGTTAAATATAAAGGGGGGAACAGGGGGGCTAATCCCCCCCCTAATTTATATAAATTGGGTTTTAATACAGAATTATTCCATTTTCCTTCAAATTTTGTTTATAGGTTGACTGTGTTAAGGCGCTTCCCTGATTAGTTTTCGGGATTGATTGGTTAAATATAAAGGGGGGAACAGGGGGGGGGGCTAATCCTCGCTACTTTATATAAATGGGGTTTTAATACAGAATTATTCCGTTTTCCTTCAAATTTTGTTTATAGGTTCACTGTGTTAAGGCGCTTCCCTGATTAGTTTTCGGGATTGATTGGTTAAATATAAAGGGGGGAACAGGGGGGGCTAATCCCCCCTAATTGATATAAATGTGGTTTTAATACAGAATTATTCCGTTTTCCTTCAAATTTTGTTTATAGGTTCACTGTGGTAAGGCGCTTCCCTGATTAGTTTTCGGGATTGATTGGTTAAATATAAAGGGGGGAACAGGGGGGGGGGGGCTAATCCCCCCTAATTTATATAAATGGGGTTTTAATACAGAATTATTCCGTTTTCCTTCAAATTTTGTTTATAGGTTGACTCTATTAAGGCGCTTCCCTGATTAGTTTTCGGGATTGATAGGTTAAGTATAAGGGGGGGAACGGGGGGGCTAATCCTCCCCTTAATTTATATGAATGGGTTTTTCATGCAGAATTATTCCGTTTTCCTTCAAATTTTGTTTATAGGTTCACTGTGTTAAGGCGCTTCCCTGATTAATTTTCGGGATTGATTGGTTAATTATAAAGGGGGGAGGGGGAACGGGGGGGCTAATCCCCCCCCCCTTAATTTATATAAATGGGTTTTTCATACAGAATTATCCGATATGTTTCAGAATTTTGCCACGATTTTCGATTTGCCACATTAGTCGTTGGACTTATTGAAACTTTTTATGAATTTACCGATGAGTAGGTCAACTGTAAAAAGTTAACTCCCCACCTACCCACGAAATTTAGAATAAAAAGTTAATTCCCCCCCCCCTTCCTCCCCACACACACGCACGAAACTTGGAATAAACAGTTTTATCATTCCGTGAAGTTAGAGCTTTGGTAAGTAAAGTATATTAGAATAGCCCACCCCCTGACACACACACATTATTTTAATAATTAAACCCAATTTAATGCCATTGGTTTTATATGCGATATGTATGCAATGTTTAATTTCGTAAAAATAACAACTATACCTATATCATGGAGAGATAGTCGATATTAATGTGTAATAGCAGTATCCTTTTTTTCTTATTTGAACTATATTGGTTTCTATTATAAAAAATGCTGCTTTTTTATGCTTTTTATTTTTTACTGTTTTGCTCAAAAAGAGTAAGTTTTATTTAATGAATAATAGATATAAACAATACATAGAATATTTGTCAATTTTACGATAAAAAAAATTGTTTTGAACTTCTTGAAATGCAAAGCATTTACTGAATAAAGATTGGACTATTGCTTAGTTGTCGTCTGCCGTATTTTAAATAATGAAAATTTTGTGTTTATGGTTGTGATTCATAAAATATTTTTTTTTAATCGTCTGCGATTAAACCCTTTTTTTTTCTTTTAAAAGACAGTCATAACGTTACTTTTTTATGTGTGGCAACAGATATTTCAGAATAGATAAATATCTTTTTCGTTTATTATTCGTTCGATCGTTCGACGTTTGAGATATTATAAATGTGTAAAACTGTTTTTAATTAACCGTTTTTCATGCTATTATTTCCAGTTTCAAATTCCCGTAAGTACAACACTGCAAATTTCTGTTGTATTTTCAATACAGAAAAAATATATTACTGTTTAATCTTTTTTTAAACTTTTTATTATTGTGGTGTGAACATGCATTTTGTTTTGAAAATAATTAACTGAAGTGCGAGTTGCCAAGTTAAGTAATGCACTAAAATTATGCATGGAAAGAATTTTGAACATTTTAAATATATTCTAAATAATGTTGCAAGTGTTTATTTTATTCAAGAAAGTTATGAAGTAGTGATGTTGTATATATTTTGATTGAAGAAGCTGCAATGTTCTATTTAAATTTCATAAATGTGTGTAAAAGGTAGCGAATAACTTATTAAACAGATCCTTTCACTGAACAATCTAGGTGTATAGAAAACTACTCTTAAAATCCAGACGTTAATATAATATAAATGATATACTTGGTGCACTTAAGAGTGTTATGTGTTTAGTGCAAACATGTTTACGTGTATGTTTATATACGAAATACGATTTTAAAGTTTACAAGCTGAAAAATAAAGTTTATAATGTATTGAATAACAC
This sequence comes from Maratus michaelseni, assembly GCA_963931845.1. Classification (NCBI taxonomy): domain Eukaryota; kingdom Metazoa; phylum Arthropoda; class Arachnida; order Araneae; family Salticidae; genus Maratus; species Maratus michaelseni. The sequence continues at coordinate 741,934 of OZ007599.1, forward strand.
AAGCTAGTTAATTAACTTTTCAATATTTACCTATGCCACCAAAATTAGATTTTATGAAGAACTGAAATGCCGAAAACTAAATCTAAAAGTCCGAGAGCAAAAGCTGAAGCAATTAAAAGACGCCGTAGGGAAAATGATGAATATCGCGAAAAAGAAAATGAACAAACTCATAGCAGAGTACAAAATTTAAGACAAAATGATGAATATCGCGAAAATGAAAATGAGAAAACTCATAGCAGAGTACAAAAATTAAGACAAAATGATGATTATCGCGAAAATGAAAATGAAAAAAATCATTGCAGAGTACAAAATTTAAGACAAAATGATGAATATCGCGAAAACGAAAATGAAAAAAATCATAGCAGAGTACAAAATTTAAGACAAAATGATGAATATCGCGAAAATGAAAAGAAAGAGAATCGTAATCGATTGGAGAATTTGCGAAGGGGTAAGGAATATCGCGAAAATGAAAAGAAAGAGAATCGTAATCGATTGGAGAATTTGCGAAGGGGTAAAGAATATCGCGAAAATGAACGTGTAGTAGATCGTCAAAGAAAGCTCTATATTAAGCAAAGTATAAAATCTAACTAGAGTAATTTATTGGAAGAATTTAACAATATGATTAGTGAAGGTCCCACTCACATATGTTCATGTTGTGGGAGATTATGGTTCAGACAATTTGTATCGTATCGTTATTTGAATACTTTACGTGCGAATATTAAAGAAGATATCGTCAACAAATCTCTTTTTCTGAAGGATTCCAATCCTCCATATTGTTTCTGTAACACCTGCTGGAATCAAATGAAATTGAACAAAATTCCCAAATTATGGCTAGGAAACGGATTTGAATTTCCGCCAATTCCACCTGAATTGACTGATCTGACACCCTTAGAAGAACGATTGGTTGCATTGCGCCTGCCATTTATGCAAATTCGGCGTCTTGGTATTGACCGACAAATTGGTCTCCATGGAAATGTTATAAATATATTAAATACCTTAAATGATACAGTCACAGTTCTACCTAGAAAATTCAACGAAACTTCGACTATCCAATTAATGTTAATGAGAAGATTGAAATATAATCGTCCTTATATGTTCGAAACAATTCGTCCAGCAAAAGTTTACGCAGCCGCTAAATATTTGGCAAATACAGATTTGTATAAAGAAGAAGGTGTGGTACTTTCCGACGAATGGGCAAATCGACTGGAAACTGAAACAATAGATTTCATTTTGGAAGAACAGATTGCAAATCAAATAAAAGTATGTGAAAAGGAAATGGATGATGCTTTTCAAGTCTTTTTGCACTCTGATGATTCTGATTTTGAAGATGATGAGCCACATAACTCAGATTTATTGGAAACTTTGATAACAGAAACAGATAATAATATGGCAATTAAGTTTGCGCCTGGAGAGGGTAGAACCCCCATGTCTTTATTACTCGACGAAAAAGTCGAAGAATTATCTTTTCCATCTATTTACTGTGGAACCGCAAGGGTATTCGTAGACTCTATCCATGTCAATTATTCAGATATTGCTAATTCTGAAGCGAAAAGATACGACAGAAGAGCATGCAAGCCAACCAAAATATTGTACGCATATAAATTATTACAAAATAAGAGAATTGCTTCAGAAATTAACATTTGCTTACGTAAAAAAACAAATAAATATGGAACTAATATTACAGCGGCCGATTTGAAGGATGCACAGAGCGTTGATAGACTTATTCAACACGACGATGGCTATAAAGTTCTAAAAAATTTAAGATCATCACCAGCTTATTGGGAAGATAAGCAAAAAAATTTAAACGCCATGATAAGACAGCTTGGAATACCATCTTTGTTCTTGACATTTTCTGCGGCAGAGACAAAGTGGCTTGAATTAATTGTAATTTTGACAAAGAATTTGCATCAGGAAACTATTCCACATGAAGATGCATGCAACCTAGATTTTAATTCAATAGCAGAACTTATCCGTAATGACCCTATTACTTGTGCAGAATATTTTGATTATCGATTTAGAATGTTTCTCAGCTTGATACTGAGATCCAACTCCGGTCCTATTAGTGAAGATAAAACTATTTTGGATTATTATTATCGAGTTGAATTCCAACACAGAGGATCACCTCATGTTCATATGCTAGTTTGGCAGAAAAATGCCCCTGTATTTGATCCGGAAGAAAATTCAACTTGGTCAAATTGCACGCAATTTATTGATCAGTTTATTACATGCCAGAGAATTTACGAGAATAATGAACATTTGAATGCATTTGTAAATTTTCAAAATCATCGCCATTCAAAAACATGTCTAAAAAAATCTAAAAGTGGTTCCAAAATATGTAGATTCGGCATTCCCCATCCTCCCATGAATTCAACTGAAATCTTCCTTCCATTGGCGATAGATACAGATAAAGAGACTTTGACAAAATGCAAAAAAATATTTAAAGAAATCAAATTATACATGAATTGCAAAGATCTTGGTAGAAATTATACTGGTGGCATGTCTTTTGCTGAATTTTTACAGAATTTGAACACCTCTGAGTCTGAATATGTGCTTTCTATCAGATCATCCATAAAGAGACCCACCATTTTTCTTAAACGAAATGTAAATGTAATGTTCATTAATGCGTACAACATCAAAATGATAGAAGCATGGCGCGTGAATATGGACATTCAATATATTTTGGATCCGTATGCATGTGCCAAGTATTGTGTTGCTTATATTAACAAGTCATACGGAGGAATGTCAAAATTGCTAAAAGATGCTTCCGAAGACATGAAAAGAGGGAATACCACAATAAAACAAAAACTCCGTAAATATGCAAATGTGTTTCTAAATGGAACAGAAATATCAGCACAAGAAGCAGCATACGGTGTTTTGAGGCAGCCATTGTCTGTATGTAGTCGCGATTCCATTTACATTCCGACCTCACACCCAGATTCTCGTGTTTTCATGATAAAAGCTCCAAAAGATTTGAAAAAATTATCGGATGATTCGACAGATATCGGAGTTAAATGTATATTAGACCATTATGCACAAAGGCCGCATGAATTAAATCACTTATGTCTTGCGGAATTTGCTGCAATGTACACATACTCTAAAGCAAAATGTGACAAAAAATATGTTTCTGCAGTAAATTCTCTTGATGATCAAGAAATTCGTGGAATAGATTTAAACAAACCAGTTATTGAAACCGAAGACAACACTCGAATTTCTGAGTGCTTACAACTTCTGGATAGGTCAGGGTATATAAGAAAACGGACAAAAGCCAGAATTATCAGATTCAGAAGATATGGTCGGGATCAGGACCCATATAACTATTTTAGAGAGCAAGTGATGTTGTTCCGTCCATACAGAAATGAAGAAGATTATATTATATCTAAAGACGCAGAAGAAATTTATAATGTTAATAGTAGATCTATAAATTTAAATAAAAGTAAATATATTACTAATGAAATGCTAGAATTAGAAAATATGGTGCGAGAAATAGAGCAAGAAGAAAATGACTTCTCTAACACAACAGATGAGAAACTGGATGAGGAATATATTTTAATGAATGATACTCTTCAATCTGACATACTCTTCGATATGGGTCAAGATGCTGCACAGGAACAGCTAAAATTTTTGAGTCCAAAGCTAATTCCTGAATATCAATATACTGATCTCATTCGAAGCTTAAATATCAAGCAAAGAAAATATTTTATGGATATCATGTTTAAAATAAACAAGAACGAAAAATCATGCGTCAAGCAGAGATTATGTAGCACTTTCCAACGCTTCTAAAATAATTTTACAAATCATTACCGTTTAATAAGCTGAAAGATGACATCTAAGTAAACAATTTGGAAAACGCATAACATATTTAAAAACGTTATTTTAGGAATTTTCAATATATACAATATTTGGAAAAATATCCGAATACTTTTATGTAGCCCTGTATATGATCTATAGATTTGTATATATACATAGGATGCTAAATTTTAGTTTAGTTAGGAAACTCGTAGCACCGTTTAAATTCTCCTTCTGGAGTTTCTGTCAATAAATGGAAATGTGTTCGCGAACTTTTGTGCTGCCCTGTATAGGATCTACAGAATTTATACACACCACGTAATAGACAAAAAGCTAGTTAAGATTAAAATCGCGTTTAGTAACTTAAAACGCACTTCCAGGAATTATTGTTAACAGACAGTAGATAATTCTTTTGTGTGTCCCTGTAAATGAACGATGACTGCTATACACACACTATTCTGTAGTAAGCCTCTTGTAATGCACCTTAGTAATATATATAAACTTCAATGCGTTTAAAATAGTGGAACATTATTTAAATAAGCCGCAGACGATTTTTCTCCATAGACGTAATGTAACGGAATTATTTTGACTGTCCCTGTAAAGTAACTCTAAGTGCTATACACCTACTATTCCATATTAAGTTTCTTCTAATGCATCTTAGTGATCTATGTAAATTTCAATGCGTTTACAATAGTGAAACATTTTTAAAATAAACCGCAAATGATTTTTCCCCATCGACCGCAATGTAACGGAATTCTTTTGAGTGTCCCTGTAAGAAAACTATAAGTGCTACACACTTCAGTTGAAATAGGGAACGTGCCATAGATAACGACAATAACATATAAAAATTGCAGAGCAATCCGAGCATATTTACGGGAGTTAGAGCACGGACAGACGGCCAGACGGCCATACGGCCAGACGGCCATCCGGCCAGACGGCCATCCGGCCATACGGCCAGACAAACCGAAGTCATAAGCACTTTTCAACTAGGTTGGAAAGTGCTAAAAACGGAAAAGTTCCATTTTATGAAATTGTTTTAGGTGGCGCAGGAGTTGGTAAAAGTACTCTTATTAATTCGATTGTTCAAGCTCGTTTAAGATACTTTAATTCCTTTCCAGGAGAAGATCCTTCTTCTATTAAGATTTTATTGTGCGCACCAACTGGTAAAGCAGCTTTTAACATTAGAGGAATGACTTTACTAAGTGATGATATATGTAATCAGCTCTCTACAAAACTTGTAAATTTAAAATTGGTTATAATTGATGAAATTTCAATGATCAAACTACGAGATTTTTATTTTGTCGAAAATCGTTTAAGGCAGATATTCCGTAATAATATTCCTTTCGGTGGCGTTAGCGTTATTGTTCTTGGTGATTTTTGGCAATTACGGCCAGTAATGGGAAAATTTGTATTTACGAATCCAGAAGAAGGTGAAATAATCGAAATCGATAGAAAACCATTGTTTCACAATTATCTTTGGCACATGTTTTCAATGTACAAATTAACGGAAATCATGCGACAACAAAACGATCGTGCTTTTGCAGAAGCACTAAATAATATGGCAGTCGGTGCAATGACGGAAAAAGATATTACACTAATAAAATCTCGTAAAATAACAAATTCAAATCAACCACCTATCAATGCAATTTCCTTTTTTTCGACAAATGCAGAATGTGATAAGTACAATAGCTTTTTTCAAAGTAAATTGCAGACAGAAGAAGTCGTGGCATATGCTTTCGATAAACCTCAAGGATCTGGTAAAAAATCTACTAAGGAAGAAATACTAAAATCCGCTAAAAATCTTAAAATTACAGACACAAATGGCTTGCCCGCAGTCGTTAAATTGAAAATATCTGCAATTTATATGATTACGTGCAATATAGATGTAGAAGATGGTCTTTTAAATGGCACAACAGGAACCTTAGAGCACATCCAATATGGAATTACAAATACGGGTAAAAGGGTACCAACAATGGTATTTTTGAAACTTGATGATCCACTTGTGGGAGCGCAAATGAGGAAAAAGTATGAAAATCTTCTCAATTCTAAAGGAATAGATAAAACTTGGACTCCAATTTCTCCACTTGTTAAAATTATTAAAACTTGGCATGGACGGGGCTTACAAGTTGTTCGGACACAATTTCCTTTGATTGCTGCCAATGGACGAACTATACATAAGGGTCAAAGTGCCACACATAATTTTGTGATAGTAAAAATTGCAAAAAAAATGGAGAGAGCTCAGCTGTACGTCGCATGCAGTCGAGCAACTACTGCTGATGGTTTATATATTGATGGTGATTTTAAACCACCCAAATCCCCAGAAAAAAATGATCCAGTACTAAAAGAGCTTTCTAGATTGGAAAATCATCCAAAACGTTTCGATTTAAGATTTATGTTTGACGTGCCGGACAGTTATTTCAAAATTGTTATTCACAACGTCCAGTCACTGAATGCACATTATTTAGATATAAAATTAGACCCACATTATACGACTGCACACCTTTTATGTTTCCTGGAACCATTTTCTTTGAAAGATGATGTGTATGATTTTGATGGCAAATTCACGTGCATATCTCGCATAGACTGTGTTGGCAAACGGAAGGCTTTTGGCTTGATGTGTGCTGCTAAAACAGAAATAATTCACGAGTGCCAATTCATAAATAATTGGATAAGACATGATCGCGGAGCTCATGCAGAATTCTGTGCCGTTAAACTTGGTCAAATGATTGTTCTTTTTGGATACAAATCTCCGAAGGCATCAATCAAACTACTGGAATCATTAATGACAGAAATTCTAGACAATGTGATGCACTTTCACTGTAAACTTACCGTTGTTGGTGATTTCAATGTTGAAAGAAAATCCGCCGATTTTCAAAAAATAAATAAAATATTATCTTTATACAACTTACATAACAAGGTTCTCTCGGACGAAATTTCAACGAATGAAAGTACACAGATAGACGTTTGCTATACAAATGAAGAAAACCTAGAATTTTGGTATTACGAATCTATTTTTAGTTACCATAAAGCAATTTCCTGTATTTGGCCTAAAACTATTTAATCAAATATAAGCGTATTCTTTTTTTTTATTATTCTTATTGCGTGTAATTATTTGCAATTGAAAGTAATGATTGACACTTAAAAACATTTTTTTTTAACCAAACTCTGCTTTCAGTTATTTAATTATCTTTTCTTTGTCAAAATTGAACTTTTTTCTTAAAACTAATGTTGGCCTTATGACTGGAGTAGTGGACATTCTCATATACAAGTAGATATAACAATGCATAGAGTATTTATTTATAATGAAAAGATTAATTTTTCTTTCTTTCTTTCGGGTAAGGTAAACTTTGTATTTTTATTTACACTCGAAAAAAGGTGATAATGACCTATGCGTGTGTGTTAGTTATATTTGATGTTATTAATGTGTTAGTTACATTTTGTGATTTTCTTAGATTATTTTTTAAATTTATAAACGATTGTAACTGTATATTCAGTATAGGACATAAACTTATTAAATGATTTGGTTCTGATTAGGCGCTTTTATGTGTTTTATTAATAATTTTGTAAATATACACCTATATTTATTTCTGTTTATTTAAATAAAACTGTTTGTTATGAAACTTGCTTCATGATCATTCTTTTTTGAAAAATAATTATTGTTAAAAAATTTAAATGGAAGTTTTACATTTGCCATATTTATTATAATTTTTTATTTTAAATTCATAAAGATAACAGCACCGTTAGTGATAGATAGATCACATATTTTTACTCTAAAAATAAAAGAATGGACTGAAACTCTAAATTTGTATCTAGCTTGTATCAAAAGTGTATCTCATAATCGGAATTTGCATTTTTATTGTCGATTCCTTTATTTTTCGAGGGGCATTATCCTTTGAAAGAAGAGTATAATATACAAATAGTGTGAATAGCCTGTGAGCTCAATGCCATCAGTTTAACTGGGCACTTTTCTTTTTATTTAAAGATCCATTGGATATTTAACTGTATAAGAGACCGACTGTGATGGAAAAGGAATAATCATCCTGATTATGTAAAGGGATAGAAGAAACCATACAAATAAATTACAATTGAAAACATTAAAATTTTCCCTCATCTGCATATTAATTTATTATTTTTAACAAAAATTCTTCATTTTTACATAAAAATTGATTAGCTTAAAACAAAGGATACGTTTTAGAAGATATGGATTTGAAACGAACAATGATTAAAGAGGACATTTTAAAACTTTTAATTTAAACATTTTAAAACTTTTTTTTAACTTCGAATTTCAACGGTGCCTTTGAGCAGATGCAATACATATGCGCATAGGAGCTCATTCAATTGCATTATCACAGGGGGGGGGGGTGCTTATACTATGTTCTTTTATTTACTGAATATGAGATGAAAGTAGGAAATTTGTATGATACTTTATGATAGGACTATTTGTATGATACTTTATAGGTCTATGAACTTTTTTTTTCTGTCGTGGGGAATATGGTGGTAATGTCAAACTGATTTGCATTACACCTTTGTTTACGGAGTGTTCATTTGGAGTTTGCATCGGAAATAGCATTTCGCTGAGAGGGGGGGTTAAAATAAAATATTTGAAAGACTGTTTCATACGAAGCCCTACTTAAATAATAAAGAAGCTTATTTTACTGATATTGTTATAGTATTTTTTTCCGTCACGTTTTGACGGGTTCCATCTAGTTAATTTTAAAATGAAAAGGTGTGTTTTTGTTAATCGACTTTAGTGTAACGCCAAAGGGTGGTATCTTATGTTTAATCTAATTTTAACCTAATAAGTCCAACGTTTACAGAGTCACCAAGATACATGCACGAGAAAACACAAGACGCGATGACGTATATTAGAAATTTTGGTAGACCAGTTTTATTTATTACATTTACATGTGACCCTGAATGGCCTAAAATAACATCTGAACTATTTTCTGGCCAACGATCGTACGATAGGCATGATATTATTGCACGTGTATTGAACTTGAAAGTGAAGAGTCTCATGCAACTTCTGACAAAAAATGCCATATTTGGAGATAAACAGTTTTTAGATTTAGTGTTGAATGGCAAAAAAGAGAGTTACCTCATGTACATATTCTGCTGTGGTTACAAACAAAAATACAGCTTGATGAGATAAATTCTTTGATATCAGCTGAACTACCGGACCATGACCATGATCCTATTTTACATGACATAATGGTGAAAAATAGGATTCATGGTCCATGTGGGGAATATAACATGTATGACAAACGGTGTTTGCACCAAAAGATACTCACGTAATTTTATTGATGAAACACAAACTGGAGATCCAGTTTATCGTCGTAAAAGTTCTAATGGTGTAAATACGATAACTCTGAAGGTCCGAGGACAGGAACTCACAATAGATAACAAAGGGGTAGTTCCCAGACTATGTAGATCATTCAATGCTCACATTAATGTTGAATACTGTCAATCAAATGCATAAATAAGGGATCCGACCAAGCTACTTTATAACTCACAACGAGATTGAAAATTATTTGAATGGCCGCTATCTAAGTACATCTGAAGCTGTTTGGAGAATTTTGGAATTCCATGTCCGTGAAAGACACCACATTTAGAGGCACATCATGAAAATGGACAAAGGAAAAAATTTACAACAATCCCACCCGAAACAACATTTTTTGAATAATGTATACAAGATGACTTTGCACAAACTTTATTATTTATCGGAGTACCCGCATACTACACCAGGGCCGACAGTAAATTTTCACGCAGAAAACGAGGGATTTCCTAACATTAAAAAAGACTCAACACTTGGACGGATGTACAGTATTCACCCAAGTCAATGTGAATGTTTTCTTCTAAGAATACTGTTGCATCATGACCGTGGCCCAACCTGTTTTATAAACTTGCGAACTGTTGCGGGAAAAATCATGCAAACATATCAGTTACATGCAAAGAATTTGGTCTCATTGAAAACGATAAACATTGGAACCCCACATTAGCTGACGCAGTACTTTCTGATTCACCTGATAAATTGAGGGAATTATTTGTGAGCATTCTATTATTTTGCCAACCATCAGATCCTTTAAAGCTATGGGAAATATTTAATAAAAAATTGTGTGAAGACATACTCCACAGAGTAAGAGAGCGACGTAATAATATGTCTATACCATATTCAGATGATATTCTGAATGAAGGTCTTATACAAATTGAAGACAAACTATTTGAGTTGAGTGAAAAAACTTTTGCTGAGTTTGCTCTGCCTTCACAAGTAAGTGAGGATACATTAATGGATCGTTTACGTAGGCCATCAAGACGACCCTATGACCGTTTTGAACTTGATAACTTCGTTTGGAATAATTTGTCTAATCTGGCGTCATGCGTATGATGTTATAATAGATAGTTTCGACAGTAATAAAGGCACATTATTGTTTCTTGTCGCACCGGCCGGAACCTTTTTGATTAACATAGTACTTGCTAAAGTCAAATCGACAGGAAAACTGGCAATAGCCGCCGCATCTCCCGGAATTGCCGCTACACTTCTGAGCGGTGGAAAAACGGCACATTCTACATTTAAATTACCTTTGAATGTTTCATTTCAACATGATTCTGTCTGTTCAATTCGAAAAAATGGACCACTTGGCAAAATATTCCAAGAAGCTTCTTTAATAATGTGGAATGAATGTACCATGAGAGAGAGAGAGAGAGCTACCGATCGCAGATTGAAGCAGATCTCTAAGAGACCTAACAAATTCGAATAGAGCAATGGGTGGCATCACTTTTGTATTTGCCGGTGACTTTCGCCAAACCCTACCCATGATTCCAAGAGGAACTCAAACAGACATTATCAAAGCCTGCTTCAAATTGTCTCACCGCTGGAATTCTATTGAATCATTAACCTTAAGAACAAACATGCGAGTCCATTTGGGAGGTGGTGACAGCAGCTTTTCAAGTCGAGTGTTACAACTTGGTGATGGCAACATACCTGAACAAGATGGTCTAATTGAAATAGGTGACCAATTAGGAACAAATGTAGCAATTCTTGACGAATTAATTTGCAAAGTATATCTTGATATAGAAACAATATTCGAAAAACATTACACGTGGGTGTGCGAGAGGTAACGGCTAGAAATGCCTCGGTTTATCAAATAAATGAAGAAATTTTGAAAAGTCCCTGAGGGCGAAAAATGCTATAAATCAATAGGTATGGTAATAAATGAAGAAGTACAGTTCCCCAGCAAACACATACCTTTCGGCACACGATCAGACCGCATCCGGTAATGTGGGTTTTGTGTCGGCATCGGGACAGTGGTATCGGTCAAGTGCCGGTTGTATGTCGGCAACTGATACTAAAGAACCGTGCTTTTTCAAATGCCAGTTACTGTTATCGCTCCCCTTATGGTTAGATATCGGCAAGCGACTTAACCCTTTCCGGCGCGGAGTAATTCTGTTTGTAAAATGATGAAATGATGGACTGACACCAGAATTTGTAAACGAATTCATTAGACAATAAAAACTTGCTTATTTTCCCATACTTTATAAAAGGAAAATTTTAATTAAATATTCTTGGTGCCGTTTGTCAGTTTTGGAATTAAAACTAGGTGTCCTTTTTTGTAGACACCGCCCGCTAAAGGGTTAAATCGACAAATGACTACTTTTCACAAAGGTGACTTTTCACAAAGAAGTGCAATGATGACTTCACAATAGAGTGTCGATCACCGGAAAGTCACCATGCGACTTCATTGTGACATTATTTGGCGACTCATCACAATGCAATGCTCACAATGACTTCAATGTTCAGGCTTCAACTGACAATGACTTGAGAATTACAAGGTGACTTCATTGTAATGTCACCTGGTGACCCATCACAAAGCGACAGTCACAGTGACTTTTCAGTGTTAATAATCATTTGAGAGTAATAATGCGACAGTAAAATATCCCACACTTTGATTCACCGTAGTGATTGTGACACTTCTAACCATGTGTGACGTCAAGCGGACTTCACGTCGACTGGCCGTGCTGTTAGGGTCGTACCTGTTTTCTACACTTGCTCTTTATACAATTTCCTCTTGAGTACTCACATGTTCAGAAATTAGCATTTTGTGTTTGTTGCTTAAGTTTTGCACACCAGTGTATCTATCTATCTATCTATCTATGTCACTTTTTTATAGAAACGATAACAGCAATAATTCTGCACAAATCTCTTCCAAACTGATACATAAAATCAAGGGGCATAAAATCTTGGTCAAGTTCGTTAATGGGCAAAATCGAACCAAGGGGGGGAATGGGAGGCTTTTTGTGAAAACAGAAATAACCCCGTAATTTCTTAATTATGATACGTATCAAATCCGTTTAAAGTTATTATTACTTCTAGGAAAAGGGCCGAAAATTTATGTATGACAGATTTTTGATATCATTAAAAATGGCCCCAAAGGGGGGGGGGGGTTAGAAGAAAAAAATTCATAATTCGCCAATTCACAAGATATCAAATCTGCTTAAATTTATTATAAATCCTCTTAATATTATCTAAAACTTGTTGACAAGTTTTTTATAGGATCAACCCTTATAGCAAAAAATGTTTTAAAAAAATAAATCCTTGCCGACTTCGCCTGCAAACAAGTTGGGTTTCGAAGTGGGTGGTTCCAACTGCCGCATCGTGGCAAAAAAAGTCATTTCTTCTGAAATTCCCAACAAACAGGCGCCCCACGGTCTGCTTCTTCGAAATTTACCTGTGCCTGCAGGCCGAGCCGTCAGGGATTTTTTTTTTTTCGTTTGTGATTAAGTCTGAGTTTTGTTACTAAATGCATGTTTTTTAAAATAATGTATATTATATATTTTTATTCTTTTTTTGAGAAATTAGTGTAACAATATCGAAAAAATATTAATATTTATTTTTTATTTATTTTTTTTATATATAAAAATTGTGGAAATATAATAATTTATATTTTTGAAAATGAAATGTAAAATGTATTCAATATTTTACACAAATTTTAAATAAACATAGTAGACGTGATAACAAATACATATATAAAGAAGATTGTTTGCTTTGTCACCCCCAACGCCACCCCCGACGAACGAGCACGGGGTGGGGGCGATATTTAGATGATTGATCATATATTAATTATTACAACAATCTAAAAAATTTAAATTTTAGAGTTTTTATTAACAATTTTTAATTACTGTATCATTAAGCCTGTTTTATTGGTCATTTTAAAAGAGTAAAATTATTTAAGTAACCATATAATATTTTTATTAAACATGAAATAATAATGCATTTCTTGTAAGCATTTATCAAGAAAGTTTCGGACTTAGGGATAATTTGATGAGGGTCAATGATATGAGACGTATTTAGCGCTTTCACATCCAAAAATTGATTATGACATAGCGCCAAGTTCAAAATTCGGAGCTAACACTCCAAATCTGGAATGTTATCTGCTACTCTATTGTCTACGTTGGGAGCGTAGTAAAGGGACAGCAAAGCGATCACTGCGCGCGCATGCTTCCAAACTGGGTTTTGAAGAAGGGAAATTGCAACCATAGACGCTCGCGTTTTCATGTAGATGCCTGATCTGAGATGCGTGATTCGTGATGCATTGCACGTGCTGAAGAAATTATAATATTGGTAAGTCGTCTGCTTAATTTTGTTTTTGTTAAATCTGAATTAATCTGAATAAAGTTAATTACTTTTGCATACATTTAATTTTTTAAAGATTTATTCTCTTTTAACGATTAACTTTGCGTAGGAATTATTGTTGTAGAAAATGATAAAAGGGTGAAATTAGAAAAATATGTTAATGGAGTTTTCATCTTTTTATTATTTAAGTTTTTATGACATGTATTATATTTTTAATTATTAATAATTAATAATAATTAACGAATCTTGATAATAATTAACGAATTTTTTAAACATTTCTTTATTATAATAAATTCAGAATGACATTTGGTTATGTGTTTTCATTCTTATCCGTTTGATGCTCGACAATTTTACAATACTCTTATAGTTGATGTATTTTTTAAAAAATAGTCAAAATTTTCGATTGCTTAGTAATGATAATTTGCATTTTACTGTATTTGAACTTTAATTTATTCAAAGTTACTAATTCATTCATTTTTTAAATAACTTAAAGCGATTTCTTTTTCACGTATCCTGAAACTTTTATGCTGCTGTATAAAAATGCCTTCAATAATACTATTCAAGAGCAGATGGTTTCATTTGTGCTTTAAATTATTAAATTTTAGTAATGCAAGATGTTTGAAGTTTAAATTATTATTATTAAACTTGTTTAATGCATTTCATTTCTATCAAATTTAAAATAAATGAGTTTTAATTAAATCAATGTCTATAAATATTTGACATTTCCAATGTACATAATATACATGAGCGATTTTGAAAGTGTATATTTATATTTGAAAAGGAAAGATTTTGAAACAAATTAAGAGTAAAAGGAAAAACAATATTGTAAATAATGTTACTTTATTTTTAAAAAATGTAATTATGGAGCATCAAATTAGATGTAATACAATATATAAATGATTTTGAAAACAATTGCCCTTCTGTATAAATGAAAAATTATATAAAGTATTTAGTAAAAACTAAAAATAAGTAAATATGTAACATGTTGATCATATTAATTTTTTTAAATAAAATTACAAAAATGTATTTTTCTAATCTTGCCCTGAAATTACATAAACTCTAAATTTTGTTTTATATATATTTTTAAAGAGAGAATAATGTTTACTAAATTAAATTATGCAAAAAGTATTTAACTTAATTGAGATGCTGATGGATTTAATAAGGCTAAAACAATTGAGCATAATTTATAGCAGACTTATCATAAAGGATATAAAAAAGGATTTAGAAAACCACAAACATTTATTTAAAGCGTTCATGAAATAAAATAATAACAAACAGGGTACAGAATAAATTTTTAACTAAGTTATTTAAACTGATTTTTTATTTTCTGTGTAAAATTAAAGTTCGAAATTTTTAATTTATTAATAAATAGTAAATTACCGGAACGAAATTTAGTTTATTTAACTTAAAAAATAATCATAAAAATACCTGAAAAAAATTTAGATGTATTATTTTATAGTTTCCTAGAAAATATTTTATTTTTTTAAATCAAGCTTTACAGCGACACTTAAAAAGAAAAATATATGGAAAATGTATCTAAATTTTACTTATTGTATAATAAATTTGTTTTATGTAACTTTCTAGAACAAAAATGAAATGTATTTATAATACTTACCACATTTTGTAAGAATGAAAAAAATATTTATTTTATTATAGAAACACAGGATTCAGATATTATTAAATGAAATCAAGAGAATGATTCAAAATAATATAAAACAGGAAAAAACACTTGCGTAATACAATACAAGCAACAAATTGTTTTTGTATGAGGCAAAAGAATAAATTTTTCCTGCTAAATATATGGAAAATGTATCTAAATTTTACTTATTGTATAATAAATTTGTTTTATGTAACTTTCTAGAACAAAAATGAAATGTATTTATAATACTTACCACATTTTGTAAGAATGAAAAAAATATTTACTTTATTATAGAAACACAGGATTCAGATATTATTAAATGAAATCAAGAGAATGATTCAAAATAATATAAAACAGGAAAAAAAAACACTTGCGTAATACAATACAAGACAACAAATTGTTTTTGTATGAGGCAAAAGAATAAAAATATATCCTGTATCTATGCTAATATAGTGAAGCTTGAAGCAGTTTTTTTTAATGGCAGGGGCTATTAATGGTAAAATCTGAAAAATAAATTTCACCATTTTTACCTAAATAATCAAAGTTAAAAAAAAAAAAATAAGTATTTTATTAAGTTTACTATTAAGTGGAGTGATCCACCCCCCCCCCCCTCTTCTGCTGCTAGTTCCCAATAAAAGGGGTGCTTTCAGCAGTTTAATGCTTGCCGATATCGGACCGCATTGGACAATGCTGCGGATTTGTTATCAGTATACGGTCGGCACAGCATCTCGCCACTGTCAGCGTTGCCGGTACCGGACCACATTCGGTAGGTGTGCGGATAACTGTTGGTATACAATCGGCACAGCAGCGTGTCGTCGATTCTACCGGCGCAAAGTGGGGCGTTTTGAGTATCTTGGCGGACAAAATTATTGCGTTGAAGTTTAATTAGGTTTTTGCTGGGTTTTCGAATCTATCAGTAATAAAATAATCAAACAATGATAAATATTTGGCTTATTTAATAATTTATATTATTATTATTATTATTATTATTATTATTATTTATATTATTATTATTTATTTATATTATAATATTGTATTGTCCTTGAAACTACATATGTATTCAAAGTTTCAGCTCAATCGGATAATTAAAAGTGGTTTAAAATTGACTTGCAAGATTTGAATTAAACACTAAAACACACACGTCAAGTTAATATAACTTAATGATTCGCAAATTTTCGCAGGAGCTTTCTTAAGTTTCCAATACTTTAGGAATGGTACTTTGATTTTTAAAAAATGCTTATTTCTTAATAGTGCTTAATACTGTAATAAAATTCAAGATGAAGTTTGAAAACAAGATGGCGCTTATTTTTAAACAACAATAGGTTAAATCGTGTGACAAACATGTGACATATGTCCAGTAAACTCTTGCTTTCAAATAAAACAGAAAAGTTACGACTTGCTTTCGAACTTACAGAAAAATAATGCAACTGTTGAAACTCCCTCAAACCAACTGCCTTCTTTACGGTCATAGTTTATCCCCACATCGGATTTTTTCAACAAAACTCGTACGGATCTCGACAGAAGAGACGTTCGGCTACCAGTATACGCGGTCTTGTTAAATTCCGAGATAATCGGAAAAATGAATTTTGTCCACCTAGATCATCAAAACGCCCCACTGTGCGGCGTTGCCGATACCGGACCGACTGTGCGCCTATCTGTCGGGCGTCAGTCGTGCGGCGTGTCGAAAAAGTTATGGAACCGGTACGGTAGCTGGTATCCTGCCGATACCGTCGGTAACGGCAATCGGCCGATTGCTTACCGATAGATCTCTGTTTGCTGGGCCACTACCCACAAGAATTTCTCAATAACCTCAATCCGTCGAGCCTTCCATCTCAAAATAAAAATTGCCATTTCTATCATTTTAATGCGTAACATTAATCCTCCCAATCTGTACAATGGGACGAGATTGCAAGTTAAAGTACTCAGAAACAATATAATTGAGACCGTCATCCTTACAGTACCATCAGCTGAGAAAATGGCGCAAATTCCAGCATTCCAATGATCCCCACTTACCATCCCCCTTTAAAAGACTGCAATTCCCTGTTAAACTTTCATTTGCGATCACCATCAACAAATCTCAAGGTCAAACGCACAAATATGTTGGGATTGATCTGCCGCAAGAGTGCTTTTCTCATGGGCAACTGTATGTTGGCCTATTGAGATCAGGGAATGCAGACAATCAACACATTATGAATAAATCAAGAAATAGTACAAAAAATGTTGTATACTCAGAAATATTAAAATAAATTTATTAGTTTCAATATGTTCATAAAAAGAAAAAAATATTTATCACATTTTTACAAGCTTTTATTTAAAATTCAAAATTTGTAAATACTGCAATTTTGTCTCACTCCCACTCAACCTCACTTCGGCTGCTGACACAGAGGGAGTGAGACGTTGTTTTACCCGTCTTTAGAAACCTTTAGTGTTGATCACCCACATATTGACATAATCTTTCTTCAAGAAACCCGTAACCCTACTTTCAGAATTAACATCCCTGGGTATAAGCTACACTCCACTCCACGCGCAGCCGACCCTAGATGGGGCGGTACTGCCATTTACATTAAAAACCACTTACCACATTCTATCACTCATAATTCCACTTTTCCTAAAATTGACTTCACCAGTATTGCACTACAACTTCCACAAATAAACATTAATTTAGCTTCCATTTACATCCATCCGTCTGGAATCTTTCCAGTACAGGATCTCACTAATTTAATTACACAATACACACATTGCTTCTTTGCTGGAGACTTTAACGCCAAAAGCAGGCATTGGAACTGTCATAGCAACTCCAGAAGAGGTAACTCACTACACAATCTTATTCAAAATTTTAACCTTAGCCTCCATGCACCAGCCACTCCCACACAGCGCCTAATACCCACAACTCTATAATCGACTTTGCTATCACTAAAAACCTTCCATATCCTATTGCAACTAGTGTTATTAATAATTTAAGCTCTGACCCCCTCCTTGTCTCCTTCAAAATTGATCTAATTAATCCTCTCTCCCCACCTCCTTCCATGGCCATTGACTGGAAAAAATATACAAATTTTCTCAATAACAACATCTTAAACCTCCCCGACATTAAAAACACTGTTGACATTGACACTGCTGTAGACAATTTTAATTCACACATAACCAACGCACTTAACCACTCCACCATCAAATACTTCAAAAATAACAGCACTTTCACTCCACCTCCATATATCTATAACCTGTGTAAACAACGAAATCATCTTCGGCGTCTTTTTCAAAATTCCAGAGACTCCACCCTTAAACCTCTCATCAACAGACTTAACAATAAAATCCAAAACAGCATCTTCAAAGAAAAACAAAAAAACTTTCTCAAAAACATTGCTAGCGAGGATAACTGCAACATCCTCTTTGTCTAATTAAACGCAAAATCAATAACAAATATTCCCCCTTTTTTCGGCCAACAACAACACTTCTTAAACTGACGAGGAGAAAGCTGATTTCCTCGCCAGAGCTCTCACCGAATCCCACCATCTCTAGCCACAATCACATCACACACAGATACCCCCTGATGTAATACAGTCTATTTGTATCCATAACATCATCTCAAAACTCAAAAAACGCAAAGCCCCTGGGTACGACAGGACACAATTGTTATTTCAATTAATGAAAACATAATGAAAAATACAGGCAAATGTCAAATTAAAAACCACTTATATAACAAACACGTATAATGCCTCTGACATCAAGTAAATGGGACTGCATTTTTGGTGTTTAATCTTACAGTTTGGCAATAGATTTTTGGTATGAAAAGTGTCGATGGGATAATAGAGAAATACCTAAAATTCCTCAGCTAAAAATGAACTGCAGTGAAACTACAAAAAAAATGCAGTTGGAAAACTGCGGTGATTTGGCACAAATCCCTGCAGTTTTTTTGAAGTCAACATAACTACAAATTTACTGCAGTAAATTTGTAGTTATGTTGTCTTCAAAAAAACTGCAGGGATTTGTGCCAAATCACCGCAGTCTTCCAACTGCATTTTAACTACACACTTACTGCAGTAAATGTGTAGTTATGTCGACTTCAGAAAAATTGTAGGGATTTGTGCCAAATCACCGCAGACGTCCAACTGCATTTTAACTACACACTTACTGCAGTAAATGTGTAGTTATGTCGACTTAAAAAAAACTGCAATGATTTGTGCCAAATCACTGCAGTCTTTCAACTGCATTTTTTTTTTTGCAGTTTCACTGCAGCCTTTTAGAAATTTATTACAAAATATGTATACATGTAAAATATTAATTTTTCTGTATGAAAAAATCAACACTAAAATCTAATTAAATATTTTTTTTCATATCTCAATTTATATGCAATCTATGCATAAAATATATCATGCATGCAACGCATGCATGCATCACTGAAAAATATTTTTTGATCATGGCTGACTTATTCAATTATTATGGTTACATTTTGAAAAATGAAAGAATTCAAGAAATTGTATGAACGACTTTACTCAAAATAATAATATTGAAAGATGAGTCATAATAATCATAGTACTTCAATCTTCAAGCTATGATTTTTTTATGGTATTGAATTGTTTTTATTTTTTCAATAGTTTCATTACTGGGCAATTTCTTTGAAATCAAGGACACATGGTTATTGGCAAACAATTAAAATCTTACTTTTAAAATTTTGTAATAAAAAGTGCAATTTTATAAATTTTGCAAATGAAATTCCAAAATACTTATGAGTAAGATTGAGCTGGAACTTTCCTGAAATACTACTGGGTATAATATGAAATCATTGCAAATATGAGCAATATTATGAAATCATTGACATCAACAATAGATTCATCTACAGTTTCGGGAAAAATAAACTGATTTCCATTCAATTTGCATCTCATGAATCTTACTTGAATAGAATAATCACCAATTTAGACTACAGTTATATTTATCAAAGGCAGTAAATACAAAACAAAATATTTCTTACTATATTAAATAAATTGTCATTTTTCTTTGTTTATTTTATTTTACAGTTAAATAACTACTTTTAAACAATATTTTTTTATAGTAAATAAGCAATTATTAAATATTTTGAACATTCTGCATTACAGGAGCAGAGTGGATTGTGGACCACTGTGCCCCAGGAGTGGGTGGTCCACTGTGACCCATGTTGAAGTTCAATAAATAATCGTATTAATATTGTTTATAGCTTCCTTTTAAACATATTAACTTTAAAGTTAAATAAAAACAAGTATCTTAGCTTTACAAAAAAGCTGTTTTATCTTATTTATCTACAACCTTTAATTACTAAAAAAATTTAAATGTGATGATGAAAAATTTTACTTTTAGAAGCTCAAAACAACCAATCAGGATAAAACAGTTCAATCTGAGCTAAACATATTTTCTGAAGGCTATAAATAATCAGTGCAGTGCTGTTGTCTATTAGGATATAAGAGAAGCTTTAAAAAAGTTTAAATAAATAAAATATTAGGGGGTGGTCCACTGTGCCCATAGGTCCAGTGTGTACCGGTCTCCCCTACACTAAATTTAAATGCAAAAATTAATTTTAATTGCAACTAATTTTTCCACAATGTGAATTTCAAATTTGAATATTTTTTCATCTCTTAAAGAAAGTATCTATATGTGCCTTGAATATTTATATAATTTTGAATATATAAAATAAATTATATGAAAGGATATATATATATATATTTAAATTTCTAAATTATATACCATTTACTATGAAATAAAATGTATTACATATGTTACAGCTAATAAAAAATTACTGCATAAAATTCATATTAAAAGCAAAACAAATGTATGCTTTTCTGTTTTTCTAAAAAAAAAATGCTAAAATTTACAAAAATTACTCTTACCTGCATCCTGATTTGTCCTTCCAATTTTATCTTGAATACAATTATGCAGCAAATAAAGTTTAAATTAAAAAAAAAAAACCATTTTATTAACATTTGATGTTTATGCTTTATAATTTACATCGTATTTAAATACCAAATGTATTTACAAATTCTTCTCACATTTCACAGCCTTTACTGCAGAATTTAGCTTGTTTTGAATGGTGGCATGTACAAGTGATACATTTACACCAAACTTGCAGGCAACATGGCTCTGAATATCCATTATCCTGGATCCCATTATCAGAGGAGACCACGAAAACACTTACATAAGCGGGCTATGCAATTATCCGTTTTAGGATTAAGCAGGTACATTAACCGAACATTAACTCCGCGTACATTAACTGAAAAAAAAAACCCTGGATGCATGAAACTCACCATGCAGCAATATCTAGAATGCATAAAATTCATTCAAACAGCAGTTAGTAACATATATATGTACGCTTTGCATACATTAACTGAAAAAATAAATAAATAAAAAGTGGATGTATGAAACTCACCATGCAGCAATCTTTAGAAAGCATGAAATTCATTCAAACAGCAGTTAGTAACATATATATATGTACGCTTTGCCTACATTACCCCCCCCCCAAAAAAAAAAACAACAACAACAACAACACTCTTGGATGCACGAAACTCACAATGCAGCAATCTCTAGAATGCATGAAATTCATTCAAACAGCGGTTTGTAACTTATATATATGTACACTTCATGCACATTAACCGAAAAAAAAAAACCACAAATTGAATTTCGGAAGAAAAATTGCAAATTTCACCATTCAAGAGAGTAAAAATCCTGAATTTTGTCGATAATGCGTGTAAAATCATAAATTTTCTCAATCGTGCGCGGAAAAATAATGAATTTTGTCGATCGGCTACGTAAAAAAACTTTGCCATTCGGGAGTGTAAAAATCCTGAATTTGAACGATCAAATGCATAAAAATCACGAATCTCGTCGATCGGGCGTGTAAAAATCACGATTTTTAGCGACCGAGTGCATAAAAATCATGAATTTTATCGATCGACGTGTAAAATTCATGTATTTCGTCGATTGGCTACGTAAAAATCAAATTTCGTCATTCGAGAGTGTAAAAATCTTGAATTTCGTCGATCGAACGCGTAAAAATAATGAATTTTGTCGATCGACCGCATAAAAATCATGAATTTTATCGATTGAGCGTGTAGAAATCATGAGTTTTATCGACCGTGCACGTAAAAATCATGAATTTCATCGATCGAACGTGTAAAAATCATTAATTTTATCGATAGGTGCGTAAAAATCACGAATTTCGTCGGTCGTGTGCGTAAAAATAATTTATTTTGTCGATGGGGCGCAGAAAAATAATGAATTTTGTCGATTGGCTACGTAAAAATCAAATTTCATCATTCGGCAGTGTAAAAATCATGAGCTTCGTCGATCGAACGCGTAAAAATCATGAATTTTATCGATCGGCGTGTAAAAATCATGTATTATTTCGTCGATTGGCTACGTAAAAATCAAATTTTGTCATTCAAGAGAGTAAAAATCTTGAATTTCGTCGATCGTGTGCGTAAAAATAATGAATTTCGTCAATCGGCCGGAGATAAATAATGAATTTTGTCGATTGGCTACGTAGAAATCAAATTTCGTCATTCGGCAGTGCAAAAATCCTGAATTTCGTTGATCAAACGCGTAAAAATCATGAATTTTATGTATCACCGCGTAAAAATCATGAATTTCATCGATTATGCACGGAAAATCGTAAATTTCTTCAAACGGGCGCGTAAAAGCCATGAATTTCTTCGAACCGGCGCATAAAAATTATGAATTTCGTCGAATAGACGCTGAAAAATCTTGAAATTTAGGGAAAAGGGTAATTGGGAAATCCTGCATTTGGCCGGTGCTTTCCACATTGTTAATCGCCAGTTTTTAAAGCTTAATCGACAACTGGCGACTGCTTATTTTAACCTTTAGGGGGGGGGGGGATCATGAAATTCTTCACACGTTTGCGGGGGGGGGGGAATCGCAAAATTAGTCGCTCAAGGATTGCCATGGAATGTGTTACCTGAAAGCAGAGGTGGTAAACAATGACAATTTTTTAATTGCCGTTTTACAACTTTAATCGCTATCTGGTGAAGAGCCACTGCTAATTTTCACCTATAGCTAAACTCTGAACCTGTTTACGTTTTACATGCGACTCTCGGCACTGAGCAATAAGTGACAGCGTTCGTCCATTATTTTCCGTAATTCGCTAACTTTGTTAATATAATAATTATCACCTTAATTCATTTTTTAAATGTTTATACATAGCCATAAGATAGCTAAAAATATGTACCGACAGACACTTCTTCAAAACTGGTTTCTCTTAAAAAAATTAGATAGATTCAACGTATTTATAAAAGCCTTACTAGAAAAAATATTTCATAGGATATTTGTATTTTCAAAGTTTTGTCCATATTATCTTATTTTGAACTTTTCTTTAATAGTGATGGAGTTAATTTAGAGTTTGTTATTGTGAATTCAAATAAAATTAAATTAAATATTTGAGCCTTTTATCGTTACAATGAAATTTATAATATTGTTTGGGTTGATCTTGACTGTACTTAGCCTGTGTGTCAATATTAGTGTCAATCCAATTAATGATTTCTCAAGCTTTTTGCATATATTTTCAATTGCTTTTAATCAAAGTTTATAAATAATATACCAGGAGGAAAATAACTTTATAAAAATTATTATTTAAAGTAATGCTATTTTAAATATTGTCCTCTTGAATGATGATCTGTTACCAGGGCCGGCCCAACGGTATTTTGGCGCCCGTGCGAGTATCCGTCGGGCGCCCACCCCTCCCCCCACCCCCGAAAAAAAGGAAATACTCTTGGATTATTCTTAACTTTTTATATATTCGTTACTTTTAAACATACTATTGCTAATTACTTATGATATTATTTAAAGAATACACAAAGGAATTAAAATTCAATCCCTTTTTGTATTATAAAATGTCCTTTAAATAATAAAATGTCTGAAAAGGAAAATTTTAATTTTACAACAAATAACAGTTTTAATATGTAATATTACGATCTCAGATTGAAATACGATATAATAATCTGGGGACGCGGACAAAAACGAGGCAAAGAGACTGATCCCCAACAGACAACCAATTGCCCCCCCCCCTCCTTTGAGGGGCAAGGGCAGAAAATTAAAAAAAATCATCCGATCTGATGTTTATATTCTTAGAAAGCATATTACCAAAATTTTATCTTCAAAAGCTATCATAGATTCTGGATAACTTAAAAAAAAGAAAATTTACGACAAAAAGTTTTTATTTCAATTTTCTCGCAATTTCATTTTTGTTATATAACATCTTCCTCAAAGCTCTTCCATTTATACAGAATTTCAAAGATCTGATAAGGAGAAATTTACTCACAAAAAATACACTTTGGAACTTGAAGCATAGGTCTACGTGGCAGAACCACAAAAAAAATTTCCCGTATTTTAAACTACAGAATTTATTTGTGCACTGATAATTATGCATGGAAACTGAAATTACCCCACATGCTTAAAGCCACAATGAAGTTGCAAAAAATTTGTCCTCCCTCAAAGGATACCCCTGCCAAGATGTTCTTATTACCTACTCCTGGACAATTATGCTGCGTTTACACTATGGCTTATCAGGCCTATCAGGTCTGCGTGGTCTGTCAGGTCCAGGTATAAGAGGGTTTAAGAAGGTCTCTGTGGTCTGCGTGGCGTGGTCTAAGCGTTGGCGTTTCAGGCGTGAAAATATAAGACCTAACCAATCAGCGTGCTTCATAATTGTTTATTCCGCCATTTTAAAAAATGGACGAAGTTTGATGAAGCAGACGACAGATGAATATTTTGATGAAGATTTAAAATTGAAAAGGGATTTACAAACCAAAGGTATGTAATATTTTTCAGATATTTTTAATGTTTCTCTACATTGCTTCATAACTGTAGAAGTTTCTTTTATGTATTCGTAAATTACTATCTTCATGTATTTACGTACTACGCGACTAAAATTCATTTGTTCGCTATGTTACTTTTTATATTACCAAACTCTTTATAAAGCTATGTATTCATAAATTCTTTAAGTACTATCTTCCGGTATTTATATACTATGCTACCAGTTCATTTGTTAATTGTTAGTTACGTTACTTATTTCAAAACTCACCTTGTTTCATAGGCATGAATTAAAAAAAACAAATTGGACAGTATATTAATAAAAATTAGAATAGTACGATCGTAATGCATAATGTACAGTAATGTCTTTTTTTGTGAGGAAATACTTTGATTTATTTCAGGTATTTATTTAATATTGTTACTGGCAATTTTTAACTTTATCTTAAAACTGGTACCAATAAATTTTTAGCCATATAATTCATTTTTAATTAACTTCTCAGTTTTCTCTGTTACTGTCATATAATTGACTGATCATTGATTTGCATTGTTATTCATCAGTTTTAAATGTGTTAATTTTTTCAATGAATCCATCCTAATATATATCTAAAATATTGCAGAAATTTTAGATTGTATTTAGTTTCTTAGCCTTCTCCCCCACAAAAAAAAAAAAAAAACTCAATCTAATATGGTAACTACACAAATATAAAATTTAACTTTTGTTAAAATTAACAAACATGTTTTTAAGTAAACAGTTTTTAGATTTACTTATTATTGCTAATTATTAAACCATTCCTTATTATTTTAAAAGTTTTATTACATGTTTATTTTTTGAAATTTTCTTTAATAATTAATCTGTAGTACATTACATGAATTTTTGTAACCCCCCCCCCTTTCACAACAAAGAATGGTTTCAGTTGGAAAACTTCATAATTTTTTTTCAGAAAAAGTTTTAAAATTTTCAAAATCTATGAACGGTGCAAGGGAGATTGTCTAGTGAATCTACTGGTGCCAGGAAATGTATATTTTATTGCTCACAGGAGATCACTTATGTGTAGTTTTACAGTTTAGTAAGTCGCTATCATTTGTGATCTTCTGCAAGAAATTTGAATTCGGGCCTTGGACTTGTGCTATTTTTGCTTCCAAATTTGTCAAGCAGGAACTGCGGTAAATATAATGTTCATCAATAAAGTATATTAACTTGTATGATTGACTGTAATTGACTTATATGTAGTTTTTCAATGTATATTGAGTTTGTTACATAATAAAGAAGGATTTTTAAATATATTTTACATTGTTTATGTTGTTTGGTACTTTTATGTTAGCTGGGCACCAGTGATAGATATGCATGTATATATATCACTGGTGCCCTTTTAACATATATATATATATATATATATATATATCACTAGTATCTGGCTAACACAAAAATAAAAATACTTGTTGTTTTTATCAGTTTATTATGATTATTATAATCTTTTCTTTAAATTACAGATTGCTTTTAATCGAACACTACTTTTCTCAATATCTATGCGAATACCTGTCAATTACTACATGTTGATCTCACTTACGCATTTATAAATGGTGATCTTTTCAACAGGCATTTTGCATGATTATTTTTTAAGGCATGAATCTTCAGTAATATTTGTAAGTATGATGCTTGTAAGTAAGTCATTTTCTCAAAATTACATTGTTGTGTATTTATTAATGTTGTTTCATATAAAGTTATTTTCACAACAAATCAATCTGTATCAGAGAGAATCAGTTAAAGCTATGTCCATTCTCAATACAAAAATTGATTTTCATAATTTAATTCCTTTAAATTTTTAACTGAAGGTTTATTTGCTATTAGCTTTTTAATTTATAAAATGCTGTTAAATGATCAATCTAAAAACACAACTTGTAGTTAATTAATTTGTGTAGTTTTATGCAAGTGTGTAAGTTATGTTTTATATAAACTTGCATAAGCACTTGTGTTTTACGTAAACACTAAATGTATAAGTGTTATGCTAGAGGATAGCAGTTACCCCTCGCCCCTCCCTTCAAGGAATCTGATATTTCAGAAAGTATCATTCAGACTAAAAAAAAAAAAAATCAAATTCAACAAAAACTAAAGTAACTTATCAGATAAGTTGAATATATAATTTATTTGAATTAATATTATTAATATTGAAATAATCTAAAATGTATTATCTATGATGCTATCAATGTTATAATTTTCTGTGCTTAATAATTATTAAGCTGCATATATAATAATTTAATGTTTATTAATGTTGAAATGATCTAAAATATATGTTAACAATATTATGAAGGTTATAATTTGCTATGCTTAATAATTATTAAGCTGCATATATAATAATTTATTAATGTTGAAATGATCCAAAATGTATTTTAACAATATTATCAAGGTTATAATTTGGTTTGATAATATTGTTAGCAAATTAACTTACAGTTCTTTGAAGTGAGAGTAATTATTTATGTTAATTTAACTAAATATTGAAGATTTTGATTTTTATTTTGACAGATTTGATGGAACATCATTAGGTTATATTTAAAAAATAAATATTATGAAATATTCATTAGTATCTAGTTTTTAAATCAAATTTTGTTACCAATGATAGAAAATCTAGCGAAGTACATGTGTTTTGTAGATGAAGAATTTAATAATTGAAAATTTTATGCACTTTGTATTAATAATTATTTTTTCTTATTCTAGAATTCAAAAAACAACTAACTATATTGTTATGTACTAGTTTGTTTTTATAATTCTCTTTATTAATTAAATTGTTAATTTACTTTCTCCCTAAATCCATGAAAAAATAAGTTTACAAATTATGTAAAGCAATTAAACATTTAATTTGTTTTGCTTTAATACAGGTAGCTCATATTAGCCATACCTATTCCTCAAACGATTGCTTTAAATGTTTTGTTATCTTTCATGTATACTAGAATAATAATAATAGTTTTCTTTTTTAATACAGGCAGCTCAAAACTAATTCTTAAAACTGAAATTTAATTATTATTCTTCATAATTTATTTTACTCAAATTACTTTATTTACTCCAAGTGATTAACAAAAATGCAATTTTTGAAAACTGAAATTTAAACATTGTCAGGTGTGCGTTGCTATTGACCATCCCAAAACTACAGCAGTGAATGTTTTGAGATAATAAATGCAAATGTGTTTTTGTATGTTTTCTGATATAAGTTTAACATTTTTTTAAATTGAATATTCAGGAAAGGGGAGAGCAAGCAGTGTTGAAATCAAGGGATGGCCCTTCAAATCTTTCTCCCCTCCCCCCCCCCCCTGAAAGATTTGAGATTTTATGCTTTTAATGGTCAAAAAGTATAATTTCACCTCCAGAACTCTATAATGTCCCCTCGGAGTCACAGAAATCCCTCCCGGAGAAAAATGTCTAAATTCAACACTGAGGATAAATATTCTGATTTTTTATTTATTTATTGCATTGTGTGTCATATTAGCCATACCTATTCCTCAAACGATTGCTTTAAATGTTTTGTTATCTTTCATGTATACTAGAATAATAATAATAGTTTTCTTTTTTAAAGAAGATATTTAACATTGGATTTCCTTTAAACATGTCATTTTATAGACATATGGAACCTTGGAAGTAGCATTTTCACATTTTTTCTGTAAAAAATAAAGATAATACTGTAGTAGCTTCCTATAAAATTGCTTGTTCAGATATAGCTCTATTTTTTATGCCCCCAATCTGGGGAAAAAATAAAGATTGTGCAGTAACCCCACTTCTTAATAACTTTATTTGATAACAAGAAATGTGTTTTTTTTTTTAAGTTACTATTTCAGACATAATAAAAATTATATTCATTACTGAGGTGCACTATAAATTGCTCTCTTGAAATTGTGGTGTGCATTGCGTTTACTTATAGGGACACACAAAAGATATCGGTTACAGTACATATGTGATATTTACAGTCTGTGTGATAGGTGCATTTTCAACTTTGGTTTGCGTTTTTAAGTTTAACTAAATTTTTTCATAGTACTTGTGTGTTTATAAACTCTGTTGTTCATATACAGAGCTACACAAGGGAATCCGTCAGTATTACAGACTATGGGAGTGGATTGCTTAAGGGTAGTTTTTAATTTTGTTACGCATTTTCCTGTTGAACTATATTTAGTAGACTAATAGAAGTTTCTGGAATATAAATAAGTTCATATACAGGGCTATGCAAAGAAAAATATTCATTGTCATTTACGGTTGGTAATTGCTGCGAGTGAGTTTTAAGTTGCCTTTTAGCTTAATATGTGGTGTGTACAAAAATCTTCATATAACATACGGGGCTATACTGCACTATAAATAAAATATAGTAATATTTTTTTTCTTTTTATTGGAACTGGAGTTAAAACCACTTGTATTTCTGATATCTTCAAATCCAAGGATATTCTTAGCAGTTTGAATGAAACATTTATTTTCATCTCGCTGATTAATTTATGTATTTATTTTAATAATAAACTGAAATTTCCACTTTTTTTCTTTCTCCAAAAAAAAAAGCATGCCAGAGCTTGGCTTTGATGTTATTATTTATCATTTTTAAATTATAATAACTGAAAATTATTAATAACTTGTTTCTCCCATTAGATTAAAATACATACCTGTTTCTGTAAAGTATCGTGCCATCATCATTAACGTCCAGACTGTTATCTATGTATTTTACTTCTGATATGTAGTATATCATTATATTCAGTAATAAATTTGTTATGTGATAATATTTATTATATAGAGCAATATTTTGTTGTTTTATTTCTGTAACTTGTATTTTCAAATAAAGGAAATTTAATAAAAAATTTCTGTTATCATTTGACTATAATTTTATTATAAATGATCTTTTCATGTATCTACTTGTGTTGTTTAAATAACAGAATGTATATTAAATAAGAAAATCCTCAAACCATTTTTTAATTAAAAAAAACAGTTACAAAGAGAGTTTATTTAAATTTTACTATTGAAGTCTTTATTTTATTTTAATATGTATATAATGCTTCATAACAATACCTTTTTAATAAACAAGGAAAATATTAAAACAATATTTTAAAAATTCTCTTAAAAAATTAAATAAACATTTGGAATTAAAATAAATGCAATTTTTAAAAGTATTTCTTTAAAAGAAAGTCTATATCATAATTTTAAAAAATCAAAAATTTTCACTTTTTAATGTTTCATGATATGTTACTTATTTAATATCATTATGAATCCATTCAAGTCAAAAATAAACTTGAATTATCAGTAGAAGTTTGTTTTATAAAGCCATTATTTTTAAATTAGTCTTTAAAAAAAATAATAAAGATTTTTATTCATTCTTCAAACATGAAGGGTTTTCTTCATTCCAGAGTCGGTTTATTATCTCATTTATATATATATATATATATATATAATTATAAATCAAATACTTAAAATGAAAGATAGCTTGAAAAAAAATAGTTGACAATGAGCCACAAATTAGAAACAAATAGTTGATCATGGGCAGAATGACTGCAAATGTATGTGTCTTAATTAGGGTTGGGAGTGTTCAGGAAACAAAACAGTGCATAATGTTGAAATGCGATACGTAAGAGATTATGTTTGAATAATTCTAAATTGGCCTTTTCGGTCTATTTATTAGATTATTCAATAAATACCTCTTTTAATGCAAGCACTGTATTTTATTATTTGTAGTGAAAGTGATATTATTTTCAGCATACAATTGGAGTTTCACCATAATATGCTGAAGCATGTTTGGGTACAATTGCTAGTTTGTTAAATCAATAAAGAATTGCCATGTTTTCCTAAAACTTTTCTGCCATTATTAGCATTAAAACTAATACCAATATGCTTAAAATCGTCAGATATGTTACGTTGATATATATTTTTATTTTATCAAGAAAACTGGATGAAAAAGAAGATTGTAACAGCACAGCACACCTAAAAAATGTATGATGAAGTGATATGTTAACCATATCTAGAATAATGACTACATTAATTTAAAATTCAGCGGATTACTATTTGCTTAAATAAACACCTTCATGAGATTAATAGCCAGATTTAATATTTTTGTTCCATGAATTAAACAAAAAGAAATAAGGATGTTTGTCAGCGGTATTTTTCACTGGAAGCAGAATTACTTAAATAATTAAAATGCTTAAAAGCCTCAGGAATTAAACTAATAAATTAATGATTTGTTAGATTTACATTGTTTTATTTTATCGTAAAAAATAATAATTTCCTTTAACAGTAATAACAAAATGTAATGACAATTAATTCATAAGATGAATATTTTGAGCTTGTAAACACGGACGTTCTCAGAAGGAAAAAAAAAAGGGGGGGGGGGCAATATTTTGAAACACATATGCTAAGGTGCAGAGAATAAACTTCGGGCCCAGGAATAAAGTTTCCTAGTGCCCCTACATATGTATTCGGATGAAAGAGGCAAATTTTAGAACATAATTATTAAATATATTATTTTTAAATTAATTGTTATTTAATTTATGTGTTCAATGATTTTAATTAACTAATTTTAATTAGTATTTTTTAAATTAATTTCATTCTTAAATCAAATTAACATTTAATAAATAATTATACTATTTTTCATACATTTCCTATATTATACTATGAAATATACAATTTAAAAATAAATTTCATTAATACAGTATTGCAGTATACGTTGGGCCCCATTAACTTCTTTATCAGGGCCCCACACAGCATTGCACTGGCCCTGGGTGTGTATAAATTCTATATACAGTGCTGCATGAAAAAATTTGCACACATTACAGACTATATGGACAGACAACAATTGTTGAAAATAGATTTTTACTGAGTTATGTACTTTTAAATTGTTCATTTAGATATCGTATTTCATAAAAACAAAATTTATTAATAATATTCTGTTAGTGTTGGAAAGTGTTTATTTGTATGATCCTTATACCAATGGCACAACCAGGATTCTCATCTGGGAGGGGTTCTGAACCATTGTTACTGATAAAATAAATAATTTTGTTGATAACAATACATGACACGTAAAAACTGCCGTAACGAAAAGCACAATCAATCATAATATATTTAGCATGTATGTGTTTTAAAACACAGCATTTTCAGAGGGGGAAAAAAAGCAATAGCAATGAAATATGTACTACTTTACTGCTATTGCTCTTAACTTTTTATTTCATTAATTTTGTGTAGAATCCTATTATAAAGTCTTGAATGGTAAACATTTTATGCTGCTCATGCTTTCCTTTACTTTGGCTTTTACACATCACATTAATTTTTTTTAACACGAGGGGTTTTCTATGCATTTTGTCAGTTTTTCAAATGCTTTGGAAGTTGATTTTAACACTGAAATCCCCCTCTTTTCACACAAAACTTTCTGACTGATGCAGGGACCGATTTACAAGTTTGGGAGTACCTGGGCACAGATGCTTTGAGAAGGGGGGGGGGGGGCTTGCACCGGTGCTTACAGTGGTTTTGAGTAAAAAAAATATGTATCACTAATAGCGGTAATTATTAAGATAACCACTACTGACTTAAATGATTTAGTGATATTTAATAATTTTTTTGGATACTTCTCTATTATACCGTCGACCACTTTTCATAATAAAAAACTATCGCCAAAGAAAC
The DNA here is from genome assembly GCA_963931845.1 of Maratus michaelseni. Lineage (NCBI taxonomy): Eukaryota > Metazoa > Arthropoda > Arachnida > Araneae > Salticidae > Maratus > Maratus michaelseni. The sequence continues at coordinate 774,403 of OZ007599.1, forward strand.
GGAAGAACGTTGTCATTGGAATATCAAAATAAATAAAATATAAGAATTTACGGACACAATTGTTATTTTAATTAATGAAATAACTAATAAGCCAGTAAAACATAATGAATAATACATGCAAATGTCAAATTAAAAACCACTTGATGACATAACAATGCACATAATGCTTCTGACATCAAGTAAATTGGACTGCATTTTTGGCGTTTAATCTTAGAGTTGGCGATAGTTTTTTGTTATGAAAAGTGGTCGACGGGATAATAGAGAAGTACCTTTTTTTTATACATTTTCTTCTTAATTTTTTAGCAATAAAAGTTTTTATAACAGCTTCATAATCAATCTTTAGTGTTCTATCTCGCTAACGATTTTTCAAAATCGGTTCTGAAAGTGAAAGTATCTTAATAAAAAAACCTGTTAACAAAACCGAAAAAGTAAAAAATGGCCTTTGCATTGATTGACCTCAACTATCCAATGGATTTTTTTTTTTTTTAAATAATGAAATGCAAGCAAGATATATATAAAAAAAATTTCCCATAGAATTAATATTAGCGAGCGAGTGTTTTTGCGCAAGTGAAGTAGTTATTTTTAAATGAAAAAAATAAACAGGTTTTCCATATTAATTTTGTGTTTTTATCGTGAAAACTTCCAGATTTTGACCAATCATTGAAAAATCTTCAGTAGCATTTGGGGGGCCCTGGAACTGTGCCTCGAATGACCTGCTGTAAATCAGGCACTGGATTGATGTCACGACTAAAAGCATCTAGAAAATGGCATTTTTATGTAATCATTGAGGATTTAATTTTCCTGAATGAAAATGCAAGTTTCCATTTAAAAATAATGTTTTATCATCAGAAGAGGAAACTTCCCCTTCTGAAATTAACGTGCATTATCTATAAAGTAGAAACTTTATTTTCAAGCCATGAGAAATGGAATTCCACTAAATGTCATGTCATTTGGTTTCATTTTCTTTTTTTCAATATTGTTAGGAAAATGGTATATTTTTCTGTTAGCATCAAAGAAAATCTGCATTATCACTTATAAAACTAAAAAGCAGTTCAAACATATTATAATTAAGAAACCAAAAATAAGCTGCTATTGACATTTTATAAATGAAGAACTGTCTTTATGTTCAATTAATTTTTTATCGGGGGGGGGGGGGGGAGATCCTTTTTGAACACTTAAATTTAGAAAGAAAAACAAAACTAAATTTTGTTTTGAGGAAAAGGGTGATCAGAGCCCTTCGGCCAAAAAAAAAAAAAAAAATGCTTCTTTTTGTCTTAGTGATTAATTATTTGACATTATTATTATTTCTTTTTTTGAAAATTATCAGAGAAAAATAAACTTTAGTTTATAAAATTTGAAAATTCAGATAACAGCAATTGCCTTGCTCCCATTGTGGGCACATGTGCATATAAAATGCTTTATTTCTATAAATTTACATGTAATATAATAGACATTTTATTTACATGTAGACATACATTTCTGTAAATGTATGTCTATGCTAAGTTAGTGCTAATACTGATTAGAATGATTTTTTCTTTTAGTTCATATTTTTTATTTAAATCTTGATGGGAATTTTCTTATTTTGTATAATAAATTAAACCTTATTTAATAAATTTTGTCAGTATTATTTTGCAACAAACTGATCTCCATATATTTTTATTTTTACCAGGGAAAATAAAATGTGCACAGAAATTGTGAGACCCAGTACAGATACGGAATAGGGCTTCTGCATGCACTGTATATGGCTATATTTAATATGAAATTGGCTGCTCACTGAGCCTTTCTTAGCCCAATACAACAATATCTCTTGTATCTATATCCCCTGTGTATTTCCCAAACCTTTAATAATAATAACGAAAGAAGCACGTTAAAAAAAAATCACTTTTATATTATCTGCCTTCCGTTTTTTAAGTAAAAAATAAATTAGCACAGGCATTAACCCACAAAATATTTGCATGTTCATTTCATTGCAAATGTAAACAAACAAACACTACCCCTGCCCCTCCATCCAAGCTGCAAAACTCACGCATGCGCAAAAATAAGTTTCTTCTCCTTACGCCAAATTCTTATGCCATAGTGTAAACGCAATTTTTTCTACTCTTGGAGCAGAAAGACCCAACAGACCTGAAAGACCATATAGTGTAAACGCAGCATTAATGGACCAACAACTGACAACTATATCCTGGTTTGCGCGAAAGAGATTAATTATCACTTCTTAGAAATACTTATATTGGTCATTTCCCTACCCGAAGTGTCCCCTCTCTCACCGGCTCTGACCATAGCACATAATATTTTACTGCTTTGTTGAAAGACTACTAAACTGGAATTCTTAGAACTGATTTTTTACCATCACCCTCGTGACAAAAAAGATAACTCTCGCTCAGATTCGGAGCCTTCAGAAATTATTTAACTTTATTTCTTCTGGCTCCCTATTGCTCCAAGCCACATAACTGTTTTTTCTTTGACTCCTCCCCCTCACACGCACATTCACTTATGTGTGTGTACTCGTTTTGATTACATTAGTTTTCAAATCAGAAATAATTGTATTTGTTTGTGTAATCTTTCAAATATTTGTAAATTAAAGTTTGAGTAATCAGTGTCATAACATTTTCACTTGAATTTGAAGTTTTGGGGTGGGCCGTGCCCCCTCCCCCCCCCCCCCGTCTAGTTACGTCTATGCTTTTATCCCATTCTTCTTTTAAATTTTGACAAAATTCTTTAGCTATATTTTGAAAAAAAAAAAATGTGTGATGGCCGGGAAACAAAATATTCATAAATATATGATTTTACTTTATATCCATAAACATATTTTTCTAATTTTATTTTCTTGAAATACAAATTTATATATCTATTCCCTTTTAAATGTAAATTCTTTAAAGAGAATTATCTTTTTAAAACTTTTCTAAAATATTCTATCTTCTAATTATTATTTTTTTTTTTTGCATACATTTTTACACTTGATATGGAAATTATAAATATTGATTTGACTAAGAGATTTACAGAAATATTTATTTTTTAAAAAAAATTACAAATTTTAAAAGAACATACTTTTTTTTTTGTTTATGAGTACTTTTTACTACGAGGAACGAATTTAAAAAATTTTCACTTTAAATAAAAAATTCCGAAACCAATTTAAAGATTACATAGCTGAAAAACTGTGCACAAAGTTTCATGGTTTTATCTTTCATATAAAGTTAAATATGAAAAGTCTTGATAAAAAAAATATTTCCCCGCTCAACAACACAAAACTATAGCTGAAAAACAATGTACAAAGTTTCATATTTTTATCCTTCATATAAATTTAAATATATCAATTTAAATATAAAAAGATTTGAAATATATTTCCCCGTTCAACAACACAAAACTATCTGACACATTTTCTGACTCGTTTTTAAGCATGAAAGCACAAGACTTGCAGGTATGTTTTTTGATGTGATATGAAATCGAAAAGTTTTTTTTTTAATTTTCTGTTAAAACAATTGCATCTTGAGTTATAAGTGATTTTTGTCTCAGAACAGCAGTTTTTTCCTTTCCTGCACTGTCGTGTCCGGAAATTCGGTTAAAAACACCAACTTTGAGGCATTTTTTGAAAAATCTTCTGCTTTTACCGAAAAACTGAAAAACGGTTCGATTACATTAGTTTTTTAATAAGAGCATCTGTCAATTTGACACGTTTGGGATAAAAATGTGCTAAAAAGCAGCCAGTTTGAACTTTGGCCTTACACAACGAGTTTTAAAATAAACCTTCTCTCTCTCTCTCATCGGAAAAAGCTGTTCAGAATAGATTGAAAAAACAAAACAATTTTAAATCATTGATATGTTTCTTAAAAATATATAAATATTAAAATTAATAAGATGAACTGACCTCACAAAGATTTTACAATGCATTGTTTTCTTCAATGTTAATAACATCACTCTTTAAGAATAATTTTCCATCGACTTTGTCTGATTTTTTTCTAAAATTTGAACTAGAAAAATGAACTAAATTTATCTCCTTTATTTCTTGAGGGAAAAAAAAAGAAAGAAAGAAATTACGGACCAGGAAAAAATAGTTGCATAGTCCTAATTTCATATCAATAAATGTTTTGACTTTAAACTTATTTGTGGTGCATTTCACATTGTCTTGTTGACGCAAGGCCAAGGGGGATGTCCTGGGCACAAGAGTAGAAGGGGGCGCCAAAAGAAGATTTGGTTCGTCCTTCGGTACAAAAAACAAATAACGAAATTTAGGAATAAATGTCATGGAATCGGACGACCCAAAATAAAGATATATTCGTTAATTTTATACTCTATGATTTGAACAGGGCGTGATTTTTCCCTTAAGGGACTGCTTAGGGGCGCCAGCCCCTAATCGGAATCGGACGACCCAAAATAAAGATATATTCGTTAATTTTATACTCTATGATTTGAACAGGGCGTGATTTTTCCCTTAAGGGACTGCTTAGGGGCGCCAGCCCCTAATCGGAATCGGACGACCCAAAATAAAGATATATTCGTTAATTTTATACTCTATGATTTGAACAGGGCGTGATTTTTCCATTAAGGGACTGCTTAGGGGCGCCAGCCCCTAATCGGAATCGGACGACCCAAAATAAAGATATATTCGTTAATTTTATACTCTATGATTTGAACAGGGCGTGATTTTTCCATTAAGGGACTGCTTAGGGGCACCAGCCCCTAATCGGAATCGGACGACCCAAAATAAAGATATATTCGTTAATTTTATACTCTATGATTTGAACAGGGCGTGATTTTTCCATTAAGGGACTGCTTAGGGGCGCCAGCCCCTAATCGGAATCGGACGACCCAAAATAAAGATATATTTGTTAATTTTATACTCTTTGTTTTGAACTTTGAACAGGGCGGGATTTTTCCATTAAGGGACTGCTTAGGGGCGCCAGAGAATAATAATTGATTAACGAATTCATCTGAGATACCTGTAAGATTTATACACTGTCCCAATTATATATGAATTGGTTCAATATTTCGGACATCGTGATGCCAAATTTTGTTTTTGTGTGTCTCTGTAAACAAACTATAAGATTTACATACTTGATTAATGAACACACCCAGATCCAAGGTACTTGTAAGATCAATACACTGTTCCAATTAGGTTCGAAATGATTCAATTTTCGAACATTATCGTGTTAACAAGATCTGGATTATATATAGACAGATAAAAACGAAGCGATTACAGTAGGTACATTTCTAAAGAAAGCAATATAAAAATATTAAAATAAATATGCTACCTAACAATTATTTCATATTTAAAATAAAAATTAGGGGAATGGATTGAAAACTTCTCTGTATACATTTATTTTGGAAAAGGATTGGAGAGGGCGCCAAAATGCTTGCGACTGAAAAATTCCTAGTTTCGGCCATATATTGAAATACTATTACACTATTATTGATTTAATACAGATTAAATTAAGAATAACTAAATAAAACGATGTGCTGAAGTTAATTTTTTAATAAGATTAATTACGTATATAATTTTTAGTTAAATAAATTTACCTCTCATTTGCGTCTTCGACAAAAGATTTGGCGCTCCGATTATATCCTTCTTTTCATCATGGTTTTTACTTATTCTTTCTTTTTTTTCGGCGCCCTCTTGATCCTGTAATAATTTCCCGATTTTTTCATGCACGGCATTTTGAGTATAATCTTTAAATTAATATTGTTTAATACAAAAAAACGAGAATAAGTAATTTGTACGATTCTCTGCAACTACAAGATGTTACCTGCCAAAGGACACTTGCCACTATTGGCTGCATCAAACGGACAGTCCTGGGGATCGATTCTGGTCTTATCGGATTATAACTACATGTCGGAACCGGAATCTCCATTTCATAACGACAGCGATAGACAAGAGCTATTCTGGTCTCACGTCGTTATCCTACAGTAGAGGATGAAAAATAAAAAATCCCCTGCTTGCAGTCGGACATGTTTGTAGCCAATCAGATGCAAATACGCACGTGTTTTCGTTTATTTGGGAGAAGGGATGTCAGCTGTTTTGCTTTGGGCTATTGTCAAGTGCGAAAAAATGTTTGTGTTATTTACAAAAGGGTTAAAGGAGGGAATGCGATTGTTTAATATTAGCATGTCCGTTCTTGCAATCTGTGTAATATTTCCAGGCCGAAGTGAAAAATAAAAAAATGTCTATTTGCATTTTTAATTGTGCATAAAACACTATTTATTATTATTCTTCTTGAACCAAATTTTTTGGAAAGTAACTTTGCTCTATTTTGATCTCAGAAAAAGATTAGCAAATTTCCAGTGAAATTGTCAGATTTTTTTTTTTTTTTTTTTTTTTTTTTTTTAATACACTGCAAAATATTTTTTAAATAGGGGGGAGGAGGACTTTTGTAGATTCTACCAAGTTCTATATGAATATTTAAGAATATAATCGAATTTTTTTTAAAAATAAATATAAAATAGTTCATAACTTTTTTATTTATTTGTATCTTTAGACCATTTACTTTAAACTAGACCAGAATTAATTATGCGAATTATATTAAAATTGTTAACTTATATTTCCAGTTTCGATAATTTTGTTTATTTTAAATTGATTATAACTGTGACACCCCAGTTCTGAAAAAAATGTAAATTAGGCCGAATATTTAAATATAATTTAGTTGTATCTTTACTGAAAAAAAAATCTAGCTTTGCTTAAGGACTCGGGTAATTAGTTGTTCTTAATCTCAAATCCACAATATACTTAAAAAATAAAATAAGATAAGTCTATTAATTTAGCTTTAAACTTATGTCTCCCCCCCCCCCCTCTTGTTAAATCTCATTTTTAAATTCATCAAGATTTAATAATTTTCATAACAGTTGAAAGATTTTTAAGAAAGTCGCTCAAATGTTCTTTATTTATTGATATTTAAAATACTTAATCAGATCATCAATTCGTTTTATTACTTATTTCAAAAATAACTAAATATGTTAATCAAAAATTATTATTGTATGTTTATCAATTAATTGAAAATCGTGGTTCTTGATAAACAGGATAATTTGAATCAATTAAATCATTAAAAATAAAAACAAATATTAAAAACTAAAAGAAAATTGTAAAGTAGATCTAAAAAAATATTTTCTCTTCAATAACACGATATTTTCTGACACAAACACAGGGCCTGATTTAAAAAAAAAAAAGGCCGTGGTTCTGAGCCCCTTTGATTTTAGGGGTCCCAAACTTAATTTGCAATATTTTAAGGCTGATATTGTAAATCTATTTCGAGCTTGCGCTGATTATAATTCATATTTTGTGCCATTACAGTCGGAAAAAATTAAACACAAATTATATATTTCTGTAAATATGTACTTATATATTTATATTTGTATTCTATGGCATAGAACATATTTAATTTTTTGTGTGACAGCATAGGAAGAGTGTCTGGCCTTCGGCCTCTCTTTTGCTTGATCGGGCTCTGCACATTTACAGACTTATATTTAAACGTAAAAGCATAAAATTATCAGATATGACAAGTGAAGTGATTTGGAATCGAAAAGCGTCTTTTATTTATTTTTATTATCTATATAGATAGATAAATGTATTACATTTAGAGTTATAAGCGATTGTTGTCTTATGACGACCTTTTTCGAGTGTCGCTTTCGTAATTTCGTTTCAAAATGCCTATTTTGTCTGTATTTTCTGAAAGATCCTTTGCCTTTATCGAGAAATGACAAATGCTTTTCGATTTCACAGTTTCGTAATAAGAAAACCTACCAATTTTCTGCGTTTGTGAATAAAAATGAACTCAGGAATGTGTCAGAAAATAGACAGTTTTAATTAGAGAACAGCTTTAATATTAAACAGATAAAACAAGTGTCAGCTGTCGTGTCTTTCAGTCTAAACTTTTAATTTGTTTACAAGTCCAAAATACACGCATTGTTTTTTTTTTCCGTGTTTGAACTATAATTCCTTTCTATGTAATTGAAAGTTTATTTTATTTTATTATTTTTTTTTTTTGCTGTCTGGATTAATATAGATTTATTAATCAAATTTGTAAGTAAATTAGTTGCACATTTTTTACCGATAAGAAAAAAATAATATACAGATATCTGAGTTAAAAAAATTTCAAAGGATCTGTAAAGAAGCTTCTTGTAAGAAAATAACATTTTGTAATTAACACGGTTCGTTGATATTGATATATATCCGATATTTTAAAAATATTATTATGTTTGTTAATTTCGATATTTGATATTAAATATAATATATACTCGGATTTTTTTATACTTCCAGCATAAATAAATTGTTCAAAACCTGTGTACATGATAATTTCATTAACTGTACCGTTTTGTAGACAAAGAACTTTTGCTTTGGCAGTGACTTAAGCGCCCCCCCCCAATATATATATATATATATATATATATATATATATAGAATAAAAACCTTTACGTTTGAAGCTGAATTTGTAAATGTAAAACACCCACTGAAAGATACACTGTCAAATTTAGATAAGTTATTTAATTCTTCATAAGAAAGAATCTTTTCAGGCTTTAGTTTAGTACTATACAATAGGTTAAGAAATGAAAAAGCAGACAAACTTACATTTACTTTCCAATTTTTCAATTACAAAAACTATTTTATATTTCAAATTTTGTTGTATTAAACAACATTTCCTTAATATTAAATCCTACAAGTGTTCATGCTAAGTGTAATACATTTTAATTTCTAATTATATTAAGTATGAAAAAATTTCTAAACATCAATAAGTTGACTATTTAGAAAATATAGAATATATATCAAAATGTCAGATTTTTTTATGTTTTCGAAAATGTCACGATATTTACGAACCCTGGTAATTAAGACTCTGCCCTCTTTCTATTTTTTAATGTTACACAAGCGCCCCAACCCCCCCAAAGTAAAACAAAAAATCTTTCCGAGCCTTCCCGCTGCGATCTCGACACCCTTGAAGCACTCGGCAAAACGCCGACGAAAAGCAACCGACTCCGATAGGCGAAATTTCGACTCTACTACACCAGAATAGCAAATTGTCGCTAAGAGGACTTTTTTCGACCTGTTTCAGCGTTCCGATAACACCAGAATACACTCCCTGAGTCGACCGACTAACGGGAGAAGAAAAAGTTCAGAATCGTAAAAATGTCAGTAGTAATTAATTAACCTCCCTCCAGTGGTGTAGTCCTGGGGAAAAAAGTGGGGGGACGCTCATAGTCTCGATTATTAGGGTCTGTATCTGTATCACCCATAGGGCAAACTTGATTATGAATCTTGCTTTTCATTTTGAATTGAAGAGAAAAGTCATTGAAAAATTAAATTAAAAATTTTAAATTAAAATTTATTTAAATTAAATTAATTAAAGTTTTTTATCTGTTGGTCGTTCATAGCTTCCCATAAAATAAAATATTGTTAACCTTATTTCATGTGTGAAAATATTTGAAATAGAATTCGTAATTTAATAACACTAATCCACGCAACGAGACTTTTGTTAGACATTGTTTATTTTTGAGATAGTCATAGAATAAACTATTGTATACTAAGAGCATTGAAAATTATTGCATTTTTACATTACTGACACGTATAGTGTAAGGAAAATATTGTAATCATGACAAGAAAAAAAGACTATGAAATTTATATCTTTACTTTTATAGGTTCCCTGAATCCGCTTTTAGTATTTCTGTAACAATTCTCTATGTATGTGCGTATACATGTGTGCGAGTCGGTATTATCTTTAAGATTCCCAAAGTCTGTGTTTGGTGATTTTGCAATGAGTCAATATGTGTATGTGTCTGAGCAGGATAGCATTTAAACGGTGTTTTCGGCTGAGATTAAATTCCACAGGTATGTTATATATGATGAAAAGATTATTTAACATTCTGGATTATATATGCCACTGCCCAAACTCTGTACAAAATTTTGAACAACGTGTTTCGCGTCTAAACAATTTTTAAGCCATTTTTTGACCAGAAGTAAAAATATGTGCAGTTTCTATGGAAAAAAAAAAACATTAAAAAATGTGACCGATGCCGAGGATAACCCATAAATAATGCTTTTTATTGGCACAAAGACTATCTTTAGGATTCAGATGCTATAGCCCAAATCGGATTTTTAAAAAATATTGGGTTGTTCGGAAAGTTTCTTCCGTTTGGGAAAACCAATTCGTACCGTAAAATTCTATCATTTAATTATTAGACATTAATTTCAATATCTAATGTCAATTGACGGGCAGAATTTTCCCGTACGAATTGGTTTTCTCAAATAGAAGGAACTTTCCGAACATGCCAATACGAATTTGAAAGGGGTGAAATAGACCAGTATCCTTATAAAGAAAATTTCTGTCAAACAATAAATTCAAAATTAGCTGGGTCAAAGCACATGTGGGTATCCAAGGAAACAATGATGCCGACGAATTAGCAAAAAAGGCTGCAGAAAACCAAAGTAAAGAAATTCCATACCATCTAGAAAGACCGATATCAAACTTAAAAAGAAAACTAAAAGAACTCACTATCAAACAATGGCAGTTCGAGTGGGATTATGGGGAAACGGGCAGGAAGACATATGAATACTTCCCAAAAGTAGATTCTCGCAGAATCATCAGCTGCAATCTACTAAGTCAAATTTACACGGGTCACGGAGCATTCCCGGACTACTTACACAGGTTTAAGCGCAAAGACGCACCAAACTGCTCATGCGGGGAGTTGGGAACCCCCAAACACTATCTAACAGACTGCCCACTAACCCAAACACTACATCTGATCCACATCACACCAAACAACGAAAAAATATGGCACAACCAGTTAGCGAACAACAAACAAGTACAAACAAAAGGAAGAGCAGTGATGAGATGGTTAGTTGAAAACATCGATCTCATATCACAATAAATACACCTTCCCAGCAGCGAGATTCCTCAAAAGCATATCCCACTCTCAAAAGCCATCCATTTGGTAAGTATATTTTCTAATATATCTTTAAAAATTAAAAAAAAAAAAAAAAAAAAAAAAAGTAGCAATGGAACCTCTTTGCTACGCCAAAAAAAAATCGATTTTTTTCAGCACTAGTGAGAAGTGGAAGTCATCTGTGACGGACTGAATTTCACCAACTGATGAAGGCAAATAGCCAACAAAAAGTGAACAAAATAATTAAATGGTGAATGCACAAAGCACACCTGCCAAAGAAAGTTAATGGGGAAAAAAACAGTGTCAAATCAAGTGAATACAGCCTCATAGATACATGACGGACTAACGGCCACGGAACAAGCCCCACTCCATTAGTGCGACAAGTTTCTCAAACAACAAATCAACAAGTTGCACAAAATTCAAAAGCAGTGATAACAGCCATTAGGATTCAATGGACTGATCGCAAAAAGCGTATTCACGAAGGGAAAAAAAATCAAAATCCCCAATGCTTGGGTGAGATAAAGTGACAAAGACAACAAAAATGAGTGTGCAACATCCAGAAATGTGACAACCACCAGTAACAGAAGTTACAATGTGACAACCACCAGTAACAAAAGTTACAATGTGACAACCACCAGTAACAAAAGTTACAATGTGACAACCACCAGTAACAAAAGTTACAATGTGACAACCACAAGTAACAAAAGTTACAATGTGACAACCACCAGTAACAAATGTTACAACGTGACAAAACCCACGATAGTGACATAATAACCAGTGAAACTCTCGAAAGAAGACCAAGATTCAAAATGTGAAAACCAGCTCTAGCATAAGCTAGACGTAAAAATATATCAAGAAAGAGACAAAAAACAAATGAATGATAGACAAAAAACAACCCACAACAGGGGCGAGCCTATAAAAACGCCAAAAAGCCTTGACAGAGACAAATACAACAAGAAGGGAAATCAGCCCATAAAAGAGGCGATAAACACTACAGCGACAACCCACCATGAACGTGACAAGCCAACAGACATGGTAAATATGTAAATCTATGTACGCTAATGGCACCTGGTGCATGTAAAATCCGTCGTGGGTGCAAAGCCCTCCAAGTTACCTGTGAATAATACCTCTGGGGGTGCCTAGTCAGGTGAGGGTCTCGTCACCTGATCAAGGTTCTAAATTACGAGACCTATTAAATCTGTCAATTCAACAAAGTTAAACAGAAACCGTGAACCGGCAAACAAAGATAACGGTAGCAAATCACAAGAGAGCAAGCACAGCAGCGATGTGAACAAATCAATAGTCAAGTGGATCACAGCCATGCTGTGATCAGGCGATTTCCGCCCCGCACCCAGGTACTAACCCGTTAAGCTAGGCATTCATGCCGGGCAGGTAGGGGCCTGGTTAGCGGTATAAAAAAAAAAAAAAGAAAATTTCTGAAAATCGCGTTTCATCAAGATTTTTGTAGAATTAGTAACTTTTTAAATCAGTAACTAGGTTACTTCTAATCTGTAAGTATCGAATTTTTACGGGATGAAATGGAGAAAGACGTTCAAAAATATTGGTTTCATCATGATTTGTGTGGAAATATTCGAGCAAGAGCAACTGACTTAAAACTGGGCACACATGTACTTTCAGGACTTACATGCTCGTAAAATCTTATTTATTATTATTAGTTTTTAATTTACATTCTAAAAGGATGAATTGTCCAGGGCTCCCAAATGGTTCGCCAACTGAATACCAATATTTTTTAACAGAAAATTTCTTAGTAGGTTTCTAAAACTTTTCTGCAAAAATTTACTTCCGAAGGTTGTTTCTGCAAAATTTACAAGAAAAATCTAAAAATAAAATTTTTCTAAGAAAATACTGGTATTCAAAAAGCGGACCATTTGGGGGCCCTGATTGTTAAGTAAATCTGCTAAACTCGTTTCATCACGATTTATCTGGTAGCTATTAACATGCAGATGCTCACGAAGAATGGCTTTTAAAATATTCGAAATTTTAAGTGCTGAAATAAGCCGAAAACTCTTTTAAGTTGTTATTCTTCTGAAAATATCAGTGCTAGAAACTTCAAATTTGACATAGAAGTTATTTAACTCGTAGATATTCTCTACGATGAATTAAAATTTTAATGTGGGAATCGTCTCAGTGAATGTTACCAGACTATTAATAGCGATATAAAAGTCTACTCTGGTTATAAATTGAATTGAATCCATGCCATTCTATAAGTGTTTAAAGAATTGAGTGGAAATTTTTTAAAGATATAATTTTGATGTAGAGTTTCTATGGCAAATAATACTTATGCTTGTGCCAGATGACTTATTTAAGAAACACTTTCCTAATAAAACTACTTTTAACGTTAATAAAAATAAATTAAATATAGAAAAAAAAATACTTTCATTAAAATTCACAAAAAGTCAACTTATATTATAAAGCACAAATGTGTGCGTCGCTCAATGATGTCATACTGATGCGGGCAGCAATGTGGTGAAAATGGATGAATTTTGAAACAATGGAGCTATTTTTTTCAATTAAACAATCGTAATGTTATTTCTAAGGGGGTAAATGCCACTTTTGTGCCGACGTTGCCCCCCCCCCCTAGGGATCTAATTTTTAAAAAATGAATGTCCAATTCATGTATTTTCCTCAGATATACATATATATATTCCAAATTTCAAAGCTCTACGTCAACAGGAAGTGGGTGAAAAATGAATTATAAGATTTGACTGTCACATACATTACAGAAATGTAAGATAAAAGAAAGCGGGTAAAAAGTGGCTCAAATTAATTTCTTTTATTTATTAAATATTTAAATAAAAGAAGGAAAATAGGTTGAAAACAACAGAAATATATTTAATTCTCTCACAGTTTAATAATATGTATTATTTTCCCTCTTTCAATGAACTTTACAGAAATACTTATTTTCAAAAAAAAATTTCACATCTTTATATTTTCTAGATTTTGTATCAGTAGCCATTCTATGATTTACCGCTTTCCAAATTTTGAGTAAGGCTGTGGTTTTCACTTAGATAAGAATGAATCGTTAAATATTAGAATTAGAAGATTAAACAGATTATTATTCATTAAAGTTAAATTACTATTATAAATTAAAAGCATCAAGTTTTGTCACTAAAAACCACTTTGATCCACGTTGCTATCAAAGTATTGCATTTTTTTGACAAAGTCTTCAAGTTTGAGCTAAGATCGACTTTTATAGGACGTCCGAAAAATTTAAAAAAAAAAATTAAACTTGAAGATAAGTAGTCAATGTAAGATGCAAAAAAGTTTAAAATAAGGTAGGAAATATGCAGGGGGGAGGAAGGGGACAACGACTATATATCAAATTAGAAAAGTTATGAGGTATTACAAGAAGGTAACAGTAACATGGATGATAATAAACATGTGCGGTTGACCCCCGTTATGTACTGCAGCTGACGGAAAATACATAGAGTATGCTTAGCCAATTCTTCTTATTATTTTTTTAATTTGTAAGTTTTAAAACTACACTGTCTCTTTACATGATTTCTGCCCGTGTAACTTTTTATGTAGATACACTTGCGATGCATTTTTTTTCCTTTTTACACTTATTAATATTTAATTTTGTTCTAAAAATGCTATCGCCAATATGTGCCCAGGACCATTTTCACTGATAAAGCAATATTTAAATGGTTCGAAAGGTTTTATAAATCAGCTTTCTTCCTTCATTTTTTAAATTTAATTTTAAATATATAGGTATGCAGATTTTTAATGATTTTATTGCAGCAAAAAGGGAAATTTTTCTGACTGACAAATTTTGAATAGAAGAGTCGCATAAAGAGTTATGTATAAATGTTTGAAAATTAACAAGATAATTATTTCATTGACAATATTATTTCAATATTATTTTTTTACTTTATTTTAAACTTTTTTATAATTTACGTTATCTACTTATCTTCAGCAGGTAACAAATTAAAGTGCGTGTCAACTTTTATAATACACAGACACACTGTATACCGGCCAATATATATTATATTCATTACACACAAAAATTTGTAAAATTAATTTGGTGCAACAATGTGTGAAGGAAAAGCATGTCTAGCGTTTTTTTTAATCGAAAATATAATTTTGTTCAGTTTAAACACATACCAAGCAATAATTATCTATAAATGGTAACGTATTCATTCGAATTATTTTGAGTGGTCATGTATAGAAATTAATGATCATATGCTCATAACATAACACACTAAAATTTAAACCAGCTGCAAAACGCATTTCAAGAAATATCCGGCCATGACGGTAGTGTATTTGGATTATTTTTGTGTGGCCCTGTATACGAATATCTTTTATGTATCACTTAGCAAATGGATATTTTCTTCAGCTGAAAAATACAAAATATAACCGAAAACACGTTTCGAGCAGCTGAACCCACGTCTGACAATGTGTCCGTATTCTTTGGCCTTGTAAAATAACTATAAATGTTTCGTGCACCGTTTTCCATGCATTGCAAACAATTACTGTTAATAGCTCATGGTGTTTTGGTGTTTCGAAATATTTTTTAACGTCCCTGTAAACGAACGATAAATGCTATTTTTGATAGGGAATATGTTGTAAAGAATTTCAATACCATATGGCATTACTTCATTTATGTGTATTTCAAACAATCTCCGCCCAGTAAACAGTAATATGAAAGAACTCTTTTTTGATCACTCGTAAACGAAATACTGATGCTATACACATAATTCACAATAGCGATAAGGCTACATTAAAAAATATACATAAAATTTTGTAGAAATTCACGCAAACTTTTGGAAGTTACCAGTAGAATGCGAACAGATGGAGACAGACAAGCGATCTGACACCGTAAACGCTTTCCATGTTGTTGAAAAGTATTAAAAATCAATGCCTTATTTCTTAAAAGTGTTGATTTATTGGTGTGCTCATAATTTTAAAAAATTAGTAAGTTTGAAAAGATGGCGTCCTCTCGCGTCTCCCCTTGAAAATAAAAAGTAAGGGGACGCTCGACATAAAATAAAAAAGTGAGGGGACGCCGTCCCCCCTCGACAACACCACTGCCTCCCTCGGATGTAATTTGAGTGGTAATAACCTCGTTTTTTCAGATAAAGGAACCGGACATATGGTCTGTATGGGAAGATTTCAGTGTCCTTGAACTGTTATTTAAACCCAAGGTAGACCCACTCCCACAGACCGCAGTCTGGAAAAAAAGAAAAAAAAAAACCTAATCTAAAATTATTTTTTATCAGTGATCTTTTGACTTTTGAGCGCCCCTTAAGTCGTTTCGCGACTTGGCGCCCCGTGCGTCGCGCACTTCGCACGCCCCTTGTGCCGGCTCTGTCTGTTACATGAAATGTGATTAAAAACTTTTTTTGCTTTTTCCAAGATAGTTTGCCAAATTGGTATGTTACAGGTGTCAGTTAACATTTTTCAATTAATAACAAAATATTTGTTGCTATATTTTTATACTTGATAGCAGGGGTGTAAAAATCCAGTCGCGAATGGGTAGATTACTACCACTAAATTTTTAGTATTCTTCGACTAATAAGAATACTGATAAAATTTAGGTGAAGTATAATAATAAAATTTAGCCGAAGAATACTAATAAAATTTAGTGGTGAGAATCGGCCCACTGACTCCTAGATTTTTACACCCCAGCTTGATAGCTTATTTTAAAATTTTGGATGCTGTTACTTGTTTGTAATAATAAAAACTTTGGATTTAAAGAAAATAATTTTTTTTAACTTATTTATCCATTGAACACCATAAAACACATTTCAGGATTCATTTTCTGCTTTTTTTTTACAAAATAATGTAAAATTAATGTAAGAAAAAACATCTAGTGACCAAAATTTATCAAATTATAAAGCATACATGACATTATAATAATACTATATGTGTTCAACATTTCGTGAATTATGTGGCCGAAAGTTATAGTCATATATGATGCAAATAATATATATATAATGACGTATATAGCATTAATATGAGTATTTGGTGTATATATATATATATATATATATATATTCATATATACGATGCATATGTAAGCTTGGCGATGATTTTGATAAAATCATAGCTGCAACCTTGGCATAATCGTAATTGTAGGGGCAACAAACTTTAAATTAACTCCATCGCTATTACAGTATTAAAAAAAAAGTCTAAAATAAGATAATATGAACGACACATTGACAATACAAATCTCCTCCGAAAGAATTTTTTTTTTGGCAAGACCTCGTGGTACTTTATAAATAAATTGAATATATCTAATTTTTTAATCTATCTAGATTTGTAGAAGTGTCTGTCGGTACATATTTTTAGCCATCTTATGGCTATATATAAACATTTAAAAAATTACGGCATTAATTATTATATTAACAAAGCTAGCGAATTACGGAAAATAATATACAAACGCTTGCATTTACCGCTTACCGCCGCGCCGTCACCGTCAGAATGTAAACAGAACAGCGGATCAGAATCGGAGTTGAGTTGAGAAGTAGTGATGCCGGGTCAGTTACGAAAAAAAAATCAAATGTTCAAAAGGAGATTTACATTTTTCATTTGTTTTTTGAAGTAAAGTTTTCTTAAAAACTGGAAGTCATGCCTGTAGTTAATAAGTGGAAAGGCCATTTCCCCTCCCTCGATTTTAAAATTTAAATAACTAAATAATTAAAATAAATAAAATAAATAATAAAATAAAAATAAAAAATAACTTAAAATAAATTTTTTAA
Source organism: Maratus michaelseni (assembly GCA_963931845.1). Taxonomy (NCBI): domain Eukaryota; kingdom Metazoa; phylum Arthropoda; class Arachnida; order Araneae; family Salticidae; genus Maratus; species Maratus michaelseni. Next base: position 791,985 of record OZ007599.1, read on the forward strand.
CCAAAAATAGAACCGACTTCAAAAACTACTACAAAGTAAAAAATAATTTTTTTTAGGTAATGGTTAATAAGAAATTAAATTAAGAGCATTGTATTTACCATGCATATTATTATATTTATGTACATTAATTTGATTTTTTGGAGTCGGTCCCAGCCAAGCCAAGTTAAAGCCATGTTACCATTTTTAAACATTTCATCTGATGTTATAAATGTGTATTCTCAAATGAGATTAGCAACTTATATGTCGACAAACATTGCTTTGGAAACTAGTTAATCATTTAAATCATTGTATTTTCTACCATTTGATGAGTTATATGTATTTTTTTATTGTCTCGTATTTATGTAGATTTAACTTATACGCGTGTTACGATTTATATTGGATATTTTGTTTTGAATTTTGTACTTGGCTTGGCTGGCACCGACTCCAAAAAATCAAATTAATGTACATAAATATAATAATATGCATGGTAAATACAATGCTCTTAATTTAATTTCTTATTAACCATTACCTAAAAAAAAATATTTTTTACTTTGTAGTAGTTTTTGAAGTCGGTTCTATTTTTGGTTAAAAAATTTATTTTTCGCTTTTTAGTAGTTTTTGAAGTCGGTTCAATTTTTGGTTAAAAAGTTTATTTTTCGCTTTTTAGTAGTTTTTGAAGTCGGTTCTTTTTTTTTTTTTTTTTGGTTAAAAAGTTTATTTATTTATTTATTACTTTAGTGATATCTATATTTATATTAAACCATATTGTTGCTAATATATTTTTTATTTCACGCTAACCTTAGCAGTAGACTCGATTACGGAAGATTAGAAATTTTATCATTATTCTCACCTAATCGTCTTGGATATTGTGTCATAATTGGGCTGTATACTACAGTTTTGATAACTGTGTAACTCACTGATTTCGGTGCTTATGCTTAATGTGTACTGATTTTTACGATCCATACAAGGTAAATACACTGCGCCAACAATGTCGCCTATAATACTATTCGGAGTAACCCCTTTCTTTCTATATTGTCACTCTATAGTTAATATTATGTAGTAGAAATATTAAAAGACAATTGCAGAAGCATTTATATACAACTGTATTGTATAATATAATATAGATATTGGATATTTTAAAGGCAGTTTCCAACTAGTGCGCCACAGGTGATAAATCGCCAAATATTTTCTGTAACTCGTACATTTATATGGGATTTGAAACAACAATGTATTTAATTATGCGCCAATAAACGCTCGTCAAAATATGCCAAACCGCTGTGAAACTGCAACAATGGAACTTTTAAAAGATTCAAAAGTAGATTTGTTGTGGCATAATTTATAGTTTTTATCTGTACGTTGTATTATATTTATCCAATTCACAATTTTATGTAATTTTGCTTTTCACATTTAGCAACACTCAAAAGTTTTAGTTTTTGTTTGAATCTTAAAAAGTTTGCTCTATGAAAATAAATCCGACAAGTTAAAGCTGATTTAAATATGTCAGTCTTTTTATTATTTGCAAATTCACGTAATAGAATATTTTATGATATGAAATGAAAGTCGTCTGCCCAACAAATTAACTATTTTTAAAATGCTTATATTTTTTTTCGTTTTTATTGAATTTCTGAAAAAGTACTGAACCAATTTTCATAAAATTTAAATGGGACCAATTCGAGAGTATTCTCTTTTGAATAATAAAAAAAATCACATAAATAGGACGCAAAGTTCCGGAGTAATCGGTGAACATACATAAAAGATTTGAAAAGATTCAAAAGTAGATTTGTTGTAGCATAATTTATAGTTTTTATCTGTACGTTGTATTATATTTATCCAATTCACAATTTTATGTAATTTTGCTTTTCAAATTTGGCAACACTCAAAAGCCAACAAATTAACTATTTTTAAAATGTTCATTTTTTTTCGTTTTTGTTCAATTTCTGAAAAAGTATTGAACTAATTTTGATAAAATTTAAATGGGACCAATTCGAGAGTATTCTCTTTCGAATAAAACAAAAATCATATAAATAGGACGCATAGTTCCGGAGTAATCGGTGTACATACATAAAAAAAAAAAAAAAAAAATACATACACGTCGAATTGATAACCTCCTCCTTTTTTGAGTCGGTTAATAAAAGAACTAAGAATTTTTCGTTGTGTGTAGGGTGTGTGTGTGTGTGGGGGGGGGGGGTGTTCAATTAATACTTTATCTTCCTGAATTTTAAAGTTTAAGTAATTAAAATTACGTTTTCTCCGATTTTGAACAGCATAATAAAGTTGGTTCTTTTCGAGTAACTTAAAAGAGGAACTAAGAATTTTCCGTTGGAGGAGGGGGGGGGGGGGGGCGTCATTAACCCTCCTTGGATTTTGAAATTTTATTTAATTTTTTATTTTGACCGATTTTGTAAAACAGTAAATTTATTCTTTTTTCGAGTAATTTAAAGTAATTAAACACTAAGAGAAAGTACAAATTTCCCGTTGGGGGGAAGGGCGGACTTTCCCCCTTAAATTCCCCATGAAAGTTATTTATTTATTATTTTTTACATTTATGTGTTAAAATTTATCTCAAAAGGGGTGGTTCAAAGCAGTGTCCGCTGCTTAACTCGCTGTTCCTCGCTTAACTTAAAAGAGGAACTAAGAATTTTCCGTTGGAAGGGGGGGGGGGGCGTCATTAACCCTCCCTGGATTTTGAAATTTCATTTAATTTTTTATTTTGACCAATTTTGTAAAACAGTAAATTTATTTTTTTTTCGAGTAATTTAAAGTAATTAAACACTAAGAGAAAGTACAAATTTCCCATTGGGGGGAAGGGCGGACTTTCTCCCTTAAATTCCCCATGAAAGTTATTTATTTATTATTTTTTACATTTATGTGTTAAAAATTTATCTCAAAATGGGTGGTTCAAAGCAGTGTTCGCTCCCCCCCCCCCACCCGAGGATTTGGATTTTTGTTCAATTTAGTCCCATTAAACTAAAAGTCTAGAAAACAGTGTTAATTATTAATAACAAAGTAAATACGCAATACTGTCAAAAACTGAAAAAGTTTAATATTGCTTAGCTTTTAAAACTGCGTATAAATTGCAGAAAATATCTCACAAACTTACTAAAATTAAGTTCTGTAAAATTACCTTAGAGTAACTGCACTTATACTGCAGATACATCTGAAAATATAATACTGAATTAATGACTGTAAAATCACTTCAAATTTACTACAGTTTTACTACAGATGTAAAGTCTCATTATTTTTTTAATTTATGATTATAACATAAATTCACGTAAACTGCAGTATTTTTGCAGATAAAAGCTCACAGTATTTTTGAAATAAATTACTGCAAAATTACTTCAGATTAACTGCAAAATAACTGAAGTATTTTTACAGTCGAGATTGTACTACAGAAAATCTACAGTTTACTGTAGAAAAACTTTAAAAATACTTCACTTCTGTAGAAAAACTGCAGTGCATTTTTAGCTGGGTTTTATTAGTGTTATTTATTTAAGTTATTAAGTTATGAAAGTATTTAATTCTTTATTTTTTTTTTAAGTTTCTTGTTCCATTTGTTGCTTTTCATAAAGAATAAATAAATCATTCATTTTTTTATTATCCCTTGAAATGTCGTCTTATTCTCAGATCCCGCCCCCCCCCCCCCCTCAGCATACAAAATTAAAAATATTTTTGCAAACAAACAAAAAATAATCATTTTAAATTTTCCAAGGGAAATTTCTAAATATGAAGGCGGGGGGAGGGAGGGGGCAGCATCAAAGTATTTTATTTTATTTTCACTTTTGTTTGAGTGCAGGGACTTCCTGAAGAAAGATTTCGCTGTTAATAAAGTTAGTTGCAGAAACCATCGTAATTTTCTGCTACAGGGCTCTACTCGCTTTATCCCACACCCTAAGGTAAAGAGGTCATATAAAAACATGCCTGAAAAAAAAATGTCATAAAAAGGTGTTATTCCCAAAAAATATTTCTGAAATGGATATGGATCTACTCCAGTGATATATGTACATATATAAATAAATATGAATATACATACACATATATATATATATATATATATATATATATATATATATATATATATATATATATATACATATATGTATGTATATGCAGATATATGTATTTATATATATGTGTGCATATATATACATGTATATATATCACTGGCGCCCGGCTAACCGAAAAGTACCCTACCTTTTTTAGCAGAGGTCATAGATTCAGATAGATGTTTTACTTTTTTCAGATATTGCATTTATGAGTAAGACGAGCAGGGAAGATCAAGCTAGGCTCGGTCAAAATTAGCTTCGAGTTCAAATATCATGACCTATGAGCAAAATAAAAAAATAATAATACACTGGTTTAATATTAAAAACTTTATTAACCACATGAAATGAATTTAAAGCTGCCATTCACTTAAAATTCTATTTTCAGTAATGATCACATGGGATGGCCATTATTGCGAATTGTCTAATGAAGCATTCCAGTTATGGATACTGATCTCAAAACCTTAAGTAGAAATTAGATTTTGCAAAATGGCCATTATATAACATTCAAATTTTTTTATTATTTATCGAAACAAAAACATGCAATTTTTTTTATTTTTTTTTTTACAAGAAAATAAAGATGATATAAATTAGTAGAATAAAAAACAGTTCTGAGTTTGCTTAGTAAAATTTTCACTGAAATACAATCGAATTGTGAAACATTCTCTGCTTTTTGACTGGTTTGATTAAGATTGTCAACAATAATGGAGATTATAAAACATGCTGAGTGAAAAAAAAAAGAAAAAAAAATTGATTGGTTATTTTTTATAAACCAAAAACTTTGGAGGATGACAATTACTGGCACATTGACTCTAGTTTTAAAATGACACCTGAATACCATAATTAAGTATTTAGTTAAATGTATTATTTTTGTAGTTGCAGCCTAAAATAAATAAATGAAAAATGTAAATAAAAATTAAATAATAAATAGATTACAAATCGAGATAGGCAAGAATAATTTTATATTAGGGGCTGTCCATAAATGATGTCACACTTTTTTTAAATATTTTTGATCCCCCTCCCCCCTTAGTCACAAAGTGTCACACTTCACCATACCTCCCCCCCCCCCCCTTGTCACATGTCTCGCTATATTACATAGACATATACTTGGAGTTCAGAAACAAAGCACTACGTTATAGATCATGTTTCAAATTTTATTTTTCAACTTTAACTATAAGTTTTAATGACATTTGTGAGCATAACAATAAAAATTATTCGTGTATTTATTTTGTATAAAATAAGAGTAAGGTTTATGACAAAAACATAATTAATATGCAATAAAGTAATACAATTAGTAATAAAATATTTATATATATTTTTTGAAAACAAAGGAATATAAGTGAAAACAAATCACGTGAAAGTTGTTTTAGTCCGATTAAAAAATGCACTCAAATCCTGGTAACTTCAAAATTTAATCTGCTGATTTTAATGATTTTATTTTAACCAAAATGTGTGATGTCACACTTCTTCCAACCTCCTTGCCACAAACTGTCACAATTTCATGAACCCCCTCTCCCCCTCTAAGCGTGACATCATTTATGGACGGCCCCTTATTTATCAAGTCATTTTAAACAGACAATATATATAGGTACCTATAAAAAAATAATTATAACCTACTTTCACCTAAAGCTAAGAGTGGTATTTTTTTATTAATACTAGTAATGCACATGAATTATTGTAACTATACTAAATATAACTGTTTAAAAAAACGGTTAATGAAAAATAAATCAGTTTATATTTTACTAAAAAAAAGTAAAATTGCAATCACCCCCGTCTTTCCGTAATTCTTAACATTTCACTTACGATCAGAATAGTACTACTATAGCAACTGAGATGAAATTCAATAGAGTAAAAAGATAACGCGTATGATAAATTTAATTTCCATACAAAAACAGCTTCAAAATTTGTATACATTGTAACTAATTTTGTCAAAAATTGTAGATTACGAAAATTTGGCGGGAAGGTCTCAATATAATCTTATTACCATTTGTTTTCGAATTTAAATATGTATTTTTTTATCTGCATTTGGGGAAAATACAGATACGGTGTTAATAATAGTGAAAATACGGTGTTAAAGTATTATGGTAACTATCGCTCTCGAAATTGCAAGTAAAACCTTGACTATTATCATAATCATTTTTGTACAGTGATAACAAAAAGAAAATGACTTTTTTTATGTAGGGGTAAGTCGTACAAGGACATATACCTATACGACAGCTTTTCTCTACTATAAACAACATGAAAGCACATATGTTATGGATTTTTTTTTCAATAAAAAGTAAAATATAAAATTAAATAAGAATGAATAAACTTACTTTAAATGCGAAACGACATTCGAACAATCCACCGGCCATTAAAGTTCTTGAATCTGGAGTTCTTTTTTGATAAAGACGCCGTGGAAATCTGTGTTTTGATTGGCTGTAGGTTGCACCAATGTTTGGAGCAAGTATCGGTGTTTTCGAAGCTTGCACCATACTGTGGAGTTTTCGAAAAATAAGGAATACCATATTTTGGTGCTTCCCCTTACTTTATACCACAAATTGGTTAAACTTTGAACGGAAAATTTTAACAGTGTACAGCGTTCATAGAGCGAAGTATTTCAAAACGTAATGTAAAATAATGTATTCTATTATTAAATTTGAACTGTATGATGATAACAGTTTTTGCATTTAATTGAACGCAATGTAGAGAGCGATAGAAGTATGAAGTAGCTGTATATTACAAAACAAAAGCACCCATTCAGCTTTTACAGTTCAGCACATCTATTTCATTAAGAATAAAGTATTTTTCTATCGGAAGCCTAGTTTAATTGTCTAAATGATAATCAGAGCTTCAACTTTTGTCAAATGAGTTGAAAATGTAGTCAATCATTTGTACATTATTAATGCACCGGATGCAACTCGTTTGAAAATCTACCATTTTTCTAGAATACGTTTCTCGATGTAAAACAAAGCTAAGTAATGCGAATTGTTTTTACAAATGTTTTGTTTTATCATCCTTCTCTCCGAATAAAATATGGCTTCATAAAGTTGATTGTTCATAAAAATGTTTCAAACATTTCTGGATATTAGTAATGGCTCAATCGCTGAGATTGATTAGAAGAGTGTGGAAATAAAGCAACTTCTGTCTACGTGTAATTTGTTACTTATCAGAAGACGATGCTTATACAAACTTTGAAGATTATTACCAAAAGTTTTTGCTAAAGAAAGTGTTATTAAGAATTCAATGGATGAAATAGAATTTTGTGAAGTGCTCGAGTGTAAAAGTTAGTAATTGACATTTTTATATTTTTTACTTAGTTTCATGTAAAATTACATAACTTGATCCTTTTAAAAGTACAAGGTTTATTTATTGTTGAAAATAGGCCATTCTAATCAAAGATCAATTTTAGATAAATGCAACGAGTTTTTGTTAGAAAAGTTTAAAAAAATGAAATTTCTCAAATCGAAAACGCTGTAACAACTGAGTTAATAACTCATTAGAGTCTTAACAAATCAGCTGTTTTGCAGGAAGCATTCATAATAGTTTGGAATATAGAATAATTCAAAACTAGAATTTTATTACTTCAATTGTTTTTATGAAGCTAATTAAGGAATAAACACAAGTTAATTGTGAGTGAAGAAGAAAGTGATAAATTGATTGTTTCTTTTACAGATTTATTTTGAACATGTTCAGTTCGTCGCTCAAGTTATGTGATTCAAATAATGAACACATAATAAAGCAAACACTATTCTTGTGAACGGCCAGCATTCCTATTGGCTGTTTTGCAATTGGCTGTCTTACAAGTGGTTGAAGAAAGTTTCAAAGTTGTTTCGCATCTCTTCAATTTCGGGTGTTATTAAGAAGTTGGAAATCTCAAATAACTTCTGAACAGATAAAGTTTGGGTACAGATGTCACAGGACAGGCGATTTTTGACCTGGTGTGGTTAATCAAAGCTATCTGGTATTAATAGCTGAATCAGTCCTATTCTTGACAATGTGTGTATGTTATAATAAATTAAACAATGTGTGTGTTTTAGAATAAAATAATCTGTATGTGTATTATAATAAAATAAATGTGTGTGTTTATTATTAATTGTGTGTGTTTTGTAATAAAATTGTGAGTGTTTTATAATGAAATTATGTGTGTTTTATAATAAAATAAAACTAACATGCTGTTTTCGCAGGCTAGGTCTAACATGTATTCTAAAACTGGGTTTTCTCACCAAAATGGCGCAAAAACAAAAATCGCGCTAACCCCGAAGAGTCTACGACATGTGTTCCAAAGTTTGAATAGCCAAATGACTATGAGGCGAAATTTGGAAGTTAGCAACTTTATTGCAAACATTATGAGAAATAGCGAAAAAATGCAATTCTAATACAAAAGTGTGGAGAGTCCTCGATTGAGTCTTTCATGTAAAAAAAACTTTATTAAAAGCCCTGAAATATAAGTTATTCGATATTTCTAAGGAACTTTACTAATTAAAATAACACATATCAGAAAAGTACGATTTATTTTAATTAGAAAATAAGTAGGCTGAATGTATTAAAACAAATTGTACCTTATTCGTGTTATTTTCATTGGCAATTATTTGGCTGCTATCATTATATATATCATTATATATATCATATATATATCATTTCAAAGATTCTAATACAGTTATTTTTTTATATAAGACATCATTTCATACTAAATTGAATGCACGTGTTTTCGCTGTCGCTTATAATTTACAAGATATGAACTATAACTTCCAATTTTTACCACCAAAGTCGTTGTAGTCACTCTCAGAATATAGCACACAGTCGCTTTACTGTAGGTAGACTCCAAAACTCCAGCTTTATCCGTTCCAAAATGATTGTCTGTCTGTCCTCGGATTGTCATGTAATTGAAATCTATTATTGCAGTTTACCATAAAATGTTCGGTATTAAAAATGAATTGTGTAAATTCCATTCCATTATGTTGTATTTTAGTGACGTTACATTATTTCAAACATAATAGGAGATAGAATAAGTTGTGCATAGAATTCGGTTACAGTACTGTGTAGAAACGATAATTGCGTTTTCAATTGTAGTATGCGTGTTTTAGTTGCATATTACTTGGTGTGTAGAAATTCTATAGATCCTATACAGGGCTGCACAAAAGAATCCGACTGTAGATGGTTATTTATGAAATTAGGTTTTTGAATGTGTTCCAAATTGTTTACATGAGATTTCACATTTTGTAAAACTATTCTGAAGGTATTGAAAAGTGTTTCATAATCTATGTTCTATGCATGATTTTTCTTTATTGTTAATATAAAAATATTTAGAGGAGCATTATTAAAGTAATTTTGTCGCTTATAGACATTTTAGTCATTCTTTGGCAACTAAAAGGAAAGGAATGAATAAATAACAAAAACGTATGTGCACACAAGTTATGAAAAAATCGAATTAAATTTAAGTTCAAGTTAGAATTTAAAAACTTGAGATGTCATTTCTATCTCTCGTTGTTGCAGTCCAATGTTTCCAGCCACGCTTATTTATACATATTTTGCATGTATATTTTATTATTAATTGTTCACAAGAATCTGCTATATGTGGCATTTCCTATTCCAAATGCGATCCAAACAGTATCTGACAGCGTGAAGAAATATGCAATTGCTAAAACGATTCCATCAGTATCTACGAAAAGCATAACAATATTTTTCAATCTGTTTTCTACCATGCTTTGAGATGCAATATTATCCTTGAATCAGCTTCTTTATGACCAGGACAAGTGATTCTAAATAAGGAACTTCGAACAGTATAATATCTCCTTTCATTTCTGGTCAAAACTTGTTTCTATTTATGCCATTTATTGTAAGTTGTTTCAAAATCTTGTCAAATCAGCAACTCTCAATGTCATCACATATGTGAGGATGACATGTGTTAATGTAGTAATGAATAAATGGAACTTTGATTGGAGCATTTGAAGACTTTAAATGTTAATAAGAAATGAAAGCTTTACATGTTCAAAATATGTATACTAGATCTCTTTTAAGGAAAATGCAGGTTTCAAATAATTCTGCAGGTATAACTAATGATTAAATAGCTCAGCTTTGCATGTTTCTTTCTTCTGGAGTACTGAAGAGGGGAATTTTTCAAAACTTAAAATATTGTTGAGGTATTTTAAACTGTACAATTGCTTAATACCAGTTGACTCAATAGAATTTATACACACCAAGAAATGAGAGCAGCCATTATTGCTCATAGACAGTACTGTAACCGAATTCTTTTGTGTCTACAAACGATCAATGCTTTCTACAGTAAGCTCAATGGTGTATGTTTAGTTTCAATATATGCTTGAAAGAGTGGAAGATTACAGTGAAAATACACTGCAAATGATTTTCCCCATAGACCATAATATAACGGAATTCTTTTCAGTGAACGAAATTTAAAGGCTACACACTTAATTCTTACTTTCATTTAATTCACACTTCATTTTTTCATTCATATTCTATGAAATAAAGACATTATTACATGCTAGCTTTTTTTAATTTAATCTTTCTCTTTTTACTTATTTTATGTGTGCACATATTTGGAAATTAATTAACACTCTGATTTGATCAACTCTAAAACGATTACGAAAGATTGTATTAGAATTAAACGACCAGTGGCGATCTGCTATAACCGGGTTTCCATTCATTTTCCTTTTACTGAAGGATTTTAAGGTCGAATCCACTGCTGTCGAAACATCTAACAACTGTTTTCCAGATTGATTAAATAAGATCGATTAAACATTTAAAAATTAACTTGTGTAAAATGGTTAAGTAAACAAAGGCGCTGCATCGTATAATTTTAAAACGATGCTATAAAACTTGGTAAATAAATAAATAAAATAAAATAAAATAAAAATAAATAAATAAATAAATAAAATACAAGAAATTCGGAAAAAAACCCACTCAGAAAAGTGTCAACTATCAGTAAGTTTAAACAATAAAATTTACAATATATTAACGAAAACATTTTTAAAAAAATCTTGGATATTTATTTACATTATTTTTCTTAATTATCCCTCTCCGCTAGTGAATAAATGTGGCACAGATGTCATATACGCACCACATTAGCGCGATTTTCCCCCCGCCGATTTGGCGAAAACAAAATTGGTGTTTATTTACTTTTATTTTTTATTTGAATTCTATAAATATTTTGTATTATGTATATGAAAATTTATTTATATCAAACTATTATTTATTTATTTTTATATTCATTTAAAAAATAATAGATGCTATTTCATTTATTACGTTATTTTATTTTTATATTGAAATCAAAAATTGCATGCTATTCGTAACTAATATTCAAAAACAAAGTTTTCGCCAAATTGGCGGGTGAAAAAATTGCGCCAACGTGGAGCGAATATGACATATGTGCCATACATATTCGTGACATCAATTGAAACTGACCTACTGTATGTAACTGTTCATCGCAACATTTTTCAATGCTTTTTCTTTTTTTAGTATCATGGCACTGCCGTTTAAGGATGCAATTGTTATTTTAATTAATGAAATAATTAATAAATCAGTAAAACATAATGAAAAATATAGGTAAAAGATTTGTCGAAATAAATTAATTTATCGTGTAAATATATTTTTTAATTGAAACTTGTTCCAAAATATTGTTATTTGAGCATTTTAAATATGACGTAAGTTTCCCTACTTAATGCTTTGAAAATGCGTAATAATTTAATTATTTCTCTTTTTAATATTCACGCCCAAGAATATTTTTTATTACGTAATTTTCTATATTTACTGGTTTTAACACGGGATCATTTAATTATTATTTTAAAGCTATAGTTCTTTTTTAATAATCACGTGTAAATACATTTCTTAATTGAAAGGGAATATTAGTATGTGCGCTGTTTTACAAATTGTCAACAAGTCAAATAATGGATTTTATGAAACATAAAAAAAAATCTTCATAAAAATAATGAAAATTTTGAGTAAAAAATTGAAATATAACCTCAAAAAATGACTCAAATTAAAAAAATAATTGCAGTCTGCACACCGCAATCTTGTCAACTATATCCTTATAAATTTTGGTTAGATTCTTGTGCATAGTTTTCGTTCCTATAACACCTTTTAAAGAAAACTATTTTGACCAAATTCAATATTAAATATCTCTTAAAATAATTCTTCGATTTAAAAACTGTCTGCTTCAGCGTGTTTATCGAACATTTCTTTATAAAACTACCAATGTTTAAATTTTTATATGCAATAGTTTTCTAAATATTAGTCCAGAAAGACTTCAAGGCACAAAATCTTGATTGACAGCGGCTGCGGCGGTTACTTTTTTTAATATAGAGAGATATTAATTTGAATTGTTCATTTTGTCCTATCTTTAATTATTGATTATTTGTAGGTTAGGTATTAGAGTCAGGGGAATTAATAGGGTGTTATTCGCTTACTTATTTAATGACTCCACCTGGACTTATACGTTGGCAAAATTCACAAAGCGTTAAATGTACTAATTTAATATTTAATTTAATTAGAGTAAATGCTTTTTATTAATATTGCAATTATTTCTACGCTTAATTTTATATTTAATAACGCTCTAGTACTAACCGCTAAGGTAAATAGTATACAGATGTTATGATGTTTGATTTATGTTAAATCATAACCCTATTTTATAACGTCTGAAACTTCCCAGCACTTACAATTCCTATAATTTCGAATATATACTTTTTTATCATTTTTTTTTACATGATAAAGAAAATAGTTTATCCTAAATCCGAACGTGTCTCACGTTTCAGTTGTGACCACCAGTTCTTTTGCAAAAAACTTTCTCGATTTCTACTACACTGTAAAAATAACACGCTTTTCCAGATAATAGTGATTCAACGTTTTCCGTTTTCTCTCAATTCTCCTATCATTTTGAAATCTCAGCAAAATCTCAAATCTAAGTATATTTTCGTGATAGGACGCAGCATTGACGGCAAATGTGTCGCGCTGGCGTAGCAATTCAAACATTGTGGAAGGGATTCAAAAATCATTTTAAATAAATTCAAAAATGAGGATTTTCAATAATTAATAAAATATTTAGGAATAGAATGAATCGTTCCAAATAATATTATCTGCCATTATCACGAAATCGATAGTTTCGATTTAAGGCACTGAAATTGTAAAGAGTTACGATTCTGAAATGAGTGAAACAATGAGAGATTGAAGGGGAAGAATCCCTCTCCTATAATAAAATGTTTTACAGAAAGTCTTAAAGTATTTCGTAAATCTTAACAGCTAAATCTCTTGAAAGTAGTACTTCAAATCTAACTTGCAGTAGTACTAATATGAAAGAAATTAGAATTAAAAAATGAGATTATGACATTCTTGATTTACTAGTTAGAAATGGAATCAATGGAATCAGACAGGTTTTCAAAAATTGTCATAATTTGAAAAAGGGGAGGGGGGGGGTTCAGATCCCCTTTCGTACGCTACTGCTGTGTTGCAAATAGTTTTCCGTTTGTTGACGGTTGGTCGATTGGTTGTATAGAATGAATTTATTCTCCCAAATAGCACAAGGTCCATTTAGGGATATTCTACGACATAAAAAGAGTTGAAACAAAACACCAAATTATTTATAAAAAACTATCTTTAAACCTTTTCGTCAACTAAAAACAAACCTTAGTGTGAATAATGTTATGATAAATGTTATTAAAGCCATTTAATGAATTCACAATGTTATATTTAAAAGACAATTTTTATAGTTAAATCTGTACAATTTGTTAAAACTATCATGATATGTCTAAAATCAAAGAATAAAAAGCTCAAATTAGGAAGCACCAGGTAAATATTAAACCCTTTAACATTATTAAAATAAACTTTTACAAAAAAATATTAACCGACTTAAAAAAAAGCACTAAAAAGTATTAAATAATTCTTTAAATTCTCTAATGACAAAATGTTATCCATTAACCACAAATCCGATATCATGTGTGGGAATAAAAAAAATAAATTTAATATGTACAGTTTAATACCCACCAAACATGGATCTTCGGGAGACTAAACAGGGGGGAACACAACTTGGGGAGCCAAACTTCCTTAAGTATAATAAGAATTGTGAATATATTGTACCTAGTATCTACTAATTTATCGATTGGGGTTGTTTGGCACCGACTTCAAAACGTAATTGATTGCTTTTCATATGTGTAAATTCGTAAACTAAATCATAAGTCTGTATATTCATTTCTTGTAAAATTTATTCTCCCGAAAATCCATGTTTGGTGGGTATTAAACTGTACATATTAAATTTATCGTTTTTATTCCGACACATGATATCGGATTTGTGGTTAATGAATAACATTTTGTCATTAGAGAATTTAAAGATTTAATACTTTTTAGTGCTTTTTTTAAGTCGGTTAATATTTTTTTTTTGTAAAAGTTTATTTTATTTCCTACTTTTTAGTTAGTAATACAGTAATACACAATTATCTTGATTTCAACATCTGCTGAATAAATAAGTAATTTGTAATAGAAATTATAATTTACCGAAATTATTCATTAGATAAATACTTTTTAATAAAATCTTTGACAGAATCAAATTCTCGTCAATCTGGACGACAATTGGCGAAATATCGCAAAATTTGGCAACCAAATATGTTGCCATAAATAACGCCAACGTGGTTGTAGTTGACTTATTTGACGAAATTCTCATTCAGATTGACGAGAATTTAGAATGAATCTTCTGTAATCGGGTTCCACACATTTCAGTTTAAATTTTCCAGTAATTTTTTTTCGAAAGGAAAAGGTTATGGGCTTTAAGTCGAGCTAAGAGCTTAGAAGGATTAGCTTTGTGTTATTTGGAGCTTAACAAACTTCTAAATAAAACACACGATCATAAGTCGCTGGCCGAGATGCAAAGACTACGAGCATTGTCTACTTAATGCGTTGAGTATATAATCAGAAAAAGACTGGATGTTTTCTGCACTACATGTCGAATTATTTAAATAATAAAGTTTAGAGCGGTGATAAAAATATTTACAGCTCAGAGTTAGAAGCCATTGTCCTTTTTCAGGAAATTGTAATATAATTTCATTGTCTAGTATTAAACGCTGAAATTGTGTCTTTTTTCCACCACCAACTTTTCTGCGAAATCTATTTCATACACTTTTTAATGTAATATTTCATTGATTTTTAAAAGAGTTATTACAATCTCGCTTTGAGTTTTGAATTTTGAATTTTTTCTAAAAACAAAATTGTTTTAATCTTCAGAATTTGACGAAATTCATATGGGACCACTTACACTTTTAAACAAAAAAAAATATATATACATCAAAATCGGTGCACATTTACGAAAGTTATGCGTGAACAGGACTAAAACATAGACACATACATAAGGTCAAATTATTAACATCCTCCTTTTTTCACCTTCTACTATCAAATAAGAAAGTACTGTAATCAAAACTTTTTTCGACGGATTTATATGTTTTAGGGGTCAAAGATTCCGAAAAACATGTTTTTACAAAATATCTGTCTGTCCGTGTGTGCCCTCTTTGTATCATTGAAAAGTGTGTCAAGTTATGAAGCAACGTAGAATTGAATCAAATTTCATTTATACGTTTTTGGCTATGACTAGCAGGTCAGTAGATAATAATTGGGCGTTCTACGCCAGCGGCACCGCGGCACCAACCTCAAGGTCGAAGGAAGGTCAGTGCAGCCCGGAAGTACGTCGCGGCGGAAATACGTCACGGAGATAAGCGGAGTGGGGAGATAAGGGAATGGGGGAGATAAGGGAGTGGGGGAGATAAGGGAATGGGGGAGATAACGAACTGTAAGAGGGGGGATTAGTTTAATTAATGGAATTAGTTTAATTAATGAATCGTGGAATGCTCCTTGGGTAATTATTGAGGGGGGGAGTTTTTTTCGTAGAATTATCATGCTATAGTAGGACGAGGTATTTTTCTGTTAGAGAATAGATTTTTTATGAATTTTTCAAAAAATAAATATTTTCCAAATTTTTTTTTTATAGAAATTTTTTTTTTTTTTAAATTGTGGACCCACCATAACCACCCGCTATGAAAACAATTCATAACGCCACAATTTTTTTAATGTCCGGTATAACCTGTTTTTAATAACCGGTATAACCTTTTTCACCAGTTTTATGCATCCTCTTCAACTGCAAGGAACCTGAAACGAAATAAAAAAGAAGAAAAATAAATATTTTGTTACTTTGACACTCAATTTTCATGAAATGAGAAAAAATATATAGTTACCATATCTTTAGGTTTTCTGTTTGGACCCGCTTGGCAGAAGCCTTCTGTTTAGACCTGTCTGGTAGACTGTTTGGACCCGGCTGGTGTTCTGTTCTGAGCATTCAGTTCTAAGCTTTCTGTTTGGATCCGCATGGTGTTCTCAGCAGAAAGCTTCTGTTTAGACCTGCCTGGTAGACTGTTTGGACCAGCATGGTGTTCTGAGCTTGATTCCAATAAGTCATTCGCAGCAAATTTTAAGAGTAGCAAAAGTTTTTACGTTTAAGGCACCGTGAAGCATAAATTCAGTTCTTTCAAATGATAGTTCTTGGATAGGCACCATAAATTTAGTTCTTTAACATTACAGTTCTTGGATATGCACCATGAAAATGATAGTTCTTGATTATTCACCATAAATTTAGTTCTTTAGCTTTACAGTTTTTGGATAGTCACCATGAAAATAATAGTTATTTGATTTACACCAGGAAAATCACAGTTCTTGGGTAAGCATAACTTTTGTTCTTGAATAGATGTCAGGAAAAAAATAAAACACAGTTCTTGAGTAAAGCATAACTTTAGTTCTTTAAAAGACACCATTAGAGAAAAACATATTTCACATCCATGGAAGATGAGTTCTTGAAGAAAAACTTTGATTTTATCTTGAAGAAAAATATATTTTTATGAATTGTACCCATCCGTCCACCCGCCATGTTTAATCATGACGCTACAATTCAATTGGGGAGAAAATTTTTAAACCACCCGATACCTTTTATACACGGCCACTTTTCGAAGATATTTGACGACCACAGTTTTTCAAAGACTTGATTTTTTTTTTTGAAGACTTGAGAAGACATGACTTTTGAAGACTTGATATTTAAAGAAGAGAAGATTATTGAGTGCCCCTTATATTCTCGCCCACAGCTGCTAGCACCTTTAAATTAACTTTGAAAAATATATTTTGAATAATGCACCCCGTACATGAAAAATGTTCTTGAAACAAGACGAAAACTTTTGAAGCTTGAACTTGATTTTTATCTTGAATTAAATCTTGCTTGGAAGAAAAAAAATCTTGATTTTTGAAAATCTTGAAGAAAAAATATGAAATGATTATTTAGGAATTTTATAGTGGCCGTGCGCGAGCGTGTGGACACCATCTTCTAAAATATAACGCTTATCATCAAAAGCTGACAAAGCGATTTTGTTAACTTGTGTTGTGTGAAGATGATGTCGCTCGCTTTGAATTCTATATTGGATCTCTCTCGTAGATTGTAGACTCTCTAAGCAGGTCTTATAATGATTATGTTTGATTTTATTTTTAACAACGTTTTTGGCCACCCCGTTTGCAGTTTTTTTCTCCCCATCGGCCGACATGATGGAATACATCTTGGCTCGTAGACCGATAAATTCATGAATCGGTCTACTGTTGAGCTCGTCTTTAAATTTTCCAATCACCTTCTTATTTTTCTTATCAAATAAGGGGTGATCTGTTGGATAATCAGACGTATCGAACATGTCGGAAAATGCCTGCATATCCGTGTTTATATTTCGAGTACGGATTTCATACGTTAGAGAGTCCGTATCCGTGAACAGAAGCGTCGATTTATTTTGATAGATTTTTTTTATAACATTATAATGAAAGTTATACATGAGAATCTTACTCAGCTCCAATATAACAAACCCTACATAAATGGGTTTGTTTAATGTGAGGGTTTGCTTTAACCTTTCGATTGCTACTAAATTATGATCAAAAGGAAGAAACCTTTTGAAAGTAGGAGCTGAGACAAGTTTTTTCGCTTTCTGTTCACTGTTCACTAGCTGTACATCTTTATGCTTCCGGATGTTCTCCAGCGACTTGCCATACACCGCATTATTCATCAATTTAAAAAAATCTTTGGCGAAGGGGGACTTTGCTTTTTTTCGCTGCTCGGTGTTAAAATCGATATAATCTTTCAGCCACGGCTTTTGTTGGAATTTCAATACTTTATGTACAGCTAGTATTTGGAGGCCTTGCTGTAAATAAAATTTCAGATTTTTATAATATGTAATATAATTTTTCTTATCTTTTAAATTGGGGACTAATTTCGTAACTGGGCAGTATTTATTTCCGTGCAGAGTGTCGATAGAAAAAGGAGAGAGATCTTCATATTTGATTTCCCTTTTTTCGGGCGCCAGTGGATAACAGCTGTGGTCGTCATGAAGCTGCTGGGGGTATGCAAGATCGACTTCGAGAATATAACCCACTGAACTATTTTCTGGAAGTTCAAGTATCTCTTTCACAGAGATACTCTCTTCAGAGACCCACTCAAACTCCCCGCATGGCAGAGATTGGCTCATGGCCCACCCATACAAATTATTGGCGTCTAAGTACATAATATTTATCATTTTCGCGCCCTTCGCCATTGCCAATGACTTCATTTTTTGCTTGGGCCCAACGCTTTGTTATGACTGAAATACCCCCTCGAATGCCTTGCTCAATAAACAGATGCATGTTTATATCTGTGAGCAATTCGAGGGGTTGATTCGTCATTTTTAAACAACTCTGCCATGCTAGTCCAGGGGCTGTTAACAGGTGCACACAGTCGATATTGTAAAATTCGAAGCATATTTTTCTAAAGTTTTCGAAAACATCTGATAACTGGAGAACATCCACTTGAACGTAGAGATTATGATACTCGCCCATGTTTTTAATCTTGAAGGATTTCCATACATTTTGTGCATGTTGATAATCTTGATTAGAAATTTTTTCACCAGTTAAAGTACTGGTGAAGGCATCGGGTGGTGGCAGCTCGCTTTCCTCAAATTTTTTAAAACTATCCATATACACGTAAGGATAGATTCCCTTTCTGAGTAATAGATCAGTATTGTGAGGAAAGTGCTGTTTTAAAGCATGAAATTTGTCATGTTCTAAATTATTGACTAATTTTTCTAAGGAGGTGGCCATAAATGCAAAACTATCAATGAATGTGAGAGACACTCTGCACTTGTTAATTTTCTTTGACAAAGAAAAAGAAATATAGTTTTCCATCGTAGATGGAATGACGGAAAATTCGTGATCGTCAATACTGCCCAGTTGCTGCATCAACAAGTGCCCGTCGTAATGTTTCAGATTATGAAATACGACGGGTATTTTCTTTTGAAGACGAAACTTCAAATTGCAGCTATTATGCAAGGCCCCCCGATAGCGACCACTTAGATGATCATGGTCATGAATTTTGTCCCCATTGAAAGCTTTTTTGCAAAGATAACATTGCGTGGCTGACTGGAAATTTTCTTCATCTTGCGGCGTCATCTTGATAGGTACAATAGTCGTTAATGAATTGGCAAGTTCTTTTTCTTCTTCTAATAAGGCATTTAAAAAGTGGCTAACAGCGTTGGGCCCGCGATAGACTGTGATACGTTTAGTGGGTTGACCATTAGGACCGATAATGATATAAGCATATCCACATGCTTCATGTTGAGCCACTTTTTTAGTTTGATTTGTGTGCACCTGATCTATGCTGACAATCAAAGATTCAAAGTCAGCATAGATGATGTAGGGGACCGGATGACAGTAATGATAATTATTGAATTGAAGAATATGGTCCCCCTGTTCCGGCATTCGAATTTTTTGTGGAGCATGCTTCTTGCATAAAGGCGTATGCTCTTTCAATAAATCTTGATTAGAAAATCGATGCAAACAGTGGTAGCAATAATAACTAGCTCCATGATGATTTGTAAGATCCCCAGCAGCCTTGAGAAGCTTCGAATGAGACAGTAGTGATGTTGATCTTCGTTATTGATAAGTAATAAATTAATGCAGTCTTCATCTTCTCTGTCAGAAACATATAATGGAAAAACTTCATCTTCATATCCAAATACATTAATACGAAGGTTGTTGAGTTCTTCAATTTTGGCTATTTTGCATAACGGAATGGGGCACTCAATATTTCCTAATTTGATTTCGTGTTCATGGGGTTCATAATTTGACACTCTATTAGCATGTTCATTGTATGGAATTGGATATTTGTGGGCGAGAATAGACCAAACAAAGCACTTGTTATCTTTTTCGTTCTTAATATTGAGTACGGCCCTTTTCTTGTATATTTTCGGAGGAAGTTCGATATAAGTGCTAGCAGCGAGGGGGTGGTACTTTGCCATACAAAGTTCCAGTTTGATTATACTTTCCATGGTCCAACCAGAGCCCATTTGAACAAATGCTTCAAAGGATTTTTGAATCTTAGCAAAAGCTTGCTGCATATTACTTGTAATAGAAAAATCGGCCAGCTTGATCATGACATTAGAACGAAAGTGTGCTTTGATGGTCTCGAAATCCCCCTCTTGTGTTATTTTGGATAGAATAACATGGACCACAAGATACCATTTTAGGGCACGTTTTTCGCTTAACTGGAATTGGATTTCCTCTTCCAACAAAGGTGCCGTTGCGTAAAAAATGCATTGAAATCATGCTCATTGTCTTCGTTGGACTCAAACGTAACAATGGAAAATACATTTAAGGCGTCAAAACTTTTTTGTAAGTGAGACCTTTTACTACGGGGTGCATTATAATCTAAACTTTTGCGTTTTGATGCCGTTTGGTGCATGGTGCGTTGGTGCAACGTGAGATCTTTTTTAAGATTAAACCCCTCATTGCACTCGGTGCATGTCATTTTTTCATGTACTTTAGTATGTCTGTTTAAATCACTCTTTCGAGTGTATGATTTGCTACAGATATCACATGGGAAAGGTTTCTCACCGCTATGGGTTTTGAAGTGCCGATTGAATTCAGAATTGCGTACGAATGACTTATTACATTGTGGGCAAGTCTGAAAAGATTTAAAAAAGCCTCAGTTTAAAATTTAGTTTACTCAACAACAAAACTTTTGAAAAAAGGATCTCGTAACAAAACCCTTCAAACTATTTCTACGCTTTTTAAAAATTCCTTTTTAATTTTAAAAATAGATTTTACTTTTAAAAATAAATGTTAGTTAAAATCTTATTTTATAGAAAAATTATTAAACAATTTAAAAAATAACTCCTCCAAAATAATATAGGAACTTAACTCAAACATTAAATCATATGCTACATTTTTTCCCATAACAAAACACAATGAAAAATAAAACACTAATACAGAAAATAACCCCTCCAAAATAATATAGAAACACTTTGAATATAAATATGAAAAAGGTTTAATATTAAAACATATGACTTTAGAAATATGGAATAATCGTGTATCCTTTTATTACAATTTATAAAAGTGAAATTATCTTAAATGATAGAAAAAGGGTACAAACATTTTTTTATATTATCATATACTAAACCTTTTTCAAAGAAAATATAGTTTTAAATCAATTAAAAATAAATTCTTACCGGGGATAACTTCAATAACTCTCCCGAGTTATTAAGTGTACTTTTTGAAGCTAAAAGTCCTATAGCTTCCCCTGACGGTGCATCACTTGGAGCAAAATCACTTGAGGGCTTTGTCGCTACGAGCAATTGCTCAAGTAGCGATCGAGCACTATTAGGCTATAAAATAAAAAAAATAGGTTAGAATCTAATCAGTTTTAAAACATTTTACACACACACACAAACACACACACACACACACACACACACACACACACACACACACACACACACACACACACACACACACACACACACACACACACACACACACACACACACAGATACACTAAAATGAATCTTTAAAATATCTCTTTCAAATTGAAAATTAATTTATTTTTAAATATTAAGTCCCCATTCAATGTGCTAAAAGAAAAAATCTTTTAAAAGCACACAAAGTATTTACTTTAACGATAAGTGAAAAATTTAGAATAATACCATTCATCTCAAAACTGAGGCCTTCACAAAATGTTTCATCTCAACACAGAACCCTTCACAAAACTTTTTATCTCAAAACAGTCTCCCTTCACACATATGAATATTAATAAAAGCAGAGCCCCTTCACAATAAGAAGACTTATTTAAAGTTACATGTTATGAAAAATTAATAGGATTCTATAAGGGGAAGATATATTTTAAATGTGATTTTGAATAAGTTCATTTACTTTGAATAAATTGATTTTACTGAGATTTATATTATATTCATATTATAGAAAAAAGACCCAACATAGAATATTATATTCATATTATAGAAAGAAAAAAAAAAGAGTCCGATAAAGAATATTATCACAAAAGACATATGCATAGCATGCAAGAAAAATAATAAAAGTAATGTTATTTTAAATAAATGGTTTGTTTATATTAGCCAGTATTAGAAATATGTAAAAATTTTAAGTTATAATAGCATGAAAAATATAGAGTTTCACATACTTAACCAGTTATATTTAAAAAAAAGTTATAATAAAACATCGATTTAAACATTGTTTATTTTTTATATATTTACCGCTTGAAAAATAGAGAGTCATTTCTTACTAAATACATCATAAGTTCAAAATGTATTTAAAAATAATTTGAAAGCTTTCATTTAAATATAAATTGTTTAGATTATTAAAAGCGTTAAACAACATTGGTTAATTATATTTAAAAATAAGTTGTTTATTTAAACAGCTTTAAAATAAATCGTTTGTTTAAAAAAAGCGTTAGCTTCGATTAAATATTCTAAGAAAACGTTGATTTATTACATTTAAAATAATAAATATATAGTAATAAATATATAATAAATGAATTTATTTACTTGATTTTCTGATATATCCATTAAGTATGTAGATATGTTCTTTGCAGACATCCTAAATTTTCCGATAATGTACTAACTAAATCACTGGATGCAAGAGCGTAGACAGAGCACGTCTGGTTTGTTCAACGATATGAAAGTGAATGAGATCACCGAGCTATGCGTATTTCTTATCAGATAGCTGTTATCAGATAGGAAAAACCCAGCATGAGTCATTTGATAAGGAGATAGGTTAAGACTTGTATGCCTTCAGACCATAATTAAAAGTGACTTCGCTAATCTTTTTAATGAAGATATCCTAATGAGATTCCGTAATTAATTTGTATAATTTAAAACGATTCATAAGATTAAATTTCTTTCTTTCTTTTTTTTCCCCATGAATTTACTTTAGAAATATATTTATGCATATTTAAAACTTCCAATCTTTTAAGGAATCATAATAAATATAGAATTAGGATTCCCTAATGAGATTTCTTAATTTATTTATTTTGAAACCCATTGTATGAGATTTTAATGAGTAAATTTTTTTTTTCGCTTTTAAAAAGACCTTTCTTAAATATATTTGATCTAAACTGTTTAAATATAATAGGAACCGTTTAGTTTATTTTAAAAAGCGGTAAACAGCATTATTTAATAACGATAAATTAAAAAAACTTAAAAATAAATATTTAAAAAAGTGTTCATTATTCGTAAATATAATTTTAAGTAAACGTTACAATAATATGATAGTAAATATACAATAAATGAATTACTTACTTGACTTTGTAATGTGGAGGTTAAATCCATTTGAATTTGATTTCTTGCTGCCATTGTCACTTAAATACAAAATTCACTCTCCAATTTCACAATAGAAAAAACACTATAAATCTTGTAGCTTAAAATGATATAGGTCTTCACTCGATGAACTCTAGCGAAAGACTAACCGTTCTTATCTTGATAACGGGGTGATAAAGGGGTGATAAAGGGTGACGAGGCGATCATGATAAGACATGAACCAGGTGATTCAGCTATGAATCACTGATAAGAGACTCTATTATCACTTAGAGTGTAATTAAAGACTAGTTAAGCTTTTTAATGAAGTTACTGTATTCCCCTCATTAAGATATGACGCTATTAATTAATAATTTATTAATTACATGATTATTCATTCATTCATTCTTTCTTTTTTTTTTTTTTCACTTTTAAATAAGACCTTTACTCAAATATTTTTTGTCTAAACTTAGAATCGTGTAACAGATATGAAATCGTAGATACAGATTAAATGAAATCTTCTCATTAAAATATGACGCTATTAATTAATTAATCACTAATGACTCATTAAAAGGTAGGTTTTTTTTTTTTTTTTTTTTTTTTTTTTTAATAAGACTTTTAAGGTTATTCTCAAATGACTTGCTTAACAACGTGAAACTTTATGACACAATTTCAAACTCATTTTTAAACCAAAGGTATAAAATTAGCTTGCCTAACTATTGAAGCGATTTAGAATCAAAATGAGTTTTCCATTTATATATAAATAAATTACTTATTTGGGTTATAAGCGAAATGTAGCATATGATAACACGTTTTTCACCTTCCTCGAGGTGTTGCGGCGTGAATTTGGTTCAAAGGATTGACTTTGACAGTATTTTCTGAAAAATCTTGTCTTTACCGAAAAAAAAATAGAAAACGTGTTTCAATTATATAGTTTCTGTACAAAAAACACCTATATATTACATACGCTTCTGAATTAAAAAAAATATATATATATATATATATATATATATATATATATATATGAATTAAAAAGTAAGCCATAAAATAGTCAGTTTAGATTTGAGAACAGTCTTAAGCAGATATATTTGTTTCTTAAACTATATCGTAAGAGGGAAGTCATCATGTGTGACTCATAAACTATTAACGAGCGGCTTATAAATCGACATCATCATCATATATGACTCATACACCCTGATGTCATGTTTCCTCAATGACGGTGCGGAGTGATCATGTGATTCGATTGCATCACTGATCATGTGACTTGATGACGTCACTGATCGCGATAAGATTCACTGATAAGATTTACTGATAAGAATACATTTCAATTCATTTCTTCCAAAACAAGTGTACAAGCAGGTTGTGTGGACTAGGTAAGTAGCTTTCCTATATATTTTTTAAAGTTATACTATGTGAATAGACATAGTTTTAATGTATTTTAATGTTGTATAGGCAAAAAGGAATATACACAAAGTGTTACAATTCAAAGTCAATCTTTATTTATATAAAGTCGTCCATGGGAATACAGTGCGTTTAATAACAGGTGTTTTCTTCTTTTTAGCTTTTAAAAGCACATTTTGAGGAGTTACAATCTTCTTGGATTTCAAAGACAAATATTTATTTTTTATCATGGTTTCGGGAATTCCTTCTTCTCGTAAGGCTTGTAAAAAGGACGTCGGAGGATTAACGGGAGGTTTTTTGTTAGTACAAAAAATTAAATGAAAGAGTTCAGCCATATTGGCCCCTTCCAAGTTTTGTCCGTTATAGGTGACTGCTCCTTTTCGATCCCATTTCAGTTTGCTAGAATCCGACTTCAATAAATTCAATAAGGCATCTGCCTGTTTCCGCATAGGTTTGGGAACAGAGGATAGAATAAACTGGTCATAATCGTCTTCGTCTCGTTTCGTTCTAGTAGAAGGTTCTTCTTTCAAAGGTTCTTGTTTCAAAGGTTCTTGTTTCAAAGGTTCTTGTTTCGAAGGTTCTATGCGCTCGTCCTCATCCGGTAGCTTCACTCTCCAAGGCAGGTTGTTTTCTTGCAAATTCATTTTCCTTTTTAAAAGCTCATAGTATTGCTGAACTTTTTGATGGTCAGGCAAAGAACTATTGAGTATCTTGGACATCGCCACATCGAACTCAGTCAATTGCTTTTTCGTAGGCACATGTCTCGTTAATTCCTCTTCAGGTACCAGAGCATATTTAGTAGCGTGCTCCATTGATAAGACCGGTTAAAACACTGAAGGCAGCAGGGATTAAAATATTCAGAAAACCCCCTTGTTGAATAATAAGCTTATTTTTCTGAAATAAGGCACCTTTTTTCGTACCAATTTTTCGTAATGTTGTCCTATATTTCCTCAAAGACTTCTTTTGATACGTGGATAATGGTATATTTCCTTTTAACACGTTATGGCTACACTCGCAGATGGCTTTGACAGATCGGGACGGTAATTTTTTTAAAAGTTCTTTGCGCAAAAGTTTTGGGCAAGTTTGAATTAACTCTAAATCACGGAGCTGTTTCTTCGTTAACGTCATGATCGAAACTAAATTAAAAACCCATTGTCTTTCTTTTTAAACCTTTTTTCGGTACATACACGTATTGCGTTTGACCTGGTAAGATTTGTGTTCTCAAACGCATGCGCTCTGCCGTTTCATTTCTTAAATCTACGAGTAAATATGAGAACGGTTTTTGAGTCGCGTCTTCAAACACTTCTTGGAAAAATTTACTCTGCGTCGGGTATAATTGCCGACCTAAATGAATAATTTTACTCATGTCACGTCGATTTTTAAATAGGATCAAATATTGACTGTTGAGGGAAACACCTCTTATTTCTTCGCCTTTATGAAACAAATTTTGTGTAATAAAGATTACACTAATGTTTAAATGATGACTTTCCTTTGTAAAGAGATCAGTGAGTCGTTCATCCATACCGCATTCGATCATCAAATCATCTAAGATAACGAGTGAATTGGGTTCTAAATAATCATGATAATTGCATGGAAAACCCTTCACAAAGGTAATATGAGCCATTTCACCATACATAGTTTGATAAATTCCGTAAAACCAAATTATTTTATCGGGAGGTGGGTTAAACATACTGTTTTTTACTTCTAGCAAATCCCGTAAGAACCAGGTTTTACCGACTCCCGTGGGACCGGAGAGAAACATAGTACAAGGATGTTTAAAGCGTGGAAGCTCCATTGTAAATAAACACACACACGTTAGGTAACACTATAAATAATCACAGACACATAGGTTTACTTCAAGAAAGATTTATTGATAAAAATTAGCATGGGTACCAAATCGCTTGGATACAAAATTATAGACTCGTCGGTCGTTTGATAAATTTTCAGTTACAAAATTGGACAAAAATTGTCTCAGAGTTCTTCCTCTACATCGAGAATAGAGGTAAAATATACAATACTGCCCGCAGACGGCAGTCACATGAGTTTGTAATACGAGCGGATTAAACATCACTCGTGAAAAACGTGATACATAGTTTGATATAGATCCTTTAAAAAAGGAGGGCTTGTTTCCATAGGAGTCGAAGAAATTCACTTCATGAGGCGAAGGAATGTAGAAGGCGACCCAATGGCTTTCGGGTTCTGTAGACTTGTCCACATTACAGATGAAACAGGCGGGATATCGCTTGATCTTTCTAGGGAGTTGATCACTTGAAAATACACCCAAAAAGGATTTTCGGGTCACTCGATCCTGTGATAAAATCTTCTCGATTTGTAACGAGTTCATGGTCTTCAGTTAGGAAAGTCACAGATCACGTGACGTGATTTGTTAATTTCAATAATATTTTCAAATTCTGCATAGACTAACACAGTAGTCGTTTTCTGTAAGGACTCATCGAACTTGATTTCAATACGTAGATTTCCTTGATGCTGTAAATTGAGGTGGGGACCATCACATAAATCAGGGCTCAAATCGAATACATATAATGTGTGTCCATCAGCAAATTCTTCACGTGTTATATAATTGCCGATATCTCGATGAAAGCCAGAGAACAGTTGATAATAGGCTCTTATATAGTTTTTTCCATCGAAATCCAATTCCAAGGGTTTAACAGGTACAGGCTGTCCGTCCACGTAAACACTTAAAAAGTTTACTTTGAAATGATGAAAGTAAAAGGGGTTCAAATCATATTGGCCGGTATAAGCACTATTGTCTAACAGACCAATAATGACACGTTTTGGCATTGCCCCTAAAAACACATTATCTTGCATAAAGGATTTACTTCCGGTGGAGATTGAATAGGTCTTGCACAAAACACGATCAATAGGATATTTTGCTGAAGTTTTTTCCAGTGCTTTCGCATGACCCAGTAGTACCCCGGGACTGACTTTCACTTTTCGAACAAACATAGAGGCATGTTCTAAAATGACTTTATAGCTTGGGAGTGGTGGTTTGGTAGCATCGAAATGGGTCATCAAACAGAATTCAGGTTTACTCCGTATCATTTTAATTTTCAAGTCGACCATATTCAAGAGCAGGCGATTTTGTTGGAAAATGTCACAATGCAGGGGTCCGATCATATCGAGAGTTTGGCTTTTTTTAGTCAGTTCATAGCGTTTCTTGAGTCCAGGGTTTCCCTTGGCGGGATCTGTTTCAGTTAATTTCTCGTCTTTGTAAAAACATTCACATCCCAATAAACTTTTCTTAGCGTC
This sequence comes from Maratus michaelseni, assembly GCA_963931845.1. NCBI lineage: Eukaryota > Metazoa > Arthropoda > Arachnida > Araneae > Salticidae > Maratus > Maratus michaelseni. The sequence goes on from OZ007599.1 coordinate 820,276, forward strand.
TTCTCCATAGTTTAGCAAGGTTTCAAGATAGGCACGAAAGGCATATGTATTACTGGAGGAGGAGATAGCTCTGTCATTCAAACTAACATCCACTTGTGAAAAGAGGGCATGTAAAAATAAATTAACAGGCACTGCAATATCGGTATCCATTAAGAGTGATCCATCGAACTTGGTGATTTTCACTTTCACGTAGATGTAGGAGGCAGATAAATCAATATAGTCTTCACCATTCCCAGAAATGATGAATTCCACAGGCCCTCCATCTCGAATATTAGAAAGGGGGTGATATTCGACGAAAAATCCTTTTTCAATAGCCGTTTGAGTAGGTGGGATTAAAAAGAGGTCCAGTTAGGATTTAGCGCAGGCAGCAGAATCTTGATGAATGAGTCCAGACATGTCTAAGCGAAAATATCATGTACTTTCACTTTCTTGGCTTGGCGTGGAATGACGACTTTGTTAGAACGTTTCCTCTTTTTATACCGATGACCTGATCCAATCATTGTCTTCACTTTAGTAGCCGCTTTGTCAGTTAAGTTTTGCCCCGCTTCTTTAAGCCGTCGTTTAGCAGCGACTTTAATATTGTCGCCTCGGGATAAATCATTAAGAACATTCACACCAGTATGAAACAATTGTTTGCCTACGGCTTTCCCCCTGATTTGAAAAGGGGTACCGCAGCACGAAACAGAGATCGGAACAGGCCGCCGAATCCATAACCTCTCTGTAGAGTAGTACCTTGATAATAGTTTAAGCCACTACCCGACTGATGGGTATAATAATCTTCAAAAGATTTCGCGCAGCACTGGTAGGAACAAACATCACGAGAGGTACTTTTGTCGAAAATGAAGCTTCACGTATGACCGCCCACGTTCAAATGGCGTTAAATCACCCAGGTGCGTCCTTATAGCGATTTCTAAAGAATCAAAGGACTTTCGACTGATCGGTAAGTAATGCGGTCGATCGAATGTCATACAAATCACTTCGCCGTCTTCTCCTGTCACATTCACAATACGTAACAGGGGCGCTAAGACATCACCGACCACTTGCGGTTCTACAATATCCGAATAAATCATCAGCACTCTATAATGAGCGCACGGATCTGCTACATACGAACTATCGACTGTTTGCTCAATATTACTGTCTAGGGAAGCAATTTCACACGGTTCGAATCCCAACATTTCAGATAATCCCGTTTCTAAAATTACTTTGGCGTTATCACGCACATTGATGGTCACTCTTTTCGTGATAGAATTATAGGAGAAAGTTATTTTTTTGTCCAAGTCTGGAATGGCAATCGCTTTCAAAATATCAGGTACCGACTCATAAAATCCTGGTGGAATGCGTCTTGCAATGAGTTCTCCCTCGTTCAAGTCGAATCCAATCAAGTTCGTATGATGATTTACATTATACCAGGTATGCGGGTAAATAAATTCCACAAGACCTACTTCCCATTCCCCTCTCAGTTCAATAGGGGTGGGAAATCGTGTAATAAAATGAGAAATTTTATTCCCAGGAAAAAAATTCCTAGAACTGTCCGAGGGTAGTGTCAGGTAGAACGACATATTGATAAATGATCTAGTGTCCTTCTTGCAATCACTTATAAAGACGTTAAATCAGTGGAGGGAATCCATTGATTGAATTTGTTAGGATATCCCTTAAACTTCACAAAATATTCCACACGTTTCTTTGAGTGCGCTTCTCTAAAATTTTTTCAATCGTATAAGCCTCTTTCATTTGCACTTTTTGAAGTTCTTGCAGGTAGAAGGTTCCTTGAATGGGTTCGTCTAACAAGTCTTTAATTCGATAGACAGGGGGATCTCTCGCTACACACTCCGTCACCACAAACAGTTCCTCCGTCCAGTTTGTTTCATAGCCTTTTTCAAAAGTTAATTTTTGTTTCGAAACCCGAACCACATCCCCAGATTGAAATGCACAAGGTTTGCTTTTCACATTTTCTACGTTCCCGTAAAGAGTAAACCACACATCACTTTCATTTTCCCGCGACACTTCAGCAGGGGCTCTCTTGATACTGTAATGGTAGGTATGGTTATAACTATGCACTAACTCGTTTAATACATCAATATATCGATACGTATGATTGTGGGTAAAATACTTCCACATTTTTGTTTTTAGGGTGCGGTTAAAGCGTTCCACCACCGAGGCTTTGGTATTATTATGCGTTGTGAAAAATCGAACCCCTTCTTCTTTTAACAATCGTTGCAAAGGCTGGTTCTTAAATTCTTTTCCAGCATCCGTTTGTAAAAACTTGGGCTTTCTCGTTGAGAAAATAGATCGAAAGCCTTTCACAATTTCTTCCCCTCCTTTTGTTTTCAAGGGAATCACCCACGCATATTTAGAGAGAATGTCGATACATGTCAGAAGGTACCGCATCCCTTGATTGTGCTTTCGTAAACTGCTGAGATCCGCCAGATCGGCCTGCCATTGTTGATCCATAGTGTAAACGATCACTCGGTTTGTCGGGAAGTGTCTCCGTACCGGTTTGTGAAGCGTATACGAATCGACGCCGCTCAACCATTTCTGAATCGTCTTCTTCGTTACTTTGCCTTTGGCAGCACGATATAAAGCATTTACACCACCAAAACTTGCTGCGTGACTTGGAACCGGATAAATCGCCTTCATTGCAGCATAAAACTTGATTATTAGTTACATTAATTCTAAAACGCATCATTTTCAGACCACTCTTACGCATGACGTCATCTCATAGAATGAACGTGTCAGCTACTGACCTCGTCTTTAAGTACTCTTTCGACCGCATGGTTAAAAGACTAAGAAAATGACTGAGCCATGATTACATTTTCCAAGTTCGAACCCTCGACCGAGATTAAGAAAAAAGTATTAACCGTTAAAAGAAATTTAATTTAAAATTTCTCCTATTCTCTAACAACTTAGAAAAATATCTCATCCTACTATAACATGATAATTCTACGAAAAAAATCCTCCCCTCAATAATTACCCAAGGAGCATTCCACGATTCATTAATTAAACTAATTCCATTAATTAAACTAATCCCCCCTCTTACAGTTCGTTATCTCCCCCATTCCCTTATCTCCCCACTCCGCTTATCTCCGTGACGTATTTCCGCCGCGACGTACTTCCGGGCTGCACTGACCTTCCTTCGACCTTGAGGTTGGTGCCGCGGTGCCGCTGGCGTAGAACGCCCAATTATTATCTACTCAGGTCCCACTTGAATTTGCGGATATGTGGAAAGTGGGAGCTGTGATAGCGATTTTTGTTTCATTGAAATTATTGTATATTCTAAAAGTGTATTAGGTTATCCACAGTACTGAACCAAATTTTTTATATGTGTTTTTTACTATGGCCTGCAGGTTCCAGTTGAATTTGGGGATATTCGGCAAGAAGGAGGCGCTATGATAGACACTTAAAGATTTCAAATTCAAAAAGATGTACAATTAAGCGCTAAAGGTTTTTCAATTAAATGTTCAGCCTTGATCCAAAGATACCGGAACAATTTTTGTTTTGTCTCTACCTTAAAAAATGGCTGAGATATAGCATTTTTAAATTTTAGGGTGGCTGAAATTTTGAAACAGGGCAGCAGTATTCCTCCATAAACGGTTTTAATTTAAGAGTTTTAGTGGACATGCTTTCTCGCAAATTTTATTTCATTGTTGTAACCATCATTCCAACTCTTATATTCTTAACACTATATATTCATATTCGCCAGCGTTAAATTCTAGCCAAGCTAGGCAATATTTGGCGAAATATCGCCAAATTTGGCGATAAAAACAAGTTGCCATAAATGGAGCCAACTTGGCTATAGCTGGCATATTTGGCGGAATTCGGGTTCAAATTCAATATTGGCGAGAACCGCGATTGAATCTTCTGTAATCCGATTCCATCCATTTTTATAGCTTGGTGTTTTCCAGTAAAATTAGCTAAAATCTTAAAACCAAGGAATAGGGAGGCTATCTTTTCCCGCCGGTGTAGGCCAGAAGGACTTTTTGTAGTTTAGTATACATAATATATCAGCTAAAAATAAATTAATATCTCGTGTAAATATGTTTTTAAATTGAAACTGTTTGAAAGTAATGCTATTTCAACATTTTAAATATGACGTAAGATTCCTAATTTAATGTTTTGAACGCGAAATAATTTAATTATTTCTCTTTTTTAATATTCACGCGCAAGTATATGTTTTATAACGTATTTTTCTACATTTACTGCTTTTAACACGTGATCATTTAATTATTATTTTAAAATTTTATTTCTGTTTTTAATAGTCACGTGTAAATAAATTTTTAATTGAAAGGAATATTATTATGTGTGCTATTTTACAAATTGGCAACAATTCAAATAATGGACTTTTTGAAATATAAATTAAATCTTCTTCAAAATAATGGAAATTTGAATAAAATAATTTGTTCTAATGATCAGATTTTGATGAAATTGAAATGGGACCACCTTTGGGCCTCACTCTTTCAAACAAAATAAAAATTATCAAAATCGATGCACATTTACGAGAGTTATGCGTGACCAACATAATACATACATACATACGGGTCAAATTGATAACCTCCTCCTTTTTTTAAGTCGGTTAAAAAGTCAATCCAATTAAAATCACGTAAGGTAAACTTCTCATATACACTGTTTTCTATATCTGTGTCAGAGTCATGACCGTAAGGTTCTGATTCCATTGTAAGATTCTGATTCCATAGCTACTTCCGCATAGCGGAGTACGTTTCTTGACGGAATTCTCTGTTTCTTCATCTTTTCTCAAATCCTTTCCTAAAATGAACCATGAATTGTCCATTCGAATTATAGAAATTTCATGAAATCACGCAACAGGATTTCAAGTAACTATGTTACAGGTTTTTTTCCGGATTTCGACGAAAAGTTTTTTTTTACAGTGTAGTCAAATACCCTGCTTGTGGGGTATGCTTTAAGAACATTTTATTTTACAGTATATACAGTTTTGAATGTCTTATGTATTCAAATCTTTAAAACATCCTTATCAATTCGAATTAAAATGTCAGAATATAGAAACTACCAAAAAGCATAAATGTCTAATTTTTCTAAATACTCATTTTAAAAGTTTCTTTAACCACCATTTAAAAATGAATACAAAAACTACGAGCCAGATTAAAGAACTAATACTCATAGGTTAAAATCAATAAAAAATGATTAAATATGTCGGAGAAATTTAGTTAATTTTTTTTTTGTTATTTTGATTTCAAAACAAGACATTATTAAAATATTTAAGTTATATCTCTATGCGATTTAAAACGTTCTACTGAAAAATAAGATGTCTTCTTCCTTTTTTCTCAGATATGTGAAGTGAAAGAAGAAATAATTCGCTAAAAAATATTCCATTTAAAATTTTATTGACACTAAATTATTTGCGTTTGCTGCGATTCCACAAAAAAAGTAAAAAGAAAAGAGACCTAGCATTTCAATAATTAGATGAAAAAAAGCTGTTAAGAGAATGAAATAAATCCAAAGCCATTAAAAAAAGGTATTTAAAAAGACTGAAAAAACTGTTTTTTCAGTCGGAAAAAAAATTGTTGACTCCAAATTTAAAAGTGTTTCAAAATCCAAAAAGTTTGATCCTATAAATAAATACGCTTTCTTTTCTGCCGAAGGGAAGTTAATATTTTTTCCCTTCTAAATATTTTTTCAAATAAAAATCAATTCGATATTTATAAAATACTAGCAGACTACGCCCGCTGCGCTGGTCGGTTTCTCCAAAAGAACCTTGAATCAAACGAAATATATCGGCGAATTTAATCTTGTATTTTAAAGTTATCTGTACCTTTACCTGGTATATCCTAAAATAACATAAAAACGGATAATTATTTCACTTTTTCATGTTTTTTTTAATACGGTTTATTATTACGTTTACAATTTATTACCTACCGTTTTTCCATTGAATTATATGTTTTATAGCTATATTTTTTAATAACTTGAATTAACCTATATTATTCACAACTAAAAAGAAGTGGCGCATCTAGTATTTGTAGAGAATTAAATAAAAAACATGCACTCGTGACATAATAATTCACTTTTATATTTTAACAGAATAATACGGTTACTTTAATTTGTAACTCGTGCTGACACATTGCTGTTATTATTATTTTTTACGCGTAAAGTTTTCGCTAGCTATGGTACTCCATTGTCAAATTTGGTAATTTTTGAAATTCAATATTTAAAAAATGGCATAATCAGTGGATTTGAAATTTATATCAAGAAAAATACAATTTTTTACCTTTCTAACGCAATTTGTCTAACAATTTTCTGACAAATACTTTTCGAGCAATTAATTTTTTCAGTAACTTCAAATGTTTCATTTTCCGAGATTAATCTGTGGCAACGATTAGCAAAAATCCCAGTCGTCAGCAACGCATACCTTTTTATTAAAGAGGATACAACCCATTTTTGAACGAAAAACGAAATGAAGCCGTTTGGAATGCTCAAAGCAGCTGTATTTCTTTTAGGAAAATTAAGTGATTTTTTTTTGCTGTCACTTTCAGCAGTGTAGCTTGTCCTCTAATTAAAAATGTCGAAAAAAGAAAGAGTTCTATGGCTAAAGGAAAAAATGCTTGATAAACGCTGTAATTTTTTTTAATGAAGTTTGAAGTTTTATTTACGGTGAAAGTCTTATTTCAAATGATGTAGCATTTCAATTTCTATTTGAAGCCATTATTATTATTGTTTTGCATTCATTGGGATTTTACAGAATTTATTTATTCATAACTTTAATTACTAAATATTGAGAAAATAGAAAATTGTAATAACAAATACGTGTGTGTTGAGTAGAACTTTCAATTATGTTTCACTTCACAAATCAAAAATATAAATCAAAGCACATATTTAAATAACTAATAAATACAGATTTTTAGAATAATGCATTCTTTCTATGCATTAAAAATTGTAATACATTTTTCAAAAGATTAAATCGTGAAAGGTTTTAGGGGACATGGTACCTTTTATTTCAGTATTTGACAAAAATTCTAAACGCTTTTAATCAAGAAAATATGCAATTGTTGTGGGAAAATTTCTGCAATTTTGAATTTTCTTTTCATGATTTTACAAGCGTGTTCTAAAACGGTTGGGATCAGATTTCCAAAAAGTTAATGAGTTTAAGAAAAAATAAATAAAATAACGTGACCTATGTAAAAAGACATTAAACAGTATACAAATGGAGAAAGTATGTATTACTGAAGATCCGATCCCCAATTTTACGAAATACACCTTAAGGAAATAGCGAGTCAATTGAAAAGTATATGTTAAGGTTTTATCATTTTGATCATAGTGGTATAAAAACTAAGATGCGCCGCCCGGCGCGACATTCGACCATCGGACCCATGTCCTGAGGGACATATAAGGCGCGCATCGGCGATCACCGAGCGTGCTACCGGCCGTCATCCAACGGAACCTCCCAACCTTTTACCCGAGCTCGCAACGACGAAGGTCATTGCGATCGCGCGGAAGTTCCAAATCTTAGAGGAGACTTCCACACAGACACTCGATGAACCGTCGAAACTGCCCAGCGACTTCGCCGCCGAAACCCCGGAAGGAGAGTCGGCCCCTATGTCCCATGCTAGACATCCCGACGGCTCTTGCTTTCCCACGGCGTCCGATCATTGACATGTATGGAAGGACAAGCAACTAGTTCATCTTCCGTGGTGATCATAGTGGTATATTGAAGAAACACAAAGCGAGAAAAATAACTTGAAACATTGCAACTCGACACATCTTTTAATTTAACTTGAGATTTATTTTATGTTCAATATAAAACGAAACAAAAATCCCATGTGAATTCAACTATTACTAATGTACTTTTTCTCTTTAACGACTGACGCGATTTCAAGAATTTTTTGAATAGTTTGGCAGTAGCTAAACTGTAACTTTTTCGCTCGAAAAAAAGTGCAATAGTTTGTTATTATTTAAAAAACCTAGATTGCGTAAATGTTGTCATTTTCTTCTTGTCGATCCATTTAGAGCCAAAAGTACATAGTGCTTTCGTACATCAATGTCAGTTGTTTTGTATGAAATAGATTTGCTTATTGCCTAAAGTTATATGTATAGTTTAGCTACTGATACTCACAACGGGACCGCCAAACATGATGCGCACAGATTTTGATGATTTTAAGGTATGCTGTAGAGGTCATACCCCTAACTATTCAGGTCAAAGGTTTCCTTCAAATGGCCCTTAGTTTTTGAGATATTCGGGGTTAAAGTTCAGCATACGTTTGAAATACTCATTAGATTGAAACTTTGAACAAGGTCTCCGTGGTGCTGTGCGAGCGTTCGAGATTCCTGTACGGAATTCAGGAGTTCTGTCCCATCCTATGCCCTTTTTTTAAATAATTTTATATTTTTGGCGCGTTGTATGTTTTAAGCAGAAGTGTGAATTCTGCATCTTTGAATGTTTTTTATATTTTCCTAATAAATTATAGTTGCATTTTCTAATTTTTCATAAAAACTTATAGCTTTTCTACAATTATTAAATTAATATTTCTATTTACGAAACTCAAAGCTAATTTATGTATAGATTTATTTATATATTTATTTATTACTTACTTTTTTATATTTTAAGCACAGTTCTCAAATAATACTTTTTTTTTATTGTTATGCATTTTAAATGAAAAATTACCATTTCTTTTGTATAACTTACACAAAATAGTTTCTACTTCGAATCTCCAAAACGTATGCGAGAGTAGATCTTTTCAAAGAAATAATAAAATTTTAAAGCAGTAACACTTATATTTAAGTTTTTACCAGTTGTATAAATATTTAGTGCACTCTAAATACATTTATCTGTAAAGTTCAAACTCAACATCATTTTTCATTTGCACAAAAAAATGGCAGATTACATTTCAGATTTGTTTTCATTCTAACAAGTAAAATCATTGCCAATATCATACATAAAAATTCAACTGGAAATGCAAAAATCGTCTGTCAATGAGAGATAAAATTTACAATACATACAAAAAAATATTTTTTTAAATCGCCTGCTGCAATTTTTATGGTAATATCAGAATGAAATTATTTTCCTTGATATAAGCTTTTTTTGAAGCCAGTTGCAATGTTTACAGTAATGCTGTATATAGGAAAATTTTCTATATGAAAGTTGACAACAAGCTACAGATTTTAATATAATGGAAGGAACAAGCACTGATATGGACAATTCTGGTTTGGAACAAAAACTAAAAGATGAAATAACGAATGCTCTAAAATATTGTTAGAAAATGATAATCTCTTTAAAAATTCGCCATCTGATAATATTTCTAGTTAATATTTCTTAATTTATGCATTCGTCCAACATTGTTAAAAAAAAGTTCATTTTAAGAAATTCGTTTATGGTTATTTTTAATGTCATTTTATGTTTTGAATATTTTTGCGATACGCAGCATCACCCAATTAATTCTATATTTACATTATTAAAAATGCCTCAGAGTGCAACAGCTACAGGCCAATCTCACTTACTAGCACTCTTTGTAAGATTATGGAGCGAATCATTCACCGAAGACTTATGGGTTGGCTCGTGGAACACAATAAACTTCATTTCTATCAAACTGCCTATAGAGCCAATCATAGCACTGTTGATCAGCTTTTTTACTTGTGCCAATCTATTATCGACGGTCTACAGGTGAAACCTCACAGAAAAACTGTGTCAGTGTTCTTGGATCTTACAGCCGCCTTTGACCGGGTATGGCGTCAAAAATTGATTCATATTATCCACAGCACTGGGATCAAGGGCAACGCGCTGATTTGGATTAACGACTTTCTAAGAGAAAGAAAATTCTCTGTAAGATTCAATTGTGTGCTTTCAAGAGCAGATAGGATGTGGACAGGAGTACCTCAGGGCTCAGTCTTGAGTCCTCTCCTCTTCCTAATCTATATGAACATCCCTATATCCATCCTGACACGAAAATAGCATGCTATGCTGATGATATCGCAGTCTGGCACACTCACAGAAATATTACAGTGTCAGAGAATGCCCTTAACAAGACTCTGGAGGGTATTGCTACATGGGCAAACGACTTAAAATTATCCATCAATGCAAGTAAGACTAATTATTGTATCTTTTCCACTGATCGTCGTCATAGAGGCACTTTTGAGCTAAACATCAAGATCAAAGACCAACAAATTGAAAAGATTGTTTCCCCTACTTACCTATAGACCCAGAACTTCGCTTTACGAAGCACGTTGAACATGTCTGAAATAAAGCTCATAAGAAATTAAATATTCTCAGAAAACTATGTGGGGTTCAAGATCTCAAACATTAAAAAGCACTATTATTAGACCAGTGCTCGAGTATGCTGCCCCCGGCTTCAACTTCTATTAAAAAACAACTAGATTCCGTGCAGCATAGAGCCTCTAAAATTATTATAGGTGCCGTCTCATCAACTAACAATGAAAAAGCGGAACAGGAATGTGGCCTACCCCCTTTAGAGAGTAGACGCAACCTAGCTACCATCAAGTTCACCAATAGACTTCGCTGCAATAGCAATGATCATATCTCTACCAGACTTTTTAATGATTGGAAATGCTCAACCAGAATTAAAAGATCTTCAACTCTCCAGCTGGACAGAGATATTAGAAGACTGACCCAACTAGAACATTCATCCCTGGATTTCCTTCTGGAACCTCTCTTTCCAAGAACACCACCGGCGAACACTAAGATTAACCTGAACTTGCTTCAACCCTGCTCTAAAAAAGAGGACCCCATAATACTCAGACAAAAGGGTCTTGAAACTATAGAAAAGCTCTCCCAGGAGAACCTGGCAGTTGTTTTCATCGACGGTTCCTCAGATAAATCCCTCAACAGAGGTGGAGCAGGCATCCTCATCATTCTTCCAAGTGGTGAAAAAGTCAAAAAACATTATTAAAAATGTCAATGACGGTAATGATAAACATTTTTGTATTTCATCAGTTAAGATGCAGCAAGATATTTAGAACTAATCAAATATTAAAAGGATACATTATTTTGTAAATGTTTTCCTAATAAATTACTTTTTTTTTAATAGAAAATCAAAGTAAAATAAAGTATGCATTATTTTATATCTATGATAAATAAATAAATAAATAAATAAACATAAAGGCAAACAATAATGGTAAGTTTTAAAAAAAGACGGGACTTCTAGACATAAATTATCTTAGATTTCGTCGACAGAAATATTAGTTTAATAATTGCAGAAAAGCTAAAAGTTTTTTATGAAAAATTCGAAAATGTAAATATAATTTATTAGGAAAATATAAAAAAGTTCAAAAATGCGGAATTCACACTTCTGCTTAAAACGTACAAAGCGCCAAAAATATAAAATTATTAGAAAAAAAGGGCATAGGATGGAACAGAACCCTTGCCTTCCGTACTGGAATCGCGAATGCTAGCTCTGCACCACGGAGGACACGTTGAGAATGGCAATCTAATGGGCATTTCAAACGTATGCTGAACTTTAACCCCGAATTTCACAAAAACTAAGGGCTATTTGAAGGGAACCTTTGACCTGAATAGTTAGGGGTATGACCCTTACAACATACATTAAAATCATCAAAATCTGTGCGCATCATGTTTGGCGGTCCCCTTGTCAGTCTTTACTTCGAAAACATACCCCTTAAATTACATGATTAAACGGCTGCAAATTTGACGACAGAACTCGTAGTCTTTTCACACTTCTCACATACAGCATTGAAACTACTTCAAGATCATCGCTATCCGGTCCCTTCCCTACGATTTCAAGAAATCAAATTTCAGTTCCGTAAAAATCCTAATGCGCGTTTACGAGATATGTTTAGGAATTATTTTACGTTTTAAAGGTAAATTTCTGCAATCATGTAATTGAAATGTTTTATGCTGGTTTCAAGCTGGTAAAAGCTGATAGATAAAAGGTTTTACCTTCAATTGATTCTTCTGGATAATATCGAGAATCGAGTCATTCTAATAAATATTTATCGTTTGCCTATGCAAAAGTAAATAATAGCTGCCAACTTTTACACATTTTTCTTACCACTAAAATTTAATAGTTAATTTTTCCTTATTTAACTGTCAAAATCTGCGATAAATGAAGGCGAAATTTTCTATTCAATTTTAGTAACAAAAAAGCGTAAAAGTTGACAGCTAAGAGTTATTATTTTGTTTTAGATAGTCAAACGATAAATATTCAGTAGAATGAATTGATTCTCGATACTCAAACGACAATCGAGAAGAATCCATTGAAGATAAAGAATTTTATATTGTCAAAGATAAAAGTAAAAAATTATGTAAAATAGGATGTAACATGACTCAAAATAAAATTTTGTACATTGCGAAAATTTCTTCTGACATGAAAAATACAGAAGATAAAATTGGATATTTTTTTTAAATAATAATGGATCTTTTTTTAAAGTGATAGATTTTCTTATTTTTGTATTCTTGTACTGAACCCTGCATGATATTTTTTAAAGAACCATTCTTATTGTTCTATCATTAATAACTGGTATTTATCTTCTTTAAACGTATATTTGGGGATATTGTTTTCTTAAAGTTTATTTTTCTCTTTTGATAAAAATAAATGCTTTTCTAACACACTTCTTTTATGACTATTCTGAATAGTCATAAAAACTTGTGTCGTCAGAAGGACGCCGCTCACGAGAAAAATGATTGAAATATTAAGATTTCCAACCACATGATTCAATTTTGGAAAAACAAAAAAATCGAATTTGTATCGCTAATTAAATTAGGCGGCAAATGCTTTAAAATTGCCATCAGAATCCATGCCCAAAGTCTGCACAGGATCCCAATGATTACCAGACGATATAATTAAGTAAACGAAAGCAGGAACTTGAATTTTTGTCAGGACATTCAACATACGCTGAGCGTTAATGAGCTTAGTTCGACTGAAAAGATGTTCCTTGAAGATAATTCTCGAAATCATCAGCGAGTAATTTATTGTTTTATGAATATAATTCTCGAAATCATCAGCGAGTAATTTATTGTTTTAATTAAAGGGGAACAGAGAAAAGCATTTGTTGTTTGAAAGTAAATAAAAGGTTTTCTTTCCTATTTCTGGCATGACGTAATCATGGTTTTTTTTTTTTTAGATCATTATTGCATGTACGCATTCAAAAGATGTTTTCAATGCAAAATTACGAAATGGGATCATTTTGAACCAACTTTCAACGAAGGTGAGTTTTTAAAATTCGTTTGTCTATCTATGTCCAAGCTTAATTTAGGAAAAAAGAATCCAATTTTCATACTTTTGTTGTTGTGCAGAAGATCTCGTTTAAGTATTGTTTAGAAAAAAGTTTTGATTGAAGGAAATAATTAAGGATTGATTTAATATGCACTATGAATAGGGAAATTACACAAAATTCGAGATTTAAAATTTGATTGAATATGGAATTAAAGCTACAAACTTTTTTTTTACAAATTTAAGGATGGTTACTTACCTCAGCTCCCAAAAAGTTACGCTGGTAAGCATAAATAATAAAGCATGGATAAGACGAACATATTCTTTATTGAGCACGAAAACCGATGAAAAATACGAAGACTATTTTCAGGCTAAATACACAATGATGGATTTCACAAATAAGAATGCTGTACTCATTAGTGAATTAATTACTATGAATAACCACAAAAAACGCTTTCGGGAATCACCGGCTTAGTGTACTTGTCAAACATTTTAATAAGTTGTTTCACATTTAAACACTTCATTTACATGTCGATTTCGATGAGATTACGGCGAATAAACAATAAGTTATCTTGACTTGAATTTATATGTCTTGAAATTAAATTGCGACGACTGAGAATGAATAAAAGTGATGGACTATATCGGGTCAATTTCTTTGACACTGAACAGAATAAGAACTTTGAATCAAAATGAATATATTTTCTTTTTCTTTTCCATTCCACGTTACGCCACTTGTCAAGGAGAAACCAAATGCCCGGCTGAAACTTTTCCCTCCAACTATCATTAGGATCTAAAAATGATTATGTTTGTCTGTTTTCATGTATTTTTTTACTTCACTTTCGTAAAAAGGGACCCCATCGCCACAAAATTTGAATAGGGTATTTAGAGATAAAGCGCACTAATTTAAGTAATTAAAATAGTCTTCGTATCTTATTGTATAGTTTGTTTCAGAGAATACCTACCCGATTCGACCCGACTTGGGTCGAGTCCAATCCTTTTTTGCTTCCTTGATTAACTCCAATTATTCCGGGATTGTGTTGTTTCGGCTCAAGGGACCCGTTTTTTTCAACCAAAGAAAATCTAAACTTATTGTTTCTAAGGAAAAATCGAAAAAACTGTGTATTTCAATGTAAATGAGTATATATATTAACCTTTGAATTCAAAATACAAAAAAAAAGTTCTAGCAACAAAACTCACCAAATCTCTATTTTTTTTTAAAGATAGGTAAGTATGAAGTGTATACAGAATACTATAAACTTAATAAATAATTAACCAATTCAAACATTAAAACCGAAGCTCTAATTCAGAGACGGCCGACAGCCAAACATACATAATAGTTTTAAAGAAATTAGAAAATAAATATTCAAAATGATGAAAGATGGCAGCAGAATAAAATGAAATTTAGATACTAAACTTAGATTAACTAATATAAAATGGAATTGGATGGGGGGGAGTATATTGAACTTTGACAGAAACACCAATTTAAAGATAGCATAAAGTAAGTGAATAACGAATATTTTAAGTTAATAAATAATTAATAAATTAAAAAAACACTTTATTGAAAAACCAAATTAGAGATGGCATACATAATAAGTTAAGATAAAAGCAGCAAAATAATAAATAAATAAAATAATAAAAGATGCAATAAGAAATGGAATTTGGATATCAAATGAAATTCAAATGGAATTCGGAAAAAGACAATGTGACCATGTGTAATCATCATGTCATATGTCAAATGGAAATGCAATATACAGGTTGCCAATAATGTATATTATTATTAATAAAAGCAAATTACTCACAAACCATGCATTGTATAGAAACAGCTTCTTACCTGCATATGATTTCAGCACATGAGATCGGAAAAAAGTTGTATGACCACAATTCACATTAAGTGAAATATTTATAAATGAAAAAAAATCCATAAAAATTAGGAAAAAATTATTACAATTAAAAAACCAGTAGACTAGAATAAAACCATTTTAAAGTTGGAGAAAAAACAGTTATTTGAAAGAATGTATAATTATTATCTAGCAACAGAACATGAACGTCCTCTTTAGCCCAATGAAATATTAATAGCTAAAATGATTTGGTAATGCATAGTGCTGCCACCAATGCACTTAAAATAAAATATAAAGTGTATCAAACTATATATATATATTAACCAAAATAAATAAATATATAAAAATTATTAAAATTAATTTTAAATAAAGAAGTATACTAACTTTACCACATCTAAAAATAATAACTATAAAATTTAATATGTATGGTTGCAGTAATTTGATTTGAGACCATAATATATGAAAGAAATTTTTTAAAATACTAAACAAAATTCTTATAAATATATAAAAAAACAGTATTAAAATGAATTAAAAAAAGAAAGAAAGAAAGAAAGAAAATATCTGAAGAACATATATTAATTAAATTATACTACATCAAAGAATAATAATTATATAATAAATATTAATACTATTAATTAATAAGATAAAACAACAAAGACATATTTTTCATGAATTACCATAAATCTGTAAAAATAATGTTAATAAATAATGGTTTCAACATTAACTTACAACCACTATTTTAATATCAAATTCAGTTTAATGTAGATTTAATTAAATTAACCAATCCCTATGTATCAACTAAGTATTCCAAATATTTGAAATAATAATTATAATTTACAAAGTATTGTAATTATAAAATTCTCAATTTATTTTAATTAACCACTCATGAAACAATATCTTTAAAATAATAAAGTAGTTGAATAATAGCAATGACCACAGTGTGTATTTAATGTTTGTTTTTAATTTATAATATATATAATTAAATATATATGTAGGTTAACATCCTCGATCCCAACCTCCTCTGATCTTAATATTTTTGGATGTAAACACCAAATAAGTTATTTATAAACAAACAAGAATTAATGAAATGAATTGTTGATTAAATTTACCATGTATTTAGGATATTCATTTAGCTTGATAACATATAAATTTAATATTTTTGCTTTTATTCATATCAGAAAACAAATATTTTATTCTGTGTAGATAATTTAGTATTATAATTTTATAAACTGATTTATGTAAGCATGAAGCATAGTTTGTAAAAATATTTACATTAAATGGAAAGTCAAATCTTTTATCGTAAATGTCAAAGAATAATTGATAGTAATATTTAGGTCAAGAAAATTTATATTATTATCAATCATATCATTTTGACTTAATGTGAGCTGATTGGGATATAAATTAAGTAACGATGGGATATTAGAGTCATTGAAATAAATAATAATAATATCATCTACATATCGATAGAAAACGTAATCATTGTTATTAACTAATGAATTCCTTGAATAGTAATATAAATATTGATCAGAGAGAATACTTGAAGCCGTTCCCCCTTGGGAAATTCCCTTCCAATATATACATATATTTACATAAAAGATAAAATAGATATTAGAAGTACCGGGTGGTTATAAAATAAGTATCCCAATTTGGAGCTGTCTGTAGCTTGAAGGAATAACCCGATTGAAACCAAAATTTGTACACATACTATTTGAGAAGGGGGAAGAAGCATGGAACAATAAAAAAAATAATTGCAATAATTGCCGACAGATGGCGCTTTTGTGTGTAAAATGTAATGTGCAATAATAGTAACCGGACACGTTACAGGGCCTGTTGACCGTAACTCCTAAAAAAAATAAGAACCAAGAATGAAACTTGCAGTAAAGCCACACCACACAGGGATTTTTGGAGAGTGGAGGGGTATTTCGTGAATAACAGTTCGTGGCTCCAAAGCCCATATTCTGCAGTTCTGCGTATTGACTGTCCCATTCATATGAAAATGGGCTACATCTCCCCTTAAAATCTTCCATGGGAAGGCATCATCCACCTCCATTTGTGCTAAAAACGTTAAAACAAAATCCAGTCTCTGGTGCGTGTCACCTGGTAACAATTGTTGACGGCAACTAATTTTAAACGAATAAAATTGGATTACCTTTCTTAGGACTTTTCGCACAGTAGCATATGGAATATCCAAATTTCGGGCAACTCCACATGCACTAAGACCGGCTTCCGGAATGTCTGATGACTCCAGAATCGCAGTGGCAGTTTCTTCTTGTATGCGGAGAGGTACTGGTTTCCTCTCTCTTCCATATTTTAAAGTAAACGATCCAGTCTCCTCGAATTTTTTTATCATTCTTCTCACTGCATAAGGTTTCAAAGGACCTTTCCGTTTACGCATTCCTTTGACACGCCTAAATTCACGAAAAGCAGTTGCACTGTTTGAGCTGTTAACGTAGAATAGTTTTTAAATTAAAGCGTGATCTGGTAAACTGAGAGCCATGTCGTACAACTTTAATGGCAGAAATGACCGCGTTTTGAGTTTACTAATGATTACAACGGCCCCGACAGGACCCATAGCGCCATCTGTTGCCGATTATTCTAACTATTTCTTTTTATTGTTCCATTCTTCTTCCCCCTTCTCGAATAGTAAGTGTACAAATTTTGGTTTCATTCGGGTTATTTCTTCAAGCTACAGACAGCACCAAATAGGGATACTTATTTTATAACCACCCTGTATAATTGCAGAGTATGTTTTCAAAATTTCTTTAAAATAGTGACTCTTTCAATTCATGGTCAGTTTCGTGTTAAAGAGCAGCGGGATCGGGTTGACTTCAAATAAAATTTTTGAGTTCAGACCCACCCGATACAAGATTGCCGTAAAAACAGGAAAGCAGAAAACAATCCCTTGATGTCAGTTTGACTTGTTGTTGAAAATGACTTAATGTTAAAAAATAATACAATAATACAATATAATATAATGTAAAAATAATATATAATATACAATACAAATAATACAATAATCTATTCTCTTTTTTGGAAATATCATAATTTATTTTTTTTCTCAAGGTGGGATTCATAAAATGGAACCGGATTTTTTCCACTCAACAAGTATAGTTTTGTCAACTTTTTGTGTGTAAAAAATATACAAACAATATCCTTATTTTGCAACGCCTATGCGTGACTTTAGTGCTGTGCAGGATAGGAACATCCGAAGCACAAAAACGATGCGGGTTATGAAAGCCAATAAAATGTGTGAGGCCATGAACGTTTTTTCTCTGAAACTCCCACAGTAAACAAAATGGCAGTTGTCTGAAGATCGACCTACGAAATTCGCGTTTTTTAGTAATTAACTTTACAATTATTACATCTATTGAACTAAACTAAAATTTCATCTCTATATTTAAAAAAAATAATATTAAATAGGTTCGAACACCATACTGTACCGCGTACTGAAAAATGTTTAACGTTGTAGTCAGCAAAATTCAGCAGACGCTCGGTACCTTTCAAAGAAAATAATTTGAATAATCTCAAATCGATTCAGTCACATATTCTATATAGTTCATCAATTTAAAAAAAGTAAAAAAGCGATTTTTCGGTCCCAAAAAAGGTCTTCTCAAGGTACATATATTTTTGACGAAATTTATAAACATGGTATGGTTAAGGTTACCCTGATGGCGAGCCAACATGGGCTCTAAATGGAGACAATAATACATTAAGATGAAGGGGAGGGGGTTTCCCGAAAAACTTATTGTTTTCTTTTGTTCATAAAGTTGTTTTCTTTCGCATTTTTTTTACTCCTTAAAGTGTCTAAAATAGGTCCTCAAAATCATTTTTTATTCCATCCAATATTTAAGTTGGGACAAAACGATGATAATATGGGTGATAAAAATTTTAAGTATTAGATACACATTTTTCATCACGCTTAAACCGTTCAAGCAAATTTTATTTTTGAAAATTAAATAAGACTTCAAACAGCCGTCGATTTAAGGAGCCAAAAAAGTTCCCTTGAAGTACAGATATACTTGTCATTTTTTAACACTTTCCAACCTAGTTGAAAAGTGTTTATGACTTCGGTTTGTCTGGCCGCCTGGCCATCTGCCGTCTGCCGTCTGGCCGTCCCCTAACTCCCGTAAATATGCTCGGATTGCTTTGCAATTTTTATATGTTATTGTCGTTATCTATAGCACGTTCCCTATTTCAACTGAAGTGTGTAGCACATATAGTGTTTTACAGGGACACTCAAAAGAAATCCGTTACTATAAGGTCTATGGGGAAAAATCATTTGCGGTAATTTCAAACACATTGTAATTGATATATATCACGAAGGTGCATTACAAGAAGCTTAATAGGGAATAGGGTGCGCATAGCACTTATAGTTACTTTACAGGGACAGTCAAAAGAATTCCGTTACATTACGTCTATGGAGAAAAATCGTTTGCGGTTTAATTAAATAATATTTCACTATTTTAAACGCATTGAAATTGATATATATCACTAAGGTGCATGACAAGAGGATTACTAAAGAATAGTGTGTGTATAGCAATCATCGTTCATTTACAGGGACACACAAAATAATTCTCTACTGTCTGTTAACAATAATTCCTGGAAGTGCGTTTTAAGTTGCTGAAAGCGATTTTAAATTTAACTCACTTTTTGTCTATTATTTGGTGTGTATAAATTCTGTCGATCCTATACAGAGCAGCACAAAAAATCCGAACACATTTCCGTTTATTGACAGAAACTCCAGAAGGAGAATTTTAAACTGTGCTACGCGTTTCCTAACTAAACTAAACCTTAGCATCCTATGTAGTATATATACAAATCTATAGATCCTGTACAGAGCTGAATAAAAGTATTCGGATATTTTTCCTAATATTGTATATGTGGAAAATATATGTTGGAAATTTCTGAAATTACGTTTTTAAATATGTTATGCGTTTTCCAAATTGGTTACTTAGATTTTATCTTTCAGCTTATTAAACGGTAATGATTTGTAAAATTATTTTGGAAGCGTTGGAAAGTGTTACATAATCTATGCTTGACGCATTATTTTTTATTCTTGTTTATATTATGGTCCGAGTTCTAATTTTTCGGTTACCCCGGTAGCAAGCCAATATGGGCGAATATTGTTAAATTTTGATTTAATTTATCAATTTGAGGTGTAGCATCGAACTAATCTATCAATAATAATAAAAATAGATGTCTGTGTGCGGTGTTCTGAAGAGACCGGCAGCGCACTCAGCTGCACGATTTAACATAAAGGTACCTGTATATCTAAAGTTATGCACTCCAAAGCCAGTTTTAAGACGTTTTAATTATTTCTTGTGCAATTTTTAGCGGTTTGCGTCTATTTTTCAACATTAGTAAAAAGTGTCCGGTTTAAATCTTTTAGCCCAATATAGTAAATTTTGTCTTCTGCTACTTTGGAATTTTTAGCGATTTTTGTGTGATTTTTTGAGTTTTTTAAAGTAAAAATAATTAGTTTTCAGTCTTTTAGCATAATACAGTACATTTTGTCCTCTGCGATATTTAATTTTTTAGCAATTTTTATACGATTTTTAGCATTTTTTTCAGTTTAAAAGTGATTTTTTGACATTCGTAGAATTTCTTGACATTTTTTTTTCTGAAACAGAAACATGTCTGGTAAATTTTGTGACAGGGGTGATAAAATTCAAGTTGGAAGAATGCAATTTGGTTTCCTATAGCAATGTGAACGACAATGCTGAAATTTTGAATTTTATCTGGGTTGAAATAAATATTTACAATAATTCAAGCTTCGCTTAATTTCAAACCGGACGCACGTGTGTACGTTTCCGTTGGATATGTGGCCTCCAACCACGGATTCATTGTTCGTTTGGAAAAAACCGACGAAGTTCCGCTAGTTTAATCTATTTTTGAAATCCGTGAGAATTTCTTGTTTCAGATGATTATTAAGAACACACTGAGCATTAAATGCGTGGTAAGTTTTGGAGGAGTTTAAATCGATTAATATTATCAACTTTTTACATGACAATCTTCACACACTTAGAAGAAAGTACAATAAATTCAATGCCAAAAACCTTTTTTTTTTCTATGTGCATTGTTTGATGAAAATAAATCTGCGAAAATGCCCCAAAAAGCTAGCCGTATCGGAATTATCTCCCCTTACATTATCAATATATGCTATATATACAGGGTTCGTACGGGTACCGTTATTTTCCAGGTCAATTACTAGTATATTTTTTTTCTAAAAAAATACACAAAGTTCAAACGTGCGAAATTTCACCTTATTTAAGAAGAGATTATCTATAAAAAATACTGGTGCCGAAGAATTTCCAGATCTTAAAATTCCAGGACCCGTACGAACCCTGATATATATTTATTTATCGTATTCGTTATAATAAATTTTCCTTTCCAGTTGCTATAACTTTAAAAAAAAAACGAGTTGTAAAAATATTTTTCAAAATCTATTATTACGTGATTCGACAAAATACATATTTATTTGTCACAATAATGTAACATTTGCAGTAATATAAAGATACATTTTTCCGTATTTTAAAAAGAAATTGAACAAAATTTATGCTTTGTAAATATATTCATTTGTTTGCTCCTTCTGCCAAGCATAAATAAAAGGGGTGATTTTATAGTATAAACTATCTAGGCATAATTTAAATTATCTATTTGGATATCTAAATTCAATTATCTATCTATTCTCGACGTATAATCATAATTTAAATAATAATAATGTATTCATTTATTATTAAGTTCTGAAAATATGAAAATATCGATTATCATCGAGAACACTCAACTGTATACTAATTCTCGAGCTCTAGCGCATCAGGAACTGGGTGAAAAAGGAATTAGTAAATTCCATCTTTACATACAGGTTATTTCAGAAAGGACTCCTCAACCTTGAAATGACATAACAGCGAAACAGTGAGAGACAGAAAGGTGAAACAATATGGTTGGACAGACAGGGTTTGGAATTTGTTATACACAGGTTTGCAGAAATAGTTCCAAAATTGGACATCAGAGGGCACTGCAGTCACAGAGCAGTGTGTTTAAAATAGTGTCTAAAAGTGTGGTCGTGAACAGGGGTAAAATCACATTACAATGGTTTCGATAGGGTCACCATTCGTAGCAATAACATGACGCAACGAAGTCACTCGTTGCAATGTCTCTACTGAAACGGATGCACATGCCTCACATATGATTTGTTCAGGCTGTTTAACGTTTGAGATTATTAGATTAAACAGTGTCTTTCAAGTAGCCTCACAAGAAGAAGTCACTTGATTGAGATCCGGGGAACATGGAGGCCAATCCATACCAATACCTGTCACTCGGGAATAATTGAGAATAATGACTCGGTCACTGAAGTATTCCTCAAGGAACTCAAACACTGCAGTAGTCGGTCCACATCCTGCATAAACCACGAATTCTCTGGTGCATCCTCTAAAGCTTGAAATTGCTGTCAAATTTCCATACATCGGAATAAGTTAATTGTTTCCCTCTTGAAAAAGGTCCCAATAATTACATTACTGGACAGTCCAGCCCAAACTATAACTTTTACAGAGTGCAGTGGTTTTACAAGACACAAACAGGTTTTCAGTGCCCCATATTCGCCAGTTTTGTTTATTCACAAATCCCTCTAAATGAAAATGGACCTCATAGGTAAACCATGCGCAGCCGACATCAATTTTACTCTCCTCAATCATCAGGAGTAGCTCATTTGCGAAGTCTTCTCTTTGTCTCAGAGCTGTATTTGTGATCGTTTGATGACACTGTATTTTATAAGAAAAGAGCTTCAGGCACTTTCGTATTCTTCTGTACATAGTAGTGTTTGAAAATTCCGCTTCAGAAGCGGCTCGTCTTAGAGATTTCCGAGGATTATGTTTACACATAAACGCTGTCCAAGTTCTTCATCTCTGCAATGTTGCTACTTTTTTGTCCTAAAAAAACACATGTCAACAATGTCATTCTTCGCTGGCGCAGGAAATATCCATATGAAGCTTAACTAAAGTGAGCTGAGCATCGTCCTTATCCTGAAAAGCGATAGAAAACGACATGACGATGATAATAAAAATGGTTTCAGGCCATCGCTATAGTCTACTCAAAGTTCAAGGCTCACATCATTAACAATGTTTCAACTGGTACTGCATGCCTTGAACGCCGCACTGCCAGATCTATTGTTTGAGAGCTTCTGTTAAATAGTTGGCGAGAATATAATGAAAAAAGTTGGAAATACTGAACAAGCACAAAGTTAAAAGTTGGAAGATTTGTGAAGTTTGTACCTAGTATGTTTCCAGAGAAAAATGAAACATTCACATCAGCCCTATGGAAACGACAACGAAAGAAGATGATACAGAGCAAGTGGACATCATGACACCCGTATGATCATCAGTAGCGGAAACAGCTTCGAAATAATTCCTGTGAATCTGGGGAGTGTTCGGCAAGAGCCGAAAATTTCTGACGAAGTGAAATACTTAGAGTAGGACCCTTCCCCCTCCATAGCTGAAGAACACTCTCATCGATTAAGGTTTTACCTACTAATCTACGAAATAATAAATGGAATTGCATGAAAATTTTATTTCATGTTAATATAGTGTTAACTAAAATAGAAACGCCAAAATAATACCAACTTTCCAAAAATTACATGAAAAACGATTAATTAAATTAAATGACATTTTTAATTCCCGTTAGTATTAAACATTCACAAAAATATTCACACTTTAAAAATGAATAAAATCATTTAGAAACCTATATATCATTTTATATATGACATATTCTAACAAGAAGAACATTTTGAAAAATCTATCCTTGATGACATTAAGAAAAAACATTTTTTTTCTCGTTTACAAACATTACAAGTCCTGCATTTTGATTGTGGCTTTGATTGTATTTTGCTAAGTGCGCACAATTCACAGCGGCCTCTATTCGATACAAATATTGGCCAATGATATCCTGTATTTTGCAGGCGAATGTCATTGGAAACAGAAATGTTTTTTTTTAAGGCATTGCACTTGAAGAGGCTTTAAGATCGTCAACTGATCTTGGCCTTCCTCTTCGTTTATTTCCTGCTTTCGACTTGACGAGCAAACGTTGTGTGACACAATGTTTATGATATATATTCAAGTGTTATGTGGGAATTCACAGGGGTCATTTCCGATCTAGCAAAAAAGAACCGATGCCAGCACTTTTTGGACTTTCTCTTCCTATCAGAGAAAGATCTGATTTGTTAACACCACCCAGCTAAAAATGAACTGCAGTGAAACTACAAAAAAAATGCAGTTGGAAAACTGCGGTGATTTGGCACAAATCCCTGCAGTTTTTTTGAAGTCGACATAACTACAAATTTACTGCAGTAAATTTGTAGTTATGTCGACTTCAAAAAAACTGCAGAGATTTGTGCCAAATCACCACAGTTTTCCAACTGCATTTTAACTGCACACTTACTGCAGTAATTTGTAGTTATGTCGACTTCAAAAAAACTGTAGGGATTTGTGCCAAATCACCGCAGACTTCCAACTGCATTTTAACTACACACTTACTGCAGTAAATGTGTAGTTATGTCGACTTAAAAAAAACTGCAATGATTTGTGACAAATCACTGCGGTCTTTCAACTGCATTTTTTTGCAGTTTCACTGCAGCCTTTTAGAAATTTATTACAAAATATGTATATATATAAAATATTAATTTTTCTGTATGAAAAAATCAGCACTAAAATCTAATTAAATATTTTTTTTCATATCTCAATTTATATGCAATCTGTGCATAAAATATATCATGCATACAACGATTAATCATCACTGAAAAATATTTTTTGATCATGGCTTACTTATTCAATTATTATGGTTACCTTTTGAAAAATGAAAGAATTCAAGAAATTGTATGAACGACTTTACTCAAAATAATAATATTGAAAGATGAGTGAAGTATTCATAATAATCATAGTACTTCAATCTTCAAGCAATGATTTTTTTATGGTATTGAATTGTTTTTATTTTTTCAATAGTTTCATTACTGGGCAATTTCTTTGAAATCAAGGACACATGGTTATTGGCTAAAAATTAAAATCTTACTTTTAAAATTTTGTAATAAAAAGTGCAATTTTATAAATAAATTCAATGTGAAGAAGAAAATTGATAATGTGTATTTAGTAATTCCATTGCAACAATAAAAATTGCAATTAAAAATAATTGTATATGAATTTTAAAAAATTAAATTATAATTCTTTATATAATGGCATATCTTTTCAATCCTCTACAGAAATTTCAAATTGATAAAGCAAATAGATGCACAAGAATTTAAATCAGAGTGGACATAACTTTTTCTTTGTCCATTGTAATTTTGTTACCCAAGCATTTAAACATTTTTATAAGATATCCTTGTTTTTTAATTGCTGTAACTGTTTGATTATTCAATATGTACTTACTGCCTCCCCCCCCCCCCCCACAAAAAAAAATGATTTTCTTTGTAGCTTGTGAGAATATATATTACGAAGCTTGTGAGAATATATATATAGTGCGAAAGGGATTAAATTTTTAATCTCATAAGCAATTCATAATGAAGTCTATTGTGGCAGATTTAGATGATAATTTTAAATATTAAATGTAGGGGAGACTGGTACACAGTGGACCACTTTTTCAGTTAAACTTTTTTTTTCTCTTTAATGGACAAACCGATCTGCATAAAAAATATTTTTGAATATTCCTTAAACCTTTATACATTTATCATAACATAGTTTTCAATATATTTTTCAAAAGAAATTTTTTTATATGCATCCGTAAAATGGACCGCTATTAGGTATTATCTGAAATATACAATATAAGTCTATTTTTCATTAATCTAAGTCTTTTTTATTTTCCCTTTACCCACGAAATAACATAGTAATATAAATTTACGAGTAACATTTTGAAACAAAAACAAAATGAATTATATTTTGAAAATAATAACAGATTAATAGCGGAACAATTGCAATTTAGTTGAAGTTATTACTTAAGTACAAAACAATCAGCGCACATTACAATTTGCAAGTGAAATTCCAAAATACTTATGAGTATGATTGAGCCTGGAACTTTCCTGAAATACTTTTGGGTCTGGGAACAACATTATAAAATCATTGACATCAGCAACAGATTCATCTACAGTTTCGGGAAAAATAAACTGATTTCCATTCAATTTGCATCTCACGAATCTTACTTGAATAGAATAATCACCAATTTAGACTACAGTTATATTTATCAAAGGCAGTAAATACAAAACAAAATATTTCTTACTATATTAAATAAATTGTCATTTTTCTTTGTTTACTTTATTTTACAGTTAAATAACTACTTTTAAACAATATTTCTTTATAGTAAATAAGCAATTATTAAATATTTTGAACATTCTGCATTACAGGAGCAGAGTGGATTGTGGACCACTGTGCCCAGGAGTGGGTGGTCCACTGTGACCCATGTTGAAGTTCAATAAATAATCGTATTAATATTGTTTATAGCTTCCTTTTAAACATATTAACTTTAAAGTTAAATAAAAACAAGTATCTTAGCTTTACAAAAAAGCTGTTTTATCTTATTTATCTACAACCTTTAATTACTAAAAAAATTCAAATATGATGAAAAATTTTACTTTTAGAAGCTCAAAACAACCAATCAGGATAAAATAGTTCAATCTGAGCTAAACATATTTTCTGAAGGCTATAAATAATCAGTGCAGTGCTGTTGTCTATTAGGATATAAGAGAAGCTTTTAAAAAGTTTAAATAAATAAAATATTAGGGGGTGGTCCACTGTGCCCGTAGGTCCAGTGTGTACCGGTCTCCCCTACACGAAATTTAAATGCAAAAATTAATTTTAATTGCAACTAATTTTTCCACAATGTAAATTTCAAATTTGAATATTTTTGCATCTCTTAAAGAAATTATCTATATGTGCATTGAATATTTATATAATTTTGAATATATAAAATAAATTATATGAAAGGATATACATACATATATGTAAATTTCTAAATTATATACCATTTACTATGAAATAAAATGTATTACATATATAGCTAATAAAAAATAACTGTATAAAATTCATATTAAAAGCAAAACAAATATATGCTTTTCTGTTTTTCTAAAAAAATGCTAAAATTTACAAAAATTACTCTTACCTGCGTCCTGATTTGTCCTTCCAATTTTATCTTGTATACAATTATGGTGCAAATAAGGTTTAAATAAAAAAAAAAAAACATTTTATTAACATTTGATGTTTATGCTTTATAATTTACATTGTATTTAAATACCAAATGTATTTACAAATTCTTCTCACATTTCACATTCTTTGCTGCCGAATTTAGCTTTTTCGAATAGTGGCACGTACAAGTGATACATTTACAACAAACTTGCAGGCAACATGGCCCTGAATATCCATTATCCTGGATCCCATTACCATAGTAGACCGCGAAAACACTTATATAAATGCAAATATATGCAATTATCCGTTACCGGATTAAGCAGGTACATTAACTCCGCATACATTAACTGAAAAAAAAAACCCTCGATGCATGAAACTCACCATGCAGCAATCTCTAGAATGCATAAAATTCATTCAAACAGCAGTTAGCAACATATATATGTATGCTTCGCATACTTTAACTGAAAAGCCCCACCAGTGGCTGAGAGGTTCTGCTCTCGAAGCTGGTAGACGGGAGGTGCTGGGTTCGATCCTAATCGTGCCCGTCGGCCTAATCGTTCGGAGTTTTCCTGGTTTTCTTCGAGCCGTGGATTTATCCATGCGTAAATACGGGTTAGGTTTAGGCCCTTAGAAAGACCCCCACGAAGGGCACTCCCCCTGGTACTATATCCCTAGTGTGGATAACTGGCCGGCAATAATCAACCCAACCCAACCCAACCCAACCCATTAACTGAAAAAAAAAAAACGTGGATGTATGAAATTCACCATGCAGCAATCTTGAGAATGCATGAAATTCATTCAAACAGCAGTTAGTAACATATATATATATATATAGATATGTACGCTTCGCCTACAATAACTCCCCCCCCCCCACCCAGAAAAAAAACAAAAAAAAAAACACTCCTGGATGCACGAAACTCACAATGCAGCAATCTCTAGAATGCATGAAATTCCTTCAAACAGTGGTTAGTAACTTATATATATATATGTGCACTTCACGCACATTAACCGAAAAAAAAAAAAACCACAAATTGAATTTCGGAAGAAAAATTACAAATTTCACCATTCAAGAGTGCAAAAATCCTGAATTTCATCATAGTGCGTGTAAAATCATGAATTTTCTCAATCGTGTGCGTAAAAATAATGAAGTTTGTCGATCATGCTCAGAAAAAGTAATGAATTTTGTCGATCGGCTACGTAAAAAAACTTCGACATTCGGGAGTGTAAAAATCCTGAATTTCATCGATCAAATGCATAAAAATCACGAATCTCGTCGATCGGGCATGTGAAAATCATGATTTTTAGCGACCGAGTGCATAAAAATCATGAATTTTATCGATCGGCGTGTAAAAATCATGTATTTTGTCGATTGGCTATGTAAAAATCAAATTTCGTCATTCGGCAGTGTAAAAATCTTGAATTTTGTCGATCGTGTGCATAAAAATAATGAATTTCTTCGATCGGCCGGAGAGAAATAATGAATTTTGTCGATTGGCTACGTAAAAATCAAATTTCGTCATTCGGCAGTGTAAAAATTCTGAATTTCGTCGATCAAACGCATAAAAATCATGAATTTTATGGATCGCCACGTAAAAGTCATGAATTTCTTCGATTATGCACGGAAAATCGTAAATTTCTTCAAACGGGCGCGTAAAAACCATGAATTTCTTCGAACGGACGCATAAAAATTATGAATTTCGTCGAATGGACGCTGAAAAATCTTGAAATTTAGGAGAAAATGGTAATTGGGAAATCCTGCATTTGGCTTGTGCTTTCCACATTTTTAATCGCCAGTTTTTAAAGTTTAATCAACAACTGGCGACTGCTTATTTTCACCTTTAGGGGGGGGGGGGAATCGCAAAATTAGTCGCTCAAGGATTGCCATGGAATGTGTTACCTGAAAGCAGAGGTGGTAAACAATGACAATGTTTTAATTGCCGTTTTACAACTTTAATCGTTATGTGGTGAATAGCTACTGCTAATTTTCACCTATAGCTAAATTCTAAACCTGTTTACATTTTACATGCGACTCTCGGCATTGAGCAATAAGTGACAGCGTTCGTCCATTATTTTCTGTAATTCGCTAACTTTGTTAATATAATAATTAACACCTTAATTCATTTTTTAAATGTTTATACATAGCCATAAGATAGCTAAAAATATGTACCGACAGACACTTCTTCAAAACTGGTTTCTCTTTAAAAAAAAATTAGATAGATTCAACGTATTTATAAAAGCCTTACTAGAAAAAATATTTCATAGGATATTTGTATTTTCAAAGTTTTGTTCATATTATCTTATTTTAAACTTTTCTTTAATAGTGATGGAGTTAATTTAGAGTTTGTTATTGTGAATTCAAATAACTCATATTTATTACAAAATTAAATTAAATATTTGAGCCTTTTATCGTTACAATGAAATTTATAATATTGTTTGGGTTGTTCTTGACTGTACTTAGCCTATGTGTCAATACAATTAATGGTTTCTCAAGGTTTTTACATATATTTTCAATTGCTTTTAATCAAAGTTTACAAATAATATACCAGGAGGAAAATAACTTTATAAAAATTATAATTTAATTTAAAGTAATGCTATTTTAAATATTGTCCTCCTGAATGATGATATGTTACAAGAAATGTGATTAAAAGCTTTTTCTTCTTTTTCCAAGATAGTTTGCCAAATTGGTATGTTACAGGTGTCAGTTAACATTTTTCAATTAATAACAAAATATTTGTTGCTATATTTTTATACTTGATAGCAGGGGTGTAAAAATCTAGTCGCCAATGGGTAGATTACTACCACTAAATTTTTAATATTCTTCGACTAATAAGAATACTGATAAAATTTAGGTGAAGTATAATAATAAAATTTAGCTGAAGAATACTAATAAAATTTAGTGGTGAGAATTGGCCCATTGACTCCTAGATTTTTACACCTCAGCTTGATAGCTTATTTTAAAATTTTGGATGCTGTTACTTGTTTGTAATAATAAAAACTTTGGATTTAAAGAAAATAATTTTTTTTTTAGCTTATTTATCCATTGAACACCATAAAACACATTTCAGGATTCATTTTTTGCATTTTTTATTACAAAATAATGTAAAATTAATATAAGAAAAAACATCTAGTGACCAAAATTTATCAAATTATAAAGCATATATGACATTATAATAATACTATATGTGTTCAACATTTCGTGATTTATGTGGCCGAAAGTTATAGTCATATGATGCAAATAATATATATATAATGACGTATTAATTACGCATAATATGAGTGTTTGGTGTGTAATATATATATATTCATATATACGATGCATATGTAAGCTTGGCGATGATTTTGATAAAATCATAGCTGCAACCTTGGCATAATCGTAATTGTAGGGGCAACAAACTTTAAATTAACTCCATCGCTATTACAGTATTAAAAAAAAAAGAAGTCTAAAATAAGACAATATGGACGACACATTGACAATACAAATTTCCTCCGAAATAATTTTTTTTGTCAAGACAACGTGGTACTTTATAAATACGTTGAATGTATCTAATTTTTTAATCTATCTAGATTTGTAGAGGTGTCTGTCGGTACATATTTTTAGCCATCTTATGGCTATATATAAACATTTAAAAAATTACGGCATTAATTATTATATTAACAAAGCTAGCGAATAAGAAAAATAATATACAAACGCTTGCACTTACCGCTTACCGCCGTGCCGTCACCGTCAAAATGTAAACAGAACGATCAGAATCTGAGTTGAGTTGAGATGTAGCGTTTCTTCACATAGTCAGTTACGAAAAAAAAAATCAAATGTTCAAAAGGAGATTTACATTTTTCACTTGTTTTTTGAAGTAAAATTTTCTTAAAAACTGGAAGTCATCATGCCTGTAGTTAATAAGTGGAAAGGCAATTTCCGCCTCCCTCGATTTTGAAATTTAAATAACTAAATAATTAAAATAACTAAAATAAATAATAATAATAATAATAAAAAACTTAAAATAAAAGAACTAAGAATTTTTCGTTGTGTGTAGGGTGTATATATGTGTATGTGTGTGTGTTGGGGGGGGGGGGTGTTCAATTACTACTTTCTTCCTGAATTTTAAAGTTTAAGTAACTAAAATTACGTTTTCTCAGTTTTTGAACAGCATAATAAAATTGGTTCTTTTGAGTAAATTAAAAGAGGAACTAAAAATTTTCCGTTGGAGGGGTGGGGGGGGGGGCGTCATTAACCCTCCCTGGATTTTGAAATTTTATTTAATTTTTTATTTTGACCGATTTTGTAAAACAGTAAATTTATTCTTTTTTCGAGTAATTTAAAGTACAGAGACTAAGACTTTTAAACACTAAGAGAAAGTACAAATTTCCCGTTGGGGGGGAAGGGCGGACTTTCCCCCCTTAAATTCCCCATGAAAGTTATTTATTTGTTATTTTTTATATTTATGTGTTAAAAATTTATCTCAAAAGGGGTGGTTCAAAGCAGTGTCCGCTGCTTAACTCGCTGTTCCTCGCTTAACTTAAAAGAGGAACTAAGAATTTTCCGTTGGAAGCGGGGGGGGGGGGGGGGGGTTGCGTCATTAACCCTCCCTGGATTTTAAAATTTTATTTAATTTTTTATTTTGACCGATTTTGTAAAACAGTAAATTTATTCTTTTTCCGAGTAATTTAAAGTAATTAAACACTAAGAGAAAGTACAAATTTCCCGTTGGGCGGAAGGGCGGACTTTCCCCCTTAAATTCCCCATGAGAGTTATTTTTATTATATATATATTTATGTGTTAAAAATTTATCTCAAAATGGGTGGTTCAAAGCAGTGTCCCCCCCCCCCGCCTGAGGATTTTGATTTTTGTTCAATTTAGTCCCATTAAACTAAAAGTCTTGAAAACAGTGTTAATTATTAATAACAGAGTAAATACGCAATATTGTCAAAAACTGAAAGACTTTAATATTGCTTAGCTTTTAAAACTGCTGATAAATTGCAGAAAATATCTCACAAACTTACTAAAATTAAGTTCTGTAAAATTACCTTAAAGTAACTGCAGTTATACTGCAGATACATCAGAAAATATAATACTGAAATAATGACTGTAAAAATACTTCAAATTTACTACAGTTTTACTACAGATGTAAAGTCTCATTATTTTTTTAATTTATGAATATAACATAAATTCACGTAAACTGCAGTATTTTTGCAGATAAAAGCTCACAGTATTTTTGAAATAAATTACTGCAAAATTACTTCACATTAACTGCAAAATAACTGAAGTATTTTTACAGTCAAGATTGCACTACAGAAAATCTACAGTTGCCTGTAGAAAAACTTTAAAAATACTTCACTTCTGTAGAAAAACTGCAGTTCATTTTTAGCTGGGCACCCATGTGTGCATTATAGTCTTTAATTAAAGACTTCCATTTGTGTGCCGTCTTTGTGCTTTCCAGCGACTTATATTATATACCGTATTCAAACAAATATGGAAAGGAAATTATCATTCACCTACTTTCAGTAATTTTGCGAGGATTTGAAATAATTTGAAACAAGCAGGAGATCACAAAATAGCTGACTCAAAAAAATGAACAGACACTGAAATAAATATTTAACAAGAACGAAAAATCATGCGTCAAGTATAGATTGTGTAACACTTTTCAACAATATTTTTACAAATCTTTACCGTTTAAAAGGAGAAAGTTGGTATCTAAGTATATAATTTGACATTACTTATACTTTATTACTGCACTTCCAACAATTATTATTAACAAGCAGTACTACATTAACCGAATTCTTTTGTATGTCCCTGTAAATAAACGATGAATGCGATTCACACAATATCCTATAGTAAGCCTCTTGTAATCCACCTTAGTGATATATATCAATTTCAATATGTTTAAAATAGTGAAACGTTATTAAAATAAACCGCAAGCGATTTTTCTTCATAGACCGTAACATTATGGAATTTTTTTGAGTGTCTCTGTAAAGGACTATAAATGCTATGCACACCAAATTCTGCAGTAAGCATCTTGTAATGCACCTAAGTGCCATATATCGATTTCAATATGTTTGAAAATGTGTAACATCATTAAAATAAACAGCAAATGATTTTTCTTCATATACCTTAATGTAACAGAATGCTTTTAAGTGTCCCTGTAAAGGAACTATAAGTGCTATGCACACTACATCCCATAGTAAGCCTCTTGTAGTGTACCTCAGTGATATATATCCTTTTCAGTATGTTTGAAATTTGTGTAACGTCATTGAAATAAACCGCAAAGGATTTTTCCCCATAACCTGTAATGTAACGGAATTCTTTTGAGTGTCCCTGTAAAAAAACTATAAGTGCTCACACTTCATATTCAATACCGAACATGCCATAGTAAACCTCAATAACATATATCAATTGCATGACAATACATATATATTTACGCAAGTTAGAGCATAGACAGACAGACGGCAGACAGACAGACAAACCGAATTCATAAACACTGTTTAACTATGTTGGAAAGTGTTAAAAAGAAACATTTCAATAATTCTAGCTGCGGCCTTCATCTAGGGAGGTTAAAGTTAATTTAAACGAATAGACTATATGTTCTATTATACTGTATAGCAACAGGTACTTAGAAGTACAGTCGGTAGATAAAGGGTTAAATGAAATCCTTGAATGGCCGCACAGTCCTGTAATTAAAAGAGAAGAGGATAGGCTTGTGCTAGGACCAGAAGAAAGAAGAGGAAGCTTAGCAAAAAGAAGCAAAACCGAGAGAAAGACGGGAATTAAAAT
This sequence comes from Maratus michaelseni, assembly GCA_963931845.1. Classification (NCBI taxonomy): domain Eukaryota; kingdom Metazoa; phylum Arthropoda; class Arachnida; order Araneae; family Salticidae; genus Maratus; species Maratus michaelseni. The sequence continues at coordinate 854,183 of OZ007599.1, forward strand.
AAGCTGCTAAGGCCGATAAAAGAGCCAAGAAGGCTGAAAAGTAAGCCGAGAAGTCTGACAAAAAACCTAGAACCAGAGATTATCACAAAAAAGGATCGAATTGTGTGGTGCGAGGTAAGCCATCACTTTTTTTGTAAAACAAATCATGTCAAGGAATAAATTTTCATTTTCTTGACTCTAAAGTATCCCTTTTACTTACCCATCATACGTAGTATAGGGCAAGTCTTGTAATCGTTTTGAAAATCGAAAAAAATTTTTTGACGGATTTACACGTTTCAGACACTGGAGATTCCGAAAAACATATTTTTAGAAAAAAAAATTTGCCGTCCGTCTGTGTGTCTGTGTGTGTGTCTGTGTGTCTGTAAACGCTCTATCTCCCGAAAAAATTGAGATAGAGACTTGCAATTTGGTATGTACTTAGTATGTAATAATGGGAAGAAGCCTATTTCATTTCAATAACCTCGATTAACCGGAACAATTTTTTTCGGACTCTCGAAATATTCGTTCTGATGAAAGGTATATAAAAATTTTCGAAATTGTTTATTTTAAGAAATGAATATAAAAGACAATGAAAAAACATAAATTTTGAATAAAGCATGAAGTCGATCGGATAATGAGTTGCCGAGATATTTGGAATCCTATTTTCCACACTCTTCGATTTTTCATGACCCTGTATTTCATCCAAATTTCACTTCAAAAATATATTTTAATTGGAAATTTGACGCTTAATCAGATGCAGTAAACCGCTAGTTAATAGGATTATTATTTTTGGAGTTATAAGGAAAAACCTCTTTCAAGCAATTCAGTAATCGAGCCTTTAAAGCGAGGCTAACGAAAAAGACAGGCTACCGCGGTACATTCCAGTTTTGTTTTTTTACAGACCGCTAGTGTGACGTGATGCTCTTTTCGTACACCTGCATTGGTGGATTCGAGCATCACGTGACTCCCGCGGTCTGTAAAAAAAGACACGCGTAAAGCACCGCGGTAGCCTTTTTTTTTCGTTAGCCTCGCTTTAAAGTTTGTGACGTCATCAAGCCACGATTTTATTTGAATTGCAATGCATTTTATAAGTAGTTTACACATTTTTATTTTAATATTTTACATTATGCATATCCATGATGGGTAAGTATTACAGTGGCCCCCAACGACTAGTTTCTATTTTGACCATCACCATGACAAAACTCACGCGGCGTAGGAATTCTATGCTAAAAACCGAAAGTACGTCCTTAACCAGGTCATCACTGGTGGTTACCCTAGATTCCTTTAATTCGGTTAGTATGTCTAATCTAAACGCAATCTGTTATCCCAGCATGGATACTTTTATTCGAGTACATGTAATTTAGCTATTTCCTTTCGTATCCATTCTTTTTCATGTCTGTGGTGTGAAAAAGTAAACAAAATCATGTCAGTTTAATAGCTCTGTGTTTCCTATCTCGATGTAATTCATTTAACTTAAACAAAATCATCCTAATTTTTGTTCATTTTTATTTGGACCAGCCATCTGCGTCGCTTTCAAAGGTTTGCCAATTAAATTGTAATTTACTAATCGCCAATTCTGGCAATCCCTCTTGGCAGTTGTCTTGCTCAAAATTTAATAAGGCCTTCAGGCTAATATTCAAATTTTTCGTGGCTATATGGCTCGATGTGTACACTATTTGGCGATCATTGTATGAAAAATCTTACATTTGATTACTGACCCCAGAAACAGAAGATTCTAAAAATTAGCTTGTGTAAGGGGACCACTTCATTACATCATTTAAACACTTTACATTTAATAAATAATTTTCCATGGACCCATGTGTTTTGAATCATTTAGCAGACTAAGCGTTTTATTAGGGATGAGAATCTAGATATTGAAAGTAAGTCAAGATTCTTTATCAGGTATTTAATGATAGAAAAATAAATGGATTTTGAATACTGTGAGATTCTCCCGGACACAAAATCAACATGTCATTTTTCAACGATGATCAGGTTTTCATACTTTTTTAACACATACTTCAAATTGTTTATGAATTCTGTTTGTCTGTCTATTTGCCGTCTGTATATCCGTGCTCTAACTCAGATTGCCATTCAATTGATATATTTTAATAAGGTATAATATACTATGGCATGTTCGGTATAAAACTAAGCTACGTACATCACCGCCAATTCTAGGTTCCCATGAACCCATGCGAGTATTCACCAGTTTTACCAAGGACACCTCATACGTGGGCTCTTTCGGCCATAGAGGAACGCCACCTGTGCATCCTACACTTACCTCAAGCGCAACATATTGACGACATAGGTCGCTGTGAATTGTGTTCAGTCCACCCTCTTGCGACACCACCACTTCACACTTGGTTAGAAGCCTAAGTCCCCCGATGGCTTCGGAACCGGAAACCCAAAAAAATTACCGGGCCCTAGGCCTTAAGCCGAGTTTCTCAGACAACTTTTGCTTTACCGCCGCTTTCGAGCATCGAACTCCTACAAAGGACTGGAGTCGTCGTCAGCCCGCGAGGTTGAGCTAAATTCCGTCCCTGGACGCATGGACACGTCCCAGTTTAGGCTCCGCAGGATCGCGACAAAGACGGTCCCCTGTCCGGGAACTCGGACTCTGTACTTGTTTCACTTCGGCTTTGCTTCCGACTACCGGCGGTCGACTCCTCAGGTGTCAGAAACACTCACCAAGAATTAGTAAGTAGCTGACGACCGTTAGATTTAGACACTATTCTATTTCCCAGAAGATCGTGGAACATACCTTTTCAAGCGCTAAAGAAACGCTCCTGATCGGGGAATCGGTATGGAAAATGAAGCGCGTAGCGTTAATAGTTCATTCACAGGGACACTCAAAAGTATTCCGTTACATTACTGTGTATGGAGAAAACTCTTTGTGATGAATTTTAATGATGTTATACTAGTTCAGACATATTTAAATTGATATAGATCACCGAGGTGCACTACAAGAGGCTTACTATAGAATAGGGTGTGCATTGCATTCATCGCTCATTTACAGGAAGACACTAAAGAATTCGGATAATGGAATTCGGTAGTTAATGTTTTGCTGGAAGTGCGTTTCAAGTTAGGGTACGTTTTAAAATTAACTCATTTTTAGTCTATTACTTGCTTTGCATAAATTCTATAGATGATATACAGGGTAGCACAAAAGATCTCGAGTACATTTCCGTTTATTGGCGGAAATGGCTGAAGTTGAATTTACAACTGTGTTATGTGTTTCCTTAGTGAACTTTTGAGCATACTATGTTGATATATACAAATCTATATAAAAGGATTCGGACATTTGATAAGTACGGTAATTCCTGTAATTGGATTTTCCAAATTCTTTACTTGGACACCCTCTTTCACCTTATTAAACGGTGCACTTTGCTTAAAGTATTCTAGACGTGTTGAAAAGTGTTTATGACTTCGGTTTGTCTGTCGTTTGCCGTCTGTCCGTCTGCCCGTGCTCTAACTCCCGTAAATAGGCTTCGATTGTCCTGAACTTTTTGTAAGTTATTGTTGATTACTATAGCATGTTCCCCATTTCAACAGAAGTGTGTAGCACTTATAGTTTTTCTACAGGGACAATCAAAACTATTCCGTTACATTACAGTCAATTGGAAATAATCATTTCAAGAGCGTTTTGATGACGCTACGTCATTTAAAACATAATGAAACTGATATAGAATTATGAAGCGCATTTGTAGAATATGGGTTCCAAAGCATCTATTATTCAGTTACAGGGTCAAACAAAAGATTTCTGTTACACATCGCTCTATGGGAAAAAATCGTTTGCAGTGTAATTTAGTGATATTTCACTATTTGAAACACAATGAAAATTATATGCATTACTGAGGTGCCCTCTAAATTGTTCTCTTGTGTGCATTGCGTTTATTTACAGGGACACACAAAATATATTGGTTCAAGTCATTTGCGATATTTACAGTCTATGTGTGAGAAGTGTGTTTTCAACTTTGGTTTGCGTTTTTAAGTTTAACTAATTTTTTTCATAGTACGTGTGTGTTTATAAACTCGGTTGATCCTATACAGGACTACACAAGGGCATTCGTAAGTATTGCAGACTATGGGAGTGAATTGCTTAAGGGTAGTTTTTAATTGTGTTTACGCATTTTCCTGCTGAACTATATTTAGTAGACTAATAGAAGTTTCTGGAATATAAATAAATTCATATACAAGGCTAAGCAAAGATGAAGATACTATGACAAATACATTTGTCATATATCTCGCTTCCAGTTCAACTACCCCCCCCCTATTTAACAAGTTAACATAAACTTTTCCATTCCTCTTCCAAAATCTAACAAGCTAGTATCGATTTCATACTTCCCCCCTCTAGACTATAATGTAACGAGATTTTTTGAGTGTTTCTGAAAACAAACTATAAATGCTACACACTATATATTCAATAGCGAATATGACAGAGTAAATCTCGATAACATATATCAATTACATGGAAATCCGAGTACATTTACGGACAGACGGCAAACAGATAAACCGAACGCATTAACACTTTTCAACTGCAGTAGAGTCCTGATTATCTGAGCCCCGCTTAACCGAGTTTCCGCTTTAATACAGTTATCGAAAGAATGGACATTTTTTCTGTTCAGACCAAAAACTTTTTACATCTTCATTGCGAAGGAAAAAATCTGCTACAGATGTAGTTTTTGGCTGGTAGAGCAGATAGTGCGGGGCCTCCCAGATCACGCTGTTTGGGCCTTGCGTGACGTCACAAGCTCCTTCAAATTTTCCACGTACTTTGTTCGATAGTATTTGGATATTATTTATTGTTTTATTTAGTAATCAATAATATTTTTCAGTGTATTTAGATTAGAACGCTATCAATAATTATTGATTATAACTATTAAAGAAAGAGTATCTATAAAATAATGAGAAGAAAATGTTGTGCTCTTAGTTTCAAATCAAAGTCTTCAAATTCGCTACTGATAATGAAAAGAAGAAATTTTAGCTACGAAAATTACATTGTGATAATTTTACTTATATTTCAACAGCAGTGGTCTGCATTAAACGTTTCAATATACGTTTTATAATTCGTGAAGCTAGAATTAATAGGATTGTACTGAACTTGTTAAACAGAGAAAAAAATTAACACTAACAACGAATATCTAATCCTACTGTAATGGAAATATTCCGGCATATTTGAATGAATGTGTACTTCCAAAACGGAAAAAGCCAAATGATCTTTTGAAAAAAATAAGAGAAGCAGTAGTAAATGGATCAGTCTTCAGGACTGTGAAAACACCCTGTATTTCGAGTAATAATGTTCAAAATATAATGAAAAAAGCGAAAAATGGAAACCAAACCATGTAAAAATCACCAGTTTTTTGCATGTTTCAAAAAAATCACTTTTCAGTATCATTTTTCTATTTTTTATCATATTATTACTCGAAATACACGGTAAATTAAAAAATCACTTTTTAATACCTACTTTTAAAATAGCTTTAAAAATTTCTATTATGTAAGTGATTTTAAAAGTCTTTTTTATTTTAGAAACCCTCTTTTATAAAATGCTTTTCACGGTAAATTAAAAAAATCACTTTTTAATACCTACTTTTAAAATAGCTTTCAAAATTTCTATTATATTAAAAACTACGCCCGCTGCGCTTGTCGGTTTCTACAAATGAACCTTGAATCAAACGAAATATATCGTTTAATTTGACGTTGTATTTGAAAGCAATCTGTATATTTACCTGGAATATCTTTCCACATTACTGAAAAATGACGTCATTTTGTTATTATATTTTCTAATGTGCAGTCAAAATTTTAGCTGTTAAGGACCAGCTCTTTTATTTGGTCATTTACAGTTAGGGTTTGCTAAAGAATGATAAAACTATATGCAATATATAACAATGCAAACATATTAACTAACAAAATCCATTCAGTAGAAGTTTTTATAAAGGCTAATCTTTGATAATCGGGTTCATTTGATTATAGAACTTTTCTACATAATTCTAAAACTAACAGAACGTATAAAATATACTAAAACCATCCTTACAAATTATCTACTTAACAATGCAAGTTCCAAAAAATACGCCCAGTAAAAACTTTCTAAAAGGCTAATCTTTCGGAATCGGGCTCACTTGACTATATAACCTTCACACATAACTGTTTGACTATGCAACGTAGAACAACATGTAGTACATTATAACCATTCCTGGAAGAGCATCTAACTAACTAACAATGCAGTTCTCATCAAAATCCGTTCAGTAGAACTTTTTCAGAAGGCTAATCTTTCATAATCGGAATGAAATATTAAAAAGGCTAATATTTGATTAAAACAATGGTCACCCGAATTTCGAATTTCCCCCTATAATTTTAGAACTAAGCAACGTAGAATGATATGTCATATAATAAAACTTTCCCTAGAAAATTATCTAACAGTGTAGATTCCATCGAAATCCACTCGGAAAAATCTTTTAAAAAGGCTAATCTTTCATAATTGGATTGATCTGATTATAGAACTTTCCATAATAATTCTATAACTGAGCAACGTAAAACGATATGTTATACTATAAAACCTTCCCTGAAAATTATCTTACAGTTTAAGTTCTACAAAAATCTATTCAGCAGAACTCGAGTTATAAGCAGCCGGAACGAAATTTCATATATAAGGTAGAAGTATATTGCCATTAATATAGTTTGCATTTGAATAAAAAGTAAAGGTACTTTTCGGTTAGCCGGGCGCCAATGATATATGTACATATATAAATATATATGTATATACATATACATATGTATACAGGGTGTCCCAGGATTATTGGGACAAACTTTAAGGGGAGGTAGGGAACATCACAAGGATTCAGATTTGCATAGCAACCCATGGTCGGAAACGGCTTCGTTCCCCATTAGGTGGTGTTGTTCACAATAGTATTGGAGCACCTCTAACATCTGCATATTATCGCATCTTTTTGTAAAAGGTGGTACCAAGCTTACTTGACACTATGCCACAACATGTCAAATGCCATATGTGGTTTCAACATGATCCGAAACGTCCTGGGAAAGTAGTATAACAGGGATAAGAAACGCACAAGACTGAGATCATCTGAAATAATTTATTGGTCAAAGATATTACAGTGGTATATGATATGTAAAAACGTCACAAACGATGTTCAAAGTTTTCATCATTGCTAGCGATGCATGCATTACACCGTCGGACCATGGATTGGATGACTCGCTCAAATACACCTGGATTTTGTTGGATATCCGCAGCAGCACAGACGAGTCTTGCAACCAAATCCATATTCTAATCCACAGGCGTTGCGTACACAGCACTTTTCAGTGCACCCCAAAAGAAAGAAATCTATGCTGCGTAAATCAAGAGAGCGTGGTGGCCAGGGAACCGGTCCACCACGGCCAATCCATCGGTGACAAAATACCTGATTCAAATGTTCACGAACACATCTATCTGCCATCTAACGGCGAGCGAAGCCGTTTCCGACCATGGGTTGCTATGCAAATCTGAATCCTTGTGATGTCCCCTACCTCCCCTTAAAGTTTGTCCCAATAATCCTGGGACACCCTGTATATTCATATATATAAGTGCATATATATGTATGTATATATATGTATTTGTGTAGATATATGTGTTATATATATATGTGTGTGTATATATACATGTATATATCTATCACTGGCGCCCGGCTAACCGAAAAGTACCAAAAAAAAATGCTGTCGTACACTTGAAAAAACACCTTTTGGCTTAAAATATCTCATCAAACCGGTTTCATTTTTTTTTTATTTTCTTTCTTTTTTTAAAAATAAAATTAGTAACAGTTTTTTCTTTTAATATTCCAGATGTATAGCCATTTTAATCCTTTCTAAAAACACCTTTTGGCTTAAAATCAAACTAGATGGAACCCGTCAAAATTTGACGGCAAACAACTTGATACTACCATAAAAATAAAATTTATAGTTGCTTTAACTTGACAAATTTCATAGTAGGGAGCATAATATAATTAAGCGGTCACAGACCTTTCCATCAATATATCACATGAAGGGTGTGTGCAAAATTTAGAAATCACCCCTTGGGGGGGGGGCAAAGTGGGGAGATGGACACCGGAGATGCATAATATGATTAAGTGGTCACAGACCTTTCCAATGATATATAACATGAGGGCTGTGTGCAAAATTTAGAAAGTAAGGGGGTAGGGGGGGGGCGGGGGCAAAGTGGGGAGATGGACATCGGAGATGCATAATATGATTAAGCAGTCACGGATCTTTCCAACAATATATGAGATGAGGGGTGTCAACAAAATTTAGAAAGTATCCCTTGGGGGGGGCAAAGTGGGGAGATGGACATCGGAGATGCATAATATGATTAAGTGGACACAGACCTTTCCAATGATATATAACATGAGGGTTGTGTACAAAATTTTAAAAGTACCCCTTGGGGGGGAGGGGAGAGCAAAGTGGGGAGATGGACATCAGAGATGCATAATATGATTAAGCAGTCACGGATCTTTCCAACAATATATGACATGAGGGGTGTCAACAAAATTTAGAAAGTATCTCTTGGGGGGGGGCAAAGTGGGGAGGTGGACATCGGAGATGCATAATATGATTAAGTGGTCACAGACCTTTCCAATGATATATAACATGAGGGTTGTATGCAACATTTAGAAAGTACCCTTTGGGGAGGAGGGGGGGCAAAGTGGAGAGATGGACATCTGAGATGCATATGATTAAGCAGTCACAGACCTTTCCAACAATATATGACATGAGGGGTGTCAACAAAATTTAGAGGGGGGGGGGTAGTGGCGGGATGGACCCCGGAGATACATAACATGAATAAGTGGTCAAAGACTTTTCCAGCGATATATCACATGAGGGGTGCGTGCAAAATTTAGAAAAGTGTTTCACTTGGGAGGGGGGGAGTGGGGGGATGGACCCCAGAGATGCATAACATGAAAAAGAGGTCGCAGGCGTTTCGTTTCAACTTGCAACTTTTTTCTTGAAGGCATTTGTTAATATTAATTTTTTTTTTACCTAAGACAATTTAACGATATTCTTAATATTTTTCCACAATTCGTCAAATGTTCATGGAAAAAATCATGAAATTCGCTAATCAATAGTTGATAAATTATAAAATTCAACAATCGATAACGGAAAAATCACGAAATTCATCAAATGGTCTGCACACTGATGTGATGATCAAAAGGGTTTTGAAGTATAGGACAAAATTAGCTTTTGCCAAACAGCGAGTAATACTGAAAATTTGGTAATGAACTTTATTGCCACCACTGGTCAAACATAATAGTCACACTCACCAATTACGATGATTGAATGGAAAAAGATTATTTTTCTCTGCTGTCGCTCGACAAATTTCGAAACCATTTGGCGAATTTCACGATTTTTTCCCCAAAATTGACGGATTGTGATTGTTTTTCTCGAAGCCATTCGACGATATTTGAAAACTTTTCCCCCCGAAACCAGTTGATGAATTTTGTGATTTTTCCACTGTCGATTAATGAATTTTGCAATTTTTCCGCTATCAATTGACAAATTTAGCAATTTATCGACTATCGATTAACGAATTTCACGATTTTTTCCATGAACGAACAAATTGCGCACTTTCTTCCCGCTAATGTTTGACACATTTCGCCCTTTACAATTCAGCCAATGAGTTGAACGTTGTTTCTTTCCAGAAATGTCAGGAATGAAACAATTATTGTTTAGGATGAATTCCCTTCGTTCGATGCCCCATGTGTGCGATGCAGCAACGGACGTCACAGACTTTTTAGGGCACCTGCAGACTAAAAACATCTAACCAATCTTCGCGGGTGAAAAAATCCCAGATTTCGTCAAATGATTGAGGAAAAACACTAAATTCATCAAAGGATCATGGGAAAACATGACTTTCGTTAAAAGACCACAGAAAAAACGTGAATTATGCAAAAGGATCGCGAAAGATAAGCAAATTTGTTCAAAGAATCGCTAAAAAGGAAATTTCACCAAAAAATCACACTTTTTTACTAAATTTAGTCTAAAAATTGCAGAATAAAATGAATTTTATCAAAGAATCGCTGGAAAATGCAAATGTCGTTAAGGATCGCGAGAAAAATGCGAAATTCTTCAAAGGATCACTGAAAAAACATGAATTTCGTCAAAGAATTTCTGAAAAAACATGAATCTCGCCCAATAACAGAAAAATCATGGTTCATAATCATTATATCATACATTATCAAAAAAGGAAATTTCACCAAAAAATCACGCTTTTTTACTAAATTTCGTCTAAAAATTGCGGAATAAAATGTATTTTATAAAAGAATCGCTGGGAAACGCGAATTTCATAATCGATCGTTAGAAAAATGCGAATTTCTTCAAAGGATTGCTGAAAAAACGCCAATTTCGTCAAAGGATTGCTGAAAAAACATGAATCTCCTCAAAAGGAAGCAGAGAAAGTGCAAATATCGTCAAAGGATCACAGAAAAACGCAAATTTCGTCAAAGGATAGCAGAAAAAACGTGTATTTCGTCAAAGGATTGCAGTTAAAACATGAATTTTGTCAAATGATTGCTGAAAAAATACAAATTACGTCATAGGATCGCTGAAAAAATCATTAATTTCATCCATCGGCACATAAATATCATGAATTTCGTCTATCGGGGGCATAAAAATCCTTAATTTCGTCGGTCGGGTAGAGAATTTTTTTTTTCATCAATCGGGCGTGTAAAAATCATGAGTTTCATTTATCGGTCACCTAAAATACACAAAATTCTTGATACGGGCACATAAGAATCAAGAAATCAGTTGATCAGGCACGTACAAATCATTAATTTCCTCTATCGGCACATAAAAATCACGAATTTTGTCTATCGGGTGCATAAAAATACTTAATTTCATAATCTTTTACCAAATTTCGTCTAAAAATTGCAGAATAAAATGTATTTTATAAAAGAATCACTGGGAAACGCGAATTTCATAAACGATCATGAGAAAAATGCGAATTTCTTCAAAGGATCGCTGAAAAAACATGAATCTCGTCAATAGGCAGAAGGGAAAGTGCGAAGATCGTCAAAGGATCACGAAAAAAGCAAATTTCATCAAAGGACCACAGAAAAACACAAATTTTGTCAAAAGATAGCAGAAAAAACGCGAATTTCGTCAAATGATTTCTGAAAAAATCATTAATTTCATCCATCGGCACATAAATATCATGAATTTTGTCTAACGGATGCAGAATTTTTTTTTTCATCAATCGGGCGTGTAAAAATCATGAGTTTCATTTATCGGTCACCTAAAATTCACAAAATTCTTCAAACGGGCGCATAAAAAGCAAGAAATTAGTTGATCAGGCACGTAAAAATTATTAATTTCCTCTATCAGCACATAAAAATCATGAATTTGGCAATCGGGTGCATAAAAATACTTAATTTCGTCAGTCGAGTGCAGAAAAAAAAAATCGTCAATCAAGTGTGTAAAAATCATGAGTTTCATTTATCAGGCATGTAAAAATCATGAAATTCTTAAATCGGGTGCATAAAGATCATGAATTTCGTAGGACGGGCACTAAAAATCACAAATTCATCAAGTGGGTGAGTGAAATCACGAATTAGTCAAGTGGGCACATAAAAATCACAAATTTCTTCAATTGAGTGCATAAAAATCGTAAATTTTGTCCCTCAGATGCAGAAAAATCATTAATTTCATCGATCGGGTGAGGAAAAATCCTGAATTTTGTCAAACAGATGCAGAAAAAACACAAAAGGAAAAAAGAAAATCAGAAAATCCTGTATTTGTCCAGTTTTTTTTCATATTTTTAATCGCCAGTTTTCTATGTTTTATCACCGAGTGCTTATTTTCACCTTTAGGTGGCAATAAAGTCAATCGCCAATTTTCAGTATTGCTCGCTGATAGGCAAGTGCTATTTTTATCCTGACAAAAAGGTTATCGTATCAATGGATGGAAAAGGAAAAGTGTGTAGTGTATATAAATGAATTCTGCATTGACTGTCACCTTGTATAATGACAATTGTGTACAATTTATCGCGTTTGATGGAGTTTTTAAGTTTCAAGTTTAGATTATTATATTATTAGGTAGTTTTTCATTTTATCTTTATTTTATTTTATTGAATCATTGAAGGTAAAACAGATATCTATTTCTGTGTTCATGATTGAGTTCTTTAGATATGTTTTGATTCTTCGTATATTGTTAGCAAAATTATTTAGTGCACATAATATAATTGTAAAGCATGCTTTATATACATTCTGGTGCATTTTATTAGTTGAAATTTGTTACATTTTTCGAAATGATTGTTGAATTTTGTCATCTTTTTTCCCGCAACCAATCAATAAATTTCATGATGTTTTATTGGTGATTGGTTGCGGGAAAGTATTGTGAAATTCAACAATCATTCAAGAAAATGTAACAAAATTCTACTAACAACAGGAGCCTCTAAACAAACCAGTTCAAAATATGCATTCATATACATTAGCTGCTGTACCATCTGTCCATTTACATATTAAAATGTGTACTAAATGATATAAAACATTTTAAAAACTGAAATTTTACACTTACATCTTAATTGTAAGTTTCATTGTTTACATGAGTGGATTTTAAGGAGTCTACTGCATATATATATACACATATACTAAAATTATCTATCTAAATCCATTTGAATCATTGAAAGTTTTGTTAAGATTTTATCGTATTTCAATCTTTAGAATGCTTTTCTATTACCCGACATAACACCAATAAATTGTCATACTAAAGTTCCAAAACCTTTAAAAAATTGTCAACAAACCAAAAAAATTCCATGCAAAACACATCCATACACACTATCATAACAAAATCATCAAAATGCACAGGTGGTAAAGCTGTTTAGAAGCTCCTGTTGTTAGTAGAATTTTGTTACATTTTCCCGAATGATTGTTGAATTTTGTGATCTTTTTCTCGCAACCAATAAATAAATTTCACGATGTTTTATTGTGATTAAACTATGAATTTTGTTATTTTTTTACATATAAACACAATTGCCGACTCAGCAAGTTTCTGGATTTGTCCATGTTAGTGAAACTTTTTTTTTTTATGCAACTGCTGGTCAAATTTTTAATCAATTTTTACAGCCGAATGCAGTGCCGAAACTAGCCTTTTTTGCGCCCGGGGCAAACATAGATTTTGGCGCCCCCCCCCCTCAAGTAAATTTACAAAAAGAATTTTACCAAGTTTCTAATAGCCGACTTATTCTAAACTTAAAATATGTAATCACAAAATACGTAATACTGAACTACGTAATCAGCTTTGTCAAATATTGATCAATTACTTTCTTAAGTGCTAACCAATAGATTATTTACTACTATTGTTACTAAATTGGAAATTATGTATACAATTTCTCGTGTTAAAATTAAATATTACGGCAAATATAAATAAATAAAATGTTTTTTTGTGAATCAAGAAGAAAGTATGAATTCTTTAGTTCCGCAGTGCCTATATACAACCTGGCCCTGGTTTTGAAATCTAGGCATGTATTCATTTCTTACCTAAGGTATTTAAATGAATAATGACTCGGGGAAATTTAAGAATTTATAAATGTGTCTCTCAAGCATGAAAGATTGAATTGTCAGGATTAGGGTTTTTTATGGTGTTAAAATAAAATTTTGATGATTCTAAGTTATGGTAGATATGAAAATAGCCTATTTTTAGAAAGTCAATTATCCAAAGTTAAAAAGTTTAAAAATTCAATAAATTAAAATTATGATATTTTTTATATTTTAAGTTCCGACACCCTTTAACTTAAAACTATTCACGAAATCAAAAATGATTACTTTCGGATACATCGAAGATGTAATTTTCATTCAAAAATGTGACATTCTATTTTAAATACCAAAAAATTTAATAGCATTTTTCATTTTAGAAAATGTTGTTATAAGACAATAATAGAGACGCAGAACGCGACAGATCGTGAATAATCAATCAACAATCTATTACAATTCAAAATGGATGGCCGTTTCTACCATTAGGCAAAACTACGCGGACATCTAGGGCTGAAAATGACATATTTTAGAGGCAGATAGGCTTCTTTACTAGCCATAGCGTACCGGAAGAGATTTTTTTCTGAACTCCTAGAAATAATTCTTAAAAATAATAAAAATAAAAAAGCCTTTTACTATTTTATCTTGCATATAATTCACCCCTTAGTTTTTAGTATCGTTGGCTCCCATTAAGGCCCGATCTGTATGTAAAAAAATAATTGTAGTAAAAAGCATGAGTGGACTTTTCAGTTGTCGCCTACCTAGAAATGGGAAAAGGACGAAAAAATAAATTGACAGATTAAAGGCAGGGGCGGCTTTACTAGCCATGGCAACCTGCGTGAGATTTTTTTTCTGCATCCCTATGATGTATCCAAATGATGTATCCGAAAAAAAAAATGTTTTACTAAGTATTTTATTTTGCGTATATTTTTCACCTTTTTGTTTTTAGTATCCCGAATAGTCGTCCGACTTCTTCCTGTCTAAACCTGGATCTGGTTGCAAAAAATAATAGGAGCAAAAGGAATGGGGTGTCATTTTTTAGTTGTCGCCTAGGACGGCCAAAACACAGAAATGACAAAAAAGACGAGAAAAAATAATTTTGGAGATAAAGGTAGGGACAAGCTATAGCGCCCTGTGCGAGCTTCTTTTCTTAATCTCTACAAATGGTATATTCTTAAAAAAAAACGGTTTTATTATTTATTTTACATTTATTTCACTTCCTAGTTTTTAGTGTCGTGCCCTTTCAGACCGAATCTGTATGTAAAGAGTAATTGTAGTAAAATACATGGGCGGCATTTTTTAGTTGTTACCTGCTAGAAATGGCAAAAGGATTTTAAAAAAATTGGGAGTATAAAGGCAGGGGCAGCTTACTAGCCATGGCACGCTGCGCGGGATTTTTTTGCGTACTCCCCACAAATGATATATTAAAAAATAAAATAAATAAAAGGTTTTACTAAGTATTTTATTTTGCGTATATTTTCTACACCTCTGTTTTTAGTATCCCGAGAAGTCTCCTGATCTCACCCCTTCTAAGCACCAAGGTTGGATCTGGATGCAAAAAAATATTTCCAGCAAAAGTAATGGGGACGAAATTTTCCATTTGTCGCCTAGGGCGGCAAAACACATAGAAATGGTAAAAAGAGGAGAAAACATAATTTTGGAGCATAAAGGCTTTAAACCATGGCGCCCTGTGTGAGATTGTTTACTGTACCTCTAACAAATGCTATACTCTTTTTAGATAATGATTTACTTCATGCGTTCCCTTTTATTTTTATTGTCCTGGAGTCCTGGGCAGTCGCTCGACCTCACCCATAGCAAAACGGGGGAAAAGAAAGCTTCACGCTGCTCAGTGAGAAAGAAAGAAAAAATAGAATACCCTTCTTAGAATTTTTTCACAGGGAATCGCTGAGCAATTACCTTTGTTGGACACTGGACAGTGACACAAAGACATGAGACTGACCTTGAAAAATGTTAGGGATTCTTACTACACGGAAAGTGATTTCCCCGATAGATAGAAGACATAGGACATGGTGTATTTGGAATGGGATAAAAATAAACTAAGAGAACAGTTCTTCCTTCTTATTCATTTGCTATCTAGTACTTTAGGCAAATCTTTTTATCTATTTGTCAAATTTAAGGCATTTGGTTCAGTTTTTTTTTTCGCCTACGAAACATCTGTATCCAAATTTCACACATATATACATTTTTGTATTAAACGACAAACGAAATCCATTTTGGCGCCCCCTTCGGGTGGCGCCCGGGGTACATGCCCCCTCTGCCCCCCCTTAGTTTCGGCCCTGGCCGAATGCAACTATTAAAACATCTGTAGTATTATATTCAAAAAGGTAAATTTCAGCTTTATAAATCCTAATAAAAACTCGTCCATTACTTTTTAGTTTAAGAAATTTAAAGTAGCAAAATATACATACGACATATCCAAAGAATTCAATCATGAACACAGAAATACATATGTGTTTCTATGTTCATGAGCTCAATATAACAAAATAAATAAAGATAAAATGAAAAAATACTTAATATTTATAGTAATCCAAACTTTGAAACATATGCATGCTGCTTACGATGACTCCCGACTAAAGATCTCTAGAGACAGGAAATGCCCTCACCTCATTGGCTGAAACAAATCTGTCTGTAGAGAGTAAAAGCCTCTAGCTGATTGGCGGAATGCTCGCGCATGCGTATAAAAGTCAAATTCGCATGAGAAACGAAATACCAGTTTAGCTTTAAATATATGGATTGTTTGGAGTCAAAAGTAAAATCAAAATCGCCAAAAAAACAAGATAAAACGCCAAATATTGTTTCAATAGTAATCTTCCACTTTGAATATTTATTAAGCATTACGAACATTCCCAATCATGTTTAAATTAAACATTTTCATTTTATAGTATAACCTCTCATCAAAACTGTTTTTCTTTTTCTTTTCTTACTTTTTTTAAAATAAAAGTAGTAACAGTTATTCTTTTATTTTTCGAGATGTATAACCGTTTCAATTCTTTCACCAACTATAATGGTCGCCAAAAAATTAACAATGGTAACCTTGTCGTCCAAAATAACGGAGTTTTCTAGCATAATTCTATAACTAATCTACGTAGAACATTGTGTTATATACTAAAACTTTCCCTGAAAAATTATCTATCGAACAGTGCAAGTTCCATCAAAATCGATTCAGCGAAACTCGAATTATAAGGGAACGGAACGAAATTTCCGTTTGTGTTTTATATATACAGTAGATAAAAGCGTTTGTAAGTCTTTTTTATAAAATGCTTTTCAAGGTATATAAAAAAAATCATTAAAAAGAACTTTCGCCATAAACACGGAAGTGGTTGAGAAGGTCGTTAAGTGCAATTTGTGACGGGATGACTTTTTATCATTTTTCTCGCTTTGATTATCATTAAAGATCACTAAGTACATCTAATGACACAAAAAACATCCACTATTTTGGCAAGAAACATTTCAAATTATTTTCAGACAGTTGAAAAAGATTGTACCCGAACGCACTTGATTTTCGCCCCAAATAAACCTCTCTTCTTATCAAGGAAGTGCGTTTCACATGAACTTTATCAAGGTATTTCAGTATATTTTTTTGACAACAAGGATTTTATCATTTCGAGCAAAAATTGTATTTCATGCACCGAACAGAGCAAAGGTTTTTTAAGATAAAATCTGTTAAGGTTGTTATTATGGAATCCTCTCTCAATGAATTTTCTAGAAAGTGAAAATAAAGAATTAAAAAAAAAATTTTAAATTAAGTATTTCTAATATAAATCACGAAATACTAATAAGAAAGAAACAAATTGAAAAAAGAGTTAGAAGTAAGGAATACAATATTCGAAAATTGGAAACTGAGGTAAATAATGATAAAATTATTATAAATAATTTATTAAATGAAATTAAATACTTTAAAGCTCTTTTAATTTAAAATGCTGAGTAAGGATAATTTTAAATTAAAAGAGCTTTTTCAATTTTGTAATCGTAAAAGTTTTTATAATTAAATATATAACTACCGTTGTTTATCATTTTCATAGCATTATCAGAAAGATTCGATGAATATTTAGGAAGATAAAAATCCTTTTCTTTATCATTAATTAGTAATCTTACTACAATTGTTTTTCCATATTGTGTTTCAATTTTTCTTAACGATATCAATTTACATTTTCCAATCTGTAAATCTTTTAGTTTATAAGTTTTTGAAAAATTATTTAAATCATTAAATTCTTCCATTTAGAATGAAATATTTTTTGAAAGGAAATTTTTATAAAAAAGACATTTATACATTGAACAACAAGGTTCTAACACATTTCAGAACTTCTAATATTTTTATCGGTATTTCTTCAATTTTTGGACCTTTTAAAGCAAACGTTCCTCCGAATATCTGATGTATGAAATAATCTTTTACGTTGTCCATACTGATCCATAAACCTCTGAATATCTTTTAAACCATGGATATCATTAGTACATTTACGAACGATCACTTAATGTGTAGTTAGGTGTAAATACAGAAATCGTTTCACCGATTTGAAATGAATTATTTTTCTCGCTATAAATTTGGATGGAAGTCTTGAACATTTACGATTAGTCCTCCATTTTAACATTTTTTTAAAACCCAAAAGATACTGTATCAAAATTATCTAAAATTCTTCTTTTATCAAATCCAAACATATATCTTTTATTTGTTTTATTTACTTTGATATTTCTATCTTTTTGTATTTGAAATTGATTAATTTTAACATCCAAATAATCTGTTTCTCCTGTAATAACTTTCATTCTATTTTTAAAATTTAGTTTTGTTTCACTTTCATAACTCAATTTAAATCCTTTAACTTTACAAATTACAGAACTGTTGCTTAAAATATAAACATAATCTTTACTTGCTCCAGATAACCACATTGTTATGTCCTCTCCACCTAACTCGTCTGTCCATTCCCCTAACATACAGCCTGTTTTTACTTTATTGGATCCATCATCAATATATACAATACTGTCAGTATCATAATACATAACTTTATCTCCGATTTCATTTAGCTTTTCATATAACCGAATTCTAGTAGAACTAGTTGTAAAAACCGCTATATAAATATTTGTATTAAAATCATCTTTAATATATTGATTCTTCACTTTATAACTCATTTCTGCACAGTCATCATTCAAAAATACCATGTTTAAATCCTTAATTGAATCATCTAATATAATTTTATAAAATTCATCCAATTTCCTGACATAATGTGTTTGTTTCATATTTTTTCTCTGTCCCAATTTACCCCATAATGAATTTAAACATATTTTAGATATAAATCTCATACCGGGATTTTCTTCAATTTTTTCTAATTCAATATCTAATTTTTCTTTCACATATTTCCTGTATTTTTCTTCAGATTTAAAATTTTCAGACCATTTATCATCTGTTTCAAGTTTTATTTTCAAAAACATATTCTTTAAATAGTTCATTTGTTGTATTTTCAAAATGCCATACTTCATATATTTGTAAAACTTTATACCCTTTTTTAATAGCTAAATTCACTTCATCAGTAGTCCATGTTCCTATAAAACATCTCTCTTCATCAGTATGATGACATTCTCTTTTTTCATAAATACATGCCTTACATAACGTAAATAACAATTTTTCTTCTCTATAGGGTAGTACAGGATGATATAATTTTCTAGGAGGAAGTACTTTACATTTAATTAATCCATACCATTTTTCATTATATTTTGGGGGATTATAAATTTTATTAGGATGTTTAATTGTATAAGAATCAAAATAATTCACAGTCGGATATAAAGAACAAACGTCAATATATCTACCTTTTTCATTATTTTTCATTTCATATTTTAGTTTTGTAGGTTCACATCTACCTCCATAAAACGCGTCTCTGGGGTTTAAAGGTTCAACAAAATCTCTTTTCCATTCATTTTTCGTATATATTTTTATTTCTTTGTCATTATCAAAATCACATTCCCACATTACAATCAAATAATACCCTGTTTTCTTAATTTTTTCATTTATTTTGAGAGTTTTATCATATAATGTTTCCATTTCTATTTGATAATGCCTGTTTATTTGTGTTTTTCAAAAACATCTATTACAACCGTGCCAGTAACATTCTTGAAATTGATACACAGTATTATTATAAAAACCATCTACTTTATAAGTTTTATCACCTAATTTCAGTTTTTTTCACCACCGTTTAAAGCATGTTGTATTTTGATTTTGTGTTTTTTAGACAAATAATCTAACAAAGCAATGGATTTTTTACTGTAGATATCTTCTTGAATAACATTCTCATCTATAGCAATAGTATTCTCTTTTAAGAATTTATCTCTAAAAATAGCCATACAAACACCAGCTAAAGTGACATATCTGAAAGGGACAATATCTGCTATTTTTAAAAATAATTTCCTT
The DNA here is from genome assembly GCA_963931845.1 of Maratus michaelseni. Taxonomy (NCBI): domain Eukaryota; kingdom Metazoa; phylum Arthropoda; class Arachnida; order Araneae; family Salticidae; genus Maratus; species Maratus michaelseni. Next base: position 874,082 of record OZ007599.1, read on the forward strand.
AATTCTAAACATCCTCTTCTTAGAATATCTACAGTATTTAATGAATTCTTTCTTAAAATCAAATGTATCATTTTTTTACGGTATTATACCATTCATCGAAAGTAATCCTTTGATCTATAGGCATAGAATTATACCCATAATAATATTTATCAGGATATTTACCAATATAGTTTTGATTCTCAGAAGTGTTAAATAAATGAGGAAAATAACCTTTTGCTAATTCACTTAATCCAAAAGTTTTAGGAAATTTTCTTAAAGGAATAAGAGTAAAATTAATGGAATCAACAAATCTTATATTATAATCTTCAGCTTTCATATAGGTAAGTTTATTTCCTTGATATATAGTATATTTTTAAATGTGGTTTTTAAAACAATATTTAGCTAAAAATTGGAAATCAAATCCTTTTCCGTAATGAGCTATAACAGTATAACCGGAATTTTTTTCATTGAATAACCATTTACAATAATCTATTTCATTTTCAAATATATTTTCTTCTCCCTTAAAATCATGATTTATAACCAGATTGACTTCATGAGTTCCAGTTTTTTGTTTTGTTTCAATATCAAAAAAGAAATATTTATCACAAAAATCACCATATTTACACTTATAACACCAACGTTTTCTAAACTTACAACTTTCTACACAAGCTTTACTTTGTTTACAAAATTCACATTCTTCAACTTTTCTTTTAAGACAACTAAAATCACACAATCCTTCTTTAGCATCTTTTCTTTTCATAAAACATTTATGATCTTTTTTAAGGGGACAGTACATTTTTAAAATGGTCCAAAAATCGATTTTTACATTTTTACATTTTTGGAAAGATAATTTTATTCTGAATAAATTGATACCAATCATTTAACTCTGCGATAAATATTTACTGAGATATCAGTGAAAATGTAAACATCACTCCTTCATTTTCGACTTAAATGCCCAGTGACAACCGTCACGGCGGTTTGTTTACATTTTGTTGTCATGCTTTCACATTATCGCAACTTTGGAAATAAGCGAAAATCTGTTTTTTTTTTTTTTTTTTTTTTTTTTTTTTTTTTTTTTTTGTTGAATATCGCAAATAATAAAAAGAAAGCTTTAAAACATTAACTTCAACTTCCACTTCTACCAAGTTTGTTTACTTGTTTGAGAAACGTGATTGTAATTGTTCTTAGGATTTTACTGAGTTTCATTCGCTAGTAGTTGTTCAATTTAAAACCAAACTGTTCTTTTCAGAACAAAATCATCCTGATTTATTATTCTTATTATTCAATTTGCTTCATTTATTATTATTTTAAATGAATAATAATGCGAAACGTGCTTCAGGACTACGTCCGAAAAAAAGGAAGTTTGAAGGAAATCGCTATACAAACTGCGATGACAAAAATTTGTCTGAAGGTTCTAGTGCATCATCTAAGAAATTAAATATGAGTGTTTTAGACAACAGTTTTATAGAAGTAAACAATTTGGGATACAGACTTGTTGATATCGATATTTTATCTAATGAAATATCAAACAGTTTGTGCTGCAAAATATGCCATTCAGATGTGAAACTGTCAGAGACTCGTATACATGGACTCTCATCTGTATTTAAAATTAACCGTAAGCAGTGCAAGGAACTTACATCATTTAGAAATTCATGCATGATGGGTAAAAAATCAAATGTACCAGAAATAAATAGGCGGTTCACTTATGCAATGAGATGCAAAGGTCAAGGTTTATGTGGAATGAAAAATTTTTGTGGAGCAATGGATTTACCAGAACCTGTGCAAAAGTCTGCATATAACAAATCACTAGAAAAGATTTCAAATTCAGTGTCAAATGTTGCTGGCACATCAATGCTGAATGCTATGCAGCAAGAAATTCAAATGACAGGACAGTCACAATTGACTGTCAGTGGTGATGGGTCGTGGAAAACACGCAGTCATTCTTCGAAGATAGGAATTACCAGTGTAATTGGGGTTGAAACCGGAAAAGTTTTAGATTTACAAGTAATGTCGTCTTACTGTAAACGGTGTGAAATAGGAACGAAGAATAAAAAAAGACAAGAACTTGAAAAGTGGAAGAAGAGCCATGAAGATCAGTGTGTGAAAAATCATTCTGGTTCGGCAGCGATGATGGAAGTCAACGGCATGTTAAAAATTTTTCAGCGCTCCGAAGCAAAATGTAATGCTCAATATCTCAATTACATTGGTGATGGAGACACAAAAACTTTCCTTGAGCTCCAAAAAAGTCATGTTTATGGAACTGATAAAGCATTAAATAAAGTGGAATGTGTAGGTCATGTCCAGAAAAGAATGGGAAGTCGACTTAGAAAATTGAAGCATTCTATGCGGGGAAAGAAGTTGGAAGATGGCAAATCATTGGGAGGCAGGGGACGTTTAACTGACAAATTAATTGAACAGTTAACTATTTATTATGGAGGTGCGATAAGAAACAATAAGGATTCGCTAATGGACATGCGTAAGGCTATATGGGCGATTTATTTTCATAAACGTTCGAGTGATCAAGAACCGCTACATGAATTTTGCCCAGAAGGAGATGCTTCATGGTGTAAATATCAAAAGGCCAAGACAGAGGGAAAACTGGAGGATTTTCACCATCAAAATGTTATTGCAGCACCAGTAATGGAATCCATGAAGAAAATTTTTAAAGATTTATCCGATCCTAAACTTTTAAAACGTTGCCTTGGTGGGCGAACACAAAATCCTAATGAATCTTTTAATTCGTTAGTCCGGAGGTTCTGCCCCAAAATTAGTAGCTCAAGTAAAATAATTGCCGATATTGCTGCGAATGAAGCAGTTGTTGCATTTAATGAAGGAAGGAAAGGAAGACTTCAAATTATGGATTCATTAGGTTTTCGTGTAGGGCAGTTTGCTTTACAAGCAGCAAATAAAATTGACTCGCAACGAATAGCAGAAGCGGAAAAAAGCGTTACAGAATTTAGTTTGGATATGCGAAGGAATAGACATATAGTTAATACTGCAAAATTAGAAAAAATAAAACAACAGGAAGGAGTTATATATGAAAGCGGAAAATTTTAATGTGAAATATATATGATACAAAATATGTAAACCAAATTAGTTATGACGACATAAAATAATTCGCTTTGCAGAATATGAAAGAAAATTCTAATTGTTTTGTTTGGACTAAATTATTTTGCAAAGGTAAGTGGTATATTTTTACTACAGGTATCCCTCGATTAGTGCGATTTCAGTTGGTGCAATAATTTTTTTTCAAACGCTTCCTCAATTTGTATGGAAATTTTTTCCGATTAGTGTGAATGTTTTCAAGAAAATTGGCTGTGTATCTACACTTTTCCCTATTGAATGTGTTTTTTTATTGCTGAGCGAATACCGCAAAGTCTAATTAACCACATTAATCAAGAAATACCTGTATTTTCCTTTTTTTATTCACATAATTTTTTTGCATTTTACAAACTATTTTATATTTATCAATTTTAACTAGAATCTAATTATATTTTTGATACTGAATAAGTTGTAGCATTAGTGAGTTTTATTTATTTTATAAGGAGTTTTATATTTTTGAAATGCAATTTAATGTGCGGCTTTTTCTCAAAATGACGTTTTTTTAACTTGCGCGCGTGATATTACCAAAACCGTTTGAAGTAGATCTTCAAAATATTTACCCTACCTAAATGTGAATATAATTGTGAAAATGAACTAGAATTAGACAGATGTTTTTAGTATGAAAAAAATTATAAGGTTGAATGTATGAAAATTTTTTATGATTTCTATTTTTAGCACTTTCCAACCTAGTTGAAAAGTGCTTATGACTTCGGTTTGTCTGGCCGTCTGCCGTCTGGCCGTCTGGCCGTCTGGCCGTCTGGCCGTCTGGCCGTCTGCCGTCTGTCCGTGCTCTAACTCCCGTAAATATGCTCGGATTGCTCTGCAATTTTTATATGTTATTGTCGTTATCTATAGGATGTTCCCTATTTTAACGGAAGTGTGTAGCACTTATAGTTTTTTTACAGGGACACTCAAAAGAATTCCGTTACATTGCGGTCTATGGGGAAAAATCATTTGCGGTTTATTTAAATAATGTTTCACTATTTTAAACGCATTGAAATTTATATATATCACTAAGGTGCATTAGAAGAAGCTTAATATGGAACAGGGTGTGCATAGCACTTATAGTTACTTTACAGGGACAGTAAAAATAATTCCGTTACATTACGTCTATGGAGAAAAATCGTCTGCGGTTTATTTAAATAATGTTTCACTATTTTAAACGCATTGAAATTTATATAGATCACTAAGGTGCATTACAAGAGACTTACTACGGAATATTGTGTGTATAGCAGTCATCGTTCATTTACAGGGACACGCAAAAGAATTATCTACTGTCTGTTAACAATAATTCCTGGAAGTGAGTTTTAAGTTATTGAACGCGATTTTAATTTTAACTTGCTTTTTGTCTATTACGTGGTGTGTATAAATTCTGTAGATCCTATACAGGGCAGCACAAAAGTTCGCGAACACATTTCTGTTTATTGACAAACTCCAGACGGAGAATTTTAAACTGTGCTACGCGTTTCCTAACTGAACTAAAATTATCATCCTATGTAGTATATATACAAATCTATAGATCCTATACAGGGCTGAATAAAAGTATTCGGTTTTTTTTCCGAATATTGTATATGTTGGAAATTCCTGAAATTATGTTTTTAAATATGTTATGCGTTTTCTAAAATGTTTACTTAGATGTTAGCTTTTAGCTTATTAAACGGTATGATTTGTAAAATTATTTTGGAAGCGTTGGAAAGTGCTATATAATCTATGCTTGACGCATGATTTTTCACTCTTGTTTATAATTAAAAAGTATTTACTGTTTATATACAACATTTATAAAATTTGGTACTTTTCAGTTAGCCGGGCACCAGTGATATATGTACATATATAAATACATATGTATATGCATAAATTTGTATATATATACATACAAAGTCTAATTAACCACATTAATCAAGAAATACCTGTATTTTCCTTTTTTTCACATAAATTTTTTGCATTTTACAAACTATTTTATATTTATCAATTTTAACTAGAATCTAATTATATTTTTGATACTGAATAAGTTGTAGCATTAGTGCATATATGTGTATGTATATATATGTAGATATGTGTGTGTGCATATATATACCTGTATATATATTACTGGTGCCCAGCTATCAGGTGCCAAACATCAGACTTTATTTTTAATACTGAATAAGTTATATTATTAGTAGTTTTGTTTCTTTTATTATAAGTTTTATATTTGTAAAATACATTTTAATCTTTAAACAGCTTTTTCTCAAAATGACGTTTTTTGAACTTGCGCGCATGATATTTCCAAAACCGTTTGAAGTAGAGCTTCAAAATTTTTACCCTACCTAAATGTGCATATAATTGTGAAAATGAACTAGAATTATGAAGCTATGTTTAGAATAAAAAAAATTAGGAGATTGAATGTATGTAAAAATTCATGATTTTTCAATTTTTCATAGTTAATTTCTCTGTATCTAATTAGCCATTTATAAACATTTTAGTTCAAATTATAGCCCAAAGTGTTATCTTTAATTTAAGATCAAATGTATGTAAATAACATGAAATCTGCATGAGATATCTTGCGCGCAGTGAAATGTTATTCAACGTAAAAATTTTTAAATATAATTTTGAAACCTACCCCTTGAAATTTTTTTTACCATATTATACCCAAACTAAAATTTTTTAAACATAGTTCAATATCATATAAAGCTATTCTGAAATTTTTCTACTTCTAGAGAATTTACTATTTTGTCAAAAAAATGTAAAGTACATGACACAATTTCGCATTTTCTGCGACTTTTAAAAGTGTACTGTCCCCTTAACCAATTCTCTACAATTTTTACATTGTCTTTCACCACGTTGATTATCTCTGCGAGTAATATTTCTCATACACTTTAAACATTTCCATAGTTTTTCACAAAGATTAGTATTTTTATGATTTTTAAAACATTTTTGACCTTTAAAAGATCGAAAACATTCATTACACATAATTTCATTACCTTCACAAGTACTCTCCGTCAAACATCTATTACATTTCAGAGGACATTTATGCTGATTACTTCTTTTATAACTCACTTGACAATAATCACAATAGTTATTTTTTCCTAAAAATCCTTTAATAGATGTTATAACGTCAAAATGATTTCTGTTTTTATACATATAGATGTTTTTTGTATTGACCGCTATAGAGTCTTTCATTAAAATTATCCCTACATAATATATTTATTTGGATTTCTAGAAAATCTTCAAATATTTTTACATGTTCTAAATCACATATTTCTAGAGAAATATTACACAAATCATGCAATTTAACAGCTAATTTTTTTTGTAATATTCTACTATTTTTAATGATATAATATCGCTTTTAGTGAGTTTATTATAATTTAATTTATTACTTAACAGATCGGGATTTTGAACAGCTAAAGCTGTTACAATTGATCTTGCTAAACAGATGTTGTCATTATTTTTAATTTGACATATACTTCTTTTGTTGGCTACATCATCTAATAATTTTTTATGCCTTCCTCCTTGAGGTATTTCTATTACAGTAAAATCAAAGGTACACTCAGTAATATCTAATTCTTTATATTCTAGTTTATGAGTTAATACCTGTAAGTATGTTTCAAAAGCCTCTTTTGTTTGCATCATTTTAGGATGAGAGGGTTGATCTAATTTAGAATTATGTATAACAATATCTACCTTACCATCAATTTTTCCTATACCTTTTCTAAAGAAATATTTTAGAATATTAAGATACACTTCAGATTTTAAAGGATTGATTTCTATAATTTTATATGTTTTTCTATGGGTTTTAAATTTCTCGATGAACTTTCTATGTATTTCCACTATTTTATAATCTGATTTAAATAACTCTTTAAGATTAGGCATTTCTATTTCATTTTTTTCTTTCTTTTAATTAATTTCCCGTCTTTATATTGTAAACCAAATTCATCAAATACTTTCTGTAGTTTTGATCTATTTTTAGGTTCATTAATATCCAAGCACACATATACTGCAAATTTTGTTTTGCTATCTGATAGTAAAAAACCTGATACATGCAATGAATGTTCCAGAAATTTTGATGCACAAGAGAGCATAAAAGAGGGATATTTCTTTATGTATATGCCTCTTAAACAACAGTTTCAAAATTTAATGCCTCAAATCAAACAGTATAAGAGCATTTTTGCCCTCGGATTCATATAGAGACATTCTTGATGGTGAGGCGTACGCCAAAACAAAAAATCTGAATTACCCCGACAACATTTCATTGCAATTTAACATTGACGGAATACCCATCTACAGGAAATCCAACTATCAAATTTGGCCTCGTCAGTGTATGATAAATGAATTATCACCACACGAAAGGAAAAATCATATTTTAATGGGTGGTTTGTGGTTTGGACCTCGTAAGCCGCATAGGGATGATTTTTTAAAGCCTTTTGTTAAGGAATTGTCATATTTATGTGAATCTGGATTTCGTTGGATTGATGCTGCAAACAGTGAAACAAATATTACCAAAGTTTTTCCCATCATCTGTAGCAGTGATGCACCAGCTCGAGCAGCTATACAGAAATTTGTTCAGTATAATGGGAAATATGGCTGCGGATGTTTTCAGCATTCTGAGGAATGAATTGAGAAGGGCGAAGGGTTTTTCCTTATTTATGCATTTGAAAATCCACTTCCTAAAGTTCGTTCTTTTCAAGAGTGTGGAGATTTTTCAGAAGAAGCTTCTTTGACGGGTAAAGCAGTTTGTGGTGTAAAAGGGCCAGCAGAACTAATGAAATTGTATCCACATTTTCATTTAGTTAAGAGTTTTGTACCCGATTACATGCATGCAGTCCTATTAGGGGTTGTACGACAAATGTTAAAACTCTGGATCCAGACATCATCAAACGAGTTTTCACTGAATAAAAAGGTCTTAAGGATGAACGCATTTCAAATACAAAATTTCCAAAAGAAGCAACAAGAAAAATGCGTCCTACGTACGATAATTTATTTTGGAAGGCCTCGGATTTCAGAATTTGCACGTTAGTTTCGTCAATACTGATGAAAAATTTAATTCCCAGGAATGTGTACAACCGTTGGTTGTTACTTGTACATGGCGTAACATTGCTTCTGGTAAATGAAATAACAAGAAGTGATGTAGAAGAAGCAGAATTTGCACTGCATAAATTTATCTGTGGTGTAAAGGACATTTACGGTCCCCAAGAACTGAGTTGCTGTGAAATCGTGGGGTCCATTTTGGGCTCATTCTTGTTTTTTATATGAAGATTCCTTAGGTCAACTGAAACGATTTCATCATGGTACTAGGGGTGAAGCCAATCAAATGTTGTCTACCTATGTTATGCAATTTATATTAAAATTGTTAATTTTGCAAGAAAATGGGAAAAATTCAAGGGTTCATTTTTTTATTGAAAACATGCAGCAAAAGCACCATTGTACAGAAAAAAAATGTCAAATTAAATGTTTGTACTTTGCTTGGGCTTCAGAAGACTATTAAGTTACCAAGAGTTCACGAAATCGAACTTTTAAAGCTCTTACCTAATAGTTATGGAAGAAGGATCTCAAGTGTGGCATCATATGAAATGATGTTATTTTGCAATAAATGATTTAGCACAGAAAGTTATAGTGAGAAATTTATTAGAACAGATTACATAGTAGGTATAGCACAAAACCTGATTTTTAACCTGATTTTAAATCATATAATTGTTTATGATGGAGATGTGTATTTAATTGGTCAAAATTTGCCCACAAAAAAAGGAAGAATTCTGATATTCATATAGGCTTCATTTGTAGAAATATTTTAATATGTGACCATTTAGAATCTGGTGTTGTTTTGGCTATAAGGCCAGTAGATATCATTAGCAAGTATGTAATTGTACCATTTGAAGATAATGATAAAGATATTACGTATTTAATACTTCTAAATAATATTGCTGAACAGTAATTTTGAGCATTACTTTTGATAAATTGTAAAAATAAATATAACAACATTTTTGCATGTATTTTTTGATCATTGGAAAATATTTTTACGTTAATGAAATATCAGCATTAAATTATTAGGCATAGTAAAATAATTCAGAAAATATATTGTATATGTAAGTGTGTAAACATGTTCAATCTTAGGCGTACTTTTATAAGTCTAACATCTCAAGAATCTATGTTATTAGTAAATAATTAGATAGGTAATCAAAAAGAAAAATTATTAATAATGTGTATTTTTTATCTTCTTATGTTTTAATGGAAGAAAACACATAATCTGTTAAATTTATGAATTTACTCCAAAACTTTTATTTTACATTACATAATAGTAAATAATTGGTACTTTTATGTTAGCTGGCCGCCAGTGATAACTCGCCAAGTCTTGTTTCAATTTCACTTTATTAAGCAACGTGTTTATACAGTTAAGAGGCTACTTCAGTCAAATTTCCTCGCTAAAGCTAAACTTATTGAAGAAATTTAGAAAGATATCTCGCTTGCATTCCATTATTTTTGCATTGGATAGCTGAGGTTGCTGTTTTTTACTTTTTCGATTCTGATTGCAAAATTTTTTTTAGGATGCTTTCACTTTCGAAACCGGTTCCGAAAATCATAAAAAATATCTGCAAATAAAATCAATCGAAAAAGTAAAAAATGGCCTTACAGATTGATCTCAGCTATCCAATGCAAAAAAAAAAAAAAAAAAAAAAAAAAAAAACTTTCAAAAATATTGAAATGCAACCGAGATATCTTTTACAAGTATCTCTAACAAGTATTGTGTTGATAATTTTGAAATTCTGGCCAAAAAAGCATTTGGTATTTATTTTTCAATCGACCATTTTTCTATTCCCATTGTCCTTTATAAAAATTATTTATGTCATAGTATATGTATTTATTTACTTGAATAAATTTAATGCATGATTTCATAATATTGTATCTCTATGTAAATAATGCATCATGAATTTTCAACCGAATCCACATATGGGTGCAAGTCTCAATTATATTTTAAATGTAAGTATTGTATATATTAAATATATGTATTGTGTTTCATGTGTTCTAGAGATTTTCTATGACAAATTTATGCATTTTTAAGATTTCAAATAAAGACACTTTTATCTATTGATACCGGAGCTATTGACAAATTTAAAAATTCCAAAATCTAGAAGACAAAATTCAGTGTGTTAGAGTAAAAGTTTCAAATTGAATTTATTTTATGAATGTTAAAAAATTGTCATAGAACAAAAAGTAATGCTAAAAATATTGAAAATTGTGAAAGAAAAAATATGCTAAATGTTTTAAAATGAAATCCTTTTACAAATTTTAAAAATTTGTTACAGAATGGAACAAAATGAACATGATTGAATGATTTTATTAGTAACTTGTTGAAAAATCAAACTTTTTTGCATTGAATGTTTCCGTTGCAAATGAAACTCTCGTAGGAATTGTAAGTAATGAATCGTCGTCCGCTTGCTGTGGGATGTAAGTAGGTGTTGCCATATTTTAGGTTGGTATGCATGGGTACTTGGTGTGTGTCATAAAAATCTCCATGTCGGGTATCTCGCTTATTCTAGGATTGTGTCAATCCACTTTTAAATGATTAGGCATTTCAAAAATAATTCAGAAAACATATTGTATATATAAGTGTGTAAACATGGGCAAATTTAACAGTTTGTATAACCTCAAGGATGTTTGTTAGTATTAACACAGTAGCTAATCAAAACGAAAAATTATTACTAATGTGTAATTTCTAATCTTCTTAATTCAAATGTTTTAATAGGAAAATAAACCTACAGTAAATAATAAAAAATTTAATTAATTTCTGAAATAAATTACATTGCTAAATTATCATTTAAATAATATAATTTTATATGTAGGTTGCTTTATTGCTGATTTATTTGAATTTTTACTTCTGTAAAAAATAGCATATTAAATTGTTTATTTTTGTGTTATAGAAACGTTTACATTTTAAAATTGCTTAAAAGTTAACATAATATGGTTTGTTATTCCCAAGATATTATTTGGGCTATGCTTACGAGATAAAATGCTTAAAAACGTTTAAAAAATGATACATATGCAAAAATTTATTATCCATGTGATCCTTACTCCTGGTCTGTGCAGAGTAAAAGAATTCGAATAAAGTTTGTATTTTTCCTTGTTCAACAATTTCGTTCAATTTATTTTTTTTCCTTGTTATGGAATTTTGAATTTTATCTGCTTAAAAATTTTAATTATTTTCCTCTTATGAAATCTCTATTTACCTTGGTGGAATTAGGTAATATGACACTGCTTAAAAAGATGAAGCAGCTGTTTTATTTTTTAGTATGTTTAAACTGCTAGTTAATTTATATCCACTACTTAAAATAATTAAACATTAAAAGAAAGAGGAACTAAACATTTTTCGCAAAGAGGGGGGGGGGGAGGCACCCACTCGTAAATTCCCCATGGAAGTAAATTTTTAGATCTGTTTTCGTTTAAAATTATCTTAAGTTGGGGTTCAGAGGAGTGTTGAATTCAGTGCCAGATGGGCAGGGGGGCACCCCCTCCCCACCGAATTTTAAAATTTAATTAATATAAGTTTCTTTTCCGCTGATTTGAAAGAGATAGTAAAATTTATTCTTTTCGAGTACGTGTTTTAAAAAAAAAGTATCTTAAACGGAGATCCCCTTTCAGGGAAGTGATGAAGTCAGAAGGGAGTGGGGGGCACCCCCCCCAAGATTTTGAAATTTAGTTGACATAATTTTCTTTTTCTCCAATTTTTATAGATAGTAAAATTAATTTTTCGAGTAACTTAAAATAATTAACCATTAAGCGAAAGAGTAATTATGAATATTCTCGTAGTGTGTGGGGGGGAGGGACGGAGGGGGGGGGGGGGGTGCTCCCGTTAATCACTCATGACAGGTAATTTTTCTTTTTACTTTTATATGCTAAAAAATTGTCTTGAAAGGGGGTATTTCAGCTCAGCGTTGATTTAGGTGCTGATGAATTAATTAAAATTTTAAGTAACACAATTTTCTTTTTTAAATTTATTATTTTCGAATAACATAAAATAATTAAAGGCTGGGAGAAAGAGGATATAACCAACATATTTTTTTTAATTCTTCTCCCACCTCGGCGCTATGGGGCCCTAGCCTTTTCCAGTAAAGCTATTTGAATATGAGTTAGATTCTTAACCATATCGGCTATAGCACATTTAAAACATTTAGAAAAAGCTTTCTGCATGAAAAGCAGTTTTCCTTTTCCTTCAAAATACCTGCAGTGATTTTAGCGAAGATTTTCTAAGTCACTAAAGGTAATTTGTAGACCATAAGCTTGTTGAAATAAACCTGTATAAAACCTTTAAAAAAAATCATATTTTCTGCATGAATAGCTGTTCCCATTTTTCTTCAAAATGCCTGTAATGATTTTAAGAAAATTTGCTTAGTCAGTGAAGGTAAGTTGAAGGTTATAAGCGTGCTGAAATAAACCTGTAATATTTCCCGAAAAAAACCTGTAGTTTTCAGTTTCTTTCAAAATACCTGTAAAAACTTTCAAAATCATATATAATTATAAAGGTTTCTTGCTGTCTTTTAGGTAGCTTTCAATACGAAAAAGTCATTCTGGCCTGTACCGGGTGGAAAAGGTAGCTTTCCTATATCTTCGTTTTAAAATTTTAACTATTGTTACACGAAAACAGAAAGTTAAAATGCAAAGAAAACGTTTACAAAAGATTCGTTAATACTGAATTTGAATAAGAAATTCGCCAAATTATTGAGCAATAGCCAAATTGGCTTTATTTATGAAGACTTATTTTGGTCGCCAAATTTGGCGATATTTCGCCAAATGTCGCCAAGTTTGGCGAGAATTTGGCGCTAACGGATATGAATATTAGGGTGCAGCGAATTTTTTTAGCACTTTCCAACCTAGTTGAAAAGTGCTTATGACTTCGGTTTGTCTGGCCGTATGGCCGTCTGTCCGTGCTCTAACTCCCGTAAATATGCTCGGATTTCTCTGCAATTTTTATATGTTATTGTCGTTAGCTATAGCATGTTCCCTATTTCAACGGAAGTGTGTAGCACTTATAGTTTTTTTACAGGGACACTCAAAAGAATTCCGTTACATTGCGATCTATGGGGAAAAATTATTTGCGGTTTATTTAAATAATGTTTCACTATTTTAAACGCATTGAAATTTATATATATCACTAAGGTGCATTAGAAGAAGCTTAATATGGAAAAGGGTGTGCATACCACTTATAGTTACTATACAGGGACAGTCAAAAGAATTCCGTTACATTACGTCTATGGAGAAAAATCGTCTGCGGTTTATTTAAATAATGTTTCACTATTTTAAACGCATTGAAATTTATATATATTACTAAGGTGCATTACAAGAGGCTTACTACAGAATAGTGTGTGTATAGCAGTCATCGTTCATTTACAGGGACATACAAAAGAATTCTCTACTGTCTGTTAACAATAATACCTGGCGTTTTAAGTTGCTGAACGCGATTTTCAATTGAACTCACTTTTTGTCTATTACTGGGTGTGTATAAATTGTGTATTTCATATACAGGGTAGCACAAAAGTTCGAGAACACATTTCCGTTTATTGACAGAAACTCCAGAAGGAGAATTTTAAACTGCGCTACGCGTTTCCTAACTAAACTAAAATTTATCATCCTATATAGTATATATACAAATCTATAGATCGTATAGAGGGTTGAATAAAAGTACTCGGATACTTTTCCGAATATTGTATCTGTTCGAAATTCCTGAAATTATGTTTTTTAATATGTTATGCGTTTTCCAAATTGTTTACTTAGATGTTATCTTTTAGCTTATTAAACCGTATGTTTTGTAAAATTATTTTGGAAGCGTTGGAAAGTGCTACATAATCTATGCTTGGCACATGATTTTTCGTTCTTGTTTTTCCTTCAAATCAAAATTGGACGGGGTGGGAAAGTTGCTCTATCAGACCCTCATTCTGAATATAAAATATCTGTGAAAAATATGAATATTAAATACTGTCCTAAGGTCATTGAAAATTGAGAAAAATTGTAAAAGTTGTGCATTTTCCCATTTTCTTGTCAAACATATAAAATGCACAAATATTATTAATATTAAATTAATTTTAAAGTATCCTTCTTAAATTATTATTATTATACGTTTATAGTGAAACTATGTAATATTTATATCAAATCCAGGTGTCTTATACTCCCCCAATGACTTCAAAATTTTGAAAAATGTATAAAAATTCGGTAATTGTAAAGCATAATCAAAACAGCAAAATGGTGTTATATTTTATACTTCGTAAGAATATATTTTTAAAAATTATACTTGAAGATGAAGAATAACAAGAAAAAATAATTTATTATTACAATTTACAAACATTATAAGTTTAATAAAGGAACCAGATTGGGGGCACTTGTCGTTACAATCTGGAAAGACTTTAATTTTAAGTGAAGAAATAAAAATAAATAACTGCAAAAAATATTGATACCAGTAAGCTTGTTGCAATTGGCTGTGACGGAACTATAGTTAACACGGGTTACAAAGAAGGTGTTATGCGATTTCTAGAAGAAAAAGAAGGAAAACCACTTCAATGGCTTATTTGCCAAATACATGCCAATGAGCTTATCTTGGGCCATTTTCTCTAGCATCTTGATGGTACAACAAATGGGCCTCAAAGTTTTACAGGATCTATTGGCAAACCTCTAAAAGATTGTGAACTTCTTCCTCTTGTGTATTATAAGAGAATAAGCTGTGCTTTGCTAGAAATTACTAATAAAAAGGATTTAAGCGCGGATCAACTCTATTTGCTTGAGATATGTGAAGCAATTTCTTCTGGATTGTGTCCCGAAAAATTGTATAAAAAAATCCTGGTAAAATTGTGCATTCTAGGGGGCTTACAGTGGTAAATAAAATTCTTAGGCTATACGTTTCTTCAAGTGAACCGTCTGAAAATTTGTTAATTCTGACAAATTTTATACTAAGAGTTTATTCAACTATATGGTTTCAAATTAAAACTAAGCCTTCATGCATTTACGGAGCTAAGTATTTCCATCAAACAGTTATGTTATCATGATATATTACAAACAATAATAGATCAACTAATTCATCGAAATGGTTCTCTTTGTCATCCGGAAAATATTTTGATTGCCATGTTGGCTGACGATAGGAACTATGTAAGAGTGTTGGCACTACGTAGAATAATAAAATCTCGAAAGTCAAGAAATTCTTTACGTACGTTCAAGTTACCTGAGATCAATTTTGAAGATATTGATTTTAAAATTGGGCTGAAGTGACCGTGACAGAACCACCATTAACTAAGATCATAATATTCTATAATTAGATCATAATATTCTTACAAAGTGTATCCTAAATCCAAAGACAATAGATGAAGACATCTTGCCTAAGATTAAACTATTCCCTTGTCACAATCAAGCCACTGAAATATGTGTGAAACGTGTTACGTAGGCTTCTTCAGCTGTTTGTGGTCCTTTGAGACGCGATGGGTTCATTAAAACTTGTCTGGAGTCTTTGAAAAAAATGCCACTTTTTGAAACCAAAAAACAATATGGACTACTATAAAATGGTAACTTCATTGCTTGTAAATTGTAATAGTAAATTATTTTTACCTTATTACAACAGTTCTTTAAAAATAATTAGAAATTATATTTTCTTACATAGGTTAAGTAAAAAATGTAAAACAATTACAATTACTTAAATTTCATATATTTAAAATAAGTATAGTCGTTGAGTTAGTATAATAAAAGCGAATTTGATATAAATATTACATAATTTTACTATAAATATATAATAATAATAATAATAATTCGATGATCATCCTTTTAAATTAAATTATTATTAATAGTTTCTATATCTGAGGGAAAAAATGGAAAAATGCACAACATTTACGTTTTTTCTCAATATTCAATGACCTTGGGGCAGTATTTAATATTAATATTTTTCAAATATATTTTATATTTAGAATGAGGATATGATAGAGCAACTTTCCCACACCACGCTATTTTGATTTGGTGAATTTTTTTTTTTCATAGGCGAGCGCTTTTACGTTTTTTCTCAATATTCAATTACCTTGGGGCAGTATTTAATATTAATATTTTTCAAATATATTTTATATTCAGAATGAGGATATGATAGAGCAATTTTCCCACACCGTCCCATTTTGATTTGAAGAAAAAAATATTTTTCCATAGGCGAGCGCTATACACCCCAATGAATATATAGTTTTATGCGTATGATTGGGAAAATTATTACAACAATAAAAATTTTTGTAATGTGTTGTCTTGCTTCAAAATGTCAGCCACCCTAGAATTTCAAACTGCTCTATCTCAGCCATTTTTTAAGATAGAAGTGAACCAAAAAATTCTCTGGAATCCTCGTATCAAGGACTAATATTTAATGAAAAAATAAATTTGAATTTTTAACTTATTTGTATATTTATTTTAGTTTTAAATTTTTAAGTGTCCGCCATCTTGAAATAAAATGGCGGACCAAGCTGGCCAACGAACTCGGTCGAGACATTGGTGAGCTTAATACACACAATCAGTTTCATCAAAATTGATTTATAAATACGAGCGTTATCGTATGACATAGGTCAGATATATATATATATATATATATTGATATATCTATATATATAAATCAACATTTGAACGGAGGGTGGTTTTGGGGTCTGGGGGTCATGATCGGTGAAAATATATCGAAATTTTCCGGAACTGCTCTCCTCCGAATGGCTGCAATAGGTAACTTTATACTTTTAGGTAGCTTTCAATACAAAAAAAGTCCTTCCGGCCTGTACCGGGAGGAAAATGTAGCTTTCCTATATCTTCGTTTTAAAATTTTAGCTAATGTTACACGAAAACAGCAAGTTAAAATGCAAAGAAACGTTTACAAAAGATTCGTTAATACTCAATTTGAATAAGAATTTCGCCAAATTATTGAGTAACAGCCAAATTGGCTTCATTTATAAAGACTTATTTTGGTCGCCAAATTTGGCGATATTTCGCCAAATGTCACAAATTTTGCTAATTTTGTCGTCAATTGTGTCACCAATGTCGCCAATTTTGGCGCTAACGGATATGAATATATAGTTTTATGTGTATGATTGGGAAAATTATTACAACAATGAAAGAAAATAATTTGCGAGTAATCGCGTTAATGTGCTGTTTTGTTTCAAAATGTCAGCCACCCTAGAATTTCAAAGTGCTCTATCTCAGCCATTTTATAAGATAGAGGTAAACCAAAAAATGCTCGGGAACAGTTGTATAAGGCCTAACACGTAATTAAAAAATAAATTTGAATTTTTAATTTTTTTGTATATTTATTTTAGTTTTAAATTTTTAAAGGCCCGCCATCTTGAAACAAAATGGCGGACCAAGCTGGCCAACGAACTCGGTCGAGACATTGGTGACCTTAATACACACAATTAGTTTCATCAAAATCTATTTATAAATACGAGCGTTATCGTATGATCTAAGTCAGATATATATAAATCAACATTTGAACGGAGGGTGGGTTTGGGGTCTGGGGGTCATGATCGGTGAAAATATATCGAAATTTTCCGGAACTGCTTTCCTCCGAACGGCTGCAATAGGTAGCTTTATACTTTTAGGTAGCTTTCAATACAAAAAAGTATAAAGCTACCTATCGCAGCCGCTCGGAGGAAAGCAGTTATATATGGTATATTTTCACCGATCATGACCCCTAGACCCCAAAACCACCCTCCGTTCAAATGTTGATTTATATATATAGATATATCCATATATATATATCTGACCTATGTCATACGATAACGCTCGTATTTATAAATCAATTTTGATGAAACTAATTGTGTGTATTAAGCTAACCAATGTCTCAACCGAGTTCGTTGGCCAGCTTGGTCCACCATTCTGTTTCAAGACGGCGGCCATTTAAAAAATTAAAACTAAAATAAATATACAAAAAAGTTAAAAATTCAAATTTATTTTTTAATTACGTGTTAGGCCTTGATACAAGGATTCCAGAGCATTTTAGGTAGCTTTCAATACAAAAAAGTATAAAGCTACCTATTGCAGCCATTCGGAGGAAAGCAGTTCCGGAAAATTTCGATATATTTTCACCGATCATGACCCCCAGACCCTAAAACCACCCTCCGTTCAAATGTTGATTTATATATATATATCTCTGACCTATGTCATACGATAACGCTCGTATTTATAAATCAATTTTGATGAAACTAATTGTGTGTATTAAGCTCACAAATGTCTCGACCGAGTTCGTTGGCCAGCTTGGTCCGCCATTTTTTAATTAAGTGTTAGGCCTTGATACGAGGATTCCAGAGCATTTTTTGGTTTACCTATATCTTAAAAAATTTCGTAGATAGAGCAGTTTGAAATTCTAGGGTGGCTGACATTTTGAAACAAAACAGCACGTTATAAAAATTCTCATTGTTGTAATAATTTTTCCAATCATACGCATAAAACTATATATTCATATCCGTAAGCGCCAAACTCCCGCCAAACTTGGAGACATTTTGCGAAATATCGCCAAATTTTGGCGACCAAAATAAGTCTTCATAAATGAAGCCAATTTGGCTATTGCTCAATAATTTAGCGAATTTCTTATTCGAATTCAGTATTAACGAATCTTTTGTAAACGTTTTCTTTGCATTTTAACTTGCTGTTTTCGTGTAACATTAGCTAAAATTTTTAAACGAAGATATAGGAAAGCTACCTTTTTCTCCCGGTACAGGCCGGAAGGACTTTTTTGGTTTACCTCTATCTTAAAAAATGGCTGAGATAGAGCAGTTTGAAATTCTAGGGTGGCTGACATTTTGAAACAAAACAGCACATTAACGTGATTACTCGCAAATTATTTTCTTTCATTGTTGTACTAATTTTCCCAATCATACGCATAAAATTATATATTCATATGCGTTAGCGCCAAAAATGGCGACATTGGCGACAAAATTGGCAAAATTGGCGACATTTGCTGAAATATAGCCAAATTTGGCGATCAAAATAAGTCTTCATAAATGAAGCCAATTTGGCTATTGCTCAATAATTTGGCGAATTTCTTATTCAAATTCAGTATTAACGAATCTTTTGTAAACGTTTCTTTGCATTTTAACTTGCTGTTTTCGTGTAACATTAGCTAAAATTTTAAAACGAAGATATAGGAAAGCTACCTTTTCCTCCCGGTACAGGCCGGAAGGACTTTTTTACCTGGGAAAGAAGCCATTTATCTCTTTTATATACAGGTAGAACAGAATTGTATAAATAAATAACCATAAAAGTTCATTAGGTTCGTTTTCATAACTGTGTATAATTTAGAATGGAAATATATCTAAATTTCTGAAGCCCGAATTGTGCCAAAGCGTTAAAAAAAAGTGCCGAGATCTCTACAGTTGAAAAATGTCGATTTCTCTATATAATTTGACATTTATTCTGTTTTGGTGGTTAAATTATGGTATGTAGTGGTAAAAGGGGGGAATGGGATTGATTTTGCAATGTTTTTGTCAGATTTATGATATTTTTTGTACGTATATTTATTGTAAAAAAAAATGTTTTTAGGAAAAAGTAAGTCAATGTCAATCAGATCTATTAATCTTAGAATTTTTTTGTGTTTAAAACTTTTAATTTCCTTTTATAAAACAAGATTATTAACTCCCTTTTATTTCACGATTATGAAATTTAGTACTATTATTTATATAATGACAAATTTTAAGACAAGAAATCCAAAACATCTCTCTTTATTAAATCTTTCTGCTGGGATACATTGACCGAACTGGATCTGTCTTATGACGTCACTAATACTTGTAGCAGGCCGCGACCTACGTTATACACGGCCGGTGCATGATGTTTAAAACGTCATATAGAGTGGATCATTTTCAAACGGTGATTGGTGCAGAGCAGCGCGCCCACCATTTTGCACCAATCACTGTGCAAAAATGATCCACTTCATATAACATTTTAAACGTAATGCACCGGCCGTGTATAACGTAGGTCACGAGCAGGCCCGGTATAAAAAGCAAACAACGTGATCTCGGAGGTCCTGATTAATCACAGCCCTCTGGTATTAACAGCTGAGTCAATTCTATTTTTAAAAATGTGTGTGTTTTATAATAAATTAAACATTGCGTGTATTTTGTAATGAAAAATGTTGTATGTGTTTATAATAAAAATTATGTGTTTTTTATAATACAATTGTGTGTTTTTTATTATCTAATTGTGTGTGTGTTATAATAAAATTAATGTATGTTTCTTATAAAAAAATTGTGTGGGTTTTATAATAAAATATAGTGTTTCATAGTAAAATAAAACTAATATGCTGTTTTCGCAGGCTAGATCTAACATGTATTCGAAAACCGAATTTTCTCGGCCAAATGTTGCAAAAACAAAAATCGCGCCAACCCTGGTGCGTCTGTGACTACTATTCCCAAATTCTTCATACAAGTTTCGTCAATTTCAACTTCAGTAATATTGTATTCAACGGTTCGATCAAAGAATATTTTTTGTCGCCAAATGTGACTTCACTTATATAGTCATTAGATCAAGGTGTTCTTCAGAACTTGAAAATAAACTACAACAAGAATCTGTTAGGAAAGATGATTGAAGAATGTCTGAAAGAGGTGAAGGATGTACCGTATCTGATTGCCGAAGCATAGGAAGAAGTAAAACTTATGACTCAGCAGAAATCGTGGCGGAAGATTATGGCACCTGATGAAAATTAAGCTGGTGATGACGAACCTTTGTTAAGCCTGACACAAATACTACCTGTTTCTGAAACTTTTGCTGAAGTCGATATTGCTGTGGGGATGAACGCAGATGTGGGGATGAACGCAAGAAATTACAGACGACATGATTGCAGACATGGTTGAAAATCGCAAACAGGAGAGTAATGATGATGAAAACTATGTTCATTAAAAGAAACTGACGCATTACGAAGGTCTAAGTTCGATGGAAATAGCTACTGAATACAAAAAGAGGCTACACCTGCAATTTTGATGACCCTAATACAATTCTAACGTAACGAGATAGTTTAGTGTTCTTGTAAACGAACTATAAATGCTATTTTAATAGCTAAAGTGCCTTAGTAAATCTCGATAACATACACTCATTGCCATAAAAATTTGCGCACCGAGAAAAAGACGACCAAATGAAACGAAGTTTTACACGTGTAAGTACTACTGTGATATAAGTAAGTGAATAGAAAACCAAAGAAAAAATATCATTTATTGCAGGAAAAAGTACAAACGAACGGAAATTTTAGTACTCTGTTGGACCCCCTCTAGCGCGAATGCACGATGCGATACGAGTGGGCATTGAGGCATACAAGTTCCGTATGATGTCCTGAAACATCTAGTTCCACAGTTGCTGTAAACGCACCTCGAGTTCCACCAAACTCGTACGGTGTCCAACTTGTCCCAAATTATCTCAGATATGCTCGATTGGTGACAAATATGGGGATCGAACAGGCCAGGGAAGGGTGGTAATGTGGCGGAGGCAGGCTTGTGACATCCTTGCTGCGTGTAGCCGAGCATTGTCTTGCTGAAAAATGGCTCCTGGGAGCCCTGCCACGAGTGGCAACACATGTGGCTGAAGGATGTCCTGGACGTACCGCTGGGCTGTAATTGTGCCACGGATCAATATTAGGGGTGACCGTGTATCGTAAGCAATGGCACCCCATACCATCAAACCAGCTGTGGGAGCAGTGTGTCACTGTAAAGCGAAAGCAGCATTGAGGCGTTCACCACGGGGCTTCCACACACGAACACGATTGTCATCGCTGCTCAAATTGAATCTAGACTCGTCGCTGAAGACGACCTGGCTCCATTCCGTTGCAGTCCAATCCCGTCGTTCGCGACACCACTCAAAACGGAGGCGTCGGTGCGTGGGTGTCATTGGCAGCACACGTAATGGGCGCCGCGATACCAGATGTCCTTCAGCCAGGCGCCTTGCGATGGTTCGGGAAGACACAGGGGTCCGTAGTGAAGGTGCTGCCTGTGTCTGGATAGCGGCCAATGATGCAGTTGGCTCTAGGCGTGCGTTTCGTATGATGTGACGGTCTTCTCGACGACTGATCTGTCGAGGGCGTCCCGAGCCTGGTCGCCGTGTAAATGACGTCTCTTCAGTCCACTGGTCCAAACACCTCCTCACAGTAAAATCAGAACGGCCTACTTGACGAGCTACTCGCCGAGCTGACCACCCAGCTTCCATCATCCCGATGATTCTTCCCCTCTCGAACTCTGACAGCTGCTCATATTGTCTTCGGTGGCTGCGTAACGGCATGTCTACCTCAGCGTTTCCTTTGCAAAAGAAAAGGTACACTCAGACAAGTTCTGCTTACCAGTTTTATACTCCAAGGAGAACGAAGTTCAACGCCCTCTAGTGGCATTACGCAATGCGAAATCACGCTGTATTTCTAATCATTTGCATATCTGCCTGATAGTACCTTCATGCCAAGTTTCGTTACGATCCCACAATTATTTCTTGGTGCGCAAATTTTTATGGCAATGAGTGTATATCAATTGCATGGAAATCCGAGTAAATTTACGAGAGTTACAGTATGGACAAGATAAACCGAAGTAACAATGTTTGTTATCCAACAAACAAAAAACTATCACGAATTCTTCAAATGAACAGTTTAATTTCAGTTTTACATCTTTCTGTTGCCAATGTTGCTCATTTTGTCGCTCAGTAGACGATAATATATTACAATTTTAAAACGTAAAATAGTACTTTCTAACGTCACAGCTTATTCATATTTCGTGACGATTGATCAAATTTTACGAAAGTTAAAGTTTAAAACAGACTTACAGACAAACATATTATGATTAGATCTTGATGATATTGAAACGGGGCCCCTATTAGAACGGAATCTTTCCAAAAAAGTAGCCTATTTTAAGATTTTCTTCTGAAGTAAGAAGGCGGAAGTCTGCTTGCAAAAGTCGCTCAAAAGATTCAGTTAAGGGGTAATATCACTTTCACCTGCTCAAAATTAAGATTATATATATATATATATATACATATATATATTCACGAAAATAACATTTGATGAAGTAGAAATTGATCTCGGAAGTGAAGACAATTTTGGAGCTATAGAATTTGAGCGTGCCATAGCGAGAAAACAATAACTTTAAGTGCGGTTTTTTTTTTTTCAGAAAAACATTTTCAAAATTGTTGGACATAGTAGCTACACCAATTTTCTAATAACCAACTTAATCTTTAAGAAAATCAATCGTCACATATTTTTCTAATGAAATTCGTAGGGATTTTTTCTAAATATTGAATCTGCCTTTTCTGTGTAACTCTAACAAATTTTTTGGTTGAAAATTTACATTTCACTTTAAATGCATATAATTAAAAAAAAGGCTACGTATTTCAGTAGATTTTGGTCTAAATAACTAATTTTTATTCTAGGTGAAGTGTATAATGTGTTGACCCTCTTTATTAAAGCCCTCCTATCAAGGTCCATCACCTATCAAGCCGTCATTTTAGAATATACGAGGGTCCTTTTTTCTGTAACATCCGATCGAGCCGTTAAACAGTCAGATAAATGATATGAGGTAAGGATGCGTGGTGGACGACTGCTCATATAACCTCTGCTACTACCGACGCCAGCCCATCTTTTAGTCACGTAAACATGGATGATATCCGCTATCTTCAAACAGAAGGGAATAGTGCATCCGAAAGACACAAGTGTATGGGGAAAAGCGGATGAGTAATGGGCACAATGGTGCAGCTGCTTTAAATTCATCACTCACCGTATAGAGGCAAATTATTTCATCGCTACACTGAATTAAAGAACTGAACAAAAGCTTCCAGACGAATGATGCCACCGTTCAGGTTCATCTCTCATCACTGGCGGCAGATATGAGAAATGCGTCAATCTTTATGTAGAAAAGTAACCATCTTTGTACATAACTTTTGGTAATACATTCCTTTTGTTCTTTACTTTTCTGTTTTTCTTTTAGGGTCCATCGGAGGTGAAAAAGAAGCTCCTCATACTAACTAAACGAAATATCGCAGGTGCAATAATTTAATGTAAATATATCATTTCTCAAAATAAAATTCCCGAAAAAGCCTTACGTGTCAAGGCGCATTGTGACATCACCTTGTAATTGTTGTTTTCGAAGTAGTTTTATGGAAAATTTGCTTACTTTATTTCTTTTTCTTATTTCTAGTTCTTTAAGGAAACGACAGCACTTGTAAAATCACATGTATGCACTGTTTCTCGTAAAGTGGGATTTCTATACCTTTTTAATACAGTTTGAAATATCTTCTATATAGACAAATAGGAATTTCTATACAGCATTCCCAATAAAGTATGTTTCATTTCAGAACTGCGACAGCTATAGTCGTATCAATGGTGTCTAGGTATAGTAAAGTAACTATTTTCTACGCCATGAGTAGGATTTCAGCAAACTGAGGTAGTGGAGATATTTTTTAAGAAACTCCTTTTATTAGCTCACAGGCTATCAAAGCCTGAGAGCTTATGTGCCCGCCAGTTCTGTATGTACGTACGTATGTATGTATGTACGTAACGCGATAACTCTTCATAGAAATATCCGTTTTCCTTCAAATTTTGTTTATAGGTTCACTGTGTTAAGGCGCTTCCCTGATTAGTTTTCGGGATTGATTGGTTAAGTATAAAGGGGGGAATGGGGGGGCTAATCCCCCCCTTAATTTATATAAATGGGTTTTTCATGCAGAATTATTCCGTTATCCTTCAAATTTTGTTTATAGGTTCACTGTGTTAAGGTGCTTCCCTGATTAGTTTTTGGGATTGATTGGTTAAGTATAAAGGGGGGGGGGACGGGGGGCTAACCCCCCCTCCTTAATTTATATAAATGGGTTTTTCCTGCAGAATTATTCCTTTTTCCTTCAAATTTTGTTTATAGGTTCACTGTGTTAAGGCACTTCCCTGATTAGTTTTCGGGATTGATTGGTTAAGTATAAAGGGGGGGAACGGGGGGCTAATCCCCCCTTAATTTATATAAATGGGTTTTTCATGCAGAATTATCTCATTTGCTTCAAAATTTGTTTATAAGTTCATTGGGTTAAGACGCTTCCCTAATTAGTTTTCGGGATTGATTGGTTAAGTATAAAGGGGGGGAACGGGGGGTGCTAAACCCCCCCTTAATTTATATAAATGGGTTTTTCATGCAGAATTATCCCATTTGCTTCAAAATTTGTTTATAGGTTCATTGGGTTAAGACGCTCCCCTGATTAGTTTTCGGGATTGATTGGTTAAGTATAAAGGGGGGACGGGGGGCCAATCCCCCCTTAATTTATATAAATGGGTTTTTCAAGCCGAATTATCCAATTTTCTTCAAATTTTGTATATAGGTTCATTGTGATAATGCGCTTCTCTGAATAGTTTTGGGGGTTCATTGGTTAAGTATAAAAGGGGAAGGGGGGGGGGCTAATCCCCCTTAATTTAGATAAATGGGTTTTTCATGCAGCATTATCCGATTTTCTTCAAATTTTGTATATATATATATATTCATTGTAATAAGAGGCTTCCCTGATTAGTTTTTGGGATTGATTGGTTAGGTATAAAGGGGGGGGACGGGGGGCTAATCCCCCCCCCTTAATTTATATAAATGGGTTTTTCCTGCAGAATTATTCCGTTTTCCTTCAAATTTTGTTTATAGGTTCACTGTGTTAAGGCGCTTCCCTGTTTAGTTTTCGGGATTGATTGGTTAAGTATAAAGGGAGGGAACGGGGGGCTAATCCCCCCCTTAATTTATATAAATGGGTTTTTCATGCAGAATTATCTCATTTGCTTCAAAATTTGTTTATAAGTTCATTGGGTTAAGACGCTTCCCTGATTAGTTTTCGGGATTGATTGGTTAAGTATAAAGGGGGGAACGGGGGGGCTAATCCCCCTTAATTTAGATAAATGGGTTTTTCATGCAGCATTATCCGATTTTCTTCAAATTTTGTATATATATATTCATTGTAATAAGAGGCTTCCCTGATTTAGTTTATAGTATTCATTAGTTAACTATGAGGGGGTAATGGGGGATAACCCCCCTTAATATATTGCCGATTTCTTTATTTTTCGAGGGGCTTATTTCAAATTCTTTGAAATACGAGTATAATATACAATTACTGTGAATAGCCTGTGAGCTCAATGCCCTCAGTTTAACTGGGCAGTTTTCTTTTTATTCTTTATTTCTCAAATAAAACTATAACACATCCCTCTCCGTGTTCCTCTGCCCATAGCGTATACACTCTGTTTTTTTAAACTACACCAGCGTTCCTATCTGTGGTATAAAATACGAGAAAAAGTCAATTACAAAGTTGCAGAGCGTCTTTCATATAGTATGAAGTGATGTCATACATGTAAAAATAACTTTACACCAGCTTAAAAACGCCACTAATTTCATGCAGAAAATGTGGTATTATAAGGGAAATGCACATTTACTGACTCAACCAAGCAGGGAGGCCTACCATATGGCTTTAAACTGTGCAAGCCCATCTTGAAATGCACATTTACTAATAACACTAGCATACTTTATTAGTAAATGTGCTAACTAGTATAGTCTGTCTTAATCAGAAAACCAAATTAAGCATGCTCAATGTGCCCACCATCCGGACACATTCAAAATGCATACAATATGGACACATTCAATATGCTGCCGATACTGAACGCTTTCATCATACTTAACTCGATTTTCTTATTTACCTTGCTTACCTGTGTTAGTTTTATTCCCAGAGTAAGTATACTATCTAGAGATCTCATTTGCGCTTTTATTGCCTGCAAGAAGTGGGACATGACGTGAGGCATTTGGTAACAGAATCTTATTAGCAGCTACGCTACTCTTGTCGCTCTTGGCAAGGTAATGCTGCAATAATTAAGTACGTGTATTTTAATAATTAAGTACGAATATAATTAATAATTAAGTACGAAACTTTAATTTTTTGTAATAACTTTAGTAATTTAATAACGAGTTTTAAAAACCTTTGCAACAAACTAATTTCCCTTGACAACTTTTCTGAAATCAGAACAAAAGAAAACAAATACATATAGGGTAAATGTACCAATAGTCGGCCACATTGAGATAAAATTCCTTACGAACAGCTTATTTTTGGTTCCAAATGAAATATTACAATTTGGTTATATGCAGCCATCTTTCATAAGTCATAAACCATTACCAAAGGATTGTGGGTATTTTTATTGAATTAGTAATCAGTCATTCATTTCAAGATAGAGGTCAAATCGCCATTTTTCCTATTTTTTGTTAACTGATGGCAATTTTTTTAAAAGGCAAGTATTAATTTATTTTTTATTTTTGTCTAAAATTATAAGACTCGAATATTATCAGGGTAAATAAACTAATGTTTTTGAGTAAAAAAAGTAAATAAATTTGTTGGTTTTAATTAATTTTAATGTGGCCGACCATTGGGTATTAATTTTTCTTACATGTCCAATAGTCGGCCACCAGGGGTCGATCATTGGGTATTACATTTTGCTTACATGTTCAATAGTCGTCCACCTGGACCTTAATACTAAATACATAACTTATTGTACTTTGTTTAGTTTATTTTTCATTGTTTGGTAGATATAATTTTATCTCTACATCTATACTAATACTATAAAAAAATAAACGTTTTTTACGTGCTTGTTTAGTAGCTTTGTTTAGTAGCTTGTTTATAGGGGAAACTACTGAACGAATTTCCAAAGTAAAGGTGGCTGTCTCTGGTCCGACATAGACTATATTTTACGTCAGAGCCACTTTTCCCAAGTAGATGGATGAGCAAAAAACTTGCCCTTTTTGTGATATTGAAGGATCTAGTAAGTTGAAATTTGGCATGGTTTTAAAAAAAAACAAAATTTAAAATTGTGAAATGAGTGGAAAAAGATCTAAATTACAATTTGTGTAGAATTGTTAGGAATAAAACCTGAAATTTAACATGTCTGTTACTTTTAAGACGTAAATTCTGGATCAGAACAATTAAAAAAAGGGGGAATTTTTGAAAATGAAAAAAACTGTAAACATTCTAAAAAATTCTAAATTGCGGTTTATATGGAATTACTATGGATAGAAGTTTAAGATTTGCCAATTCTGTCATTTTTAATATGTAAACGCTGGGACAAAATAGTTTCTTTAAAAAAAACGAAATTTCAAAGGGTACAGGACAAAACAAACGTTTTAAAGTTTCGAAATCTGTGATAGTTTTGGTGCTGGAAACTTAAAACTTGGCATGGTGGTTAATTTTAAGACATAAATGGCCGGCTAAGAAAGGTTTCTACAAAATTGGAAATTTAGAATGCTGAAATGAGAGGAAAATGTTCTAAATTAGATGGTTTCTTATAAATTTTAGGATAGAAACTTGAAATTAGACGTGGATAACCTTTTTAATACGTAAGTGGTCAGATCGTACCAGAACAGTTTCTAAAAAATTCGAAATTTAAAAGGAACTAAAATTTTCTAAAATTGCAATTTCTGTGATACTGTTCGGTTTGAAACTTCAAATTTTGCATGGTGGTTTCTTTTAAGATGTAAACTCTCGCGAAGAATGGTTTCTATAAAATTCGAAATTTAAACAATTGAAATTATCAGTAATTGTTACTTATGATTCTAAATTATGATTTATTTGGAATTAATAGGGATAGAAACTTAATTTTCAACACCGGGGTTACTTTTAAGTCGCAAATGCTCGCTCAGAATAGTTTTTTCTTAAACAAAAATCTAAATTTACAATGGGGAAATGAATAGAAAAGTTCTAAAATCCAAACTATTTTTGAACCACTAAACCTTCTTTCAGGATAACAGTCACTCAGAAACGTAAAACACATGATGATTTGTATTATGATTTATTTGGAGTTGATAGGGTGAAAATTGACATGGCTTTTACTTTTAAGATGGAAATTATCATATTCTAACATATTCGAAATTTAAAAGAGTGAAATGAATAGAATAGGGTTTAAAATCACAATTTCTTTTGTACTACAGAAACGATTTCAAATCTTGCCCTGGTATAAAAATGATGCCGTTCTCTACTTAAAAATAGGCTATATTTTATTTCTGTACAAAAGACCTGATAGAATGAAAAATAAAAATATATAGAAAATTTCATACAATATTAACGTCAAATTCACCTTATCAAACATATAAAACACAATGTAAACACATTGATAATTTGTGTTACTGAATAGGTGAAATAATTTAAATTAGTGCTCCCTATTAAACGTTTATACGAGTATACGTATAATACGTATTATACGGAGTGTAGATTTTGGATGCGTATAATACGGCCGAAACGGTTATACGTATTATACGAAACAGCATATACGATACATCGTATATACGAATCTTACACCAGCGGTTAAACGTATAAGCGTTTAAACGGTTTTCGTTCATTGCTTAAAAAATTATACCTTTCTCCTGCTGGTCTGCGATTAGGAACTTTGAGAAACACCCGCTGTGCCCCGTGCAGTCGGTACTTGCAAAAAAAAAAAAAAAAAAAAAAATCGGAATATTTTTTCTTCACTTTAGATTTTGTCCCCCCCCTTCCCCCCTCAAATCTAAACTATTAATTATTAAATGATTTACTATGAAATGATTTATCTTTCGCATATCTGTAACACACGCACATAGCTTATTTTGATTTATGGCGTGGACATTTCGCCCGAAACATTAGTAATGCAGAACACAAACTTACATTGACTTCATATTTTATACTGACATTGATCAATCCAACTTCTGGGAAGTTTCATAATCTTATTTTTATTTTAAAGACCCCCACGGAGGGCACTCTCCCCACCGGCCTATATCCTTAGTGCAGATAATCGGCCGTAACAAATAACTAACTAAACATACTTTTATTTTATTTAAGAATACTTTTTTCTATATTAAAAATATGAGGGAGTCGGGGCAAGAGGGTGCCAAGCCACATTTTTGAACTTTTGAGATATTTCAATTTGAAAATTTAATCCAATATTCAAATCAAGATATATAGCCTAAAGTTTTTTCGCCATTGTCTTACTAACATTTGAGATAGTCTGAGTAACAATATGGCATTAATAAAAATAAAGAGTTAATAAATTCATAAAAATTAAATTTTCAGAATAGGAATAAAAAAATAAAAAAAATAAAAAATAGAGAATCCCAAAGGAATTCCAACTGTTTTTAAATGCATAAAATCGATTTTAAAATGCAAAGAGATCTACCAGTTCTAACAATTCCTTCAATATACTCGCAGAAAAATCGCAGTAACGATAAAGACAGTGCATTCCACTTATCTTTGTTTACAGACAGTTAGAGTGACGTGTGCGCTTTTCGTACTACTGCATTGGTGCATTCGAGCATCACGTGACTCCGTCGGTCTGTAAAAAATGATACGCTTAAAGCACCGCGGTAGCCTTTCTTTTTCGTTAGCCTCGAGCTGTCCGTAAAAAAAATAAGTGGAATGCACCGTGGTAGCCTGTCTTTTTCGTTACTGCGATTTTTCTGCGAGTATCTTGAAGGAATTGTTAGAACTGGTAGATCTCTTTGCATTTTAAAATCGATTTGATGCATTTAAAAACAGTTGGAATTCTTTTGGGAATGTCTATTTTTTATTTATTTTATTTTTTTATTCCTATTCTGAAAATTTAACTTTTATGAATTTATTAACTCTTTATTTTTATTAGTTTGTAACTAAAAGTCAAAGAAAAGAAGAGACTTTTTGACTGTTTCTTAGAGCAGAATAAATAGACACTTTTACACAAGTTTCTAAAAACATTTCTTCAAAAAGTTTTTTAGTAAAAAATAATATTGAAGTTGAAATATTTTTCTCAGGCCCTTTCACAAGCGAAAATAAATATACTTATGATTTTGTTAAGTATGCTGAAAACACATAATCGTGAAAATAAGTAAAAAAAAAAAAAAACTAATCAAAACGCAAAGGGAAAAAATCGTGTTTAGTTTAGATTTGCAAAAAAATATTTTTTTTTTTACGAAGGATATTTTAAAATAATCTTCTTTCCCTTTAATAAAATTAGATAATTTATGGTGATTTCACAAAATATTATATTTACATCCTACTTGAAAATTTATTTTTCAGCATTCCCCAATGCCAAATTAAAAAATAAAGGTAATTATTGGAAATTCATTTTTTAGAAACAAGCGTATCCTATCGTAAGATATTTATTAGAAGAAAAGACAATTGAACAAAAATGTTACTCAACAAAATAACTTGGATCAAGCAGAGTTGAATCTGCAAATGCGAGCACGCTTATCACTGGGTAAATAGACTAATAGCCTTCTACAGTAGTAGCTAAATCTGAGATTTCTAATGCGAATAGAATTAATTTATGTCAATTTGATCTAGGCGAGATTAGGGAGGGAAGGGACATTTTTTACAGTTTATGTTTCGTTAAAATTTCAGAATAAGATCTGGAAACATTTTAACATATTTAAAAAATATGTTTTTAAAAATTTAAATAATAATTTAAATTTATTTAGTTAATAATTTAAATTTTAGGTTTCTAAAGCAATTAAATGAAAAAGAAAAATGTCCCATCCTTCCCTCATGTGAGGGAGGGATGGGACATGTTTTTAAAATGAAAATTCATATTTAATTTTCAAAAAGGTGGTGAAAAAATGACATACAGTGAGACATTTACATTTCTAATGTTTATTGTAAATCACAACATCTAGTTTATCTTATACTTTGTAAAATCCAAATGAAATGAAAAATATGCTTTTGCCGCCAATTATTTTTGTGGATGTAGCTTTGCAATTATGTCTTGTTCATCAATGATGGAACAGTCCTTTTCTTGCTGGAAGATGAAATTTACTGTTACATTTATCCTCATAAATAATATTTTAAAGCTCACCTCTTCCAACAAATTGAATAACAAATTTTTATTTCAAAATCAATTAAGCCTATACTGGTTTCTTCTTAACCCAAATCTATTTCTTGTATATTTCCACGCTCATTTACAGTGGTTTTCATCAGAGAAATGAAAGTAGTTGAAATTCCTTTTTAACTTGCAAAATAATAAGTTTATCAGTTGTAAAACGAGATAGTCTTCTAAATATAAAATACCAAAAAATTGCATGGAATTAAACATAATTATTTGGATAGAGATATGAAAACTTTCCCATCCCTCCCTTAGAGCAACATTTAAAAGAAAATGGATTTTTAGAACAAGCACTTAACTAGTCAATAAAAGATATATTGTTGAGTTTACAAAATATTCAAAGCAATTAAGTGAGCAGCAAAGAATGAGATTGGAAATTTCCATTCAAAATCGGAGTAGTTAGTTACTTTGGATATTGTCTTTTTAATTGCCAAACGCATAGGTGCTTGCAACTCAAAAGATTTAACTAGGATCCTCTATTTGGTGAAAGAGTCATAAATTAAAAAGAAAGCGTATTTTAAGCATTACTGCCCTCTCTAATCCCCCCTACATTCTAAAAAGCTATTCAAGTTTTCTTATTACTGTACAGAAATCAAAAGTGTCATCTTTCTCGCATCAAATTTTACTTCGAAGTAAACGGGAATTAAGCATGTCTTA
The DNA here is from genome assembly GCA_963931845.1 of Maratus michaelseni. NCBI lineage: Eukaryota > Metazoa > Arthropoda > Arachnida > Araneae > Salticidae > Maratus > Maratus michaelseni. The sequence continues at coordinate 906,600 of OZ007599.1, forward strand.
ATAATGTCTCATTTACCATCCTCTACTTATAAAGTTTGATATTTTGTCAAAATGTTATCATTATTGCTTTACGAAATATTAGTTTTTTATAGGAATATATTTAACCAGATTTTTTGCATTTAAAAAGATCGAATCCTACATTACTGTGAAGCATTCTGTATACTAATAAACAAAACAGCGAGTGTATGATACGTTGTGTTATCAGGAAATGGACAAAGTGTATTCTTTAGTCGATCCATTTCCCAACAATTCAGTCAGAATACTTGCAAAATGAAACACCTATCAGTATCTCTACTCTTCAGTAACACAGCTTTATTTTGAATGGATGAAACTTGACTTTCATAATGTTTTGCAAATGTTATGTGTTCATATAAATGTTTGTTACTTCGCGTACTCTATTTTTGTTAATTATAGAATTATTAATAGAAATTTCACTTCCAGCGTCTTGCAACTCTGATTGGATTGAAATCCAGCCATCAGTCTAAAAAATATAAAAAGCGGTGTGAAAAACTCACTTATCATGTATGTTGAAATTTCCCTCCTTTTTAAAAAATATTTTTTTCTATACCGCTGACCAGGCCAGGCATGACTAGTTAGTACCTGGTCGAGGTGGGATATTCGCCTGATCAATACATGTCTGTGATCCACCCGACAAGAGCCTCGTTGGCATCACTGCAGTGTTTCAAACTCTACATTTAACTTCCATGAATTTCTATGGATTTTCCTGTAATAAGTAAAGGTTAAGAAGTCCTTATTCGGAAGCTAAGAGAAAACCCATGCACATAAATTGCACAGATGGACGAAAAATAAACATTCATTTAATTTATTCAATTGTCTCAAAAGTCGCCATTCACATAGGAATCATCACTTAATTAGAAAATTGGAAAAGAACTATTTTTATAGAATTTGTAAAAATGGCATACGCCTTTAGAAATACTAATTGAATTTATAATTGCAATGCCAATGGCGGTGGTACGAATGCAGGCCTAGACACTTTTTCACTCCGTTGGTTCCGAGAGTGCTAAGACACATTTTTCAACTTGTGAGATATTTCAATTTCAAAATTGGATCCAATACTCAAATCAAGATATAGAGCAGAAAGTTTTGTCTTCGTAACATTGGAGATATCCTTCATTACTTTAATGATATTACTATTACGTTTTTTGTAAATGAGCTATCTTCATTGGGGGCATAAACATATGGGGCAAAAACGAAACCTGGGGACCCTGACATTAGAAACAAATTATATGTAGGATTTTATAATTTACAATATTAAGCAACAGATGACAGTGTTCATTGATTTCGCCAAAAATGTGGCTTGGCACTTTCTTGCCCCAACCCTCTCAATTATTAGACATTAGCTATCGGGATTAATGTGTAATAATTAAAAGATAGAATTTTCCGGTGCGAACCAACTTTCTCAAACAGAAAGAAATTTCTGTACAACCCAATATTTAGGGATTTTCTCCATTCGCAGGATGTTTTTTTTTATTATTCTCTTTCAAATAGAAGAGATTTAGAAGTAAATGAATTTTCTGAATAATGTATAAAAAAGTGAAATAAGCAGGAAGAGCTGGTATATTCTCTATATCACGTGCTTATTTAATAAAAAATAGGGTTGAGTGATACTGAAGTGTACTCTCTTAAAAAAATCCAGCGATTTTAACTCAGACAGAGTAATTTTTCACTCCTTTCCAGTATTAAAAATGCACTTATCCTATAGGAGTGAATTTCATCCTTTTTGCGGAGTGGTTATTTCCACTCCTTTTTGATAAGTCATTTTCACTCTTTTTTCGACTAAATTAATAGGCAAAATGTGTGATTTCACTCTTATTTTGAGAAATTACTGTTTTTTTTAACATTATTTAATACAAAAGGAATGATTTTTTTTTAAACTAACTTTGTTGTAGGTACTTATTTTTTCTTTCTTTTTTTTTTTTTTTTTTTTTTTTGGTCTTAGCTTTGCATTTTAATATGCATAAATGACATAATTGAAGATAAATTTTAGAAGAGATTTCATAAATTTTTTAACATTAAACATTTAAAAAAAAAAAAAAAAAAAAAAAAAAAAAAAAAAAAAAATGATTATACATATATTGACAAGATTTTTTTCCTAAAACTATATTATAAGATTCGTCGTTTTTACTTTATCTTTCTTATAATAAAATTATTTCTTGTACTTTTACATTGTATATATAATTTTAGCATTATTTAACGTTATTCTTTTAACTATAAAAATATGAATTTCTTGAATTATTTCTTATATTATTATATATTAGTATATATTTTACTCATGGCATAGAAAAATATTTGTTGAACACTGAATCTATAATAATAAAAACATGTTTTTATGCGTTTTAAATTTAGGATATACGTTCTATGTTTGTTAAAATATTTAATCAATACAAGTATCTATTATGTTCAAGTATTTATTATGTATACAAAGGTGCACATCTATACTTTATGTGTTTTGGAATTTACATAATATTATGCAATGTAGTATGAAATACTGAAGCGAGTAGAAATAGCAATCTGAGATAAATGTTGTTAGTGCAGTTAGACTTTTGAATATGCATAACTTATACCACAAAAAATAACAATTCAAAAAAGCATTTATATACATATTTAAGTTAAAGTTCGTTGTGCCAAAAATTAAATTAACAACATTTTTTATTAATATTTTCTGTCAATTTTTAAAATTATCTTTCACATTTCGTACTATTTACATAATAGTGCGTAAATTCGAAAACAAATAAATAAAATATAGATGTGCACAATTCACAATATAAAGTTTACAATTATCAGGGGAATACGATTATTTTCTAGTTCTTATATAAATGTATATTTACAAATGCTTAAGCGTAAAAGTAATCTTTTAGAGTATATTGGATAAATTAACGTATTCTAATAAATACTTGTACGTACTGGGAATATTTTAAGAAAAATAGAACATATATCCTAGTTAAAAAAATAATGTTTTTAATATCATGAGCCATGTGTTCCACTAATATTTATCCGTGTCATGAGCAATATATATTAATAAATAGTAATATAAACAGCAAATAATATTTGTTTACATAAAGTAAATCTGAATTAAAGTAATTAGTATCCAGTTTGAATACGATAAAACTATATTTTCAAGAGTATTTTATTAATTATAATAAATCACTTTAATTTTTTCAAAATTAATTGTACGAAATCATAATATGACACCCAGAAAACATTTTTGAGTGCATTTTATTTATATTAATAAAACAAAAAACGACAATTAAAGAAACTAATAGTAACAACGTAAAATAATGCCAAAATTATATATACGATGCAAAAATAGAACAAGAAATATCATTATACGAACGATAAAATAAAAATGTACCTTAGGAGAAAAAACTTTTTCTGGTATGGCTAGTGGCCATCTTGCTTTTTTTTCTGGGGGAAATGAAATGTAAATTTCTTCTATTCTTTATTATAATTATTCTTGCTTCTGCGGACACGACATGTCTACCCCATTTTTAAATCCATGAAATAAAAATACTAATGAACTTATATGTTTCAGAGTAGCACTAATTTAACATAAAGTAATTTTAACGATGAGCAGTGACAAGGCAATCATGCTTATTTATGCCTGACAAGACGCCGAATCCCGAAGCCACTCTCTTTTCAAACTGGATCCCCCACCAAACCAAATATCACATGACAAAATTACAACCAATAGGAAAGTTCTCTAATCACTCCTTTTAGAGTATTTCCCTACTTCAATTCAAAACCGGAGTATTTTTGCATATAGCTCCAATGCAGATGATTTATCAAACCAGTTATTTTCGGAATGCGTTCCTTTTTGAGGAAGTCGGTACTCAGAAGGAATGAATATCCTCCCTAAATATTACGTTCTTTTATTGAGTGAATAATTCATTCTTTTGAATTAAGAGTGTAGTCACTTCTTTTCCTATTGTTTCACACTTAATTTGAAGAGTTTCTTTTATATCTTAATTTTTTCAAATGTTTCTACTAAATTTTGTTTTTTCAAGTTTTACCTGGGGATTTCTTTCTAAATACTAGCCATTTCTCTGTCACAAGGGAATTTCAGTATTCCCCCTTTTTGTGTTATAAAACATGTAAATAAGGAGAAGTTAATATTTTCCACCTAGGATCACAGCTCTTTTTAATAATTTGGTATTGCTGATCACCTCATATTAAGGCTGTAGTGTCCCCTCTCCCCTTTCTTTTTTTAACACTTTCCACCTAGTTGAAAAATGTTTATGACTTCGGTTTGTCTGGCCGTATGGCCGTCTGCCGTCTGTCCGTGCTCTAACTCCCATAAATAGGCTCGGATTGTCCGGCAATTTTTGTATGTTATTGTCGTTATCTATAGCATGTTCCCTATTTCAACGGAAGTGTGTAGCACTTATAGTTTTTTACAGGGACACTCAAAAGAGATCCGTTACATTACGGTCTATGGGGAAGATCATTTGCGGTTAATTTTAATGATGTTATACAATTTCAAACACATTGTAATTGATATATATCACTAAGGTGCATTAAAAAAAGCTTAATATGGAATAGGGTGTGCTTATAGTTACTTTACAGGGGCAGTGAAAAGAATTCCGTTACATTACGTCTATGGAGAAAAATAGTTTGCGGTTTAATTAAATCATGTTTCACTATTTTAAACGCATTGAAATTTATATATATCACTAAGGTGTATTACAAGAGGCTTATTACAGAATAATGTGCGTATAGCAGTCATCGTTCATTTACAGTAACACACAAAAGAATTCTCTGCTGTCTTTTAACAATAATTCCTGGAAGTGCGTTTTCAGTTGCTGAACGCGATTTTAAATTTAACTCCCTTTTTGTATATTACTTGGTGTGTATAAATTCTGTAGATCCTATACAGGGCAGCACAAAAGTTCGCGAACAAATTTCCGTTTATTGACAGAAACTCCAGAAGGAGAATTTTAAACTGTGCCACGCGTTTACTAACTAAAATAAAACTTAGCATCCTATGTAGTATATATACAAATCTATAAATCCTATACAGGGCTGAATAAAAGTATTCGTATATTTTTCCGAATATTGTATATGTTGGAAATTTATAAAATTACATTTTTAAATATGTTATGCGTTTTCCAAATTGTTTACTTAGCTGTTATCTTTCAGCTTATTAAACGGTAATGATTTGTAAAATTATTTTGGAAGCGTTAGAAAGTGTTACATAATCTATGCTTGACGCATGATTTTTCGTTGTTGTTTGTTGTTGTTTCCCATTTGACAACGGATGGCTGTGGAATTTGTGTTAGCATAAAGTAAAAATTAATGTGTTTTATTTTACCGCCCCCCACTCTACATCTAAATCGGATATTTTCAGAGCACCAAAGTTAAGTATTGGGAACTTTGGGGGCTTTGATATCTGCGTTGTATGTTTATGTTGTTAGTCTATATTATTTATTTAACAAAAAAAAATGTTTGTTATTATATTGGCCTAACGAATAAGATAAGTGTTATGTTTGTATGGTTTATTTGTCCCTAAATTTCTTTTGAACATACCTACAACAACACTGTACATTTTAAGATACCTGCAACGATTTTTTATTATTAATGTCCAATAAAGTTAACTGAATACTCAGTCTTAAGAAATAAGCTGGTTTGGAGGAGTCTATATAGAATATTGAACATCCCAAAACTTCCAACTCTCTTACAAATGAATCTTTCAAATAGTCTAGAACTGAAAAATTATCCATATTTAAATGAAATGCATCTAGTCCATGTAATTTTATGTATTATAAACGAAAAACAATCCGGTAAAGGGTTGTAGAGAAAAATATTTCCTCATTATTTTTATTTTTCTCTATAAATAGTTTTATGTGGTTATGTTTTCATTTTTAGAGTAAGTTTCTAAGGCAATAGAATGTGAGGAGATTTTAATTATTCTACAGTTAAATCAACAGAAAAGAAAAAAGAAAGTGCTGCAAATAATATTTTGCATTTTATAAATTATTTTCTAGTTTCGACTTATTTTTGAAGCTTCCATTAAAATTAAAACCGCAACTTTAATTAAATAATCCAATAAACTTGACTTTTATAAACTCTTTTATTTTTTAGAAGAGCATTATTCAGTTAATTTTGCATTTTTCCTATAAAAATGATTATGTTGGTTGCCTTAAAAAAAAAAAAAAAAAAAAAAATTTAATTAATTTACAGTTCATTGACCTTAATTTTTTCTATAAATGAAACTATTTCATTAAGAAGAGTAAATAGAATTCACAAAAATTACAGAACAAAATATATTATATCATTTGAAGGATCCGAGAAAATAAACCAATAAACAATTCCCAATAAACATTATTCGATTCACAAAAGTTATTTTTAAATCCCATGAAAATAACTTTTTAACACTTTCCAACCTAGTTGAAAAGTGTTTATGACTTCGATTTGTCTGCCGTCTGCCGTCTGACCGTGCTCTAACTCCCGTAAATAGGCTCGGATTGCCTTGCAATTTTTATATGTTATTGTCGGTATCTATAGCATGTCCCATATGTCAACTGAAGTGTGTAGCACTTATAGTTTTTTACAGAATTCCGTTACATGACGGTTTATGGGGAAAAATCATTTGCGGTTTATTTTAATGATGTTACACAATTTCAAACATATTCTAATTGATATATATCACTAAGGTGCGTTACAAGAAGCTTAATATGGAATAGGATGTGCATAGCACTTATAGTTACTTTACAGGGACAGTCAAAGGAAATCCGTTACATTACGTCTATGGAGAAAAATCGTTTGCGGTTTAATTAAATAATGTTTCACTAATTTAAACGCATTAAAATTTATATATATCACTAAGGGGCATTACAAGAGGCTTACTACAGAATAGTGTGTGTATAGCAGTCATCGATTCATTTACAAGGACACACAAAAGAATTCTCTGCTGTCTTTTAACAATAATTCCTGGAAGTGCGTTTTAAGTTGCTGAACGCGATTTTAAATTTAACTCCCTTTTTGTATATTACTTGGTGTGTATAAATTCTGTAGATCCTATACAGGGCAGAACAAAAGTTCGCGGACAAATTTCCGTTTATTGACAGAAACTCCAGAAGGAGAATTTTAAACTGTGCCACGCGTTTCCTAACTAAACTAAAACTTAGCATCCTATGTAGTATATATACAAATCTATAAATCCTATACAGGGCTGAATAAAAGTATTCGTATATTTTTCCGAATATTGTATATGTTGGAAATTTATAAAATTACATTTTTAAATATGTTATGCGTTTTCCAAATTGTTTACTTAGCTGTTATCTTTCAGCTTATTAAACGGTAATGATTTGTAAAATTATTTTGGAAGCGTTAGAAAGTGTTACATAATCTATGCTTGACGCATGATTTTTCGTTGTTGTTTGTTGTTGTTTCCCATTTGACAACGGATGGCTGTGGAATTTGTGTTAGCATAAAGTAAAAATTAATGTGTTTTATTTTACCGCCCCCCACTCTACATCTAAATCGGATATTTTCAGAGCACCAAAGTTAAGTATTGGGAACTTTGGGGGCTTTGATATCTGCGTCGTATGTTTATGTTGTTAGTCTATATTATTTATTTAACAAAAAAAAATGTTTGTTATTATATTGGCCTAATGAATAAGATAAGTGTTATGTTTGTATGGTCCATTTGTCCCTAAATTTCTCTTGAACATACCTACAACAACACTGTACATTTTAAGATACCTGCAACGATTTTTTATTATTAATGTCCAATAAAGTTAACTGAATACTCAGTCTTAAGAAATAAGCTGGTTTGGAGGAGTCTATATAGAATATTGAACATCCCAAAACTTCCAACTCTCTTACAAATGAATCTTTCAAATAGTCTAGAACTGAAAAATTATCCATATTTAAATGAAATGAATCTAGTCCATGTAATTTTAAATATTATAAACGAAAAACAATCCGGTAAAGGGTTGTAGAGAAAAATATTTCCTCATTATTTTTATTTTTCTCTATAAATAGTTTTATGTGGTTATTTTTTCATTTTTAGAGTAAGTTTCTAAGGCAATAGAATGTGAGGAGTTTTTAATTATTCTACAGTTAAATCAACAGAAAAGAAAAAAGAAAGTGCTGCAAATAATATTTTGCATTTTATAAATTATTTTCTAGTTTGGACTTATTTTTGAAACTTCCATTAAAATTAAAACCGCAACTTTAATTAAAGAATCCAATAAACTTGACTTTTATAAACTCTTTTATTTTTTAGAAGAGCATTATTCAGTTAATTTTGCATTTTTCCTATAAAAATGATTATGTTGGTTGCCTTAAAAAAAAAAAAAAAAAAAAAATTTAATTAATTTACAGTTCATTGACCTTAATTTTTTCTATAAATGAAACTATTTCATTAAGAAGAGTAAATAGAATTCACAAAAATTACAGAACAAAATATATTATATCATGTGAAGGATCCGAGAAAATAAACCAATAAACAATTCCCAATAAACATTATTCGATTCACAAAAGTTATTTTTAAATCCCATGAAAATAACTTTTTAACACTTTCCAACCTAGTTGAAAAGTGTTTATGACTTCGATTTGTCTGCCGTCTGCCGTCTGCCGTCTGACCGTGCTCTAACTCCCGTAAATAGGCTCGGATTGCCTTGCAATTTTTATATGTTATTGTCGGTATCTATAGCATGTCCCATATGTCAACTGAAGTGTGTAGCACTTATAGTTTTTTTACAGAATTCCGTTACATGACGGTCTATGGGGAAAAATCATTTGCGGTTTATTTTAATGATGTTACACAATTTCAAACATATTCTAATTGATATATATCACTAAGGTGCGTTACAAGAAGCTTAATATGGAATAGGATGTGCATAGCACTTATAGTTACTTTACAGGGACAGTCAAAGGAAATCCGTTACATTACGTCTATGGAGAAAAATCGTTTGCGGTTTAATTAAATAATGTTTCACTAATTTAAACGCATTAAAATTTATATATATCACTAAGGGGCATTACAAGAGGCTTAATACAGAATAGTGTGTGTATAGCAGTCATCGTTCATTTACAAGGACACACAAAAGAATTCTCTGCTGTCTTTTAACAATAATTCCTGGAAGTGCGTTTTAAGTTGCTGAACGCGATTTTAAATTTAACTCCCTTTTTGTCTATAACTTGGTGTGTATAAATTCTGTAGATCCTATACAGGGTAGCACAAAAGTTCGCGAACATATTTTCGTTTATTGACAGAAACTCCAGAAGGAGAATTTTAAACTGCGCTACGCGTTTCCTAACTAAACTAAAATTTAGCATCCTATGTAGTATATATACAAATCTATAGATCACATACAGGGCTGAATAAAAGTATTCGTATATTTTTCAGAATATTGTATATGTTGGAAATTCCTGAAATTCCGTTTTTAAATATGTTATGCGTTTTCCAAATTGTTTACTTCGATGTTATCTTTCAGCTTATTAAACAGTAATGATTTGTAAAATTATTTTGAAAGCGTAGGAAAGTGTTACATAATCTATAAGATTTTTCGTTCTTGTTTATCATTAAAATAAATTGGAAAAACATAATTACTTATTTTATTTTTTTTGCACGCTCTTGTATAAACGGAAACTAGGTTTTTCTTTTAAATGTTTATTTTTGTACATAAACTAAGTAAGAATTTTCAGTAGTGAAATAGATATTTTTCAAAAATTTGCGAGTTGAATCCCAAGATGCATTTGTTTTGTTTTCTTTTTTTTTTTTTTACTTTTTTTTGGAAACGAGCAAAATTGTCCATTAGTTTTTAAATTTTTCTTCGAAAAGAGAAAAACTATCAAATGTCAAATGTGAAAAATATTAACTTACCTTTAAAATAAAAGTACCTTTTTCACGGAATGCAATTATTAATTAGAAATTCTCTCTAAAATCACGCCCATTTTTTACTTTAGTTCCGAAAAGAAAACTTCAAATCAAAATTGTTTTCCATGTCCATATAACCGGCAATAAGTAGTTATATGCTACTAATCTACAACACTATTTCAAAAACAGAAACTATTATTATAATTTCTTATCGAAAAATAACACTTGAAAAATATATTTAAAAATCAATGGCAGCGCCCTCTAGCTTCGAGCTGTGGAGTTAGCGTTCGAAACTGGAAATATGGTATATTATGTGTGAAAATGGCACTACAGTCTGTTTGAGAAATGGTTTAATGGTATTAATATAAATGAGTATACAAAAGAAAAAAGTAATAAGGACGTAACAGATAGGCTAGACAAAGTCACCTTGTAGGTTGAAACAAAGTGGTCAACGAGACGATGGATGTGTAGCCGCTCCAGGGTTGATCATGGAACAAATTTTCAACGGCAGCTTGGACCTCATTATCGTTGGCAAATCACCGTCCCTTCAGAGATTTCTTGAGAGGACCGAAGATGTGGTAGCCACATGGCGAGAGGGCTGGGCTGTTCGAGAACCTCCCCGAGGAATTGCCCTCTTACGAAAAACCCTACATGGAATACCGATCTGCCTGACATACACTTCATGCCATACACATTTTGCATTCGACGATAGATTTCACTAGCACTCCCATTTTCCGCTGTTAAAAATTGCACGACCGCGAGTTTACACCGTTTGGAGGCATCCATGATGCGGACGATGCCTTCTCACGCTATCACACATGCATCTGGCGGCATCTGTCGATATGGTATGCATTCCGAGCAGTCATCTTCCTCTTCCAATGGTAGAGTTGTTACAGCAATGCCATTTTTATTTGGGAAACCCTTATAAAATCTAGGAATAGTTTTGAACTCGAATCTATACCTTTGAAAAGTGAAGTTTGTTTATTTGACAGTGACTTTTTTGAAATAGTTTTCTTTTTACCTTTTCTGAAATATCATTTACCTATTCTCTTTCTTCCTCTGCTGACGTATGTGGTTCAACAAGTTCAGATTTTAATGGTCTTGCTAATAAGTCAGTATAAAAAAAGTAATTTTTGAAAGGCCATATAACCGTTACTTTAAAACATTCAATTGGAAGCACTTTTTCCAAAAGCAGGTTTAAATATTGTTGCAACTTGAAAGGTCGTTATTGTTCGACCTGGATGATTTCTCATCCAGTTTTAGCAATTAGCAGAGTGATATTTTTTAGTGGACTAAATATATATATATACAGCGATTGTATTTTGTGGCTACCCCAATTGATCTCCCCATTAATATTATTAAACTTTATTAGTTTAGTTTATTATGTATTTGAAAAGTGCTATTTAAGATTAAATATCTCGTTTATCAGAATTTCACACAACTGAATTCAAAATAAAAACTACACTATTTATTTGGCTGCAGACTGCACACATTTTTGGGATGCACACTAAATATTTGTGAAAGTCAAAATTTTCTACATTATTATTATTATTTTAATTTTTCGCAATTCAAATAGCATGGTTTTCATATACACGAAGAATCCTTTTTCCTTATCTAAAAACACGCAAATAAATAGGGTAAAAAAGAAGTTGATCAACTCCATTGCAGCGAGTGTCACCGGAAAGTATGTACATTACTATTCCCATACTAAGGATATTTTTGTCAGTGACTCAATAAGAAAGAATTTCAATAGATTCTATTGCATTCAAATCTAATAGTGTGTTAAAATTGCACAAATACTTACTATTTTCACAAATTTCCAGCCAACTACTTTTTGCTATGACCAATTAGCAGTCTCACAGATTGCTGCTTTTTTTTTTTTAATTTCAGAGTTTAACTCTATATACAAGTGAAATTTTGTTTGTTTGGAGCCCAGTACTATTCTGAATAGTTTAATTTGAATTCTATTATAAGTTTCGAACAGAAACATGCTACATTTTCCAATCGAGTGATCTCACAGTACCTGTACAACATTTTTGTCGCAGCAGTTAAGAGTTAAAGTGAAAATAACAAGAAATGAGAGATTATTATTATTAGTTTTTTTTTTTTTTGCAGAATTCCATTTCGTTATTTATATTAATAAATTCGTTATTTTTGACAATCATTTCTTCACAGAGTCACGTGGTTTTTGACGAAACGCGAATCCTCAAATATCTGACGAAACTGTTTCCTCACTGTCAAAAATAAAACTCTCACTTTTGACGATTCCGCAATTCTTGAGCTATACAGGGTCTGTTCTGAAAATAGTAGGACTCATTTTTTTTAAAAAGAAATTATTCACGAGAATAGTACAAACGATTAGAATTTTTCAAAGTAGCACCCTTCCGCATCTACACACTGCTGCCAACGAGTTTTCCAGTTTTCGTATGCCTTCAGGAACACCTGGACCGGAAAGCTGTTTAACTCCCTCGTCACGGCCTGTTGAACCGCCTCTACCGAGCTGTGATGCTTCCCATTGAGCGTCGATTTTATTCTCGGGAATAGAACAAAGTCTGACGGGGCTGTAGGGGGGGATAAGGCAGCGTTGCCACATTGTGCTGGGCAAGATACTCCACTACGTGAAACGCTGTGTGGCTCGGCGCGTTGTCATGGTGCAGCCGAACTCAAAAACTTGGGTTTGACGAATGCTCAATTCATCCGCAATCATTCTGATGCTCCTCCTACGATCACTGTTCAGTAAATTTTTCACTTGCGACACATTTTCTTTGGTCTTGCTGGTCGAAGGGCGTCCGGAGCGGTCGTCATCTTCCAATCTTTTCCTACCTTTTTGGAACAGCTTGTGCCATTCAAAAACACCCGATCTACCCATGGCATTATCACCGTAGGCCTCTTTAATCCTGTCGTGAATCTCTTTGTTCCTTTTACCAAGCTTTACACAAAATTTGATCGCGTATTGCTGCTCCAGAAAAGGCGCCACGATTCTCCGTGACGAGGCGTTTCGACAGGGGTTCACAGTACAAGCGACCTGTTCCCTTCAACGGCCGGGAGCCGACTGCCGATTTTTCCCAGCATTCCCAATATCCCCCTCCACCGATCGTGCGTACGCAGACGCCTCTCGTCTACCCGTTCGCTCAGGAATAAATCAGTCCTACTAATTTCAGAACAGACCCTGTATTTCATAATTTTTGACAATCATTTCGTCTCAAAATTAAGTGATTTTTAATGAAATGGAAAATCTCAAATATTTGACGAAAATGTTTCCCCGTTCACGGCCAGATTTTTTTTGTTGTTACAAAATCGTTCAAAAAAAATTACACGAAAGTACCAAATTTACAATATATTAATGAAAACAGAAACAAAAATATTTCATCCTTGGGGGCCGCTATAACACGAAATTACTACATTTCTACTTTATTGTTCACGTGGCATGAGAAGATTTTTAGTTTACTTCGCTTTCATGCCACACCCTGCAACTATGAAAAACCAAAGCAATCAAAAATGAAGACTTTATATAAAAGCTTAATAATTTATTTAAAAAATAAAAAGAAATAATTAGGTCCCTTTCGATGCCCTATCTGTACAGTGGTTATAAGCTTGATTTCTTCAAGTAGCACCTATTATAATGAAACAACTGTTTTACTAATTAAGAATAAGCAACAGAATATACATTTTTCTGTTATCCAGAATCATCTCTGGCCGATGCCCCCTCCCCCCATAAAGCCTGGTATAAAAGGGAACAAATGCAAAACAGAATAAAAAAGAAAGACCGGACTCAATACTGTGAAAAACTGATGTTTTGTTTTTCAGCAAAATGCTGCTCAAAGAAATTTTTCACAGTTGAGAGCAATTTCGTTGAAAAATAATAAATTTAGTATTGCAATCAATCTGTTGCACAACATTATTGTTTTGGCAAAATTGGAGCACATTTTGATTAAAAAAATAAACTTTATTTTACACAGTTGCTCTCAAACTTAAATACAACATACTAACATTTTAGCTAATGATCAAGTATAAATTTGGTTAAGAAATTATGAGATTTAGAGGAAAAATAATCAGTTTGAAAAATTTAAAAAATTATCACAGGGTTAAAATTGCACACTCTTTTGTTGAAAATGTACACTTACTTTTGTACTAATGCTGGAATATTTTAATACAATAAACTTACCTTTTAGCTGTAGTTTGAATAAAATTTTGTGGTAGAAATAATGATATTTAGGGGTAAAATAATTAGTTTGGCAATATTTTCATTTAAATATATAGGTTGATTCAAATTCGAAGTTTGTTTACAAAAACATACGGAAGCATGCATAGCAAGCCTGGTGTATGCTGACTGCTGAAGCAGATCCGAGGTTTGTTTGGAAATATATTCATTTAAAATATATAACATTAAAAATTCGAGGTTCATTTTCAAAAATAGACCGTAGTGAGCGTAGCCCATCCAGACTGTGCCACCAAAGGCAATGCACTCTCAGAAATAAAACACTCCATTTTGACGATTCGGCAATCCTTAAGCCCTATTTCGTTATTTTTGACAATCATTTCTTCACAGAGTCACGTGGTTTTTGACGAAACGCGAATCCTCAAACATCTGACGAAACTGTTTCCTCACTGTCAAAAATAAAACTCTCACTTTTGACGATTCCGCAATTCTTGAGCTATACAGGGTCTGTTCTGAAAGTAGTAGGACTCATTTTTTTAAAAAGAAATTATTCACGAGAATAGTACAAACGATTAGAATTTTTCAAAGTAGCACCCTTCCGCATCTACACACTGCTGCCAACGAGTTTTCCAGTTTTCGTATGCCTCCAGGAACACCTGGACCGGAAAGCTGTTTAACTCCCTCGTCACGGCCTGTTGAACCGCCTTTACCGAGCTGTGATGCTTCCCATTGAGCGTCGATTTTATTCTCGGGAATAGAACAATGTCTGACGGGGCTGTAGGGGGGGATAAGGCAGCGTTGCCACATTGTGCTGGGCAAGATACTCCACTACGTGAAACGCTGTGTGGCTCGGCGCGTTGTCATGGTGCAGCCGAACTCAATAACTTGGGTTTGAGGAATGCTCAATTCATCCGCAATCATTCTGATGCTTCTCCTACGATAACTGTTCAGTAAATTATTCACTTGCGACACATTTTCTTTGGTCTTGCTGGTCGAAGGGCGTCCGGAGCGGTCGTCATCTTCCAATCTTTCCCTACCTTCTTGGAACAGCTTGTGCCATTCAAAAACACCCGATCTACCCATGGCATTATCACCGTAGGCCTCTTTAATCATGTCGTGAATCTCTTTGTTCCTTTCACCAAGCTTTACACAAAATTTGATCGCGTATCGCTGCTCCAGAAAAGTCTCCACGATTCTCCGTGACGAGGCGTTTCGACAGGGGTTCACAGTACAAGCGACCTGCTTCCTTCAACGGCCGGGAGCCGACTGCCGTTTTTTTCCAGCATTCCCAATATTCCCCTCCACCGATCGTGTGTACGCAGACCGCCTCTCGTCTACCCGTTCGCTCAGGAATAAATCAGTCCTACTAATTTCAGAACAGACTCTGTATTTCATCATTTTTGACAATCATTTCGTCTCAAAATTAAGTGATTTTTAATGAAATGGAAAATCTGAAATATTTGACGAAAATGTTTCCCCGTTCACGGCCAGATTTTTTTTTGTTGTTACAAAATCGTTCAAAAAAAATTACACGAAAGTACCAAATTTACAATATATTAATGAAAACAGAAACAAAAATATTTCATCCTTGGGGGCCGCTATAACACGAAATTACTACATTTCTACTTTATTTTTCATATCTGATAATTTGCATCTATCCTTTTTGTAACTTTAACATTTTTGTAACGATTTTACGCATTTCTATTGCTTATTCAAAGATAATTTTTTCTTAAGTTACAGAATTTCGTAAAAACGCTTAAAAAATTCTTCTAAAGTTACAGAATTTCGGTTAAAATAGTAGAATGCGAACATCATTTGGTCCATTTTTGACCGAAAGCAACAATCATTTTCCCAATGGTTTAAAGAAAAAAAATTCTAAATTTTAGGAGCTATTTTTTTAAGAAATATATTCATATAATAATCAATTTTAAAATATGCATAACTGATCCTTTACCCCTCTATAAACAGTAACGTGTTGAAATCTTATCTAAAATTGATGAACTCTCCTCCAATATGCACTTCAAAATTTATTATTTCTGATCAACAAATTAACTAGACCATATTCTAATCATTCATTGAACGAAGGAAATTTCTCTAATAAATTATATTAATCAAGCCATATTCTAATTATTTATTAACCATAGAAAAACCCTAATAATAATCTAACCTTATTAATTAAAATATGCTGAAATTATTATAACAGCACCAATAAAAATACAATCTACCTTTTAAAAATATAAACACACATCAATATCCCGTAGATACATTTAAAATCAAATTCATACAAGGTTCCACTGGCAAAGCAGGCAGCACGTTTGTCTCCCACGCCAAAGGTTGTGCGTTTGAAGACTTAGACATGCGATGTAAAATTTTTCCCCTTGTCAATTAGAGATGCTTCTAAAATTGTCAATAGATGGCGCCATCAGTCTGTTTTTCGAACAAGCAATTTGACGAAATCGATTTCCTCAGTTTTTAGGATAGAAATTTACTCGATTTGACGAAATATTCGCTCGGAGCATTTCCCAGGAAACAGTTTCGTCAAAAACGAAGAAAATTTCGTGGAGTTTGAGTATCCATTTCTAACAGTGTGGGGTCCAAAGTCTAAGTTTTATTTAAAAATATAAAATCATAGAAGTTTGAGGTCTGCTTGCAAACACATACTGGAGCGTGCACAGCACACCCAGTATATGCTGACAAAAGCAAAGGAGCCCCCAATTCTAGGTTTGTTTGGAAACTTTTTCGTTTAAATAAATGAATTTATACAGAATGAGGTTAAAGGTATTTAATGAAAAATGCAAAAAGCATTTAATTGTTAGCACAATGCATATAATTTTTAATTTTTCTACGAATTGACTACTGAAGTACAAAAATTTAATGAACCAAATGAATTCCCTCTTTTAAAAGCATAAAAAACACCTTAATATTTTACCATATAAAAATTCCAATGTGTAAAACAACACGCGAACTCTGAGAGGCAGATAAGACTTTCTCCAGGGGACTGAAGGGACAGAGTTAGTTTCTTAATGATTTTTAATTATCTCTCTGGGAATTGCTCTCAGGCAAGAAGCAAGAGAGTGTGTTTATAAGAATACCTTGCTGTTCAATTATTTAGGAAAGTCTTAGATGAGAGAAAGCGTCTGTCTTCTAGATAAACTAACTGGTTTACTATAGTTTTGTTAAGTGATAAATTCTTCTTCATCAGACTTTTCGAACTTTGCAACATCGAGAATCATTTCTTAAAATTCTAGTGCAGTTTTGGTACCTAACCCTTTATCGTCCACCAGGACATTGTTACGTGAGAAACCACGAAGCTTAGTTGCAGCAGTAAACATAAATTCCAATTTAGATCGAGATTGGGGAAGACCTTTTGAATAGAAACACGGACTTTATTTAAAAAGTGTTCTTAAATGAACTTACAAGAACTGTACGATTTATCTATTGCTAACCTTTTACGCTGAGGCTATAACTGATAACGACTCATCTTTTATGACTTTAAATCTATTAATTGTTTTCTTTGTTAAGAAAGTTTTGTTAATTATTTAATATTGATTTGTTCAAATGAAAAGCTACCATTTTAACTAATTTAGTCACCCATTTTAATCATTTAGTCCGAATCGTTATAGTTCTTTTCAAATTTCTCGTTTGTATTTCATTTTTCTTAAATAACTTTTTTTTGCAAAGGATATCTAAGATCGGCGTATATATATATAGTTATTTATTTATTCTGCAAATATTGAATTTATTTAAATTTTCAGAAACAGTGAGAGCGCTTCAGATTCACTGCCTAATTGAATTTTACATTTTGTGAGATTTAAAAAAAGTATATTTCGTAAAAATGAACATTGATTATTTATTTTATTATTTGCTGTAATGTTTTTTCCACATTCGCATTTTGGTCACAGTGTGACGCCACATAATTTTGGCATTTTAGTCACAGATGTGACGTGACGTACGTGATTTGCTGTAACGTGTTACGTGATTTGTGTGAATTTTTGAGCAACGGCACAAAAAAATTTTTAAATGCCAAGTAATTTTCTTGTTTCCATAAGATGTTTAAGGGGACGGTGTACGTTAAAATTGAATTGTTTTAATTTTCCTCATAGATATATGAAATTTTGTGCATATATACATTTCACCATAAATATACAGGGTGAATCTAAACTCTTGGGGAAAATTTTAAGGGGTGATAGTACACATCAAGACAAACAATATTAAATAGGAAACTAAGGGTCCCAAACGTCTTCCGAAGGAGATAGGCGCCATTAATGTTTAGGGTCCAAAATTTCAAATGATTATAAAAAACGGAAAAATGGGTCGATTCGTTTGCGGTTTTCGCTAAAACTATTCTTTATGTCAGTATTTTCTTAAAAATAAATTTTAAAGCTATCGAAAAAAGTGCCAATAGAGGGCGCTTTAGACTTTGGAGTAACGAAAAACTATTTTTTACCGTTACTTTTTGTATCTCATTAAATTCTTTCAAAAGCTTAGACTTCAACTTAAATTTTGATCTCAAAATCTGAATCGTTGGGAGTGATTGATGTTAATGGAATCGTTAATGAGCTCGTTAAAGACAGAGTGATATAAGATATGTTTTCTTAAATCCTCAAAAACAAATGTTTTACTAGAAACATTCCAAGAATTTCAAATATGGTGAAATATTTTCTGGCGCTATCTAGCGACATTATCGTGAAACTATCACTTTTATCTCTCTTTAATTTGATCAATGTAAATATCTTCCATGCACTTTGCATTCATTTTCTAAGTTTGAACTTGCTAACTTAATCCCCTTTTTTATTCAAAAAATATCTATCACAATTTCCGTATAGTCATTTTTATTTTATTCAATTCTGCGATAAAATGAAACACAGAAATTCTGGTAGCAAGTTTTTTTTTTTTGAAAAATTGTTTACACCTTTATTAATTCCATTCCATTGAAAAAGTCTAGGCCAGGGGCCGAATCTGGAACCACAGGATTAACGTGACCAACTGAGCTCCACATCTCGTGCAACTCTGGCCGACCTAATTCACTCAAATAATCTGTTTAGCAATGACATTCAGTCTTTAATAATAATGCAGCTCAACAGACGAAATCTACGTAAAATTGCGGGTTGAATATTATTGCCGACATGTTATTATGTTTGAGTAAATTAGGTCGGCCAGAGTTGTCCGAAACTGATTAGTTGGCATAATGTTCGCACGAAAAGCTATAGAGGTTCGAGGTTCCACCCCTAACATGGACATTTTCGTCTCAGTTGAAATTCAAATTTTCTCTTGTAAAATTTCCTCAATAGGATCAAAATTAAGTTAATTTCAGCCTTATACGCTTTTTTGAAACCGAAATGAAAGAAGGTGAAAAGACTACCGTGTCTGGACCTGAACTCTACTTCTGAGCTATCCCGTAAAAATCGACAAGACAGTTAAATATCTAATACTGCAATTGTTCTATCATGTTGAAAATTGCTGTAATTAATATATATATATATATATATATATATATATATATATATATATATATATATATGTATATATATATATATATATATGTATATATATATATATATATATATATGTATATATATATATATATATATATATATATATTATGATTGCACATGTTAAATATTAGATATGTGGTATTCTGTCTACACATTATCATTAATTATCTCTTTGGAGATTTAAGTAGAATGATAATAGAACTTGATATGTTTTTGAAATTCATAGATATTATATATATATATATATATAACTGTAATTATAACTATTCGATCATTCCATGTACATGTCAAATTTGACAAAATTGCTGGTATGTTGGCATTGAAATGGTTCGATAGATTCTCTATTTTTATTTTCGATTATTATATTTGCGTTACATTAGTTTGAGGTTTTGTAATGTTTCCTTTTAACTGATATTGCATCACTAATGTTCTGATTTTATCCATTTATTTATCCATTCTTACTACAAATTCTTTAACATCTGGTATCGTGATTGATCGGGCAATTTGAAGAAAATACATTAGGCTTAATTGTTTATTTTTTTTCAAACAGAAATCAATTATGATTTACTTGTATTGTGGAATATCGCCCTTGATAACGTGTTTCCATTGGCTTCTTGCAATATTTTCACATTCTGCTCGTAGGATTTTTTCTCCACCTACTTTTATTTATTTTTCCATTTTTTCAAATTGTGAATTCTACATACTTGGATTTACATTTTTGTATTGTATTATAATTATCGGTTCACATATATTGCCGTATTTTATTTGATTAAACAGTTATTATTAACAAAAAGTTTTATTATATGCACACAGAGAGAGGCACTGTAATTAAATATTTAAAGAAATTCATTTTTTTTAATAGTTAATAATTATTCTTGAAACTCAAGTAAAAAAATCTTTTTTATTTATTAAGAATTTTTCCAATCCTAAGTTGAATTTTCAAACATTCGTTGAAATAGATAAAGAAAATAATTCTCCTCTAAATCGTCCGAGAGATCGTATGCAAAACTTTGGGATCATTTTGGGTGCTCTCAATGAACGTATGAATTATTCATATTCTGGAAATTAACGAAGTTTGAAAACAAACATACTAATTTGTTTTTGAAAATAAGAGCTGTCGAAATTATTTTCAGTTTTAAGTACAAAGAAACGGAAAGTTCCGTTAAGGAAATTAAAAACGGAATTTTCGAAATGCGCAAAACTTCCATAATATTATTTTTCTACTTTCTTATAAATGAAGAGTAAAAATATAGAAAATGTTTTTCTTTGTCTTGCATTTTAATTCTAACGGTTCTATTTAAAATGTTGAGTTTTATATTATTATAAAGACCACATTAACTTTCCAATTTCATGAGTATAATAACTATTTAGAATTGAAATTTTAATGGAAGTTTTTACTATGTTTTGCATATCTTTTGACAGAATAAAATTTTTCGTCATTCCTATTTTATTCTATTGATTCATTTGTTTGAACTCTGAAGTATTTAAAATGTTGACTTTTATAGTATTATGCAGTGTGTTAGGGTAACACATTCATCAGTAACATAACTATTCGAATTTTATTCCTTATCTCGGATTTTATTCCTTAAATATTGATCCTATTACAAATTACAAAGTTACGTAACACAATTTTATGATATATATTTAATTTTTCAGAGAATTCAATTTGAAGAAATACAAAATTTAAAGCGGTGCAAAAAATTTCCCAATGAGTAAAATAGGCTCCAAACACTAATAAGGTGATGTGCAAAATTTCAGC
Source organism: Maratus michaelseni (assembly GCA_963931845.1). Taxonomy (NCBI): domain Eukaryota; kingdom Metazoa; phylum Arthropoda; class Arachnida; order Araneae; family Salticidae; genus Maratus; species Maratus michaelseni. The sequence continues at coordinate 927,857 of OZ007599.1, forward strand.
ATTTTATCATAAAAAGTCGCAGAGATATGAAAATAATCGATGCTTGAATCGCAAAAGGGAATGATCACGTTTCAGGTGTCGTGCACAAATTACGAAAGAAAACAAAGATTGCAAACATTTCCATTTTAACTTAAGATTATTCCCTCATTAACTTTGCTGAAACAATATTTAAGGAATGAATAAATTATTAAATAATAAGGAAATATATAGATTAATACAAATGTTGTCTTTCTAAAAGCTCTTTCCTAGGAGAAATTCAACTCACGTATTCAAGTGATGTGAGATTACCATGAAGAAGTGTGCCTATTTGACTCCTGTAATATGAAGATAAAAATGAAAACAACATATTGAGAAGAACAAATAATTGTTTCGAATGCAATCACAGGAATTAAAAATTTGAAAATGAGATGATCTAACTGTCGTGGACCAATGAGGACTCAATTGGTGGATGGGATTATTAGACCAATAACGGCTTGTAATGTCTACATTCTTAACAGGATTTTTTATCTTTAGAGGAAGTTTATGGAAGCGTTCCAATCGATCAAAATCGAAAACAATCCAACAGAGAATCAAAAGGCAGTTTTAGCATCTTACCGATTTTTTCAAGATGGCGGAAAAACGTGTTTTATAAAACACGTCCAGATAGTTTTTCTCATTAAGCTTTGTTTCCTTTTTGTTTTTAAATTAAATTATTTTAATGGCCGTTTTAGCATTTTCTTTTCTGAACATTTGGTATATTCTTTTCAATTTAACTTTGGCGCAGCTTGTCCCTAATAGGACCTTGTGCCATTAAACATCATACAACCAACCAACCTGTATGTCAAAATTTAACACCTATAGACGATGGATTTTTTGGATTCTAAAATTATGAAGAACAGGGTGGCTAGTGGTCAGGGAAAAATACAGTAAAGGAAATGGTAATTACCAGTATATTCTTATAGAAAAATTTAAATTGATTATTTAATCGAATAATCAACATAAATTTTTCTATAAGAATATACTGGTGTTTATCACTTTTGTTGACTGTATTTTTCCCTGACCACTAGCCACCCTGAAGAAAGTCTGAAAGAGACAAAAAAATATGTCTTCTATGCTAATTATGTTAAAAAACAGGAACTAGCTAAATCATTGTTGGAATTCAAACCTTAAAATTATTCCAAAATGCAATTCAGTATTTGATCTTGACTTATTCTATCCCTAAATATACACATTCATTGTTTAACGACCTTTTTATCTCTCCTGTCAGGTCACTTCTGCTTTTCTGGTATAAAAACTCTTACCTTTGCCATTTGTGGTCACTTCACAAATCAGTAGTTCTTTGAGCCCTTTTATTTATTTATTGTTTTTGTTTTACACTGATCAAGTATGTGTTTTTAATGTTGTGATAGTTTTGGAATTTGTGTTTTAACGTTGTTTAGCTTTATCTTATGTCTCTGTACACACGCAAAATGAACATTTTCTGGCTATAATATGCGTGTGGTAAAAGAATTCATAAAATTGGCCATGGAGAATAGAATTGGATAATTCTATCCTCTGCCTAACTAGTGGATATTTTGATTGCGGTTACATGGGGAGTGCCTCTTCCTGATTAACTTCGAAAGAAATAATCCTATTTTTTGTATTAGAAAGAGTTGTATGATGTCTTAAGTCGTTTAGACATTACTGCAAAAAAGGAATTCGATCAATAGATATTGCACTGAAAATAATGTGTAGGCAGAATAATGGTTTCGTGAAGTAAGTCCCCCTATTCGCATTTTCTGCTATCGGGTTTAACAATACAAGGTGTCCCTTTTTAGCCCTTAAACCATTATTTTTAGAACTATAGCTGCAATTGCAAAAAAAGTTTCAAACGTTTTTCTTCATCCCAGCAAAAGCCATTTACGACAAATACTTGCTTTTTAAAAGTTCGAAAACGAGTAAAACAATAAAATATTCCCTTAACCAAAACTTACCGAGATTGGATACTTTGAAAGTGGAAGAGCGTTTCTTAAGCCAGAAAATTCATCCAATAACTCGAAGTTTTTGAAATTTGAACTATTTTACTAGAAAAATTTCCAAATAGGGACGGTGAAAAAATTCAAACTTTGTAACTATTTTGATGTAAAAGGAGTTTCATAGGATTTCAAGTATACCACTGAAAGTAACGGTTTAAGAATTAGCTTTTGGTGAATGATAAGAAGAGAAGAATCGAAAAATGTTCCACAGTTTTACAAATTGTTCCTTTACAGGGACACTCATAAAAATTCTCTTGCATTACGGTTTATTTTAAGGATGTTATACTATTTAAAACATATTAGAATGGATATATATCACTGAGATGCACTACAAGAGGCTCATTATAGAATATTATACTTCCTTTGCAGGAACAGTCAAAATAATTCTGCTACATTACTTTCTATGGGAAAAAATCGTGTACGGTTTATTTGAATAATATTTCACTATTTAAAACACATTGAAATTGATATATATCATTGATATGTCTTACTATAGAATATTGTTTGTACAGCAATCATCGTTCCTTTACAAGCACACACAAAAATATTCTGTTAACCATAATGGATAGAAGTGCATTTTCAATTTTTAAATTGAACAACTGTTTTGCCTTACTCGGTTTGTATAGATCCTATTAAAGGCAGTACAAAACATCTGGAGTAGATTTGTGTTTATTGTCGGAAATTGCTGAAGCGGAATTTTCGACTGTTTCCTAACTGAACTAAATTTTAGAATTCTATGTAGTAATCTATATATAATATACATTGCTGCACAAAATAATTAGGACTTTTTCCGAATAGTGTTGGTAATTTGGATTTTTAAACGTGTTTACAAATTGTGACATTAGACACGTCCGCATGTCTCGTAAAAATACTTGTATTCGTAAAATGTTGAAATGATTGATTAACACCAGAATTTCGAAACAAATTTATTCGAAAAACTTTTCTTCATGTACGAATTTTTCATTCCAAAATTCTGATGCATTTAAGGATTAAAATGAAGTTACTTTACTGTGGTGTCAAAGTGTTAAATGGTAAAAGTAATTTGGAAGTGTTGGAAAGTGTAACTAATCTATGCTTGACGAATGATTTTTTGTTCTTGTTTTTTTTTTATTCTATCGGGAAGATTTGTCTTTGCATTCATGGCTGTCTGTTTAAAAAACGATCCTTTTTCAGCCTATTTATGAGATATATATTAAATAATAGTGAGATATATAAAAGTTTTTCCAAAACATCATTTTAAAATGTGCTGCAATAACTAGTGAAGCAAAACAATTTGCTATCAAGTGACAAATACTAATGACTTCTATGTCATCCAGAACAGTGAAATATCAATCTGTATAGTGTTTTCATAAGAAAACAAATTAAAGGTGGGAATGGGACACGGGATCTAAACTATACACTCGGTAGGAGATTCACCATCTCCTTCTTTCCCAATAATCTATACTTAGAAAAGAGTAGCTTGATTTTCTCATAATCAAATGAAATTTTGTAGAAAGGATTTTGCAAAATTCACACCCTAAATGTAGGGTCGAAAGTTTTAGATCATTTCGTCTTTTCGGCATATCTCAGCAGGAGTTTGAAGTAGGAGCGTGGAATTCGGGATAACAATTCTACTAAAAAATAGTTAAACATGTATTTCTGGAGATTTTAATAATTCAAACAATAAGTGGGTTAAATGGGGGGGGGGCGAAAATTTTCGGCGATTTCGCATTTTCACCCTATTTCATTAGCAGGTTTAGGTACGAGCGTGAAATTCAAGATAACAAATCTACTAAAAAAATAATGAAACACATATTTCAGCGATTTTAGAAATTCAACCAGTAAGGGCAGGGGGTTAAATGGGGATCTAAACTTTTAGGTCATTTTGCCTTTTCGCCATATCGCAACAACAGTTTTAGTTAAAAGCGCGAAATTCGGGATAACAAATTTATTAAAAGTTAGTTAAACACAGATTTCAGTGATTTAAAAAATTCAACCACTAAGGGCGTTAAATGGAGTATCGAAAGTTTTCAGTCATTTCGCGATTTCGCCACTTTATTTTCTCATAATCAACATTGAGCGTCAACCATTTGTCCTAGACCAATGAAATTTGAAAGATACAATGTAGGCACCCACTAAGAAAGGCTTTTTGAAAATTCACACCCGAAGGGGATTAATTAGCAGTTTTAGGCAGGAACGTGAAATTCAGGATAACAAATCTACTAAAAAAATAATTAAACACATATTTCAGCGATTTTAGAAATTCATCCATTAAGGGGGTTAAATGGGGGGGGGGGGGTCGAAAGTTTAAGTCAATTTGCCTGTTTGCCATATCTCAGCAGCATTTTTAGTTAGGAGCTCGCAATTCGGGATAACAAATCTACAAAAAATATAGATAAATGTGTATTTCAGCAATTTTAGAAATTAAGCAACTAAGGGGGGTTAAATAGAAGATCAAATATTTTAGGTCATTTTGTCATATCTCAGTAGAAATTATAGGTAGAATTATGAAACTCAGGATAATAAATATACAAAAAAATAGTTAACACGTATTTCAGCGATTTTAGAAATTCAGACACTAATGGGGTCGAATGTTTTACGCCATTTTGTCACATCTGTGTAGAAGTTACAGTTAGGAGCGTGAAATTTGGGATAACAGATCTACTAAAGAATAGTTAAACATGCATTTCAAGCGATTTTAGGGATTCAACTACAAAGGGGGTTAAACAAAGGGTCGAAAATTTTCGGTGATTTCACTTTTTCACCCTATTTTATCAGCAGTTTTAGTAAAAAGTGTGAAATTCAGGATAACAAATCTCCTTAAAAAAATAGTTAAACGAGTATTTCAGTAATTTTAGAAATTCGGCCACTAATTGAGGTTAAATAGTGGACCGAATGTTTTATGTCATTTTGCCATTTCTGAATAGAAGTTTTAGGTAGGAGCATGAATTTCGGGATAACAAATCTACTAAAGAATAGTTAAACATGTATTTTAGGCGATTTTAGAAATTCAACTACTAAGTGGGTTAAATGGGGGGGTCGATAATTTTCGATTATTTCACCTTTTCATCATATCTCATCAGTAGTTTTGGATAAAAGCGTGAAATTCAGGATAACAAATCTGCTATAAAAATAATTAAACACATATTTCAGCGATTTTGGAAATTCACCTATTAAGGGGGCTAAATAGGGGTCGAAAATTTTAGGTCATTTCGAATGTTGGCCATATCTCAGCAGCATTTTTAGTTAAGAGCTTGAAATCACAGATTCAGGATAACAAATCTTCTGAAAAATAGTTAAACATGTATTTTCGCGATTTTAGAAATTCAGCCACTAAATGGGGTAGGGGGTCGAATTTTTTATGTCATTTGGACATATCTCAGTAATAGGTAGGAGCGCGAAATTTAGGGTAAGAAATGTACTAAAAAATAGTTAAATATGTATTTCAGCAATTTTAGATATAATCCATCAAGGGGGGTCACACTGTGTGTCGAAAGTTTTAGATAATTGTGCCATATCTCAGCAGCAGTTTTAAGTAAGAATGTGAAACTCCGCTTTACAAATCTACAAAAAAAGTAGTTAATCATATATTTCCCGCCCCCCCCCCCTCCCAGCGATTTTAGAGCTAGCGAGTTTGTGGGCACATCGGCTGTGAAACCCGATTGCGGAAGATTTGACGGAAAAGAGAAATATTGCTAATTTTTTTATTATATATTTTGTGTGACATTTTTTCCAAGGAATATGTTTTTTAATATCCCATTTTAAATATTTTTTTTCGATTTTCGTCTTTTAGCGATCGGATTTAAAATTTGAAACAAAATATTACACTTCCACATTTTTCAAAATACATTTTTTGAAAGTAAAAAAATTCGATTTAAATACTGATTGCGATATTTATAGGCTAGGCTAATCACAGAGCCTGATTACCAACGGGGCACACTTACACCAGTAAAAATAAATAGATTTCTTTTCCTTATTTATAGCAGTAATTTTGCATGAGTAGAGCGTTTTACTAAGAGGAAAATTTCTATTAAAATTTACTGGTGGAAGTGTGCCCCGTCGGTAATCAGGCCCTGGCTATGCACAAGCATATCTTATGGTGATTACCGTATAGTCAGTTTACAAAAGTGCAACCGAATGGGTCCTGTTAAAATTATTTCATTTTAATGATTTATGCACTCAAAATAACTGAACCACGTTATAGTGATCGCTGCATTAACGATATATGGCTGAGAAATGCACAGGGCCCCGTTATTTTGATTACCTCATTATTAATTTATGGGCGTTACAGTACCCATTTACAATGATCGCCATTTATCTTAGGCAATCCCATTTTTATTTATTTCATCTGAAAGCTCTAAACTCATCTTACAAGGGGACAACCAAACATGATGCGCACAGATTTTAATGATTTTAAAGTATGTTGTAGGGATCATACCCCTAACTATTCAGGTCAAAGATTTCTTTAAAATGGGCTTTAGTTTTTGAGAAATTTCGGGTTAAAGTTCAGGATGCATTTCAAATACTCATTAGTTCGCGATCTTGAACAAGGTCTCCGTGGTGCAGAGGTAGCGTTCGCGATTTGAGAGCCGGGGATGAGTGTTCTGTCCTCTCCTGTGACTTTTACCTTTTTTAACAAATTTTATATACAGGGTGTTTCAGTTAAATGTTTCAGAACTTCTAAGAGGGGTAGGGTACATCCTGACAACTCGAAATCATATAGCAATGTGGGGTCGGAAATGCTTTCCTGAAGCGGTGTTGTACACAGAAGCACCATAAAGAAAAGAGACCGTTAGTGAGAAATCGTTTTAATAATACATGAAAAGAAGCAAAAGGTACATGGATTAAAGTAAGTGTTCGAAGTTGCTTCCACGGGCTACAATGCACGCGTCACATCTCCGACGCATGGACATCCGAACATTCTGGAATACTCCAGGCGAATTTCGAATTTCTCCGGCAGCTACTGCGATTCTTGCAACCAGCTCCTCAGCATTGTCAACAGGGGTGTCATAAACTAGCGATTTCATATGACCCCAGAAATAAAAATCAAGACATGATAGGTCGGGTGACCGAGCAGTCCAATGCACGGGACCACCACGTCCGACCCACTGTTGACCAAATGTGACATCCAGGTAGTTACGAACAGCTCCGCTATAATGGGCAGGGGCTCCATCGTGTTCAAACCACATTGTCTGTTGCGTCGATGCAGAAATCTGTTCATCTCTCAAAAGTTGTGGCAATACTTGCTGCAGAAAGAGCAAGTAGTTATCTCCGGTTAGACGACATGGTAACAGGTAAGGTCCGATGAGGTGATCTCCCATAATACCGGCCCATACATTGACCGAAAATCGAATCTGTGCTGCACGACGTCGTATTACATGCGGGGTTCTCGACCGCCCAGATATGGTCGTTATGCGAGTTGAAAATTCCTTCCCTTGTGAAGGATGCCTCATTAGAAAACAACACTTCAGCAGGAAAAGTGGGATTTGTAGCACATTTTCCAAGGTACCACAGTGCGAAAGCAATACGAGGTGCATAATCCTCCGGTTGCTGTGCCTGGGCACGCTGCACGTGAAACGGATGCATGTCTTGTTCTCGGAGAATCCTCCAGACGCTGCAAGGGGAAACCCCGACTACGTTTGCTAGACTTCGTGTACTCGTTCTTGGATTCATCTGTACATGCTGCAGCATATTCTGTTTGACGGCTGGAGTCCGTGCTGTTCTTACCCTGACCCTGTCAGCTCTTTCAAATGAACCTGTCTCAGCTAACCTCTGGTGCAGTCTTGAAAATAAATTATGACTGGGAATACGCCTCGTCGGATATCGTTCCGCGTACAAACGCTGTGCGGCTGGCCCACTACAATTTGCTGCCCCGTACACCAAATGCATATCGGCTAATTCTGCGTTCGTGTAATCATCCATTCTACTAACTTGGCGTTCTTGTGCGAAATGAAGATTCCCTGCACGAAAGCTCGGAACTTTCGCACAACGCCATCTACCGCGTCAGGAAAGCATTTCTGACTGCCCATTGGTATATGATTTTGGTTCGTCAGGATGTACCCTACCCCTCTTGGAAGTTCTGAAACGTTTAACTGAAACACCCTGTAGTTGTCCCTTTATAAGTTTTATGCAGAATTATGAATTCTGCATCTGCGAACTTTTTGATATTTTCCTAATAAATTTCATTTACATTTTCAAATATTTCGTGAAAATTTACGTGTTTTTTTTTTTTTTTTTTTTTTTTTTTTTCTTTTTTTTTTTTTTTTTTGTGCAGTTTTGAAATTAATATTTCTATTGACGAAATTCCAAACTAATTAATTCCAAAAACATATCTTGAATGGAGTAATAAAATATTAAAGCAACAACGATTATATCCAAGTTTTAGCCAGTTATATATATATTTTTTATGTTATTTAAATACATTTAACTGTAAAGTTCAAACTAACCGTCATTTTTGATTTGCACAAATAAAAAATAATATATTACAATTTTTTTTTCAATCTAACAAGTCGATGCCATACAGAAAAATTCAACTAGAAATGAAAAATCGTTTGTAAATTACAATACATATAAAAAATGTCTGAAAAAATCGTCTGCAACGACTGTTACGGTAATATCAGAATAAATAAAATTTTATTTTTATCAATTTCGTTTAGCTTTCAATTGCAGACAATTATAACGTTTGAAATAATTTCTTTTTCAACTTTTAATGCATTTTTAAATATATTTATCACAATTTAAGTATTTAAAGAAGATATAATATGCTAATTTATATATTCTTCCAATATTGTTAAAACAATTATTTAAAGGCGATTTTTAATGCGGAATTTGTTTAGAATATTTTTGCGATAGGTATAACACAAAATTAGTTCCATATTTAATAAACTAAAAATGTCGATGTCGGTGATGATAAATATTTTAGTATTTCAGCAGTTAACATATTTCAATATATTTAGAACAAATCAAATATTAAAAGTATATATTATTTTGTTAATTTTTTCTTAATCATTTAATTTTTTTTGAATAGAAAATGCAAATTAAAAAAAATGCATTATTTCATAAATATGATAAATAAATAAGTAAATATACATAAATGTAAACAATAATCATTTTAAAAAGACGAGATATCAAGACATAAATTAGTTTGGATTTTCGTCAACAGAAATATTCGAATAAAAATTGCGCAAAAACTATAAACTTTCACGCAATATTCGAAAATGTAAATGGAATTTATTAGGAAAATATCAAAAAGTTCAAAGATGCAGAATTCATAATTCTGCATACAACTTATAACACGACAAATATATAAAATTTGTTAAAAAAGGTAAAAGTCACAGGAGAGGACAGAACACTCATCTCCGGCTCTCAAATCGCGAACGCTACCACGGAACCACGGAGACCTTGCCCAGAATCGCGAAGTAATGGTATTTGAAATGCATGCCGAACTTTAACCCGAAATTTCTCGAAAACTAAAGCCCATTTGAAGGAAACCTTTGACCTGAATAGTTAGGAGTATGATCCCTTCAACATACTTTAAAATCATTAAAATCTGTGCGCATCATGTTTGGCGGTCCCCTTGTTAGATAAATACGCACAGGGCCAGTAGTATTTTGTCAGAGGTATTATGGAAAAAATATTATTAATGTTACGAAATATTTATTTACGTGCTTTTATATACATATATATATATATATATAAGCACGTAAATAAATATTTATAAATACGTAATTTAATATACGTAAATATATATATATATATACATTATATAGTTATTTTCGTATAGTTTAAAATAAAGTATTTTATTTAAATTTCTCTGTTTGCATGTAGAATGCAATTTCTGGGACCCAAGGGAAGTCAAGACAATACACTGCAGAATGTATTTGAGCCCCACTCAGAATCGGGCGAAGATCGGCTAGTATACAATATTTTAGAGATCGGTTATCTTTAGCAATCAAAGAAGCTGAAAGAGAAATTTGGCACGCAAGAAATAAAACAACTTCAAACATTTTTAGTTTTTATTTTAGGAATAATATCGTGAAGTGTTAATTATTTAACTTTTTTCAGGAAAATATATTTTTAATATTTTTATAATTATTTTTTAATTTCTTGTGACTAATTATGAAAATACTTTTTAACATTTAGGAGTTGAAATACTGGAAAACGTTAACGAATTTGTGTTTTGCGTACTAAGAAGGCTTATGGCAGAAGATTGGATAAAAAACGGAAAATAAACGGAATTCATGAGTCAATCGCACCAAAGACGAGCTATGGAATTTTTTATATATATATATAAACAAATACTTCAAAATTTTATTTTCCATGTTTATTAGATTAATAAATGATACGCTAACCAGCAGTTCTTGTTGTTCATAAGACCTTCCTATTTTACTGAAATCAAAAACTTGTATGACGCGTCCTTTTTGTTTTACCATGAAAGATATTGTCATGTATTTCAAAATGTTGCAAAGCTGAAACATAGATTAATATTCTAGCTATTCTCCCGATAAATAAAAGCTACAGTTAAAAGATTTAAAATGTTTTTATTAATATATTTTAATAAAACACGGAAGGTGTGTAGCACGACGTTTCGGCACCCTACTGTCATATGATTAGCTTTATGTTCTCCCTTAATCCCATTCTTAATCTCACTAATCCTTCTGGTGAACTGGTCTTATGCTACAAATAGGGAAGAAACTTTTCTCTTAATCATGGGTTTTGTTAAAATTATAATTTGGTAACCCTATTTGGCGATTTTCCGCTTTTTTATAAGACTTTGCCTTGGTATCATTGGAATTGGAATAATTATGAGCGCGAACTTTGAAATAGTCTTTGTTGGCTTAACCAACAAATCAAGACTTACAGGAAATGAAAATATATTTTGTGTAAATAGCTTCATGAACTTCTAAGGCTATTGTCAATTTATTGCATGTCCTTTATATAACATAAAGGGATACTAAAGGAAATGTTTCCTTTAAAAATCACTTTTGAAATTCAAATTGTGTTAAAAATTTCCATTTGTTCCGACACTGGCCTGCAATATTTTATAAATGGTAATGTTTAGAGATTTTTCCATTTGTGTTTGGAGCGAGTTGACCTTATTTTCAGATTAGACACGAATGATGCTTCAATTGACCAAAAATCTTTCCTAATCTTTCCAGTAGTACTAATGGTAATAAAGTCAGAAGAATCCCTTTTGATATCTGGACTTGGGAACATGGTGTTAAAGTTAGGAGTTTATTGTTGAAGGGAATTTCACTCAATATTGAAGTAAGCGAGAAATGACTTGAGCATGGTAATTGATTGGTTTAAAGTAGGTGAAATGTATCGCGTCAGGCCAAGTAATGTCTAAATTTTGTATCTTTAATACTAGAATAATGTTTTTGAGAGTTTACGAGATCACATATTTCAATAACTAAGATTTCTTGTATCATGAACAGTATCTCGGTGATTGGATCGTTTTTCCTACGAAAGTGAAATTCGGAAATTGACAGAAGCACTCCTTGATGTCTCGACTAGAATATTTCTAAATAGGACATTTTGAAGATGCCCACTTCATATTTATATGGATCCCCTGTAGCAATTGTCAAAATCAAAGGGGGTAGAGCAGGAGCCCTAAGGCCCGGTGACATGGGATTATCCATAGTGCGTCTCAAAAGTGTATGGACGGGTGATATTTTGAAATAACAGTAAAAAAAAAAGAAGAAATAATCACGGAAAAAAACAATTAGCATATGGAATCCTACCATATGTTTATTACAATACAGAAATATCATGCTTAAACAGGGTTCGTACGCTTTTACCACAATTTTTTAAAAGAATTTTTCGCTTTATTTAAATGCAGAAAAGTACTACAAATCACGTAATTAAACAAGGCGTCTAGAATTTCTGCTATTTAAATATTAAATAGAAAAATTCTATTAAACAATTGTGGTAAAAGCGTACGAACCCTGTTATATCACAGATTGTTTGTAAAAAAATGAAATTCAGAAAAGCTGTCTTAACCCTTTAACGTTCATTGGTTTCCCCACGAAACCACAAAACTTTAATTACGAAACTCAACAATGACAGCAGAATTTTAATAGAAATGCTTTTCTTTTATTATATATGAGAAATATCGCTTTTTTATTATATCAAAATAAATTGGTTCATAATTTCCGGTGTCAATCATTTATTTCAACATCTTAACAATTGAAGTGTTTTATCCGTTAAAGGGTTAAAAATATATGAACAATGATAAGAATCGTTTTTATTACCACCGTATAAAAAAGGTGCATAGTCTACGTTCTGTACACGTGACGTAACCACTACGAAATATAAAATCACTGCTCGTTCTTCAATTCTCAAATGCTTCGCAACATTCAGTTCTATGCAGCTGATTCTAGCTCAAATTTGGCGTTTTAAGGCTCAAAATTTTAAAGTTTCTGTTATTGCTAAACAAATGTAGCGTAGTAGATCTAGAATTTAGGAAATTTTGTCAAATGGCGACAATGGGATTGCAGAAAACCGATTAAGAAAACATATCTGCAAGAAGATAGACAGATTTTACAAGCAGTTTCAATCCAGAAGAAGTCTGTTCGTGATATTGCGAATATTGTAGCGTTTTATATTTTGAGATCTACTGCTTACCGTCGCCTACAGGGAAGCAAATTTCATAAACATCGCAGAGTGTTGCTGAAATTGCATCACAGAGAGGCACGAGTTCAAAACCACATACATTAAGACGTATGAATGGTTAAATGTTTTCTTTAGTGACGAAATAAAATTCAATTTGTATTGCCTTGATAGCTAGGTATGATCTAAAGCAAGAACCTCGCGAATTCTTTAGTCAACAACGAAGAGGGGGTTCTCTCATAGTGAAAAACATCTCATGCATAGTGTATGCGTTCTGTTTCAACGGAACAACGGATATTGCTTTTGTTAATGGACGACAGTGCTCTGAGAATTTTCAAAATGGCCTCATGGAAACATCTTAAAAGGGGAAATTCCAATACTACAATGCGTCGATTCACAGCTCCCACTCAACAAGAAGAATTATGAAGAATCAAGTGACTGCTATAGACTGGCCAGCCATCACTCTAGACCTGAATACAATTGAAAACTACTTGCACGAGAGGTGTATGACCACAGCTTTCCACAGCAGAGTTGCTTCTCTTTACATCCACACATTCTCCAGACACTAGTTTGAAGAAATAGATCAAAAATTTGAATTGAAATACGAAATACTCGAAAATTTCGTATATTTTTAGGACAGCCTATACTGATTTTGATTTTTTTACAAAATTTCTGTAAATCTGATAGAATTGCATTTCTTTGATGTAATAAACTTATGTTACGATTCCATATGCTTTTTTGTGATTATTGCTTAATTTTTTGAACTGTTATTTCAAAATATCACCTGTCCATATACTTGTAAGACGCACTGTACTGTATTAGGAATAAAAAAAAAAACATGCTGCGAAAATGACACATGACAACACATTCATTACTTCAAACTAAACAAAAAATTAAAAAAAAAAGTAAACAAAAAGTAAAAAAATGAAATACAAAATAAGCTGTCTCAAAAATATATAAACAATGACAAGAATCACTTTTATTACCAACGTATCAAAAAAAAATGCAGATTCTACGTTCTGTACATGTGATTTAACCACTACGAAATATAAAATGGCTGCTCGTTCTTCAATTCTTGAATAGTTGGGAAATGCCTGGCAACGTTCAGTTCTCTCAAGCTGATGTAGCTAAAATTTGGCGTTTAAAGGCTCGAAATTTTAAAGTTTCTGATATTGCTGAACAAGTAAAGCGTAGCAGATCTGAACTTTATGAAATTTTATCGAAAGGTGACAATACGATTGGTGGGAAAAAGCGCTCACGTCGACCAAGAAAAACATCTCAGTAACAAGATAGACAGATTTTACGAGCAGTTTCAACCCAAAAGAAGTCTGTTAGTGAAATTGCGAAGACATTAACATTTTATATTTAGAGATCTACTGTTCACCGTCGCATACAGGCAAGCATATTTCATAAATATCGCAGAGTGTGTCGGACATCTAAGCTGGAATTGCACCACAGAAAGGCACGTGTTCTTTGGGCTAAAGAGCACATGCGTTAGGCGGATGAATGGTTAAATTAACGATTTCATAACTTGATTATTATTCTTTAAATTCATAAATTGATTATTGAAAGCGATTAAGAATGCAATAAATTGATTCTATAATTGTACTATATACTTAAAATTATTTTGTTATTAGATTTAAAAACCCAGTTTTATTAAATGTGAAATTTTCAATATGAAAATGTTTTGTTACCTTTTTAGAACTTTGCCATCACATTTGATTTGCGGTCAACTTTCATTAGTCAAATAATTATAACAAAATATAATAGGGAAAAAAAGAGGCAATGGGTTTTCTTATAATATATTTATTGAGAATATTATCGACATTTCGATCGTTACGCGATTTGGACATTGTGGCTAATAATCCTTTTAAATACCTTTACCACGAAGAAAATGTTCCAAAAAATTAAAAATGGTTAAATACACTAAAGAAATATTTAAGAAATAATTTTACTACCCGTTTTAAATCATACTTTAAAATAAACATGTCCTAAATTACGTTTTAGTAAATTACATTTTACTATATTTTGTCTTGCACGTACATTGTAAGTGTTTGTAGCTATAATTGTATAATATTCTATGTACATAAATAGTCGGATTAGATATGTTTCGAAATTTTAGATTTAATTCATTTGTTCCGACAATTATTTTTAGGGACTTTCAACGCCCTTAAGTATTCTTTTCCAAAATCATAGGTTCTGATGTACTGTTTTCACTAAAAAAAAGAGTAATAAAAGACAATTTTTTTCAAAAAGGACACAAATTCAAGATCTAAAAATGAATCAAACATTCGAAATCCTACAAATATCAATTGAACATTTAGTTAAGTATAACATTCAGGCAAAAGAAATATGAAACTTTTTTGACATTTTTAGCCTTCATTTTGGACCTATCCGGGAGATATGATTCTGGATCTCCTAAAAGTGTCCCAGTACATATTCACATAAAATCGAAGTCTAGATGGGATGTCAAAGACGTATGGACGTTGATGGTTTAAAAGTACAATTATTTCTTATAATTAATGACTGAGAGCATAATTTTGTCATGCCAGTCGGAAGACATTAGAAAACAACAAAAAAGAAAAACAATGCATGGATTACTAAACACCATTCAAAAAGTTCCCCACTTAATAAGGTGAAAAAGGATGTCTAAGAACACATTTGAAAACCTAATGTCCAGAATTAGGAAAAGGGTACGAATTCTTTTGTGTAGGATCTATAGATTTGTATATATACTCTATAGTTTACTTCAGTTACACTGTTAAAAATTTCCGTAAAATAATGATGCATTGACAGAATATTTTACACTCACTTTACCATTTTCCTAGAAAATTGTAGAAACACCGTTAATTTACAAAGATTTCATTCGGCCAGTAATAAAAAAATTATCGTTCAGCAATTATTCGTGAATCTAGAAAAAATGACCATAGATGATCTATCCTGACGAATTTCACTCACCCATTGGTTCACAAGAAAGAGAAAACTCCTGATTATTCCTACGAGGTTGCAAGTCTGGCTTATTCAGCTACGATAGACACTTCTTCTTAACCAATCAGAGAAGACATCGTATTTCGCCTTCAAAATATCTGGATTGTAGAATCTGGCAAAATCAGAAAGGCTTTTGTGCTCCTGGTAATGGCGGGTCTTAGTGTTGTTCGACATTTCACTGTGTCGAAATTTATGTTACTGAAGTAAGTTATTAATTTTTTTGTTTTGTTTTGTTTTACTTGATATATTTGTAAAATGATTTCAAATTCCATCGCTATTTCCATTATTCGCGTTTTAAATCTGAATTTTTAGCATACTGTTGATCCGGGTCTTGGCTATGATGCTCAACCGTTTTGTTTTGAAAGGTTAAAAAAAGGCTTTGTTCAGAAACGAAGATTATTATCAGAGCAAGTATTTGGAATAATTTCATTATTTCATGCTTTTATAGTTTAGAACAGGACGACTACATATCTTTATTTTTTCAAAACAATGGCTCACGTAATAGGAATACATGCCTATATTTACTTAGAAAAAATCCAAAATATTCATAAAAGTATCACGTGATCTGATTTAGCCAGATCAGCGTTCGTAACCCGCAAAATTTTTGCCCGACCCAAGAAGAATCTTTGGGTGGTTTGATCACGTGATTGGGCTTTTTTGTGTTTTACTTGGTTTGGTAGGTTGATTGATACAGCTGTAGCAACATGATCGGATATCTGAAAAATTTCAACATTTTAACATTCTAAAATGATTTTTTAAGCCTTTGATCCAACATAAAAATAATAGAATACGAAAGTATGATGTATATACATATTAATATGGCCGTTTGCATTGTTTTTGTTTGTGTCCTACTGATATGGTCATCTTGCATTTTGAATAATTTGTATAGGTTATTCTGTATGGGCTTATATAGTTAAAATATTTTAAATGTATGAACTATGGTATTTTTATACCAGTTATGATGAGATTATCTTTTTTCTATGTAAATATTGTAATTTATCAAAATTTATGTAATCAAGGTTTATTATTATTATTATTATTTATATTATTATTTTTCTTTATATAACTAATTTAGTGATTTTAGGTATAAATTAAACTAGAAATCAAATTAGTCTAGAAATCAAATGACAAATTTGTTTTGATTATTGATACTTATTAACCTAGAAATCAAATAAATTGTAGTACTAATTTTATAATATATTATTTTATATTATTTACAACTTTATGTTCATTTATATTTAAAAATTGTCTTATATTTTATAATATACAATTCTCATTATGGCAAGTACTAAAAAAGTTTTAGCGACTGGCAATTTAGGCTTTAATAATAATATTAGGCCTAATGCTCGGTACATGGAAATTGACAGGGATTTCTTTGGATCGTCAAACAGTTACCTGTCTTATTGTCCCACAGTAAATCTCAAATTTAAAAAATGTTCATCACCACGCTGCTTAACTTGCCCACATGCAGATCCACTACAAATTGTTAATAGTTCTAACTCGAAAATTAATGTATTCTTTTGTAAAGCATACAATATTATTTATTCGATTAATTGCAATATGTGTAAGATGGAATATATTGGTCAATCATGTAATCCACTGCACTTCAGAATCAATCAACATAGACAGGATATTATAAAAAATAATTCTATAAATGTTGAGCATATGCACTTTAGACAACATGACTTTAAAGATATTACTATTAAAATCCTGAGTATGCACAAAAATTTCAGTGATAGACTACTTTATGAATCCATTTATATCAAATCCCGTAACTCTTTATATCCTTATGGTCTAAATTCTAAGTTATTTAATCGCACAAACATTGTTTATACAAATACTAATAAACATGAACATTATACTAGCACTTATGCTAATTTAAATCATAAAGTAAATACAAAAACTACACGTACAAAAAGGGGTAAATATGGTACTAATACACAGTATATTTCTAGTAATGATATTATACAGCAATTATCTAATATGGAAAATGAATTCACTAATACTTTCAATTGGTTTGATATAAGGAAACATATTTTTTCGATCAAAAAGAAAAATCTTAATAATTATTATAAAGTATTTTTAACATTAAATTTATCACCACATTTTAGTGATGTATATTTTGATCTTCTATTATATAGAATTAATCAACTTAATGTAAAAATTTCAAAAAATACCTATAAAAAAACTAACAATACTCAACTTATAATCACTTTTTCCAATATAGTACTTAATAAAATTAATATACACAATGTAATTAATAACAATAACAAATTCCCCATAAAAAATTTTACAATACATAAATCATACAAATACAATGTTACACTTGGACGTAGAATTTTCAATTACAATAATTTTGCAAAATTTCTTACATCAAATGATAAACCTCCGTGCTTATGTAATAATCCTAGTTTTAGTAATTATGTAGATAAGGTACATGGTCACATTATTACAGGGGATATTAATATTGTCGAGAATGATTATCTGCGCAGTTTTATGACTAATGGGACTAAATTTCGAACACCATCATGTTATAATATTTTTTCTATATTAAAACAATTTAATCTGGATCTTGACCTTTTTATATATAAAATTTCAATAGATTATAATAAACCCATTGAATTTTTTAAAGAATGGAAATTAAATGTATTAAGTAATTTAAATGTTGAACTTTTCAGAAATATGGAAAATTTTAATTTTAATGTTAAACAACTAAATAGTGAAATAAAGAATTTACAAAACAAATTTATTATTACTTATGTTGATAAATCACCAAACAACTATGCTTTCATCTGCAAAAAATATTATTCACAGCTAATATCTAATGCAATAAATACAAGTTTAAATTTTAAAAAAACTAATCTTAATACAATTATTAATAATCGACATATATTTCAATATTATAAATTGCTAAAAATTAAAAATTACAACTTTAATTATCCATACATTGTTGTTATACCTAAATTTCATAAAACTCCTATAAAATTTAGAACTGTAACTATAGGCTGTAATACGTATAATAATAATGCAAGTAAATTTCTATTAACTATTCTCACTAAATTGTTTGAACTTACAAAACTAAAAGATAATTTGCTTAGCATAAAAAATAGTTTTCAACTTGTCAATAATATAAAAAATTTAAATAACATAACTTACATGAAGACGTTTGACTTTAATGACTTATTTAATAATATTGATATCAAGGATATGTTCAGGATTGTCAATTTATTATACAAAGAATACAAGGATTCCATAAAATTAAAAAATAACATTTCTTTAAATTACTTTAAAACTTTAACTAGATTTATTCTACATCATAATTATATTGTTTTTAATGAGAATATATATATACAATGCTGTGGATTACCACAGGGTGGTATTGTTTCTTCAATTCTTGCAGAATTATATTTATATTATTATGAACGTAATTCACATATTGCTAATTGTAAAATGTACCGTTATATAGATGATATAATTGTCTTCTATTTTAATAATAATTCAAATTATTTACTACCAATAAAATATCATAAAAATTTAAATTATAGTTTCAACCTTATGGTAAATAATGAAATTAATTTTCTTGATCTTAAGATAATTCTTAAAGATAATAAAATTTTGTTTGACATTTATGACAAAAGAAATGATTTTACATTTAAAGTTAACTTATTCACTAATTATAAGTCTTGTATACATAAATCAGTATTTGTAAATATTTTACTAAATTTTGCACATAGAATAAACAATCTTTGTTCTAATAATTTTAAAACTCAAAATTTAAAACTTATTCTACAACATGCAGTAGAATATGGCTATCCCTTTTATTTAGTTAAGTCAATTTTACGAATATAAATTTTGCTTTCATTGGGGTTTATATGTTTGCACGTTCTATCTGTTAAAACACTTACATTTTGATTACTGATATATTTGGCTAAAGAATGAATTCCTTTATGTGAGAGCTGAGTGGGAATATTTTGGTTAAATATCTTTTATTAATTAAAAAATTTAAATAGTAAATTCTAATTTTTTTTTTCTTTTCTAGGGAGAGAACTTTAAATATAATATTGTTCCAATAAGTGCGTTGCCATATTGGAGATTTAATGTTTTTTTTTTTCCCTTGCCAGGTAGAGAACATTTAACAATTTAGTTAAATGCTTTTTTATTTTTTATTTTTTGCAAGATATTAGATTCAATACGTGAGGTTAACATATTGGAAATGTATGGTTATTTTTAGCTATCAGTGTGTGAAATCTAATTTTATTTTTCAGAATAAATAATATTTAGCAAGATGTTAGTTCCATTAAGTGTGTGTAGCCATTTTGGTATTTCTTTTAAACTTGCATTGTTATTTATAAAATGAAAATCTAATTTTATTTTTCAGGGTTAATAAAATTTTGCAAGATGTTAGTTCCAATAAGTGCATGTAGTCATATTGGTAAATCTTTTAAGCTTGCATATAATTATTTATAAAATGAAAATTTAATTTGACTTCTACAATAATATTTTAGATTTTATGGGTTTATTTATGTTTTGAAATTATTTAAATGTTGACATATGTAAAAATAAATAGATAAAATAATTTTATACTGAAAATTTACTTAATCAAAATAATTAATAGTTATTTAGATATTGTTTTAATCTTTAACTAGATGGCAGCACCATATAATGATTTTAAAAAAAACTATTACTATTATTCTTTAGTATTATTTTTTAGTTATTGTTTATTATAAAACCAGATGGCAGCACCATATAAATTTTCACAATTTTTTTTTTTTTTTCTCTTTTAACTGAAAACTTGGAATACAAGTGAAATTTTTAAATATTCCAATAATATAATATATATATTAAAATTATTTAAGTTAAAAAATATTTTTAGTAAATGAATTTATAGTTTTTATATTATTTATTTGTATTTTTATATTTTAAATTAGAAATAGTTAAAATCACAATGGTTAAATTAATAACCTGCTACTTTTAGAAAATTAACTGTAATTTTAACTTGTACGTTTGAATTCACTTATTCACTTTACCATGTGCTTAGCACAAAACATTTTTGGCTTCGGATTCTGGACAAATTTATGTTGTAATGTATAGATTTTCTTTGTCTTCCTTTGTATTTATTTGTTTATAAATGGATTTATTTTCTTCCGTTTGATTTGTAGTGTTCTATTTTCAAAGGTATCTTTTTTTTTTTTTTTTCTTTCCAATTTCTTTCCAATGATTGTTAGGGCTTGTAATTGTCACAAAATTTTGGCTTTAAGCTTGTGACAGTTACAGAAAACAATCATTCTTTGCTTATAATGTGGTTTCCCAGCCCTTGAAAAAGTAAATTACATTATAAGCTTGCATTTGTGTTTTTTTTTTTTTTTTTACTTATGTTTCACTTTTTGAATAAATACTTCATTTGTTAGGACTATGTTTTATAATGTGTAATTTGACATAGCTATTTGGGATAATAATTTCATTGCATTTGGTCAGTTATTTCTGTTTCAATGGTTAATTTTTGCAATAAGTTTTTATATATTGAACTTCCATAATGACCTGCTGCATTTGCGCAATCATTTGTGGATAGTTTTACTTATTTACTTATTTACTTTTTTTTTTTTTTTTTACTATTAATTTTTATATTCGTAAGAATATCGATCACTTGCAGCCCAATTAGATATTCATCTAATTACAGCCCAAATTTTGGCAAAATATATATATTTTCATAATTATTAAATACATTATTTTAATGCTGCTTATGCGCAAAATTTGATGTATTTCTTGTAGTTCAAATTAATTTTACCTTGCTGCATTATAACTTTTTGTAATGTTGCTATTGAAATAACATATTAATATGGCCGTTTGCATTGTTTTTGTTTGTGTCCTACTGATATGGTCATCTTGCATTTTGAATAATTTGTATAGGTTATTCTGTATGGGCTTATATAGTTAAAATATTTTAAATGTATGAACTATGGTATTTTTATACCAGTTATGATGAGATTATCTTTTTTCTATGTAAATATTGTAATTTATCAAAATTTATGTAATCAAGGTTTATTATTATTATTATTATTTATATTATTATTTTTCTTTATATAACTAATTTAGTGATTTTAGGTATAAATTAAACTAGAAATCAAATTAGTCTAGAAATCAAATGACAAATTTGTTTTGATTATTGATACTTATTAACCTAGAAATCAAATAAATTGTAGTACTAATTTTATAATATATTATTTTATATTATTTACAACTTTATGTTCATTTATATTTAAAAATTGTCTTATATTTTATAATATACAATTCTCATTATGGCAAGTACTAAAAAAGTTTTAGCGACTGGCAATTTAGGCTTTAATAATAATATTAGGCCTAATGCTCGGTACATGGAAATTGACAGGGATTTCTTTGGATCGTCAAACAGTTACCTGTCTTATTGTCCCACAGTAAATCTCAAATTTAAAAAATGTTCATCACCACGCTGCTTAACTTGCCCACATGCAGATCCACTACAAATTGTTAATAGTTCTAACTCGAAAATTAATGTATTCTTTTGTAAAGCATACAATATTATTTATTCGATTAATTGCAATATGTGTAAGATGGAATATATTGGTCAATCATGTAATCCACTGCACTTCAGAATCAATCAACATAGACAGGATATTATAAAAAATAATTCTATAAATGTTGAGCATATGCACTTTAGACAACATGACTTTAAAGATATTACTATTAAAATCCTGAGTATGCACAAAAATTTCAGTGATAGACTACTTTATGAATCCATTTATATCAAATCCCGTAACTCTTTATATCCTTATGGTCTAAATTCTAAGTTATTTAATCGCACAAACATTGTTTATACAAATACTAATAAACATGAACATTATACTAGCACTTATGCTAATTTAAATCATAAAGTAAATACAAAAACTACACGTACAAAAAGGGGTAAATATGGTACTAATACACAGTATATTTCTAGTAATGATATTATACAGCAATTATCTAATATGGAAAATGAATTCACTAATACTTTCAATTGGTTTGATATAAGGAAACATATTTTTTCGATCAAAAAGAAAAATCTTAATAATTATTATAAAGTATTTTTAACATTAAATTTATCACCACATTTTAGTGATGTATATTTTGATCTTCTATTATATAGAATTAATCAACTTAATGTAAAAATTTCAAAAAATACCTATAAAAAAACTAACAATACTCAACTTATAATCACTTTTTCCAATATAGTACTTAATAAAATTAATATACACAATGTAATTAATAACAATAACAAATTCCCCATAAAAAATTTTACAATACATAAATCATACAAATACAATGTTACACTTGGACGTAGAATTTTCAATTACAATAATTTTGCAAAATTTCTTACATCAAATGATAAACCTCCGTGCTTATGTAATAATCCTAGTTTTAGTAATTATGTAGATAAGGTACATGGTCACATTATTACAGGGGATATTAATATTGTCGAGAATGATTATCTGCGCAGTTTTATGACTAATGGGACTAAATTTCGAACACCATCATGTTATAATATTTTTTCTATATTAAAACAATTTAATCTGGATCTTGACCTTTTTATATATAAAATTTCAATAGATTATAATAAACCCATTGAATTTTTTAAAGAATGGAAATTAAATGTATTAAGTAATTTAAATGTTGAACTTTTCAGAAATATGGAAAATTTTAATTTTAATGTTAAACAACTAAATAGTGAAATAAAGAATTTACAAAACAAATTTATTATTACTTATGTTGATAAATCACCAAACAACTATGCTTTCATCTGCAAAAAATATTATTCACAGCTAATATCTAATGCAATAAATACAAGTTTAAATTTTAAAAAAACTAATCTTAATACAATTATTAATAATCGACATATATTTCAATATTATAAATTGCTAAAAATTAAAAATTACAACTTTAATTATCCATACATTGTTGTTATACCTAAATTTCATAAAACTCCTATAAAATTTAGAACTGTAACTATAGGCTGTAATACGTATAATAATAATGCAAGTATTTCTATTAACTATTCTCACTAAATTGTTTGAACTTACAAAACTAAAAGATAATTTGTTTAGCATAAAAAATAGTTTTCAACTTGTCAATAATATAAAAAATTTAAATAACATAACTTACATGAAGACGTTTGACTTTAATGACTTATTTAATAATATTGATATCAAGGATATGTTCAGGATTGTCAATTTATTATACAAAGAATACAAGGATTCCATAAAATTAAAAAATAACATTTCTTTAAATTACTTTAAAACTTTAACTAGATTTATTCTACATCATAATTATATTGTTTTTAATGAGAATATATATATACAATGCTGTGGATTACCACAGGGTGGTATTGTTTCTTCAATTCTTGCAGAATTATATTTATATTATTATGAACGTAATTCACATATTGCTAATTGTAAAATGTACCGTTATATAGATGATATAATTGTCTTCTATTTTAATAATAATTCAAATTATTTACTACCAATAAAATATCATAAAAATTTAAATTATAGTTTCAACCTTATGGTAAATAATGAAATTAATTTTCTTGATCTTAAGATAATTCTTAAAGATAATAAAATTTTGTTTGACATTTATGACAAAAGAAATGATTTTACATTTAAAGTTAACTTATTCACTAATTATAAGTCTTGTATACATAAATCAGTATTTGTAAATATTTTACTAAATTTTGCACATAGAATAAACAATCTTTGTTCTAATAATTTTAAAACTCAAAATTTAAAACTTATTCTTCAACATGCAGTAGAATATGGCTATCCCTTTTATTTAGTTAAGTCAATTTTACGAATATAAATTTTGCTTTCATTGGGGTTTATATGTTTGCACGTTCTATCTGTTAAAACACTTACATTTTGATTACTGATATATTTGGCTAAAGAATGAATTCCTTTATGTGAGAGCTGAGTGGGAATATTTTGGTTAAATATCTTTTATTAATTAAAAAATTTAAATAGTAAATTCTAATTTTTTTTTCTTTTCTAGGGAGAGAACTTTAAATATAATATTGTTCCAATAAGTGCGTTGCCATATTGGAGATTTAATGTTTTTTTTTTTTCCCTTGCCAGGTAGAGAACATTTAACAATTTAGTTAAATGCTTTTTTATTTTTTATTTTTTGCAAGATATTAGATTCAATACGTGAGGTTAACATATTGGAAATGTATGGTTATTTTTAGCTATCAGTGTGTGAAATCTAATTTTATTTTTCAGAATAAATAATATTTAGCAAGATGTTAGTTCCATTAAGTGTGTGTAGCCATTTTGGTATTTCTTTTCAACTTGCATTGTTATTTATAAAATGAAAATCTAATTTTATTTTTCAGGGTTAATAAAATTTTGCAAGATGTTAGTTCCAATAAGTGCATGTAGTCATATTGGTAAATCTTTTAAGCTTGCATATAATTATTTATAAAATGAAAATTTAATTTGACTTCTACAATAATATTTTAGATTTTATGGGTTTATTTATGTTTTGAAATTATTTAAATGTTGACATATGTAAAAATAAATAGATAAAATAATTTTATACTGAAAATTTACTTAATCAAAATAATTAATAGTTATTTAGATATTGTTTTAATCTTTAACTAGATGGCAGCACCATATAATGATTTTAAAAAAAACTATTACTATTATTCTTTAGTATTATTTTTTAGTTATTGTTTATTATAAAACCAGATGGCAGCACCATATAAATTTTCACAATTTTTTTTTTTTTTTCTCTTTTAACTGAAAACTTGGAATACAAGTGAAATTTTTAAATATTCCAATAATATAATATATATATTAAAATTATTTAAGTTAAAAAATATTTTTAGTAAATGAATTTATAGTTTTTATATTATTTATTTGTATTTTTATATTTTAAATTAGAAATAGTTAAAATCACAATGGTTAAATTAATAACCTGCTACTTTTAGAAAATTAACTGTAATTTTAACTTGTACGTTTGAATTCACTTATTCACTTTACCATGTGCTTAGCACAAAACATTTTTGGCTTCGGATTCTGGACAAATTTATGTTGTAATGTATAGATTTTCTTTGTCTTCCTTTGTATTTATTTGTTTATAAATGGATTTATTTTCTTCCGTTTGATTTGTAGTGTT
Organism: Maratus michaelseni; assembly: GCA_963931845.1. NCBI lineage: Eukaryota > Metazoa > Arthropoda > Arachnida > Araneae > Salticidae > Maratus > Maratus michaelseni. The sequence goes on from OZ007599.1 coordinate 953,608, forward strand.
CTATTTTCAAAGGTATCCTTTTTTTTTTTTTTTCTTTCCAATTTCTTTCCAATGATTGTTAGGGCTTGTAATTGTCACAAAATTTTGGCTTTAAGCTTGTGACAGTTACAGAAAACAATCATTCTTTGCTTATAATGTGGTTTCCCAGCCCTTGAAAAAGTAAATTACATTATAAGCTTGCATTTGTGTTTTTTTTTTTTTACTTATGTTTCACTTTTTGAATAAATACTTCATTTGTTAGGACTATGTTTTATAATGTGTGATTTGACATAGCTATTTGGGATAATAATTTCATTGCATTTGGTCAGTTATTTCTGTTTCAATGGTTAATTTTTGCAATAAGTTTATATATATATATATATATATATATATATATTATAATATAATTATGTTATATATTATATATATATATATATATATATATATATATATATATACACAATATATATATATATACATCATATAGTTACACAACTGCTGTCAACTTATATGTCTCTAAAACTACAGCACCTACTAAAACTGATATATTAGTTTAGTTGATAGCAGTTACATAAATATATATATATATTGTACAAAAAAATGCATATAATAAAATAAAGTTTAATTTTCTATAACCTTTAACTAACAAGGGAGAGGGCGTTCGGATCACCGAATTCCTGAAACACAATATTGGTGGTTTCAATAAAATTAATGTAAACTAAAAAAAAAAAAAAAAAAAAAAAGGTACTTTTTGGTTAACCGAGCACCAGTGAAACAAATATAAATATACGCACACACACATATATATATATACATACATATATACACAAACATATATGTAGATATATATTTATATTTTTTTTTCACTGGCGCCCGGCTAACCGAAAAGTACCAAAAATTGTTATGCACTTTACTGACGTTTGGGTTGTCCTACACAGATGAACCAGAAAAGTATGGATACTAAGTGAATGCTCGCCGTTTATTTCAGATTTTTTTTTCCTATTTTTATTAATTTAAAAATTATTTATCAGTTGCTTTATATTTTTTGGGATAAATAGAATGTTAATAAATCAAGGACGTGATACCAACATGTTAAAAGATTTATTTCTTTATTTTTAATAGTAAAATAAAATCTTTGTTAAAATTTGATAAAAAAGCTTTTAAACATTTTATTAAAATATATTTTTCGATAACAACATTGTTGAAACATAATTATTAATTTCTAAAAATTTACTTTTCGTGAAATTCATTTTTAGATGTAAATTGCATTATTTATTATATTGCAATAAACATCATCAAACACGAGAAATAAATGCTAAAATACTTATACATTCAGTAGAAAATTTATAAACATTCTAACTATATTTTATTTACATTACGAAACTAGACGGTAAACCACGTATATTTTACCTCTTTACAAAAATAGGTACTGATATTTCTAGTTTAAATAATGTATATCTTTTACATTTTATTTTTATAATATTTTTTACATTGTAAAATATGCTTTGCATTCTATTCGTACTAAAAATTCACTGTTGAAGTACACATTATAAAAACCTGAAGAAATTCGTGCAAATTGACTATATTTCCATTCCTTATTTTATATTTGCTAAAAGAAATAATAATAATAATAATGTTTAAATATTAAAAGGCACTGTAATATAAAATTTTAATCGTAAAATAGCTGAATTTGTCGTATTTAATTAAATAAGTAATTGATAATTATATCAAATTTTTTTTTATAATATATATTCCATTAGTCATGAAAAATACAAAGCAACCGATAAAACATTTTTAAATGAAAAAAATAGAAAAATCAAATAGAAATTTATGGGAATCGAACCCGCCACCTCCAGAATCAAGAACAGTGCTCTAGCCATTCGGCCACCATGTTCACTTCTAGCTTCAACAAAATATCATTAAAATACGCAAATTAGTCAAATGAAGGACCGTGTTCATTATCATTGATTTGGACGTCCAAATCAATGATAATGAACGCAGGCCTTTCAATTTCATTCACAGTATAGACTCACTCCATATTTTAATCTCCATCGCCCGCGCGCCGCCTGATCTTCGGTTCTGAACAGCCCCAAAGGAATACAATTGCCAAACATCGGTACATGAGTGAAACACAGCCGTTCCTTTCACATCCACAGTCCTTATAATTTTACACTTAAAAAGTTTTATTAAATTAAGTATTATTAAAAAGTTTCAAAAATTTTCGACTCAATATGTTGCATTTTATTGTTAAAATAAGAAAAAAAAGCTCAATCCTAGAATAAGCGAGACACTTGGCGCGTAGAAATTGTAAAATTGTTAAAAAATTTAAAAAAAAAAATAATCCTGAGGAAAAAAAATTATAAAAACTGAAAAATCTGCAGGGAAAAAAATGTTAAAAATTTGTAAAACTCGAAAAATTTGGAGGAAAAAGTTGTTAAAAAATAGTTAAAAATTTGTAAAAATCCGGAGGACAAATTTGTAAAAATCGAAACATCTGGTATAAAACATAGTTAAAAAATTGTAAAAATCCGGAGGAAAAGTTTGTAAAAATTGAAAAATCCGGAGAAAAAATTGCTAAAAATATAAAAATCGAAAAATTTGTAGGAAAAAAATTGTATAAATCGAAAAATCCATAGGAAAAAATTGCTAAAAATCTGTAAAAATTAAAAAGTCTGGAAGAAATTTTTTTAAAAATATGTAAAAATTCAAAAATTTGGAAGTAAAAATCTGGAGGGGAAAAATGCTAAAAATGTAAAAATCGAAAATTCTGAAGGAAAAGGTGAAAAATCCGGAGAAAAAATTTGCTTAAAAGAGTAAAAATCGAAAGTTCTGAAGGAAATTTTTTTTTATTAAAAAATCTGTAGGAAAAAAATGTATAAATCGAAAAATCCAGAGGAAAGAATGCTAAAAATTTGTAAAAATGAAAAAATCTGGCTGAAAATTGCTAAAAGTGTAAAAGATGAAAATTCTGGAGAGTAATTTAGGAAAATAATTGCTGAAAAATTACAAAAATCGAAAAATTTGTAGGAAAAAAATTGTATAAATCGAAAAATCCAGAGGAAAAATTGCTAAAAAGCTGTAAAAATTGAAAAGTCTGGAGGAAAAATTGCTAAATATTTGAAAACATTCAATAATTTGGAGGTAAAAATCGAAAAATCTGAAGGAAAACATTGTTAAAATGTAAAAATAAAAAATTCTGAAGGAAAATCTATTTTTAAATGTAAAAATTGAAAATTCCAGAGAAAAAAAAATTGTTAAAAGTGTAAGAATCGAACATTCTGGAGGAAATTTTTTTAAACATGTAAAAATTTGTAAAAATCGAAATATCTGAGAAAAAAATTGCTGAAAGTGTAAAAATCGAAAATTGTGGAGGAAAAAAAATTTTTAATTGAAAAATCCGTGGGAAAAAAATTGTTAAAGTTTATAAAAATCGAAAAATTTTCAGGAAAAAAATTGTATAAATCAAAAAATCCAGAGGAAAAAATGCTAAATATCTGTAAAAATGGAAAAGAGTGGATAAAAATTGCTAAAAGTGTAAAAAATGCAAATTCTGGAGAAATTTTTTTTTAATTAAAAAATCCGTAGGAAAAAAAAAATTATTAAAAGTTTTAAAAAATCGAAAAAGTTGCAGGAAAAAAATGTATAAATCGAAAAACCCATAAGAAAAAATTGCTAAAAATCTGTAAAAATTGAAAAGTCTGGAGGAAAAATTGCGAAATATTTGGAGGTAAAAATCAAAAAATCTGGAGGAAAACATTTCTAAAATTCGAAACATCCGGAGAAAAAAATTGCTAAAAGTGTAAAAATCGGAAATTCTGGAGGAAAAAATTTTTTTTATGTAAAAATTTGTAAAAATCGAAAAATCTGGAAAAAAAAATTGCTGAAAGTGTAAAAATCAAAAATTGTGGTGTGTTTTTTTTTTTTTTTTTGAATAATCCGTAGGAAAAAAATTGTTAAAATTTACAAAAATCAAAAAATTTGTAGGAAAAAAATTGTTTAAATTGAAAAATCCAGAGGAAAGAATTGCTAAAAATCTGTAAAAATAGAAACGTCTGGAAAAAAATTGCTAAAAATTTGTAAAAATTCGAGAATTTGGAGGTAAAAACAACAAAAAAAAAACTAGAGAAAAAATTGATAAAAATTTATAAAGATTCGAGAATTTGGAGGCAAAAATTGAAAAATCTGACGGAAAAAATTATTAAAAATTTGTAAAAATCCGGAGGAAAATATTGTTACAAATTGAATAATTAGGAGAAAAATTTTGAAAGATTCAAAGAAAAAAATTTTTTTAAATCGAAAAATGTAGAGGAAAAATTTTTAAAAATTCAAAAGTCCGGAAGAAAAAAATGGATAAAAATTTGTAAAAAGTGAAAAATCCGGAGGAAAAAATTGCTAAAAGGTAAAAAAAATCCAAATTGCTAAAAATTTGTAAAAATTGGAATATCCGGAGAAAAAAAATTGAAAAATCCGGAGGTAAAAATTGCTAAAAATTTGTAAAAATCAAAAAAATCCTGTGGGAAAAAGTTACTAAAATTTTGTAAATTGTCGCAAAATGGAATACTTTGAACTTTGAAGGGGGTGGTGCTTTGAGACCTATAGCTACAAGGCTGTCGTCTCGAATGATCCATATACATTTTTTTTTCACAGAAACACATACATGACTTCAACAATTACATAAATCTTGACGAGAAAGTACAATGAAATTTACAACACCAAGAGTTACATCCGGCAGCTCCACAAAGTGCGTGCAATGGAGCTGGTGGGAGTCGAACACCGCCGGCCTTGCTTCCTACGCTCTGAAGCGATTAGCGGAGTGGTGCCTTAACCACTCGGCCACGGAGGCCCCGAAAATGGAATAAAAAGAATGTTTACTTTGTGAAAGAAATTGCCATAGGAACTGTGTAAGTAGCGAGTTGTCTGTCGCAAACATCAAGATATGATTGGGGAGAATTTGGAGGTTGCCAATTTTTCATTTGGCATGCGTAAAAAAAATCGCCAAGTCGTGTGCTTGGTTTAAGATTTTGCCAAATGGTTTCGTACAGCGATTTTTAGAGTGATTTCGTGTTATTTTGTTGACGGGATGGAGCAATGCCAGGTAGATCAGCTAGTTTTAGAAAATGAGAGACCTCATCCTTCGCTAAACGAAAAAAAAAAAATAAATTTTATTACTTTGTTTTATTATTATTTTTAATTTAATGCTTATAATGAAATTAATATGCTCATCTAGGTTATTTCATTATACAATATAGTAGAAGATCTTTATAACGCAAACCTAAAAACATGAGGTTGTGCATTATATAGATCACATTTCACACATCATTAAACTTACCTTGAAACCAGAGCCAAATATGCCTGAAACAGATCAAAATACAGTAGAGTATCTTTATATTGCATTCCTTTCAACCATGAATTGTGCGGATTATAAATTTTTACATATAGATCATTTCACCATTTTCTAAATACGCCTGGACCAAATCATTCATTGTATTACTCATTTTCAAAATTTTTTATTGTAATAATAGCAATTTTTTAATTAAAAAGCTCTGAATTAAGGATAAACAGGTGAACAAATGTATCAAATTTAGTAGTCTAGAGAGAAGCATTTTTTATAATGTGGGAATGCCGTTGCTTCTTAACTATGAAATTGAATGTTTATGTCTGAGAACTTGTGCGTCATACAGAGAATTGCATCATATAGAATTGCGTTATAAAGATCTTGTACTGTATTAATATTAGGGATGCACCGAATATTCGGTATCTATTCGGCCATATTACCGAATATTTAAAAAAAACCTACAATTTCTACTAACTGTCAATTAATAAAGATATTAAAACTAATTAAAAATAGAATCATATTTAAATGAAAGAGAATGCTTTTACATTATTTATTTGCTTTTTGAAAACTGTCACTTTAGAAAATTAACCATTAATGATGACCTTCATAGGAATTAAAGATGTACAAAAAAAACGTAAGTTCCTGAAAACCTGTCTAGTAAATTGTTTGTTTCTTGCTTTATCGCAAACATCATGTTTCTAAACAAAATGGAAAAAAACTTTCACAGGTGATAATAGACATCAAGACAGACAATTTTTGTCCAGGAAACCAGGATTGGGACACACTTATTCAATCAAAAATAAAATGCATCTCACTCCAGGACAAATTTTATTTTTCGTTTGTTACTCTAATAACATGGAAGATATTGTAAATTATGTTCAACATAGTTACTTTATTTCTGTGAATCGTGAGAAGTACTGGAAATTGCCGCCATTCATATCTAAACAACACTGAGCTAGATATTCTTTTATTCAGATTGCAGCTAACAAAACGAAAATTCAGTTTCAGCTTATTCTGACACACTCTGTGTTTTTGATATAATAAGTGGATTGAGATAGCGTTTCTTGCAAAATGTTTGCCTTGACCACATTATCTACACAGAAGGTTTGTTCCAAGATGTATGAACACCTCTAATGTTTAAAACCTCTGAATATGATTGCCCATTCCAGACACCTACTCTCTGGTTCATTTAAAAATTTCCTTGTAAAATCAAAAGGAGCAGGAAAATTATTCTTGCTGATTTGCCACCATTTTAATATATTGTATTGTTTTACTTTAGTCCCTTCCTGACAGCTATAAAATGTTTCTTATAATTCCTTCAAAAAAATTTATTTGAATGTATTTGTTTTAGAATATAAGAACATTTTATAAATTTATTTTAATTCACAGAAGAAACCATGAAGTTTAAAGCAAAACGTTTTAAATACCTCAAAACACCGATTTTTTTTTTTTGTGTGTAAATGTTTGTAGTAAAAAGGTCTAGTTCATAAAATGGTAGTGTCTATGTTAAATATTATGTAAAATTGTTTCATAATTTTACTTTTAATACTTTTAACCCTCTCACTGACAAGGCCGTGTTAACACGTTCAGAAAACTGTCATCCGAAAAAGGCGAGCCCTTCTTAAGTCGGTCTCCTAGAACGGCTTCTATACCGGCGAAGCCGTGATAAGTCGTTTGGAGAAAATACCTCCAATACTGGCGTGCCCGTGTGTAAGAAATATGCCTACCCCCTTTCATTAGGCGCCGTATCTTCTCAACAATAGATAATTGCTACAATCCCCGACCCTACCTCAGGGGGGCGAGGGACAGTTTCCTGTTCCTTTCACATTGTCCTTAACCCAAACAGCACACACCCATCTATAAGACATCTACAAGCTGTAAACCCAAGAAAACCGACACATCTATAAGAAGTCTACAAATATCCATGATACACCCTTTTCACCTCTTATGGAGATGTTATGTGTGATCTCTCTGAGTTCTATTAGACGTCCAAGATATCCAGGTAGTCTATGAGACCACGTCTATAAGACATCCAAGCATAGATCACTTTTCGACATGCAATATGTCTTATGGCCGTGCTTAAGACTTGGATTGTAGATATCCAGGGACATCTGATATGCGTTTATAAGACGTCTAATGCATGTCTATTTATTGATACTCAGTACTTCTTATAGATATACTTAAGATATCCAAGAAATTTCATCAGAAATACAGCCTTAGGGCAAAAGTATTGAGCACCCCATATTTATAATATATTTGGTAAAAATAATAGATGGATACAAATATTAAATTGTATACAATTAAGAATTTTCTTTAAAAAATAAGTTTTTTATTTTTTTTCAAAGATAGCAAACGCATAACTCATCTTTTAATGAAGCTATTTTCTTTAAAAAACTTTTTTTTAAATTAAATTTTGTTGTTCTGTTAAGCCAGTTAATAAATAATCAAGAAAATAATTATTGTAAGAAAAGACAAAATGAACTTAGTCTTCAAAAACGAAAATAAAGAAAGCTTATGTAAAAAAAAAAAAAAAAAAAATAATTTATATGTAATTTTTATTATTTTATTTTTTAACATGTGTTAATAACAAAAATAAATTTTAAGAAATATTTATGCTGCTGAAGAGATCTTGGCATTTCAGGCAAGAAATATTTCAATTTCCATGATGATCTGTTAACTTATGACATAACAATGAAACTTCCAGAAAACAAAGTAATTTATAGTTTTGAAAAAGTAGGTGTTTAAAGAAAATGACGAGTTGCTTGTTAACTGTCTTTTTTTTTTTTTTTTTACAAACCATAAACTTAAAAAGAAAATTCCTAAATTATATGCAGTTAAATATTTGTATATAACTATTACTTTTACAAATATATTAAAAATATGGGGGTGCTGAATACTTTCAGCCAAGACTGTATTACCAATGAAATGACATTGTTTCCTTGCATGTCTTAAGTATATCTATATGAAAATTAGAATAATTCTTGCAGAAAATGTTAAAATATAATGGAATTTGTCTTCAACAATGAAAATAGAGAAATCTTATTTTTAAAATATACTTTAAATTTATATGTTACTTTTATTATTTTAACTTTTAATATCTGTTAATAAAAATTATACAAGTTTTAGGAAATATTTTCATTGATAAAGATAAGTGATTTATATACTTTGGCTTTTCCGGTAAGAGTTATTCTAATTGTCATGATTACCTATTAACTTGCATAGCATAACAATTGCTATACTATGAAAGTTTCAATTCTGAAACTTACTGAAAAACAAAGCAGTTTAGTTTTTTAAAAAACTCATTTTTTTAAAGCAAATTGTTTAATTAAAAGTCGAGTTGTTAGTTTGCTGTCATTTTAATTGTAATAACTTAACCATTAAAGACACAGACAGCAGTTGTGAATTCTAAAATAATTGTGTCACTTGCGCTTCATTTACTCTCTTCCTAAACATCCTTCAATGTTGAAGTTCAAAATTTGTTCTACTTTTTCATTATTTTTATCAGTAAGTCTCCACTGATGTACAAAATACACCGCCATTGAATTTTTATAAACTATTATATTTTCTTTCTTAATTAAACATTTTTTTTATATAAATGCGATATCTATTACTTGAATACTATTACTAAACATCAGACACTACGACTAATATTCAGGCCCCTGCTGGCACTTAGGTATACGTGCCCTTGCACCCTCTGCCTGAACCACCCTTAATGATGGCACATGATTTAATATGAAAGTGCCAACATAACCCTCTGTCCACCGCCCTTCCAAGACATCCAGCATGGGCCTGCTAACACTTTGAAATAAGTTATGATAAAAATACGAGGGTGCTTAATAATTTTGGTAAAGACAACTGTAGATAAAAATACTAAATGTTTCATTCCAATAATATCAGTATATTATTTCCCCCCCCCCCCCCCCCAAAACGAATATTTTGCAATGTTCTGCAACGAACCTTCAACTGATCACAAATGTTCTGTGGGAATAAAAAAATAAAACACAGAGATTTTCTTGTATATGTAGGAGTGCGATTTCATCTTGTATAGAAATGCTAAAGACATTTCGTAAAACGCTAACACACACAAAAACCAAAGAAATGACGAATTTCACAATTTTACTCCGATCGAATGACGAAATTTGGTTTTTTTTTCCCCTCGTAATAGACGATTTTTGCAATATTTTTGAGATTTTTCTCTCTGGTAACTGGCGAATTTCACTTTTTTTCTCAGAACCAATCATCGAACTCCGCAATTTTTTTCCCACGACTAATTCGAGAATTGCGAGATATTTTCCAACACTTCACTGATGAATTTCGCATTTTTTTTATCGGCGACTGATTGGCGAATTTTAAATATTTTTGATATTTTCTTTTCACTGACTGGCAAATTTGTTCAGCTCTTTCTTAGGACCAATGGGCAAAAATTGCATTTATTTTTTTATTTTTTTTTATTCAAGCGACTAATATCCGAATGTCTCGATTTTTTTTTTTTTTAAATCCACAACTGATTGTTAACTTTTGCGATATTTTCTTTATTGATCGATAAATGTTGCGGATTTTCTTGTGACAGAATGGAAAAAACTGTGGGTTTTTACAAGACTGATTGACGAATTTTGTGATTTTTTTTTCTGACAATCCACGGATTAATTTAGTTTTTTAACCTGCGACTGATAGGCGAATTTTGCATTATTTTCTTTTTATCAATTGGAAAATTTTGTCGCTTTATCTTGGAATTGATTGAAAAAAATCGAGGGATTTCCCAAAACTGATCAACTAATTTAGTGGGGTTTTTTTTCAGCTGTAACTGATAGCCAAATTTTGCAATATTTTCTTTCTGCCGATTGGAAAATTTTGCAGTTTTTTCTTGTGACCAATTGGAGAAAATTGCGTTTTTTTTTCGCTACTGATCGACGAATTTCCCATTTTTCTCGACGATTTACTGACAAATTTCATGGTTTTTACCCACAACCGATTGAGAAATTTTTGCGCTTTTTCTTGGCAAAAAACATGAAATTTCAATCAAAAATCATTCGGTTGATAAACATATTTCACATTTTTTGACCCGCGACTGATAGGTGAATTTTGCAATATATTCTTTCTACAGGATGGCAAATTTTGTCACTTTTTTGCGACCGATTGGTAAAAGTTGCCGGGTTTTTATGTGACTGACCGGTGAATTTCAGATTTTTTTCCGATGATCCACTGACAAAATTCATGTTTTTTTTTTTTTTAAACTGCAGCAGCTGAAGAACTTCACGATTTTTCCCCATGATCGACTGACAAATTGTGTGAGCTTTTCCTGTGACCAATTAATGAATTTCACAATCTTTTTCAACGAACGATTGATGAAGTTTTTCTGGTGATTGACAGACAAATTTAGTGCTTTTTCAAATGAATGAATAGTGAATTGTGTTGAAAATGAGAATTTGAAATGTTCTGCAGAGAAGTTCATTGTTCTGCGATGTATGTCGCACTCTTAAGCATATTCTGCTTTGGAGACTGTTGCCATATTTATATTGGAATATTTTTATCAAAGCATCGACTAATTTTTTTTAATATTTCGAATGAAATATGTCTGCTGTAATTCACTAAAATCTCATAGCTAAATTAAAAATCTACCATATTTACTCCTGCATAATGCACACATTTTTACAAAAATTTCAGGTCTAAAATCCAGTATACACATACATGATACACTGAATATTTCTAATTGTATACATCAAACCATACACATTTTCACAAAATATATATACATATTGCAGAAACTTTATTTTATGATATTTTAATAAGAGAGCAAAATATATATGAGCACATGCAAAAGTAATTTAGATTTGAGAAAAGATTGTAAATCATGATTTCTACAGATTTTATTTTTTTTTTTTTAAGTTAAAATAACATGGTACACATTATACACAAGTAAATATGGTATTTAAAATCAGTTTGATAATTTTATCTTGTGAGAAATTTCTAAATCCTCCAGTATTTTGCAACAAGAGGCTAATAGATTTGTTATTTCTCCCATATTATTTAAATTTAACAAATCTTTCTTGCAGAGGATAAAGACTTTTGGTAGATAAATTTTTCTTGGGAAAAAAAGAAATCTTTGTGATAAATGTCACACATACATTACACATCATGCATAAAATCTTTAATTTTTCATACCAATATTTTAGAATATTTTTTCTTTATTTTATCATATAATTTCTTCAATTAAATTAGGCAAAGGATTCCATTTGTAAATACTAGTAATCAGATTCAAAATTAAGTGTGGGACGCTCGTCGCAAAGTTGTTAACACAAATTAATAAATTTCTTATTCTGTTTATTTTGTTCTATTTTGATAAAATTATTAGACAAATGTTTTAAAATCTATTTTGCATATTGAACTAATTTTAAATTTCTTTTATCAGTACAAAAATGTTACTCCAATTAACTCACTGTATGAAAGAACCACTCAGAATTATTTTTTAGTCAATGTCTGCCTACATCAAAAACTTATTTCAATTATGTGAGCTTCAGATACAAAGGGAAATTTACAAATTGACTGCTACCTCAATTTTGCATTTTTAGAAAAACAAGAAAAATTTTAAGTTTTAAATATTTCAACATGATTTAAATACTAAAAATTATTGCATGCTTTCTCATTATCATATCATTTTTTAAACATGTCAGCTCTACTACTCAATAAAAGTTTTAATAAAAATGCAAGTCTTTTTTTTCCTTATCAGCAATATTAGTAACTAGGTGACAGTACTAGGTGGTACAGAATATAACTATAACAGAAAAAGGAAAAAAAAAGAAGTGACTTTATTTTATTTGAAAAAAAAAATCTTTGGAACAGGACAAAATTCTTATTATTCTACTCCATTATCACTGCAATAGTAAGAGCTGATTTCTTCGAGCAGCACCTATAATAAAATAATAACACTGTTTTACTACATAACATTTTACGAATCACACAAAATGACATTTTGTTACATGAAAACTGAATTAATCTTCAATGAAGCAATTGTAAGCCCCCCCTCCTCCTTAATTTTTTGCATGTGATTTCTAGTGATGGGCATAATGAATGATTTTGATATTTGAATGAATCATTCAGGCATGCACAAAAGCATAGTTGTCAAGGCTCTTAAAATTCTTTTTGTTTTACAAAAGTTCTGGTTTTAATTGATCAAAAATAGCAAGAAAGTAAACAGCAATGCTTTTGTGTATGCCGGGATGATTCATTTCAATAACAATCATTCATTATGTCCTTCGCTATTGTTATTCTTAATTTTTAGGGTTACGTACTTAAAAAATAAAAACGGAACCATTGTATATTGAAATACAAACAAGATAACAAACAAATATTGAAATGCAAACAAGAAATTTCAAACTAACACTCCCATAGGATTAACATTAGCCCATGTGACTATGGAAGATTTGGAATCAAATGATTTTTCCATTATCCCGTCGACCACTTTTCAAGAAAAATTAATTATCACCAAACAGTAATGCCAAATAAACAAATGGAAGAATGTTGCCATTGGAATATCAAAATAAATACAATAAAAAAATATGGAAAAGCCCCCCTCACCTAAGTGTCAACTATCAGTAAATTTAAACACAAAAAAATTACAATATAAATGAAAATAGAAAAAAAAAATCTTGGATATCCATTTATTTACATTATTTTTCTTAATTATCCTTCTCGGCTGGTGAATATAACGTCAGTTGAAATTGATGTATTGCACTTAACTATGCAACATAACATTTTTTCAATGCATTTTCTCTTTTAATATCATGGTGCAGCAGTTTAAGGACACAATTATTATTTTAAATAACGAAATAACTACTAAATCAGTTCATTTTAAAGATTATATTTAATTAAACAATAACAAAACATCACCATCAAAAATGAAAAATTCTTACATATACTGCTTTTTACTTTTAAAATTGTTGTGGATTAAAACTTAATAATTTATATTATTAATAAATGAAATTAGCATATATAATACTTGAGAGCATCCATATTTAGTTAGTAATCAGTATTCTAATGTCTTATAAAAATATATTTCAATATGTTTTTTTTTTACTAAACAATTATAAAACTCATGCCAGATAAGTCCATATGATGAGATTAAATTATGGAATGATCAACGTTGAAAGAGGAATTAGGATGAATATATAATATTTGAGGAGATTTTAGTAGATGTAAGTGTATAAAAAAAGAGAGAACAGTTAAAAAAATAAATAAATAAAACTTGTTGAAATGAAAAGCAAATGTTATTCATATTACTGTTTTTAACAGTGGGAAATGGTAATTTTATTAAATTGTTGTATGTATGATTTTAAAGATATGAGAAATATTAAAACTTGCCTATCAATAGCCCCAGTAACTAATTTGTGTGTATCAATCTACAGCAAAACAAAATATATCTATGACGCAACAATGTCTACTATCACAAGAAATAATAGTAACCCATTAAATAAGCAAAATTTTCAATTACAAAGAAAATACAGTAAGAAGATAACAGCAATCCAATGACAAAGTAAAATTTTGCTTTTTTTTTTTTTTTTTAAGTACAGTATTTTTTAAGCTATTAGATTAATCTTCAAAAATCTGCAATGCCCACTGTCATGTTGCATTATTTCTACTAGTGGGTTAATAGCCTTTAAAATTAGTTGAGTAATAAAATATGTAATTAAACAACTGTTGTCCTATTTAATTATTTAAAGAAGTAAAACTGAAAAAAAAGTGTAAATTAAATTAATCATAATAAAAAAAGCTTTTATTTTAAAAATATAGCAATAGTTAAGCACTAAGTATGCCTTGTTAAAATTTAGGTAACATATTTACAATTCTGACTCAAATCACCAGTCTGCTATGTGTTATTCCAATATTAATGTCTCCATTATTGAGAAATTAAGTTATTTATTAAATCCTAACTCAATAAAATGTCTTTTAAATTAGTTAAAAAATACTTAAAAATCTACAGTTTATAAATAAATTGCTTCAACATATAAAAGCCAATTTTGACCAAAAAAGGCCAATTTTGGCAAAAAAAAGCCGGTTAAAACCAATAAAAGCCGCTGGCCTGGCTTTTATTAATTTTAGCCGGCTTTTTTGCAAGCCTGCTTATCAAGTTATAAGTGCTTCCGGTCATGTGGCGACACTTTTTCGCACTTTACTGCCAACCACCTTGGTAATTTGGTTGAAAATGCCGACTTTGACAATCTTTTGTAAAAGATCTGCCTTTACTAAAAAATTGAAATCGTGTTTAGATTACATAGTTTCTGAATAAAAACACCTACCAATTTCATGCATTTGTAAGCAAAAATGAATTAAAAAATGTGTCATAAAGTAGCCTGTTTGGATTTGAGAACAGCCTTAATGGTGCCAAGTTGCACTTATTAAAATACATCAATTGGTTGCAAACCAAATTACAGAACTTTCCACTACATCACACATACATATGAATACATCGATGATACATAATTAATACATACATGATTTCACAAATAAATGAGTGAAACGCTTAGCAAAATGCTGGCATGCAGTTAATACGAAAGTACAGAAACAAAAATACATGCAAAATATAGAAATCTCATGCTTATACATGTTTTGAAGATACGACATGATGAACTTTAAATGTTTGTTTTCTATGTTTAAAAATTTACAAAATCCTTTAAAGTTAATAATCTTAACTTTAGCAGCTTCTCCTGCTACACCATAGTTACGGATTAAGAAATACATAAAAAACAAGTCAGTTTTATCTTTATTTTTTAAAACTCAGAAATTCATGTATATATAACTTATTTTTTTCTGTTTTTTTTTTTTTACTCTTGGTTCTCAAATGATCTGCTCAACAACACGAAACTTTCTGACTCATTTTTAAACACAAAAGCATAAAATTGGCAGGTCTGATCATGGAAGGGATTTGGAATCTAAATGAGTTTTCCATTTTTTTTATCAATAAATCACTTATCGAGTTATAAGTGATTTGTGTCATGTGATGACATGTTTCTGACCTTTTTTGTGCTGCAAATTGGTAATTTGAAAAATGGAAAACGTCTTTCAATTACAAAATTTCTGAATAAGAATACCTGTAAATTTCATGCGTTTCTGAACAAAAAAAGAATTAAAAAAATAAGTCATAAAGTGAGCCGTTTGGATTTGGACCTTAAGAGAAAAAAAATATTTTTGATGTGTTACATTATACATTAAATATTATGTTAAAAAAAATTAGGTCTTGTACTGTTATTTTCCAAAGTATAAACTTCTAAGATTTATAAATTATACATTAGTAAATAAATTGCCATTTATATCTCTCTTCCCACTCTGCTCCAAAAAATTTGAGTAAAAACATAAGATCTGATATTAAAATTAATCTAGAATTTCATAATGCAATCTAGTGTAAATTTTGCAATCTCACAACAAACTAATTATTCTAAAAAACAAGGCATTTTTTAATAAAAAATATACTAACCAAATATTCATGCAAGTCTTCCTGTCTTCAAATGTTTGTGATGGTGTGTTTCAACTGGGAGTCTAAAAAGATTCAAAGAAAGTTTCATTAGTATTCAGCAACATCTATTATAGTTAAAATGTGACTGTTTATATTTCACACCAACTTTTCTCAAAATGATTAATTATGGGTTTTTTTTTTTTTGAACAATTATTCGCAAAGATCCAAGGATGTCAAACTCAAGAAATCTCAAATTTTAAATCAGTTTGAGTTATTAAATTTTAATCAATAAGAAATTTCTTTTTAAAAAAAATTATTATGCATGCTAAACATCTTGAATCAGCCATACTCATCCTTTTATTACCGCGGGCCGCAAACGTATATTTGCGACGTTAGGTGGGCCGCAACACATACTTGTATAGTAATGTAAATATATAGATTTCTATAGCAAATGCCCCCCGTTTTTTCCCATCTCAAAAAATGCCCAACACGCCTAAAGAAGTATTCACTTCAAAAATATAATTTAAGTAACATTTATTACAAGGACAAAGCCATTTTATAACATTAAAATAAAATACAGCAGCAAAAACAGAAAAGAAAATCCATCCAGAAGATTAAACAATCCTTTTTTCATCAGGGGTGGACTCTCATAACTTATTTCTATCCTTCCTTTGAGATTAAATCTTAGAAGGAGCAACAGTTTGGTTTATTTACGTTTATTTTTATTGCGAGAATGAAATCGAAGTTGCCAAGAAAGCGATCACCGCCAAAACAGACAGTTTCTAAAGCGCCAAATCCGAGCTGATCCTGGGACTGGCTTTTTAACAATATAACAAAGGAATGTACTCTCTAGTAGATTCTTTCTCTGAGGTCTCGGATCGCACATAAAAGGTCGCCAGGCCGCATGCCCACTTGTTGAGTATGGCTGTCTTGAATAGTTTAGTTTTAATACCTTCTGAGTCCCTTCAGTACTGTTTTGATTTTTTTGTCTCTTCCTTTCACTCCGATTTTTCAGATTTGTGAGACCTGAAGTATGCCGAAATTACAAATTTATTCTTTTATTTAAATTTTTGAGTCAAAAACCTCAAATGCTACATTGATATGTAAAATTTTATATTAAATATCACACATATTACATGAAACAGTACAACATTACATGCAATGTTTAAAAAGTCTTTTACTGTATATCAATAATTAATATTTAGTAAAATATTACTGATACGTGCAAATTTTAACTTAATTTTGCGATATTTACCAGCATCCTATTGGCGAATTGAGCAGTTTTTTCCTGGCAACAAATTGACGAATTTCACGTTTACTTCCTGTAACCAACTGACAAATTTCGTGATTATTTTCCTCCTACCAATTGACAAATTGAAATTTTGCTTTTTTTTTTTTGGCGACCGATAAACGAATTTCTCAAATTTTTTCTGCACCTTACAAATGAAACCGGCATGTTTTTTTTTTTTTTTTTTTTTTTTTTTTTTCCCCACACACGACATATTGAAGAATTTCACGTTTATTTCTTGTAACCAACTGATGAATTTCGAAAATGTTTTCCTGAGATTGATTGAAGAAATTTGTGATATTTTCCTGCTACCAATTGACAAATTTTGCTTTTTTTTGGCGACCGATAAGCGAATTTCTCAAATTTTTTCCCACACCTTACAGGTGAAACTCACATGTTTTTTTTTTTTTTTTTTTTTTACACGTGACTATTGATGAATTTCACGTTTATTTCCTGTAACTGTAACCAACTGACAAATTTCGCGATTGTTTTCCTGCAATCCATTGAAGAAATTTGTGATATTTTCCTGCTACCAATTGACAAATTTTGCTTTCTTTTGGCGACCGATAAATGAATTTCTCATTTTTTTTCTGCACCTTACAGGTGAAACTCACATGTTTCTTTTTCTTTTTTTTTTTACACGTGACATATTGACGAATTTCACGTTTATTTACTGTAACCAACTGACGAATTTCATGATTCCTTTCCTGCAATCGATTGAAGAAATTTGTGATCTTTTTCTGCTACTAATTGACAAATTTTGCCTTTTCTTGGTGACAGATAAGCGAATTTCCCAATTTTTTTTCACGCACCTTACAGGTGAAACTTGCATGTTTCTTTTCTTTTTTTTTACATGCGATTGTGGTCAAATTTCATGATTGTTTTCACGACTCATCGGCAAATTTTGCTATTTACCTGCAATAGCTTAACAAAATTTATAATTTCCCCCCAACGAGTACAAATATTGGGAAATTTTTGTGCGATATTTTCCCGCAACCTTTTGGTGAAATTCGCGACAGTAAATTTTTGCAAACCCAAAATAATCAGGGCACTTTTCCAGCTATATAAAAATGGGCAGAGCGCATTTACAACTATAAAAAAAAAAACAGGCAGGGCGCTGCACCCTCTTGAAAACGCCTTGGGAAAACACTACAAGGGTCGATCCAGACAAAATTTGGAGCCTATTTAGGGTCCCTTCACAAAATTCCTTTTAACAAAATTTCCCCCTTTCATAAAAACTTACTATTTAGGGGAGACTGGTACACAGTGGACTACTTTTTCAGTTAAATTTTTTTTCTCTTTAACGGACAAACCGGGTGCATCCCTGCATGAAAATATTTTTGAATATTCCTTATACCTTTATACATTCATCATAATTTTCTCATAACATAGTTTTCAATACATTTTTCGAAATAAAAATTTTTATATGCACCCGTAAATTGGACCAGTGTGCCCCAGAAATGGGGCACACTGGTCCACCCACCGGGGCACAGTGGACTGCTGTTAGGCATTATCTGAAATGCAATATAAATCTATTTTTCATTAATCCTTTTTTATTTCCCCTTTATCCGCAAAATAACATAGTAATATAAATTTACAAGTAACATTTTGAAAAAAAAAAAAAAATATATTATTATTATATTTTGAAAATAACAGATTAATATAGGAACAATTGCAATTTAGTTGAAGTTATTACTTAAGTACAAAAAAATCAGCGCACATTAAAATTTGCAAATGAAATTCCAAAATACTTATGAGTAAGATTGAGCCTGGAATTTTCCTGAAATACTTTCGGGTCTGGGAGCAATATTATGAAATCATTGACATCAACAATAGATTCATCTACAGTTTTGGGAAAAATAAACTGATTTCCATTCAATTTGCATCTCATGAATCTTACTTGAATAGAATCATCACCAATTAGATTACAGTTATATTTATCACAGGCAGTAAATACAAAACAAAATATTTCTTACTATGTTAAATAAATTGTTATTTTTCTTTGTTTACTTTATTTTACAGTTAAATAACTTCTTTTAAACAATATTTCTTTATAGAAAATAAGCAATTATTAAATATTTTGAACATTCTGCATTACATGAGCAGAGTGGATTGTGGACCACTGTGCCCCATGTTGAAATTCAATAAATAATCATATTAATATTGTTTATAGCTTTCTTTTAAACATATTAACTTTAAAGTTAAATAAAAACAAGTATCTTAGCTTTGCAAAACAGCTGTTTTATAGGATTTATCTACAACCTTTAATTACTGAAACAATTAAAATATAATGTTGAAAAATTTTACTTTTAGAAGATCAAAACAACCAATTAGGATAAAATAGTTCAATCTGAGCTAAACATATTTTCTGAACACTATAAATAATCAGTGCAGTGCTGTTGTCTATTAGGATAGAAGAGAAGCTTAAAATTTTTTTAAATAAACAAAATATTAGGGGGGTGGTCCACTATGCCCATAGGTCCAGTGTGTACCAGTCTCCCCTATTATTTATTATTCTTTGACTTTTAAAATGTGTAATTTGCAAACAAACAAGTTCACCAGAGAGGAAAACTTCAGCAAAAGTATTTAAAAAAGTTTGTTAATAAACGCTTGGATCGAATTTGAGTTATAATAAAATTTTACAAAAATAACCTTTACTTTTCACAAAATGGGCCCCGAAAAAAACAAAAACAAAAAAAACCTGCATTGACCCCTGCACTATAACAGTTAATTTTCTTGTTACTTTAAAAAAATAAGCAAATAAATAATGTAAAAGTTATTTAAATATGATTCTATTTCTTAATTTTTCTGAATATTTTTATTTATTGACAGTTAAAAATAAAAGTTATCTAGGGTTTTAAAAATATTTTAAAAAGCATTTTCTTTAGATATTGAGCAGTATGACTAAATACTACATACTGAATATTCGGTGCATCCCTAATGGTATAGGTGCAGATTCACGGTCGCCAGTCGCCACGTGGCGACTAAATTTTTTGCTGTGGCCACTAACTTTCGATGTTTAAGTCGCCATGTGATTTAAAAGTAATCCATTTCTGGTATTCCCAGTCCCCATCGTGAAATGTTGATATTTTTTTTTAAGATTAAGACCAAAACACACACATTATTGTTATCTTTTAATAACATTTCAGAATGATCTGTTTAACACAGCAAACTATTAAATATATTCGAATAGCAATGTTATTCGTAACATCTGATAATTTTATTTGACATAGACTGTGATTTAAATATATATATATATATATATATAAACAAATGTTTGAAGTGTGTTTTTATTTTTATAGTGCAAAATATTCTCACAAATTCAGATTTTCTTTCATATGTACTTTTGTCTGGCAAAATCAAAATAAGAAATATTGTTTTTCTGATATTCCCCGCTATCATGATTGCTTAGCTTATCTACATATTGTTTTTTAAACCGTATCTTGCCCAACTTTATCTTCTGACAGTACATGATTTAAGATTTAATTAATATTCAAATTTTGTTGTACACGTGTTTATATTAAATAAATTACTTTACACTTTGAATTAATTATTATTATTTTTTTTTTTTAGTTTTTTACCCTATATAAACACTATTGTTTTTATGCATTTGTTTTACAATTGTGGCCACTGGATTTTTTGGGTTTAGGAGCCAGTGACTCCTTCCAAATGTTGGGTATCTGCACCTATACCTAATGGTTAATACACAAGTACCAAAAGATTAGTATCAAAGTGATTTGAAAAAATATACTCAAGCATAAATATCATATAATACACAATTAAAATATATATATATCTTTTATTGGGTATGTAAAAAAAAAAAAAAATGTGTCGGAACACAAGTTCAACAATGACAACAAATGAAGAAAAAAATGTAAAATTCAATACATATAGGATCAGAATTTTAATTGTTATACAATGTTCACTCACTCTAGAAAGAAAAAGGCAGGTTGTTAGAAAATAATAACAGCACAAATGAAGCAGAAAACAGTCATTGTTCAGTGAAAATGGGCATTACTTCAAGAAAAAAAAATTATTGTGTTGAGTAACGATAAAAAAAAAAAAGGAATAGACGAGATACTGTCACGCACTGAAGTTTGGTGACTTTTTGATTGGCCTGCTTTCCAAGCCCATGCCAAACCAATAATTTAAATACAAGCATAGTAGCCAAAGTTTGGCAACTATTTTCCTTTTTATAACTGATTAAAGAAATAAACTGTGTGAGTGTAAGACATCATAGCCAAAAACAGTACAACATTTATTTAATAATCTCCTGTTTTTATTAAAGAAAGAAGGAAGGTCTATGATTTTTTGCAAGCTTCTGGATACATTAATTTAGAAATACTCTGGTATTGGGGAAGATTTTAACAAGAGACCTCTGGATATAATTAAGGATGCATTTCGATATTTTAAAAAGGGTACGGTGCATTTTGCTAATTTTAGAGCAGGCAGGATGCTGCGCCCTTAAATATTGGTCTAGAAGGGACACTAAATTATAAATAAATACAGGGGAAAAAAAGTAATTTTTTAAACAAGAATTACATTATTTATAGTATTAGTTTTAGTCTTAGCAAAATTTTATATATAGTTATTTTAGTGTAATTCTAAATTGTATGATAAATAATTCACGAAACTGTTAACCCCTTTAAGGGCAAAGTATTTCAGTTGCAAACATGTTCAAAACTTTTTTTTTTTTTTACCCTTTGAAATCTGAATTTGTCAAATAAATTCATTTAAAAATAAATAATAGCTATTTTTTCCGTTCATGTACATCGTAAAATCTAAATATTATTCGAAAGTTCTGATAAATATTATGGTTTAGTGCATAAATAATCTAACACTGGCGTTCAAAGGATTCAGTGGGGTCAGGATTCATAATAGTGATAAACAAAACAATATGTAGTTCATTAACACTCAATTACTACTAAAAACAATTACATTATTGCTTTCGTTGTACCTGTGAGATTATATTTCTGCATATACAATTTATACAGCGACATTTCGGATGTATTTTTCCTTTTAAACACAATATATATATGACTGATGAAACTTATCGTAACATTAAGCCTAAATCTTGTATATATGTAAGATACAAGAATTTAGTAATTAAATGTTATATAAACTACACAGGAAAGTAAATAAAGAAATGAATAACTTACCTTTCACAAAAGTTGTCAGTATAATTACATCCAAGATTGCCGCTGTATACAATATAAACAACAGCCCCAGCCGCGGCGAGAGTGTCTTCAAACGACCTTTGACTTTCCGTTCCCGCATGCGCGCAGTTGCATTGAAGTAGGAGTACTTTTTCCATAAGATGAGCATAATACGTGTTATTCGCAAATCCATTGGATGAATCGAAAAGTATTTCCATTGGAGGTTGAAAAAAGCATTTCCTTTAGACGTCGAAAAAGTGATAGATATAATACGTCTATTGCAGGTCATAGACGTCTAATAGAAATCTAAATGAGAAATGGCTTATAGACATCTATTTGTTTAATGCTATGCATATCTAAAAGATGTCATGGACGTTATAGATGTATTTAGACTATAAATCGACATCTTATAGATAGAGTGTGCTGTCTGGGAAGAATCATCAAGAATTAATCAATCGCATTCCCAGAAGTTAGTGGAGAGGGGACAAAATACATTTCCTAACTATTAGGAAGAAGAAAGTCCCGTGTTGTTTATATCACTTACCAAGAAAAAATAATCAATGTCACCGTCGGCACTTGATCGTAAAAGCCAGGCCCCACAAGGCACAAAGGTATATTTTCATTGGAAACCAATATGACTTCAGGCCGTTTGTTCAAAAATTTAACATTTCTTTCAGGACTTGTTTTTTCAGATCTTATCTTCTAATGATTTTTAAGAATTCGAGCTTGACTAGATGTAAATTCCTTTTGACACTGTGTGTGCCATGTGCCGTGTGTACTCTATTACTATTTACTACTTGTCCTCATTTGTCTCTGAGCAAATATAGTCAAAGTGATACCACTGTGATGTTAAATTTTTTTGAGGGACTAGTGTTGAGACAACTACTCCCCCCCCCCTCCCCAACCAAAATATAATAATGTGCAAAAATTTATTTTTCCCAATAGGTACATCCTCTTTCCCTACTCCAGCCAAAATTGAACTCTTGGGTGAGTTTCTGTGGTTAATAATTTAAAAGCCCGTCTCACACTGTACAAATTTGCTGCGAAAAAGGAAAAAAAATAAGTTGCATCCTCTTTAGAGGTAAATAAATTCACACCCCCTCCCTTCCTCGAAATGTTAAAAAAAAGGAGGGGGGGGTGGAAGAGAAATCAATACAATAGGTATTTCTAAAAACTGTTCAACATTTTTGGATGTTTGTACTAGTTACTCCCCCCCCCCCCCCACAAAATAAATTCTGCATACGCCACTAGAATTGTGGCATCAATCAGACGACTCACGGTGTAAATTGCATAAGAAACGCTTTGGCAGGAAAATAGTTTACTTATAATATAATCGAAATTGCCACGCTTTCGTTTTTATACACAATTTTGCATAGATGTATTCTTTTCATTTATCATCCATTTTCTGAAATAATGATTTTCCCGCTCTTTTAAATAACTAAATTAACCCTATACCTTTTTTTCTATATTTTATACGTGTAAAAGTGGCCTTTTTTCCGACCACGTAAGAAATACATGATATTTGAATTCTAAGGTACTTTTTTTTATTTTATACTTCCTAAATACGTTTAGGAAATAAATAAGTTTTCCTTAATAAGTTTAATTAGTTCTGTGGCAATTGTAACAAACAGTTGAAGTTCTTGCAATAAAGTGCCCTATTTTACATGATTTTATAAACTATGATATGTCCGATTAAGGGGGGAGGCAAATTATTAACATATAAATATAAATATATATGGATTAGAGTTCGTCGGATTATATACGATTTTTTTTCAACCCAAAACATTTTCATCAACCCATAACCCAATCCGAATCCGACATACTTTCACCCAAAAACTACCCGAACCCAAATGAAGGAAAAGTACTCCATATTTTAACGCAATTATGTAAAATTAGTATACAATTGTATATCTAAATTTCATTTTAAATTTTAAGAGGAAAATGAACATATATAACAATATTTTACCCTACCCTCTGTTCGGTGCGAGGTCGGGTTGACCTATTTATTTTCACTTCGGGTCGGGTTCAGGTAAGGCTCACTTTAATTGTTTCAGATTCGGCTTGGGTCTTTAGACACTTGCAGTCCGTGTTCGTGTTGATCCAATTACTCAAAAGAAGCTCCAAAATACTTTCTCAGGTGGAAAACTATATGTTTGAATATACTAATGAGTACATATTGATTTTTAAAGATAATATTGATACTAGAGATACGACTGAAGACTACTTTTCCATCATTGAATTAAAACATGGGATAATTTTCTTTCATTTCGGGTTCAGGTCGGGTTGAGGTCGACGAAAGTCATTTAAAAGTATTCGAGTCTCGTTGCGGGTCAACTAATTTTGTTTGTCTGGTTCGAACGGTTTTCGGGTTGACTTGATATAGAATTGTTGGGTTCGGATTTGCCATAAACCGAACTGCGAGGATGTCTAACGCCTATTATGTTATTTAAAATAGGGGATCCAGTCCGAGTTTCCCAGGTTACAGAACATATAGGGTTTTTGGTATATATATATTTATATATATTTTTTAGATTTCCCTCTGACAAAACCAAAGAGCATTTTGTTTAATCAAAAATCGCAATAATGTATTCAAATAAAATTTTTAAAGTGATACTTTCGTATTAGCCGCATGCCAAGTGTAAACATGTGAAGAAATCACAAAAGAAATGACCTTTTTGTCATGATGCGGTAGTTGGAACCGCCCACTTCGAAACCTAACTTGTTTGCAGGCGGAGCCGGCAGAGATTTTTTTGCTATAAGGATTGGTCCTATAAAAAACTTGTCAATATAAAAGTTTTAAATAATATTAAGAGGAGTTATAATAAATTTAAGCAGATTTGATATCTTGTGAATTGACGAAGTTATGAATTTTTTTCTTCTAAACACCCCCTCCCCCCCCCCCTTGGGGCCATTTTTAATGATATCAAAAATCTGTCATACATAAAGTTTTGCCCTTTTCCTAGAAGTAATAATAACTTTAAACGGTTTCGATAGATATCATAATTAAGAAATTATGGTTTTTTTCTGTTTTCACAAAAGTCCCTCCATCCCCCCCCCCCCTGGTTCGATTTTGCCCATTAACGGCCTAGACCAATATTTTATTCCCCTTGATTTTATGTATCAGTTTGGAAGAGATTTGTGCAGAATTATTGCAGTTATCGTGTCCATAAAACAGTGACTATATATATATAAGTTTTGAACTGGGGGGGGGGGGGGGTTGGACTCTGGGAGTCATGATCGGCGTAGATTTGCAAATATTTTTCAAAAATTCCAACTTAGGTTAGAATGTAATAGGCAGTATTTTTTACGAAATCTACCTAAAAGAAAAAGAGAACATTTTTACTTGGTCGACAACGAGAGACTCTAAAAGCACAGAACAAAATGATAAATGCAAAATGACAAATGCAGAGATAACTATGTAAATAATTTGGGATCCAATAGTTTTTTTTTTTTTTTTTTTTTTGACAAATGAAGTCTTGAGTTATAAGCACATCTTGAGTTATAAGTGAGTTTTTTTCATGATGACATTTATTGGGCTGTCGCGTGCAGAAGTTATATTCAAAACGACAATTTTCACAGCATTTTCTAAAAGACCGCCTGCCTTTTTCGAAAAATGGAAAAAACTGCTCGACTTCATAGTTTCTAAATAAGAGCATTCGTCGATTCCATGTGTTAATGAACGAAACTGAATTCAGAAATTTTGTTAGAAAATAGTCAATTTGGATTCCAATATAAAAAGATTATACGATTTCTCTATGGGCAAGTTCAATTTTAGTAGCATACTTTTTTTTTCTACTTTATTCGAAAAACATAAAAGCCTTTATAATATATTTTATGTGATCTCTACGCAACCTCTTATAAAAGTACTTTTTAATCATTTATTATATAGTATTAGTACTAATTCTAACCATGAAATGCATTTAATAAAGTTCTTTTTTCCTTCTTTGTGTGTGTCTGTTATTTTTATCTTCAAAATGTTAATGCTTGGTCATATATTTATTTAAATATTTAAAAGGATTTCCAGTTGAAAATTATATCATATGTAAAAGATTTAAGAATAGGATTTGGAGAGGTATTTTATTTATTTCTTTTCTCTCTCTCTCTTTAAATTTAAATATATTATCATTGATGATTTTTTTTCTCCTGCAGTTGCTTCGTTTTTTCCTAAACTCTATTAGACAAAAGCTATCCCTTAAGACTGTTCTCAAATCTAAAAAAGCCACTTTCTGACACATTCCTGAATTCAGTTTTGTTCGAAAACAAATGAAATTGGCAGGTGCTCTTATTCATACACTATAAAATTTGGCAGTTTTTTCAATTATTCGATAAAGGTAGGAAGTCTTTTAGAAATTGCTGTCAAAATTGTTGTTTTGGATAGAATTTCTGCACGCATAAAGGTCATCATGAGAAACTATTCGCTTATAATTCATTCGTCGAAAAATCAAACAAATTGGAAAATGTACGCCAAACGTGACAAATGAGGTGTAACTAGTTTCAGTGAAATGTATTATATCGTCTGTTATTATGATATGATTAATTTCCGTAATGAAATATGAATATTTTAAACTGGCATCATTTTATCTTTTGTTGATATTTACAGAAAATTCCAATGGGAAGCCTAAGCCTAGCTTTGAAAATTTCAGATCTTGAAATCCTTATTTAGAGTCTTTTTTCCATTTAATATCTATTTCTCCGGAAACATCTATCCAAAAAACTATTGGTAGATTGTAGGATTGCTATAATGAAACAATTTGACACAAATTTTATACAAATTTTGTTTTGAAATTCTGTAATAGGACTCCATCTTAAATAGGATGTAATCACCATGATGGCAACCTAGAATCATTACCTATCATGGGATATCACTGAATTAAGCGTATGATAGGATTTAATAGAATGAAGAATGCGACTATAACTTGCTCATAAAGTTTATATAATGTCATGTACGTCATATATGATTATGACGCCATACATGTCAGATAAATTCAATTTTTATATTAATTACATGATATAGTTTTAATAGTCAAACTGAAAATATAATAATTATGTAAATGCCTATATAGAGTAGTTAATTGAACAGTGAAATAATGGATAATAAATAAAATATTTCTTTGCAAAATGCATTAAAGACATTTCCAGCTTCCAATGGAATATTTTTCGGATTTGCGCACCTGTCTAGTATAATATGAGACAAAATATTCTTCCTTTACATTACAAAAAGCAACTTATTTAAAACCTTTCTGAAGTTGAAAGTAAAGGGGAATAGACAATAGGATGTGTCCTTCCTTCTGTTGCTAACTTGTTTGCAATAACTTTCAACCTATTTGGATCATTGGAAATGCAATTACATGCAACCTGCAACTTGGAAATAGTAATGTTAGGGTTACAGATACACATTCTTAAATAACACGTGCTTTACTTGAGAAAACATAGAATCGGTTTTCTATAACTCAACTTATATACATCTCAATAAATAATCTATACCAATTTTATGTTCAATGCTATGTAATGTATTATCTTTATTTTGATTGTTGACCATTTTACCTGTTGACGTTTTCACCGTTGCCCTTTTTACCTATTGACGTTATTACTGTTGCCCTTTTTACCTAACTTCGAACCTGCGTATGCAATGTCAGACTTGATAGCCTGTAAGCTAAAAACTTACATCCATTTAATGCATGTCGTTTTAATGAGAAATTGTGTCAAATTCACAATCAAAACATAATTTTGTGTTTTCATATTAATTAAAATAATTTATATTTTAATTTACAGTGTATTTTTTTCCATATGAATTTTTATCTGATGTAGGTGTGCTTTCTTCAAGCTGCGATTGCTTCAAGGTACGCTTTTTTCCGGTGCGCTTTTTTCCGTGCGCTTTTTTCCGGTGTGCTTTTTTCCGTGCGCTTTTTTCCAGTGCGCTTTTTTCCGGTGCGCTTTTTTCCGTGATTCCATAAATCTGCAAATATTGTAAAATCTCCTTTTAAAATAGCATTCTAAAACTTGAAAAGAAAAATAAGATTTCTGCTTCCCCTTTTATTCATTCTGATGAAACTAGCATCAAATGACTTAAAATGAAATATGTAATTTTTTAAGGGAAAAAATGTTATTTTTATTTTTACGATATGAGAATAAATAAAATTGTCAGTTTCAGAAAGAATGAGCCCGCCCGGGCCGAAGACCTATATAAAAATCGAGCCCGAGCCCGTGTCGGGCCCGGGCTCGGGCTTTCGGCTCGGGCTGAGCAGGTCTCATCTCTACTAGGCACCCCCAGAGGTATAATTATGAAAATTATGGTGCACTTTGAAACATCGAGATTTTCTTTCAAAATATTGTAGATTAAGGGTTATAAAGTAAAAAAGATTAAATTTCATAAAACGTATTTATCAAAAACGAGTATAAAACAGACATTTCCAAAGGAGGATAATCTGCGTCTCGTAAAAACACGCGTTCAACTTTCCACTGGTCATAATAGAAAGGAAAAGTA
The DNA here is from genome assembly GCA_963931845.1 of Maratus michaelseni. Classification (NCBI taxonomy): domain Eukaryota; kingdom Metazoa; phylum Arthropoda; class Arachnida; order Araneae; family Salticidae; genus Maratus; species Maratus michaelseni. The sequence continues at coordinate 982,297 of OZ007599.1, forward strand.
ACGCACAAAGGAGAGGAGGCGATCAGGGGAGAGAATGATTTCTAAGAATTTCCAAACTCTCCCCATCCCTCCTGGGGTATTTCTGCTGGTGTAACTAATTGGATTGGGGGGTAAAAATATACGGCCCGTTTTGAAAAGGAAATACTAAATAGACGTTGGTTTTTTTGGCATACTATTTTATCTTCTTTGAATGAGCATTTCATTTCCGTGACCGCTCAAATGCCTTGTCAGTAAGAGGGTTAAATTCTGAAATATAAAAATACTAGATGGAACCCGTCAAAACTTGACGGCAAACAACTTAATAGTACCATAAAAATAAAATTCATAGCTGTTTTAAAAAGTTTGAAATTTTTGAAGAATAATTCGAATAAAATAAGAAAAATTATTCTGTCCACAGCAGGGATTGATCCCACACAATAATCAGAATAGAGAAGAAACGCGCCTTATACTACTCGACCAGCGTTTTCACATTTGAGTGTGCTCTAAAATTGATTAGGTTCTAGATTTAAGTTTACGCATGCATCTTGGGGACAGTTATATGTGGATCTGACAAAAAAAAAGCCTTTTCTTTTAAATATATAGATGTTTAGGATGTTATTACTCCCGATAGCGTTAATGGCGCCACCTGTTTCAAGATAAGAAAGTCAAACACATAAACGCATAGCCCTATACCGCAATAATTAGATATAGAACAAATGCCAAACTGTAAGGAAATCTATAATATCCAGCTTACTTTGCTAATTTTCAAAGCAAAAGTCTTATTCTCATATATCCTTCGGAAAAATTAAAGGAATTTGTAAATACTTCGCTCCACATATTTTAGAGAGCTATTTTTAAACAATGGACTTTTTAATTGAATATTAATCAATTACAATTGTAGACCTAAAAAGAGAATATACTAAGAGAATGAAAATGCCATTACTTAAAAGAACAATTGAAACATATTAAACTCGTTATAAGTATATCCAGCTTGATTTTTTTTTATAATTCATATACGGATATTTTTGCTTCTTTCTGTTTTCTCTTCTTTTTTTTTAAGGAGAATAATCATATAATTTTCTTATTTTATTTACCACAGTCCTAATATTATGGAAAAGTTACAATATTTAGTATTTCTGGGTTTTTTTTTTAACTACATTACCTTAAAACCTTTCATTAAATTATTTTTTATCAGTCTGATTCTAAAACCCCAAATTTAAAATGTGCTGTTTGCAGCTAACGATTAATAATACATATTTTTTTATTTAGTAATTAAAACAAAATATTCTTGAATGTTAAATTTTACTTAATTTCTAATAAAAAAATACAAATTATATAACTTTTCCTCTTGAATTAAATGTGGCATTATTAAAATGAATTATAGCCAAAAAGTAAGAAAAATCATTTTGTACATAGCGGGGATCGAACCCACACAAGAATCGGAACAGCGAAGAAACGCGCCTTCTACCACTCGACCACCGTTTTCGCATTTAAGTGGGCTCTAAACTGGTTAGGTTCTAGATTTAAGTTTACGCATGCGTATTGGGTACGATTTCATGTGAATTTGACAAAAAAGCCTCTGCTTTTAAATACAGGGTGATTATAAAAAAAACTATCCCGACATTTGGGTCCCTAACTATCATACCATTCACAGAAACTGAATGAAATTTTGGCAAAAGGTATTTTGAGGTAAGCGCTCAAGAATGATAGGGAAAACAACAGTGTCACTCAAACAGTTACGGTTACAGTGAGAAAATTTCGAAAAAATCAAATAGCAGCACCCAGTTTTTTGTATTGGAATATAATCTCCATTGTGAAAAACCCTAAATAGCGTTGGAACGGCAACTGTAGCATGAAAATCACCAGCGGCTAAAAGTGAGGACAACCAATAAGGACAGAGAAGCAGCATAAAATAAAGCATTTTATTGTGTTTCGCAAATTTTCCACATGACCTCCTTCACACACGATGACACTTTGCATGCGGCTGATGGTGGATAGCACTACAGTACATATCATGGCAATAGGAATCTCTTGAATCGCAGTTCTGATGGCATCTTTCAAATCAGATGCAGTTTGAGGACGAAACTGATACACTTTGGATTTCAGATATCCCCACAGCCAGAAATCCATTGGTGTCAGATCAGGAGACCTTGGTGGCCACGGAAACGGGAAATGACGGGAGATAACTCTGTCACCAAACTGTTGAGTTAAGACACGTTTGACTGTAGACCCGACATGTGGAGGAGCGCCATCTTGCATCCACACAACTTCAGATAGAGCATTTTGCCGTTGCAATGCGGGAATCGCGTAATGAGTTAACATGTCCAGATAGCGAGCACTCGTTACTGTACACGTTTGTAGATCACCGGCAGTAACCTCTTCAAAAAAGTAAGGGCCGAGGATGAACGTACTCGTTATACCACACCACACAGTCACTTTTTCCTCGTGTAATGGACGTGCATGCACATCATGTGGATTATTCTCTGCCCAGTGCACACAATTTTTCGAATTCACGTTACCAGTTAACGAGAAATGCGCCTCATCTGTACGCAGAATGCGTAAAGGCCAGCTGCTATCTTCATTGCACCGGATAAGGAATTGATTTGCAAAATCCAGCCGCAAAGTCTCCCGCTTCCAACATCTGGACACGCTGGAATCGATACGGAAACATGTTTAGAACAGAGCGCAGAATCTTGCGTACAGTTGAATTCGGCAGATCCAGAACACGTGAAACACCGCGTGCAGTTGCGGGACGAACTGTGCTTATCGTCTGATGGACTTCTGCAACAGCTTCCACAGGAAAGGAAGGTCGTCCAGACCGCCAGGTTACTGCCGGATTGAAAGTGGGCCCATAGAACCCGAGAAAATACCCTTCCCTGGTCATTAATGTTTAGAAATAGTGGTAACTAAGGTCTGAAAAAATGATACCGAAGTTAATATAGTACCTGGGGACCTGAAAAAAGGTTTTGTTTGAATCAGACTAATAATTAAATAGTTCTGATTTTGGAGGCAGGGGGGTGGGAAAGGAGGGAGTTTCGATCAGAGCATTAACGCGATATTTAAACTACAACCGAACACTCACCTCCCCCCACACACAGAATTTAACTAACGACATTAAAAAATTAGGAATTATCATTAAATTTCTAAACAGAAACAATGACTTTTTTTTTACATGCAAAAACAACAAATTATCGTTTTTAATTTCTGAAATCAAATACATAAATGACGTACACATGAGAAAAATCGATACAACAAATTGCAAAAATTCACAACTCGCTGTTCGAATTGCAATCATCTGACGACCTTTTCATCTGCCAATCACAATTTACCGGTTGACATCTAGCTGTGCCTACAATTCTATCAGCTACCAATCACAACTGCCCTCCAACGATGTTTGACTTCCAGTGGACCACCGCTCCCTGAATACTAGGTCTGCGCGCTGACAACATTGGCGGCTGTCGCAGTCTGATTTTTTTTCAGTGTTTGAAAGATCCCTTGAAGTTCAACACCAATATTTTTTTTTTTAATTTTCTTCGCCTAGTTTTTCTGAGATCAACTAAGTCAAAGAAAACTCTTAGATATTATTAGTGTTAAAGTTCGAGGGACTTTAGAAACGCTGAAAAAAAAATCCGCCTGCGACAGCCGCCATTTTCGTAAGCGAGCAGGCCTAGTATGCAGGGGGCGGTGAGTGGACGATTTGTGATGTCATTTGAAACAGAAAACGCTGCAAAACATGAAAAACGATTAAAAAACGCATAAAAAAGGAAATTTTAAAAAAATTAATAAAAAATGGAGATAATAAATAATCCGCATTTTCCTTTTAAAATAATGATTTTTTATCTGTAAAAAATTATCAACTTTCTCCAAGCTAAAAAGAGTAAAAAAAATGACGATTGTGAGCGTATCTGGGGCTGAAATGAAAGCAACCACCATATCAATCAAGCATTCTGGCCAAAATTACTTAATGTCGAAAGAAAAAATTCCCTAAAAATTCAAAATTCGCTGTACGAATTTCCCATAAACTTTAAAGAAGAGAAGATAAAATTTTCTATATTGGGCTACAAGATTGGAACCAGATTCCGGTTACTAATGTGGGAAAATCGCAGCGAAACATCCAAAAACACTAAAAATCGCATTTTTAAAATCATGATTTTTTATCTGTAAAGAATCATCAACTTTCTCCAAGCTAAAAAGAGAAAAAAATGACGATTCTGAGCGTATCTGAGGCAAGAAATGGAAGCGCATCCACCGAACCAATCTGACAAAATTTCTTAGTGTCGAAGGCAAAAATTCGCCAAAAATTCAAAAATTGCTGCACGAATTTCGCATAAACTTTATTGAAAAGAAGATAAAATTTACTATATTGGGCTGAACGATTGAAAACAGACTCCCGTTACTAATGTGTAAAAATCGTAGCAAAACGTGAAAAAACACTATAAATCGCATTAAAAATTAAATAAAAAAAATCTATTCAAAAAATCCAAAATCTGGCTTCGAGGTGCAAAACTACATGCAGAGGTACCTTTACACCAAATTTTGTAGCTCTGCGTGCAGCGGTCTCTTCAGAACACAACCAAGAAACACACAGACACACACACAAACTTCTTTCTTTATTACTTACCCATCATACGTAGTATAGGGTAAGTCTTGTAATCGCTTTGAAAATCGAAAAAAAAGATGTTGACGGATTTACACGTTTCAGACACTGGGGATTCCGAAAAACATATTTTTAGAAAAAAAATTGCCGCCCGGCTGTCTCTGTGTGTGTCTGTAAACGCTCTATCTCCCGAACAAATTGAGATAGAGACTTGAAATTGGGTATGTACTTAGTATGTAATAATGGGAAGAAGCTTATTGAATTTCAGTAACCGCGATTATCCGAAATTATTTTTTTTTTGGACTCTCGAAATATTCGTTCTGATAAAAGGTATATAAAAATTTTCGAATTTATTTATTTTAAGGAGTGAATATAAAAGACAATAAAAAACATAAATTTTGCATAAAGAATGAAGTCGATCGTATAAAGAGTTGCCGAGATATTTGTTATCATATTTACCACACTCTTCGATTTTTCATGACCCTGTATTTCATTCCAATTTCAATTCAAAGATATATTTTAATTGGAAATGAGATGCTTAATCTGACGCAGTAAACCGTTAGTTAATAGGATTATCAATTTTGGAGTTAGAAGGATGTTTCTTTTACGCAATTCAGTAATAGAGCATTTAAAGTTTATGACGTCATCAAGCCACGATTTTATTCGAATTGCATAGATCGATTTCGCATTCTATAAATAGTTTACCCATGTTTTATTTTCCTATTTTATATTATGCATATCCATGATGGGTAAGTATTACGGTGGCCCCCAACGACTAGTTATGGTTGGAGATGGAGATGAGATGAGATAGAAGTAAGTTTTGGAATTGGCACATCGGACTAGTTTATTTTTAAATATGCAATTGTTTTATTTGATTTCTTGCAATAATCAATTAAAATAATCAATATGCAATATTCTTGCAATCCTTAGACTGACAATTGAAATATGTTTGAAATTTAAAGGTGAAAGTTCCAATTTTCCCCATTACGGATTTTTTTTTTGTCCCAGACCTTAAATAATATTGTCATGAGGTCAATACAGAAAATTTGTAGCCAAATTTGATTATCCTTCAAACGACCCATGTTTCATTTTATTTATAAATGACAATTAGCATAATTTCCTGCCTATAACCTGTAGTAGAACACAAAATTTGGAAAACGATCCGTCGCAACTAATAATTCACACCAACTTTTATGTTTTTATTAGATTCTGTAAATTATAGGCAAGAAATGAGTTCTCAAAAATTGTAATAGGATTTCACATTTTATGCATATAAATACAGATCCAAGAGAAAAAACGTTTCTATTAATTTTCATTATTTTTTAATATAAAGTAGAATCTTGTTTTTATATTTTTTAAGTGATAAAACCTAACTGTAGGAAAACTACAAATGCATATTTACAAAAAAATTTGATGTATGATCTTTATTAATATTCAAATGGGATACTTATGAATGTCCAAAACACATTCCATTTCTTATTAATAACAAAATAATAAATAACTATAGAAAAATGGGTGAATGGCCCAAAGTAAATTGAATATTAAGCAGAATTACTGTTCAAACAAGCTGCACTCAGAGCAATATATCAATATAATTCAATATAATGTATATAATATCAATATAATGTGTTTCTCCTGAGTTAATTGAGAGGGTCGGATAAGAAAGTTCGAAGCCACATTTTTGGTGAAATAATTCTAACACTGTAATCTATTGCTTAATATTGTAAATTATAATATCCTCCATAGAATTTGTTTCCAATGTCATTTGGTGGCAGCCTATGTCCTAGGTTTCGTTTTTTCCCCAGACGTTTGCCCCCAATGAAGATAGCTCATTTACAAAGAACGTAATAGTAATATCATTAAAGTAATGAAGAATATCTCCAATGTTACGAAGACAAAACTTTCTGCTCTATATCTTGATTTGAGTATTGGATCCAATTTTCAAATTGAAATATCCCAAAAATGTGGCTTAGCACTCTCTTGCCCCGACCCCAACAATTGGAATTCTCTTTCACGAGCATATTTGTCGTCGTCAAGAAGTTGTATGACACTGTAAAACAAGTTCCGGAAAAAAATGGTGGCATTAATATGCCACGGCTTTTTGCTGTTACGTTTCACAACAAAGTAGTGAAACATTCCAATTGTCAATAATCAATATGTTTTTTTTTTTTTCAGAGTCTTATTTAAGCAATTCAATTTTAAAATTTCGTATTACAGAGAAAATGAAAATTCAAATAATGAAGCATAAAAAGATTTGAATTAGCTACTTACTTTATCAGTTGATATCCAAACAAAGAAGGACATTTGTCTTTAAATACCTAGGCAGCTGTTTTTTATTGTTCTTTAGTTATCAAAATGGCTAATGGAACATAAAACATGAAGCACGCAAAAATATTACACGAATTATTGCCGTAATGGACGTGGGACATAAAGAAATTCGAAATTCTGGTAAAATATACGAAATGTTTCAGGATAATTTTTCTGAAACGTTCCGAAAATTTTTTACAGTGTACGATCTATAAATATTACTTTTTTTAGAAGTACATTTCAATATTTTAGCGTATACATAATCAGTAGATCCAGTATAAATTGCTGGGGAACTTTTCCTTCTTTTATTTTAAGCAAGTCTTCTTTCCCTACCTTTACATGCCTTCTACAAGCACTTTTTCATTTTTTACCTGTTGGAGATACGTAGGCAATGTAATTTATTTTCCAGTAGATAATGTAAATTGCAAAAGTGTTCAAAATAGGGTAGGACTTAAAATTATTTCGATTTTATTTTTTTATACGGTCCCCTTTTTAAGTCCTATTTAGAAATGCTCTAAGAATTCCATACTTCTACGATAAAAAATCAATGAGTTATGATACTTGAAAGTTTATGAAATTTTATTTCATCACAGCTCGGCGAGTTTTGGTCATAGAAGACAGTTTTGGTCTTTAGTGTTGTACTTCTCAGAGCATGAAGAAAATGTTTCGAATCAGGGGACCCTATAAAAATTTAAAAAGTGTAACTTCTTTAAAATTAATGGCTGGGCTATTTCATCGATATAATTTTAATTCCTACCTTATTTTGAACACTTTTTCAATTTACATTGAAATCTTTTTGGGGCATCCTGCATATCCTCTAAAAATTGTGCACAAAAATGCGTTTTTTGAGAATTTGTCACCTTTAACATTTTCCATGTATCGAAATATATATCATATCATGTACTGAATGTTTTATGTTCTCTAATAGCATTCTCATAGTATGGTGAAATTTCTTCGATTAATTTGTCCATCAGTCTATTTTTACCTGTTTAAGGGGGTCTTTATTTAGAAGCATTTGTTAATGACTTGAATTGTGTCTTTTTATTAAGAATAGTTTTCAAATAAAAATGTTTTGAAAACTTTGAAAACATTTTTAATAAAAAATTTTAAATTTTAAACTTATTTAATTTTTGATATAACTGATGAACCATTTGCCAAATTTCTTTACTTTTCTTACTATTATGTGCAAAAAAGGTTTCTTGTTAATTTGGCTCCAGGATTTATTAATTACAAAATTTATAATAAATTTAAATATTTTATTTCAAAATTTTCTCATGAAATTAAAAATCTTGAAGACTATTTATTAAAAACATAACATAAAATGTTTGCAAGGAAGTTTTCAAAATGACAAATTCCGAAAAAATCCATTCGGAGATAAATGGGCGGGGCAGGAGTGCACAAAAATTGTTAGAACTGCTGAAGTAATCATAGTAGAAATGCTTTATTTCAATTATTTAGAAAAAAAGGCATGACCCCCGGACACCCTTAATATTTCCATTTTTCAGTTTCAGTTAATTTCTTTTAAAATACATAAAAGGATTCCATACCCAATATCTTGCACAAATTCTTTTCCATTTCCTATCCTGACATTTCATGTTTCCTCATGATAGGAAATGTAAAAGGGATAATTGGGTATGTAAAATTAGCTAAATATGTTTTTAATGATTACTGAGAATAGAAAAGCAAATAATGTGTTTTTTAAAAATGAAAAGATAAATCGATCCACAATTAATACTGATAATCATGATCTGATAATGTATATAATATAGAATTGGGTAAGTAAATATGGATGAAACGCCTCACTTGATTACTCGTTAAATAATGAGATTGTATGAATTTAGCTAAAATTTTGTTTACCTTGGCGCTTATCTGTACCTTATTTTAACACATTCCAACCTAGTTGAAAAGTGTTTATACCATCTGCCTCTGCCGTCTGTCCGTGCTCTAACTCGCGTAAAGATGCTTGGATTGTCCTGAAATTTTTGTATGTTAGTGTCGTCTACTACAGCATGTTCTCTATCTCAAATGAAGGGAATTATAGTTTTTTACAGGGACAGTCAAAAGTATTTCGTTACATTACAGTCAATAGGAAATAATCGTTTCAAATGCATTTTGATGATGCTACGCTATTTGAAACAGGATAAAATTGATATAGAATTATGAAGCGCATTAAAACATGCATTTTCTAGAATATGGGGTACAAAACGTTTGTTACTCATTTACAGGGTTAAACAAAAGAATTCTGTTACACATTGTTCGACGGGGGAAAATTGTTTGCAGTGTAATTTAATGATGTTTCACTATTTCAAACATAATGAAAATTATATGCATTACTGAGGTGCACAACAATTTGCTCCCTTAAAAGTACGGTGGGCATTGCGTTTATCGTTCATTTACAGGGTCAAATCAAAGAATTCTGTTACACATTGTTCTACTGGGAAAAATCGTCTGCAGTGTAAGTTAATGATGTTTCACTATTTCAAAGATAATGAAAATTATACGCATTACTGAGGTGCAAAGTCATATTGTTGAAGTGTTTTTAAAGTTTAAAAAGTGTTTAGTTACAGCCAAGCAATATTGATGTCACGAGACACCAGAAAACATCAGACACATTTTTAACATCTGCACACTGTGGCACCACGACATCACTTGATGTTACATTACAGCGGACTAAATTGCCACTGTGCACACAAATACTACCAAGGTACTGTAAAGACGCAATATAAATCAGAGAACCAGACTGTTAGACCGGATGCAAACCACACAAATAAGCAAACATATAGATGGATCCAACTAATAGCTGTTAAACGAGAACAAATTTATTTACTGTAAGCCAAAAAAAAAGATGATGCTGAATCCCACCAATAAAACAAACTTAAAGAAAGTAAACTGAAACACTTGTAAACTGTAGAAATAAAAGGAAATTTTCCATTCCAAAATGAGGAATTTAGATATTAAAATTAAGTGCTTCAAAAATGAACCACCGCCCTTCAAGTGAACGCAAATAAATACGGTACTCTCACTGATCACCTTACAGAAAAAACTATTTGGTTGTTGAAACAAAAATATAGTTGTGCCAACCAAATTTTTTGTCACTATAGCTCCATCCAAATGTTTGGATGGAGGGACCAAATTATTTGGTTAACTTTATTTAGTTGTCGTAACCAAATAATTTAGTTAGAAGAACCAAATCTATTTGGTTAATAGTTATCGTAACCAAATCTATTTGGTTAATAAATATCGTAACCAAATGAATTTGATAGATTAATTTTAACACAATTATTAAAATTGGTAAAGAAATCATAGGAGTTGTAATTTTTCCAACTGGACGAAAAATGTCCAGGCCAGGATTCGAACCTGGGATCTCTAGATTGACGCTGCTATGCTCTACAAAATGAACTATCCCAGTCGAATCTGGAGGGCATAATTCATCCAGTTAACCTTATTGATCATAGCATCTGGTCTGATATTTGAATCAGCTCAACAGAATAGATTGCAGGTAATGGAAACTCCAGTAAACGCTGGATACGTGATTACACTAAATTAATTTTAACACAATTATTCAAATTGGTAAAGAAATCATACGAGTTGTAATTTTTCCAACTGGACGAAAAATGTCCAGTTGGAAAGTATCATCAAAAATGGAATTGCCTTAAGCATCTGGTTATTTCTCCACCTGTTTTAATGAAATCGTGAAATTTTTAAGATATAAAATTGTTATTTAAGAAGACATTACATAATTTTACTTAAATATTCAAAAATATAATAATCAAATTTCACACAGCAAAAACAGTCAAATTTATATATAGGATTACCTACACATCAATCCAAATTAGTTTTACTAGGAAAAGCTTCAGCATTTGAAAAATCAACATTATTGCCATTTGGTAAAATCGCCAGGAATAGACACTTGATTAAAAATTAAAAAAAATATGCTAGTCGTGCAACCAACACACTCTTAAGGAAATATAAAACCTATGAAAATATAAAACCTAAGTGTTCTATTATTTTTTGATTTCTAAGAGGGCGATTCAAGAAGTAATGTAACAAGCTCTCTGACGGTAGCACAAACTTTGAATGGGAAATAAATTTATTGTCTACACAGCTTAGATGATCATAGCATTCAAACGATGCTGATAGATGGAGCTAGTTTTAAAGTAGCAGAAGATGGTGGCATTGACAGAAACATGGTTGATTATTAAAGTAAGAAGCGGGATAAGGTTTTTGTATCTAAAGAAGCTGAAATTCATCGGCAACTGGTGGAAGTGTGTAATGTCATGAAAACAGGTTTGGTAATGTGCAAGACGAGTAAAGATCAGGGCACACAAGCATGCCCACCACAGATGACAATGTGTGCCGTGCAGAAGCTTTCTTATTCACATTCATGTGAGAGATATTGTACAGCAACTCAACATCTCTGGCAGTGCACGCAATATAGTGTATGAACAATTGGGTAACAGGAAAATATGTTCTTTCTGGGTACCACAACATCACACAGACGAGCATAAAGCTTCGCGAATGGGGTTGCAAGAATTTTAAGAACATACCATATTTTTTCATACGTGCCATGACATCATACAACAGATTGTGAACCCTAATTTTTAATACCTCACTTAGAGAGAAAAGGGATTTTATTCAATTGAAATCTAATAGTTGGTGCACAAGTATTCACAATGCACTGCTTATTGGCTTTGTAAATTTGAATACAAAAGTGCCGGCCAATTATTTTATGCAATGATCAATGGCCAAATATACAAAGGACATACAGTCAAATCCCAAATATTCGTCATATATAACATGCACCTAGATTTTAAAAGTAATTTTTTAAGGGAAAAACCACATGTCATATTAAAATAATAATAATACATTCATTACTTGACTTTTACCTTTATAAACATGAGAAGATCTTCATTTTATTTTCGTTAATCATTGCTCAATACTAAAATTATACTTTGTGATAATTAATGAGTCTTTCGTTTATTTAAAGAGTTCTAAGTACTCCTTAGAAACTTTCATTTTTTTAAGGAGTTTCTAAGTAGTATAAAGCGCACTGAGGCATCTCGAGCAATATGAAGCCCGACTTGGATGAAAAAACAGGTTTGAAACAGGCTTTTCCTTTGTTTCAACCTGTTTCTTTCCCTAATTTGTGCTTCATGTTGCTCATGACGACTCAGTGTGCGGCCTGCCTAAGGAGTCTATAAAAATTGGGTTGTCTCTCTAGCACTTAATGCAGTTTCAGGTGGAGGGCATTTCTTTCCTGCACAGTATCACCATAGGGGACGAACAATAGGTACATCATGTGACACCTGAGACGAAGCGAGCAACAATTTCATGGAAACACCTTTCATCTCCCCTTCGTAAGAAGTTCAAAATAACAGCATCTGTGAAGAAAGTGATGGCCACAATCTTTTGGGACCACCAGGGTGCACTGCTGGCCGATTTTCTCACTCGTGGAGTGACTGTGAATGCTACCAGTTATTGCGCCACGCTGGATCGGTTGCACAAAGCAATTCGCAGAACGACCGGGACTGCTTTCGAAAGGTGTCATGTTGTTGCACAACAATGTCTGACTGTGTGCGGCTTTAGTAACGTATGATTTGATACTGGTACAGAGTTTCCGATGAGAGGTATTGGAACATCCACCATACAGCCCGGACCTCGCACCAAGCGATTTCCATCTCTCCAGACTGTCCAAGAAGCACATGGAAAATCGAAATTTCAGAACTGATGACAAAGACCAGGTAAAAAAGTCAGCAAAAAACCTTTAAAAAAAACCTTAAGGAAATCTGAAGGTATTTCGGACAAAAAAAACCTGCATCTTCCATTTAGGCAAAAAAACCTGTACTTTTCCTTCACTTTTTTGTACGAAATACCTTCAGTTTTCCTTAAGGCAAAAAACCTGTACTTTCCCTTCACTTTTTGTCCGAAATACCTTCAGTTTTCCTTTAGACAAAAAACCTGTACTTTTTATATGCAGGAATTTTTTTTTTTAAATAAGGCAAAAATACTCTTACAATCTTTTGCACGGTCAGGGTTAAAATAAATAGCGCATTTGCAATAGAATACAGTATTATGGTGTTGGTATAATTGAAAAGAACCAAATTTGAACCTAATTTGTGAACATTTCCAAGTATTTTAAACATTTTAGAAATCTCCTTATATAAAAAATCTTCAAAGGGAGAAGTAGTAATTTTCAAACGTTTCTTCTTTAAAGTTTTAAAATTAAAATTTAACATTTAACCTTAATTTTTTTTCCATTTTGCTAAAGTATTTAAAAAATATTATGAAAATGTGTCAGCAAAATTTTTGCTAAAAAGCAGAAATAGAAAAAAAAATTATAAAAGTTAAAACGTTCTAATTCTTATGCAAATGTTTGCAGGGCAATAATTATGTACAATGTTGAATTCAGGGGGTGGCCTGGGGGGGGGAAATCCCCCCTGGAGCATTGAAATGTCCCTGCCAAAAGATTTGAGATTTTATAATTTCAATGGTTAAAAAGTGCAATCCCCCTCTCCCTTCCAGAACTTTATAATTCCCCCCCCCCCGAGCCCAGAAATCCCTCCCGGGGAAAAATGCCTGAATTCAACACTGATTATGTAACATCAGTTTGTAATTTAGATTTAAACTTTTCTCTAAGTACTCCCCCCCCCCCACACACACACACTCTAAAAAAAAAACTACTTTTTGCCAGAGCAGCGGAGTTGGTGGAAAAAATGACTGACTCCGGGATGGTGTTTTTTTTTTTTTTTTTTTTTTTTTTTTTTTTTTTTTTTTACTTTACTAGTATTGCCTGTTGGTTCCTATTATTATTCAGATTGCTCCATTGCTGTCATTTGTTTTGAAATAGTAATAGTCGCTTTATTAAATTTGTTATTAAATAAAGGAAATATTACTATTTTTAAAAAGTGGCAGCAATCAATTAATTGGAATTAAAAAAACCGTAACTAGCAACACTGGAACTACTGGCACATTCCTGTTTGACTTTGAAGCATATGATATACATATCAACCGATTTTTTTTCTTACTTTTTTCCCCGTTTCATTTCTTTGGATATGGGTGTAAGCTATGATAGGTAGTCAAGACCAGGACCCAGTTACTGCAGTGGCAAACTTCCAGCAATATTTTAGTATAAGTGTCACCTTTTTAAACGCAGGATTTTTTAAATAAGGCAAAAATACTCTTATAAAATGCCTGCGGAACTTTGTCCCTGCATTAATCGGCACTGATCAAGACGGAAAATCTTACTGTTATTATTTTATTATTATACTGAAAATATACACACACACAAAAACACAACATGCATTAAATTTTTAAAATTTAATTATGTCAAAACTATGCAACAACTGTATGTAAAATATTTTTGTGTGTGTAAATTACAATCGAAAAGTTAAATTTGAAGGTATTAGATAGAAACAACAGTTGAAATCTAATAAATCTCCAAAATTTACTTTGAACAACACACACAAAAATCTATCAGTTGAATCCAAACATATTATGTTGGTATGTCGACCAAAATATTTTATGCCAAATATGGGGGGCAATATCAAATATATATTATACCAAAATATGGGCGAAAGGATGTTTAATTTTGGTTCCATATCTATTTCTGCAGACCCCAAAAATTTTACAGTTTAAGGGTCATTTGGGGTCTCCAGAACTGAAAAATCATGAGGTAACACAAGAAAAATAAAAGCGAAAATTCTATTATTTTGGCATTAATTCGGTTCTTACAGCTTCATGAAAAAAGGGCAAAAATTTTATATTTTCAACATCATTACTTGTACAATTTTGGGTTCTGCAGACCTGAAAAATCCAAATATTGATAGCTACAGAAGTAAATAAAATGGAAATTTTACTATTTCAGATCCTGCTGACTTGGAAAGGAAAATGCAAAAAGTTGCAATTTTGGACTTATTCTGTGTCCTACAGACCTGAAAAGTTCTGATGTAAGGGAAGAAAATTAAAGATGAAAATTTTACTATTTCAGAAATAATTTGGGTTTTGTGAATTTCACTATTTCATCATTATTTTGAATTGAAAGATTTAGTGAAAGGTCCTGTTTTGATGAAACCTTTGTAAAAAGTCCTGTTTTAAGATGAAAACTTGTACATGAAGGGTTCTTTTAAGGACTACTATTTGAGAAATAATTTGGGTTTTGTGAATTTCACTATTTCATCATTATTTTGGGTATCACAGACACAAAAAAAAAATTACAATCACTTTTTTTATTTTTTTTTGGGGGGGGGGGGCGGGTTCTGTGTACAAGAAAAAAATAGGGAGAAAATTTACAATTTTGGCATTACTACTGGTTTGGCATTACACTTGAATAATCTGAGGGAAGACAAGACAAAAAAACAGGGAAAAAGATTTCCATTTCAATGATATTTCGGGGTCTGTGGACATCCAAAACATAACAGAAATTTCCACTATCAACTAGAGTTTTCAAATAAAAACAATTTTCATATATTATATGCTGTACATTGGACAGTATATTGGGTCTGTTTAACATTTTTCTTCACACCCGATCGACGACTTTCGCAGTGCCTTACTGCGACAAATTGCCCGATTCCCCACCTCCTCCTCATGCGATGGAAAAACTCATTTTTTCCTGCAACTGACTGATAAAATGAGATTTTTGTTGACAACCGATCAACAAATTTCACAGTTTCATTCTGTGACAAATTGACAAAATATCAGATTCGCCTTGTGAGACTGAAAAAAATTGGTTTTTCCTGCGACCAATTGATAAATTTTGAAATTTTTTTTTTCGCAACCGATTGACAGCTTTCGCAGTTTCATCCTTCAACAAATTGATGAAATGCCTGATCCCCCCCCCCTCCTTATGCGACGGAAAAACAGATTTTTTCCTGCAACAGACTGATAAATTTGAGATTTTTGTTCACCACCAATCAATGAATTTCAGTTTCATTCTGTGACAAATTGACAAAATATCAGATTCCCTTGTGTGACTGAAAAAATTGTTTTTTCCTGCAACCAGTTGAAAAATTTTGACATTTTTCTTCGCAACCGATCAAAGACTTTTACAGTTTTATTCTACAACAAATTGATGAAATGCCCGATTCCCCCCTCTTTGTGAAACTAAAAAAATTGTCTTTTTCTGTGACTGATGGATAAAATTTAACATCTTTCTTCACTACTGATCGACAAATTTTGCAGTTTCATTCTGTGGCAAAATGACAAAATACCCGATTCATCTTGTACAACTGAAAATATTCATTGTTTTTTTCTGCAACAGCCTGATGCACTTTGAGATTTTTCTTTTCAATCATGATCGACATATTTTGCAGTTTTACCCAGTGGAAATTAATGCAATTTAAAGGTGAAAATAAGGAATTTCGCTAGTAGCCACAGGCCGGTAGGTTGATTTTTTTTAGTAGCCAATTACTGGCTAATGAAAATAATTTCTTTAGTAGCCAGTAGGTACATTTATTTTTTTAAATACAATGACTTTACAGTAAAAAAGTAATTTATGTACTAAATAAAAATATTTTAATTTATATTGTTTTGAATAAACTTGAGATTTTAAATTTTAAAATAAGTTAACAGCATAGTTCTACACAACATGCTTATGTAGCTAACTACTTATGTCACAATAAACTTAGGTACTTCTGTAGCTAACTACATAAGTACCTTTTAAAAAATATATTTGTCTAGAATTAAGGTCTGACAATAATAAAATAGGTATGTTTATGCACTAAACAATAACGCACAACATGATATGTATTACACATGCACCTCCTGTGGCCAGCAGGCCAAAATCTCCACAAATTGAGGAATTGTGTGTCCACAGAAAGCGTAAAGGCCAGGTTCTATTTTCATCGTACCGGATAAGGAATTGATTTTCAAAATCCAGCCGTTATTGATAGTCTCCCGCTTCCAACATCTGGACACGCTGGAATCGATACGGAAACATGTTTAGAACAGACCGCAGAATCTTGCGTACAGTTGAATTCGGCAGATCTAGAACACGTGAAACACCGCGTGCAGTTGCGGGACGAACTGTGCTTATCGTCTCATGGACTTCTGCATCAGCTTCCACAGGAACGGAATGTCGTCCAGACCGAGGTCGATCGCATGTGCAACCAGTTTCCTCAAATTTATGAGTCCCGTACAGCTTTGACAAGTGCACGGGCCTCGCCGTAATCCATGGTTTCTGCGGTAAACACGCAATGTCCCTGCGACATTTTGTCCATTCAGGTAATAAATCTTTACGATTTCCCCACGTTCTTTCGCTGAAAGCGGCATCTTGTTCGGAATGGCAGAAAGGGACATACGCGGCTCGCATTTCGCAGTGCCTTTTCTTTCACCTAGCGTGACGACGTCACTCATGACTGTGTCTTACGTAGAACCAGGGCTACACTAGATACCGGGCTTGCTCATTCATTATCATGACGTCACAAATGGTGGCTAGCCGCTACCAGCAATTGGTACAAAGCGAAACGACAAAATGAAAGACATACAGCGATTGGCACAAAACGACGGGCCCGTCGCTTTGCACCAATCGCTGGTCGCGGCCAGCCACCTTTTGTGACGTCATGATAATGAATGAGCAAGCCCGGTATCTAGTGTAGCCTTGGTAGAACCCGATATTTGCGTTTCTTGGTTTCTTCTTCTCGTTTTGTGGAGAACTAATCAGGCTGGGATATCAGTCAAAGAAACGGTGTGCCGTGTGACGTAAATGAAACGAAAATTGATGCTCTGGGGCACGGCAAAGTCCTTTTGACTTTTCCCTTGCCTAGTTCCGGTGATTTTCATGGTACAGTTGCCGTTCCAACGCTATTTATGATTTTTCACAATGGAGATCACATTCCAATACAAAAAACTGGGTGTTGCCATTTGATTTTTTCGAAATTTTCTCACTTAGCCGTAACTGTTTGAGTGACACTGTTGTTTTCCATATCATTCTTGAGCGCATACCTCAATATACCTTTTGCAAAATTTTCATTCAGTTTCTGTGAATGGTATGATAGTTAAGGGACCAAATTTCGGGATAGTTTTTTATAATAACCCTGTATACAAATCTATCGATCCTATACAAAATAATTCGGTTATTTTTCCGACTCTAGAGGATGGCTCAGTGATAAGCACGTTACGCTGAAGGTCCTGGGTTCGAGTTCTCGCCCAAGTCAAATTTTCCCTCATGTTGGATTATTGTATTTAATTGTGTCTGAATTAATATGTTCTTAGTTTGTAATTAAAAGTCATCAGACGTATTGTTTATGTTCTTTAATAAGTATAAAACGGTTAGTAGTGTATATTTGCGGCTTCCACATCACCTGAGTTGAGCAGGTGGAAGGTGGAAGGTGCAGGTGGAGCAGGTGGAGGTGCAGGTGGAGCACAGGTGGACAGGTGGAGTAGCGGCGGAGCAGGTGAAGGTGGCGATAAGAGCATGAGCACTGATAAGAACGGAGGGTTTGTAGCAAAAATATGAATTAAAAATGGTCATTAATTAATTGTAATTGGGGGACTTAAGAAATTTTTCGAAGCAATTTTTTTTTTCTGCAGGAAATATTTTTAAAAATAATTTTGAGAGATAGAATGTTTTTATGTTGCGAATATATATTTAAATGAAATATGGGAATTATAAAATAATTTTGTAGGAAAAAAAAAATTTTTTTTTAATTGTGGACCCTCCATAACCACCCGCTATGAAAAAAATTCATAGCGCCACAATCTTTTTTTTTGTATACCACCTAGATGTCAGGTTTTTTTTTCCCGTCTTAGTCCTCCATTTTTATATGAGAAACCTGCAAAGAAAAAAAAGTGTTACAAGTGTATTAAGATAGATCCATATGTTTGAAATAAGGAAAAAAAATATTTCCCTTTTTCAACCTCCTCTTTTTTTTCTGGAGGATACCTATAATGAAAAAAGACGTCAGGAATGATTATTGGAATTCATTTATTTTTAGACATAATAACATTTATAAAAGAAAATATTAAAAAAGATAGTTACTTTGTTCTGCAAAAACAGGAGATCGCCCTTCACAATTTTTCTGGCACGCTTCATCACTCAGCAAAGCAGGGTCTCAGCATGTCATGTTGAGCTAGCTAGGGTAAGACAGCATCTTTCAAGTTACTGTTTCTTTGGATTAGAAGACGAATATGAGCTCCTCTTGATTTTTTTTTTAATTAGAAGAAGAAGAATATTAGATCAATCCTGGAATTGTTTGCAGCACTTGAAAAATTTTCGAAGAAGCCTTTTTTTTAACATATCTTGGAAATGATTCTATTTATTGGAAGAAGACTTGAAAAATGAAGATAATATAGGGATTTGAAGAAGACTTGAAAAATGAAGATAATATAGGGATTTGAAGAAGACTTGATAAATGATTGCAGCAAGTTCATTTTTTATGGTACACCGTTGATATTGTTTGCAACATTTGAAAGAATATATATATTTTTTTATGCGCCCCCGCTTTAATGATAAAGATTTCAGCAAGCACTGATATACGAATTGTCATGTATTAACACACTGTATCATGCTGGAAGAACGATGAAAGTCCTTGATTTCTTACATGATGAAAGAACGATGAAAGTCCTTGATGTCTTCCATGAAGATTAAAAAAAAAAAAGAAAAACTGTATTTTGAAGAATTGCCCACCATCCACCCGATACCTTTCGATAAAGCATCACACCAAAAAGAAAAAGAAGAGTTATTTTTATTTACCTCATTGCCCCCTTTTTCGTGAAGCCTTTGGATGACGATTGAATTATTATTATTTAAAACGATGAATGATTGTTATCAATTTCTTGAAAGAAAAAAAAAAAGGATGAGAGTTCATCAGAAAAATAAGATTTCTTGATAGAAAAAAAAATACCCACCATCCGCCCGATGCCTTTCGATAAAGCATCGCCACAAAAAAAAAGAAGAAGAAGAAGACTTTATGTTATTTTATAATGACCATGTGCTAAGGTGTGTATCCCGTCATCCATTATATATCTTTTATCGTCTAGGGGAGACAGTGCCACTTTATTTTGCTTCACAATATAAAGAATATGATTTTCACTCTGAATGCGATATTGAATTTCTTTGGTTATTTTTGATTTGAAAAGTGCGTCTTTGTAGTTTTCATGCTTGATTGTTTTGGCCACAACGCTTCTAGAGACTCCCTTGGCTGTCTTTTTTGCACCCTCGGAGGAAAGAAGCGAGTACATTTTTGCTCGCAACCCCACAAATTCATATGCCGGCTTGGAGTTCAGTTTGTCTTTAAAACAGCCAATCTTCTTTTTGTTTTTCGTGCTATAGAGGAAATGAGTCTGGAGATAGTCAGATGTGTCGAATAAATCAGAGTGCAATGCCATGTCTGTATAAATATTGGGAGTCTCTATGTGATAGGTTAAACTATCTGTGTCGGTGAATAAGAGCCGAGCTTTTTCTCCATATGTCGCCTTCACAAAATCATAGTGAAACTTGTACATATGGAGTTTACTCAGCTCTAAAATGACAAAGCCGGCATAGAGGGGTTTGTCGAGGGTGACTGTTTGCTGCAATCGTTGAACCCCTACTAAATTTTCATCGAAGATTTTGAAGGATTGAAAGGTTGGTGCTGCCACAAGTTTTTTAATTTTTTTTTCTTTATGCACCAATTTTATATCCACTCGCCGTCTGACGGATTCCATCGATTTGCCATACACTGAGTTATTCATAAGTTTGAAGAAGTCCTTCTGGAATGGTGATGTAGCATTCTTTCTTTGTTCTGTGTTAAACTCAATGTATGGCTTAAGCCACGCCCTCTGTTTAAATTTCAGGATACGATGAACTTTTTGCAATTTCATTCCCAGACTCAAATAGTATTTTAAATTTCTATAATAAACGATATAATGGCTCTTGTTCATGAGATTTGGTACTAATTTTTTAGTTGTAACGTACGGCGAATTTTTGATGAGATCTTGTGTGTAAGGAGATAGCCTGTTTTTTTCGATTTTTATTTTCTCGACGGCGAGTGGGTAGTCGTTATGGAGGTCATGCAAATGAGGTGGATATTCTAAATCCACTTCGAAAATGTAACCATTTTCAGCATGATCCTCCAATGATAAAATCCACTGAGTATCGGCTCCATGGGTGATCCATTCGAATTCGCCGTACGGTAGGGGTTCAGACATGGCATGACCGTATAAGTTGTTGGCATCTAGATAAAGGATGCACGAGCTGGGCTTGGCAGGGTCTGGGTTTGGCACTGAATCGTTGTTCGCACATGCCCAACGCTGGCTGATCATAGAAATCCCCCCTCGAATGCCACTTTCTATCATCAGATGCATATCAATATCTGTGAGCAATTCGAGGGGCTGCTGGCTCATTTTAAGGGATGCTTGCCAGGCTAGACCGGGAGCTGTGACAAAATGTGCGCAGTCTAATTGATAAAACTGCGTACAGAGCTTACGAAAATTTTGGAACACGTCCGCCAATTGAAGAACATCACTTTTAACATATAAGTTATGGTAGTCACCCATATTTTGAAGGCCGAACGTGTCCCAAACGGTCTGGGCATGTGCATAGTCGTTTTCAGAGATATGCTGCTGCGTTAATGAACTGAAAAAGGCTTCACGTGGAGGCAATGAGGTTTCATTGAATTTTTGCATAGATGACATATATTCGTACGGATACACACCTTTTCGCAGCAGCAAGTCGATATGAGGCATATTTTCTTTTAAAATCTTGAAATCATCCAGTCGTAAATTGGCCACCAGCTTTTCGAGAGAAGTAGACAAAAATTGGAAGCTGTCGATGAATTGAAGAAAAACACGGCATTTATTATGTTATATCTGCCCCCATACGTCGCATTTAGGTCACAGCAGAAGGGGATACATATCCAGGTTCACTTTCTTCGAGAGTCGGATATCCGACCCCAGTATATCTGCCCCCATATCAGAAGGGGCCATATATCAAAAACTAGTTCGTGTTACTTTCGTCGAGACCTGGATAACCGTCCCCTGTATATTTGCCCCTGTATATTTGCCCCCGTACTTCATCTTGACGTCATAGCAGAAGGGGACATTTATCAAGGGGTAACATATCCGATGCTTGGACCTTTTACCTTTGAGGGGAGCATTGGATATCCGACCCCTGTATATCTGCCCCCATACGTCATCTTGAAGCCACAGCAGAGGGGACACATATCCAGTGCTAGAATATTTTCACGCTCGTCGAGAGTTGGATATCCGACCCCTGTATAAGTATCCCCTGTTACGTACAGTTTTTATTTTTTGCCGTGAACTAATATACGTCCTTATTTATCTAGAAATCGGTAGACGTCATTCAGATTATAACACACCAATTAGATACATATATAAATACATAATTGAAACAATATAAATATTGTTTGAATTATGTATTGTTATATTTAATAACATTACATAATTGAATTTTGTTATATATAATATATGTATTAGGTTTCAATGTATTGAATACCATATATCTATTGAAATTTGTAATGTAAAAAGTATTTCTTTTAAATAATTTTTTCCTTTTTTAAAAACGAGTTATAGTTAGATGGCTAGAAATTATTTTCAAATGAAAAAAAATATATATTATTGCTGATTTTCCATCTGTGCCTAATTCCTGTTGACAGCACATACGAACAAAACAATAACGAAAAATAATGTCGATTGCACAGATTATAAAACAACTTCCAACTATTTTTACGTATTACATTTATCCACTATCAGTTTTTCGAAATATATTCTGAACTTTCATGCAATGTTAAAGATTAAATAACTTTCTTTGAATTTGTTCAAGAAATACATGATCAAAATATACTTCAAATAAATTCTGCCACTAGACCGTAATGTAATGTGTCCGAATTCTTTTGTGTACCTCGTGTAAAAACTATAAATGCTAGATATAGCATTTTTTTTATAAGGAACTTGCTGTATAGCATTTCTTACGACCCTTTTCAAATCAAAGGGATGTGCTTACTGACACATTTCTGAAATCATTTTTGTCCAGAAACGCATGAAATTGGCAGGTGTTGTTATTCAGAAACTATGTAATCAAAAGACATTTTCCATTTTTTTGGTAAAGACAGAAGAACTTTCTTGAAATGCTGTCAAAGTCGGCGTTTAAACCGAATTCCCTACACGGAAGCGCGAGAAAGGGGAAATGCTTGTCACGTGAAAACAATTGCTTATCACTCGATATGTAATTTATTTGCCAAACGCTATTCAAATGCAAATCCCTTCAATAATCAGGCTTGCCAATTTTATACCTTTAAATTTAAATATGAGTTAGAAAATGTCTCAGAAAGTTCCACACTGTTGAGCAAGGAATTTGAAAGCTACCTTAATGACATATATCAATTTTGTGGTTTTTATTTGTCAATATTTTCCCGAAAGTTAGAGCACGAATGGACAGATAGTCAAAACAAAATTATAAAGACATGCCTCACACATACATTATTACACCCTTTCCAACACGACGAACATATACATTAAGCTACAGTTTACGCTATATCTTTTTATATCTACATTTTACGCTATATACTTTCTTGAAATGGCCTCAGAAACTGCGTGGTCCGGCGACTACCAGGGACACGAAAAACTAAAGTGTATGAAATTCACTAAATATTAAGTGAAAATTTAAGGTTGTTCTCAAATTCCCTCCTGAACAACTTGAAACTTTCTGACTACTTTTTCTAACACATTTTTAAACCTAAACGCATAAAATTTGCAAGCCTGACTATAAAAACGATGGAAATTGGATTGAGTACTACATTTGTGATAAATAAATTATTTATCAAGTTACAAATGATTGTTGTCACGTGACGACCACTTTTTCCCCTTTCCCTCGCTGCCGCGTCCGGAAATTCGATTCAAAACGCCAACTTTCAAAGTATATTCTGAAAGAAATTTCTGTCTTTACCAAAAAAAGGTAAAACATCATTCGATTACATAGTTTCTGTCCTCATAAAAAATAGACATTTGTTCTTTAAAAAATTAGTAATTTTTTTAAAATAAATATTTCTGTAAATCCCTTAGTCAAATCAAAACTTATAATTTTCATATCAAATGTGAAAAAAGTATTCAAAAAAGTCATTCCGGCCTGCACCGGGGGAAAAGGTAGCTTCCATATTCCATGGAATTTCAAACAGCTATATCGCAGCCGTTTTTTAAGATAAAGCCAAAACAAAATATGCTCCGGAATCCATGTATCATGATCTAACAGTTCACGGAAACAACTTTTGAAATTTATAATTTTATTTTACATGTTTTAGAACATCTTTTTACATTTTTTAACTGGCCTCCACTTTGAAACTAGATGGCGCATGATGCTGGCCAACGAACTCGGTCGAAACTTTGGTATGTTCTGTACACATGATCAATCACATTCGTATCGGTTCATAAATACGAGAGTTACAGCATAACAAAAATCAGGTTGTTTCAAAATGTCAGCCTCCCTAGAATTTCAAACTGCCATATCTCAGCCGTTTTTTTTTTTAAGATAAAACCAAAACAAAAACTGATCCGTAATCCTTGTATCACAATCTAACACTTAACGGAAACAATTTTTCAAATTTATAATTTTTTTGTTCATCTTTTTGAGTTTTTAATAAATTAAAAAAAATTAACTGGCCGCCATTTTGAAACAAGATGGTGGATGAAGCTGACCAACGAACTCGGTTGAGACCTTGGTATGTCCTATACACATACTCAGTCACAACCAAATAGGTTCATAAATAAGAGCGTTACAGCATGACAAATATCAGATATCTATATCTATATCTCTATACTAATAAAAGAAAGTTTCGCTCTGTGTGTGTGTGTGTGTGTGTTTGTCTGCGATGGCTAGCAAAATCTAGCCCACCTAGAAGTCTGAAAATTTAGGTGTGTATAGCCCAAGTTCTGGCCATGTGTACCTGAGTCTCAGAATTTTAATATTTTGATAATTACCCATCATATTAATTATATTCTCATTAAACATCGCATCAAAAATGCCATCTTTTTAATCGAAATGGCTAAAGAAAAGAACTGCTGTTGGGATTTGCAAGCGGAAATGAATGAATTCGAAATTATTTTAATAATTAGCGAATTTTAAGAAAACTAATTAAGATATCAATTTGAAAATTTCTGAGCATATGTAGAAAAAAAAATCTGCATCCGACTATGCGATTTTTGAAAAATTCGGCCGGTATTTTTTCTTAATTTATGCAAAAAACTGCCAAAAATCTGCCGGCGCCAGTGAAATAAATCGGAGAGAGTTTCAGACAGGGATCTGCTTTCATTAAAAACTAAACTACGAAGAGATCTATTTCTCTGGCCGATCCCTCCATTTAGTTTGCGAAAATGAAAGTAAATAATTGCCAATTTTTACTAATGAACAAAAATTTAGATAACTAATTAAGATATAGATCTGAAATTGAGGATGGGTAAAGTTGTCCTCTGCCGGCTATTTTAGCGTAGCGTCTTCGTTATGTTCTAATTATCAGAAAAATTTAATTATTTTTTTAATGATCGCGTTAATGTAGTTGAAGGTGGTTTTCTTGAACAAATTATTCGTTATATTTGCGAGTATGGGGAGGGAGAGGGTTAACGCCTTGCTCTGAGATTGTTATTATCTTTGGCCAGGGCAATGCCGGGAGTGTAGCTAGTACTAATATAAAACAAAATTGCTGTGTGTGTCTCTGTGTCTGTCTGATGTCTACGATGGCCAGCGAAATGTAGCGCACCTAGAAGTAAGAAAATTTAGATTTATGTAGTACAAGGCCTGATCTGATGCACCTGGGACTCAGAATTCTAATATATTGATAATTACCCACGATATTAATTAGAATCTCATTAAACATCGCATCGAAAATGCCATCTTTTTTAATAAAATGACTAAAGAAAAGAACATCTGTTCTCAATTTGCAAGTAGAAATGAACAAATTTGAAATTTATTTATTAATTAGCGAATTTTAAGAAAACTAATTAAGATATTGATTGAAATTTTTAATCATAAGTAGAAACATTTTCGACATCCGATAATGCAATTTTTGTAAAATTCGGCCGGTAATTTTCCTTAATTTTTACAAAAAACTGCAAGAATATGGTGGTGTGTATGCATGTATGCCCCCACATGTGCACATACATGTGTGTATGCATGTATGCCCCCACATGTACACATACATGTGTGTATGCATGTATGCCCCCACATGTACACATACATGTGTGTATGCATGTATGCCCCCACATGTACACATACATGTGTGTATGCATGTATGTGCATTTTACAACGTTAAAAAAATCCGAGAAAGTTTCAGACATGGATCGGCTTACATTAAACACTGAACTACAAAGATGTTCGTTTCTCTGGCGATCCCTCCATATACTTTGCGAAAATGAAAGGAAATAATTGCCAATTTTTACTAATGAACAAATATAACTAATTAAGATATAGATTTGAATTTGAGGATGGGAAGGGGTGCCATCTGGCGGCTATTTTAGCGTTATGTTCTAATTATCAGAAAAATATAATTCTTTTTTTTTAATGATCCCGTTAATGTAGGGGAAGAGGATTTCCTTGAACAAATTATTCGTTATATTTGAGGGTATGGCTAGGTGGGGGGGGGGGGGGGTGTTAAGGCCTTGCTCTGATTTGCACAAAACAAATTCCATTTAAGAAATTTAACATTTTTAGCTTCTCCCGTATCGTTTTATAAATGTTATATATAGAGCATACCGGAAATTTCAAATAACGATTTTCGTAAAAATTAAATTTATTTTCCTAATAAAAGTACACAACCCGTATTTACTTGATGCATACCAACAAACAAAGTAAATGAATTGTTGTTGAGCACTTGATCAAGCGCCCCCTGGCGGGAAACACTACAAGCTTTTTTTCTCTAACAGTGCTTTGTTATCTCGGGTTCTACGGGCCCGATCACGACGGGCTATGGTTAATTCGACTTTTCGATCGCGTTACAGACTTTAGTTTTACCTTCCACCGCCAGGGGCCCATAATTTTCTCGAGTTCTATGGGCCCGATTTCGACGATAATTGGTTCATCCAACTCCCTTGATACAACAGGTACCCGTGCCGGATGTTCGAATCTAACAAATGGCGTACCCTGGTGTTAGAAAGTGGAACTAAATGATTTTGCTGGCGTGCACGTCACGCCTACTATATGGTACCGGAGGCAGCGGGGACACGTGTGGGAGTTTCGTTCGGAAGATGATTTATTTGAACAGAGTGACTCCCCTGTGAAAGATGGAACTAAAAGACTTTGCAGCGCATGCGCTTCATGACTACTATACGGTGCCGCAGGCAGCGGGAACACGTGTCGGAGGTTCGTTTAGATGAGAATGCGCATCCTGTCGGCGGTAGGTGGAAATGTAGGATTTTCCGTCATGTGCGCAGCACTTTTAAATAAATGATTTCCCGAACGGCTGCAATAGGTAGCTTTTTGTATTGAAAGCTACCTAAAATATTTTAGAAGATAGAATATTTTAGTAATTTTCATTAAAGAATTTACATTTAAAAGGGAATACATATATAAATTTATATTTCAAGAAAAAAAATTATTATAATAAATAAATGATTATAGATATAAGATATATACGTATATATCGTATATGTGATATTATTTATCTCTCTTTCTATATATGTATATCTGATATTATAGGACAAAGCGATTTTATATATATCACTCTATTTTGTATATGCATATACCTTTGTATAATAGGTGTGTGATATTTATTTCAAAATAATTAATAATTATTTTGAAATAAATATCACAAACCTATTACACAAAGGTATATACAAATGTAGAGTGATATATATAAAATCGCTTTGTCCTATAATATCAGACATGCATATATATATAAAGAGAGATAAATAAAATCGCTTTGCCCTATAATATCAGACATGCGATTTACATTTTATATATATATATATATATATATAGAGAGAGAGAGAGAGAGAGAGAAAGAGAGATAAAAAATTCGCTTTGACCTATAAAATCAGATATGCGATATACACGCATGTATATAGAGATAGATAAACAAAATCGCTTTACCCTATAATATCTGACATGCAAGTATATAGAGAGATATAAATAAAACCGCTTTGTCTTATAATAAAAGTTCTTTTCCAAAAAAGCAAAGTCTGAAGCATAGTTGATTTAATGAAATTAGCCTACCTCTTCTTTAAATACTCTTTCGAAGGTACGCAATCATGATTCAGTGGTTAAGATGAAAAAAAAACATTGAGTCATGATTAGATTTTGCTAGGGTTACAACCACGCAATCACTTTCAATTTATATTCTCACTACTATTTAAAACTGAAAAGCTTAAACTAATATCCAGTGATAGCAGCATTGAAAAATTCTACAAATTTCGGTACATGTGTTAAAGCATTGTGTACTAAAGAGGAATTCCTATTCGAAACACATTCTTTTTTGTATAGAACTAGTTTTTTTCCTGATTAAAAAAATTTAAAAGGGAATCTATTTCGTGAAAGAAGTATTCTTCGAGAATAAAAGA
Source organism: Maratus michaelseni (assembly GCA_963931845.1). Lineage (NCBI taxonomy): Eukaryota > Metazoa > Arthropoda > Arachnida > Araneae > Salticidae > Maratus > Maratus michaelseni. Next base: position 1,010,657 of record OZ007599.1, read on the forward strand.
TTATTTTACAATGTGTCTGAAATTTTTTATAATGAAACTTTATAATTATTTTGATTCCTTTATAAATTCTCTAAAACATAATTTCATTCTTTAAAAAGTATTCTTCGAGGTGTTTTTAGAAGAAAAAATATTTATGAATGATACAACACGAGTCGAAAAAAGTGTGATTGTAATAGATAGTATTTATAAGAAAGTGAGAAAGTATCAGGGCACGGACAGCCCAATAGTTAGCGTATCAATAATAAAATAATAAATTCGAGCTCAAGTTCGCGGGCTCAAAACCGACGCAAACGAATGAAACTAAAAAGTCCTTATGAATAAGACATGTTGGCTTTCTGATTTAAAAAGTAATATAATTTTCCTGCGTACGCGCAATCACATCGATTTCAAGATCTTTAAATTTTTCTAGCTTTGTTATAATATGATGACTATCATAATTTTTCAAGTTATGGAATATAACAGGGATTGTTTTACATTGCTTATAGTTCAAGTTACATTCCACATGTGTAGCTCCTCTGTATACACCTTACAGGTGATTATGGTCACGTGTGCGTTTCTAACCTAATACTTTTTTACAAATTGAACACGGATCATATACAATATTTAGTTTCGCAAACGTTTTATAGCATGAGTTATTGGCGAATCCTTAACAAAAAATTTGAATTTTATAATTATAGGTTATGTACATGGTTGAAAAATTATAAATTAGTATAGGTGATTGGTTATGAAATAGAATTTGTGATTAGCGAATTAATTTATTATAATTTTAGATAGTCACGTGACATACATTTAAAAAAATCCATATGTGTTATGGTAATGATAAGCTACGGCTGCCGAAGGCAGTCTAGTTCACAGCGGATTCCGGGCTCTGGTTAGCCCATACGAGGTCACGAACAAGAAGGGCCGGTTTACCCGGACACATCCAAGGTGGTGCTCTTTGGCCTGGGGAAAGACGGGGGCCGAATCCTACCTGCGCCTCTCACCCTAACCCAAATGAGTGAAGTTCAGCGGACGCTGCGACTTGCGGTGGAGCCCAAGTGCAGGACACCACCACCTGACACTTGGGCGGACGCAGAGACGACCCGACGGCCTTGTTGCCAGAACCTCATAAGAGGATCCGGATTGTAGGCCATTGCCGAAACACCCCACGACCCATTACTGTAACCACGCCTTCAGATTATCAAATCCTATGGAAGGAGGTAGCGACTAGTTCATCGGACGTGGCGAGCAGAAGGTGCTTCTTGCCAACCCGGGGCTTCGAAGAAAGTTAGTCCCTGACGCACAGACACGCCTTGGCTAAGGTTGTCCCCCACTAGAATAGCTTCCCGCGAGACAGAACCCCATAGGCGAAACTAGGACGTGGTCAAGCGACCCCATTCGAGGAGATCATACCCATATTTATATAACTACGACATTCATGCACTACTACATATATATAACTACGACATAAATGCACTACTACATATATACACTACTGCATGCAAAACATAACACAACACATAGAGATAAGGAAATCATACCTACCTGTTTACCTTACCTGTGGGTTCTCGAGTAGGACTCTTAACCCACTAATTATGCACCATGACCCCCAGCGCCGCAAATGCCGCGGGCTGGTTGATTTGCATTTAAACGTGGTCGGCGACCACGAAAAGCATTTGCGCTTCGGCCTGCCCTTCGGCGACCCAGATTGCGGTCCAGTGTCCGAACAAGGAGGTCCTGGACTATGAGCCTCACTCCCTTGCGGCAATAACCGTCTAGACATAAGTCATGCAGCGTTCGAGTCCGGAAGTCACGAGGAAAGAATGTTTCTCTCTCGGACCACCAGAAGTTGCACTCGTACAGACAGTGTCTGACTGTGCTGACGCGCGTTCCGAAGAAATATACTGAGATGTTTCCGAAGAGGCGTCTTTGAAAGTCGCCGAAGGCGCCATGTCCCGTAAGGGCCTGGTTCACATAGAATTCTCCCTGCAGTCTGCGAGTGCGGACCCGCAGGGAAACCTCAAACGTCGCTCGACCGTGCTCAGAATCAGTCCATCTTTCTTGCCAAGATGCTACGGCCCGACCCAGAAGAATTTTCTTGGCCTGGCGGCGTGTTTTCCTGATCTCCACGTCGACAGTTTGTCGTGTCGTGGCTGCCTTGGACAACGCATCCGCACGTTCATTGTATACGTGACCGACGTGAGCACGAACCCAACGAAGATGAGGCTCGACTCCAGTTTGCTTCACCAATTCCTTAATCTCAACAATTGCCTTGTGTTTTGGCACCAGGCTATTAAGCGCTTGGAGCACCGATCTCGAGTCTGAGTAGAGATCGAGCTCACTGAGACCTCGCAGATGGGCGTCTGTTATTGCTTCTTTGATCGCGTGAACCTCCGCCACAAATACTTCTGCACCATTCGTGAGACGAAACTGACTCTCTCGTTCGATTAGGCCCTCGACAACAGCAAGGAACGCACACCCAACGGTCTCGTTCATTTGCTTGGATCCGTCCGTGTAGTAGGAACACGTCGTCTTTGGGGTGAGGTCTTAAGTCCATGGGATCCACCGAAGATCGTCTCTGTTGAGAGTTGGTTTCCACAGCTCGACAGTTCCGGGGTTTAGCCCAGTGCCGTCAATGCTTGCGTTCCAACGGACCAGAGACTTGAAGTCTCGGTCCAGCTCTGAACGTAGGTCGAGAGGCAAAACCCATGCCAACACGTTTAGAGCATCCGTCGAAACCGTCTTGTAACACTTGGTAACGCACAGCAGTAGACCCCGCTGCGCGCTTAGTGACCGATTTTTCAACACTACTTTACCGTTGTACCAGACTAGTGCGTAGAGCATCTTGCGGAGGTGCGGCTTGATTCCCCAGCTCACTGCAGTAAGTCGGTTCATCTTGTGAAGTACCTTGAACGCATTTTCCTGAACCTGGTCCAGGTGGGGCATCCAACTAAGATGGCTGTCAATCGTAACCCTAAGTACTGTATGTTCCATCGATGTGCTACCTTGTGGCCTGCCATACGGATGGGCGTCGATGGCTGGTACTTGAAAGGTGCCCTTGGGAGGAACGATTGAGTGGCAGCACTTGGCGTAACTGAAAGTGAGGACGAAATCCATCGCCCAGCTGTGGATCTTCGAGAGAACCGGTCTGAGCACAGTCGCGAACCTCATGATCGCCTTTTGACGTGGTACCACAAAGACGTCATCAGCGAAGGTCTGGACAGCCCACTTCTCGTCAATTGGAACTGGCAAGCGATCCAAATCGTCCAAAAGGACGTTTGTTACAACCAGCTAGAGAGTCGGGCCGAGACACGACCCCTGAGGAACGCCTACGTTGTAGTAGTGCTCCCGTCGTGGAGGATAATCGAACGATACCAGGGTTAGTTGTCGATCCTCCCCAGCAGATACGGCTCAACGCCGTAGTCCTTCAACCATTGGAGGACAGCGGCTCGCCGTACGCTGTTGAAAGCGCTCTTGATGTCTAACGTAAGCAGACATGTGTTAGCTTCACGTCTCTTTGATTCGGCTATGTAGTTCAACACCTTTCGTTGCGCCTCTACGGTACTGACATTCTTGCGAAAGCCGTACTGATGCGGGTGGATCTTACCGTTGGTCTCTAGATAGAGCGCCAATCTTGCTGCGCACAACTTGTCTAGAATCTTCCCGAGGGTCGGGAGTAAACAAATCGGACGGTAGGAATCTGGGTCGCTCGGTTCCTTGCCGGATTTGACAAAGTAAACAGCAACCATCCGCTTCCAAGTTCGCGGAAAACAAGACTTCCTCAAACAGTGGTTATACAAGGCCAGTAACCATTGAGGATGGAACTGGAGGACCTTACGGGCGATCTCTAAACTGATACCATCGTGGCCGGGTGCCTTGTTAGGCGGCAGCGATTCGACTGCAAGCTCCAGCTCTTCCAATGTGAACCAGTCCGGTTCGCCGGTCCTAATGATTTCGACCCGCGAGGTTTCGGCGGCCTGTAGGAAATGGTGTCTAGCAAGTGCATCCTGAGATTTCTCCCAGGTGGAGACCTCCTCACCGGAGGGAAGGACCAGCAAAACGGGCGCCTCCCGTCTCGACTTGCCCTTTACCACATCAACTACTTGGCCTGGCCTATCAGTGACAGGTCCTTCGGAAATAAATTTCCTGGACCTTGCACGTTTTGTGCGCAGAATCGACTTCTTGTATTCTGCTAGCTTACGCTTAAAGAGGGCGCCAAGTGTCGCGCTCCGAGTCGGCTCCAGATTATTCTGGTAGAGCCGCTTCAACGTGCGCAAACAAGATCTGATGCTGGTCAACGCAGTTGTCCACCAACATGCACCCTTGCGACGAACAAGCTTTCGGCGTTTATGCTTCTGACACAGCTTCTCCAAAGTTGACATCAAGTGTTCAACACCATCCTCCGGGGTGGCGAAATCGTACCATCTCAGATCCGCTGTCTGCAGATCACGGAAGGACTCATCCAAGACTAAGTCCCTTGGGAACCAACGTCTGTTGGTTCCTCTAGGTTGACCTCAGCCTGCCTTCATAGGTCCATAGCATGAGACGGTGGTCACTGAGTCTTTAGATGTCGGAGATCCTCCAATCCGCAATGCGACTGGCGCAGAAATGGACGAGAAGGACGTCGATCCAGCCTTTCCCTTGAAGGCCAAGGAATGTGGGAGGACCGTCCGGGTCGTTAACGATTTCAAGGTTTGCGTTCGAGGCGAAGGCAATCAGAGATCGCCCTCTGGGATCCGTGGGTCGCTGCCCCAAATCGTGGTCTTTGTATTGAATTCTCCAACCAGAACGACGTTGTCATTCGAGTATTGCATCAACAGCGTATCCAACGGTTCGAGAATGAGGTTGATATCTTCAGAAGGGACACAGTAACACGTTATTACCAGTACCCAACTGCTCGGCCACTTGCAGGGGATGGCCACCACATCCGGGTGTCTCAAGACCGTGCAGAAGGACACTCGCTTGCTCACCCAGAAGGCCGCCCGAAAAAGGTTACCCGCCGAATGAACTTGCGCGTAGTCCCTAGGCGTACCGGTGACGGAGCCCTCGCCGACGTAAGGTTCATTGAGTGAAACGATCTCTGTCTCTTGCGACAGAGTATCCTGAGCCAGTTGGTTTGCGGCCGCCATAGCAAGGTGGCAATTAAGATGTGCGAAAGTCGGGTTTATCCCCATGATGACGCTGTTCTTAATTGTTCGACCTCCAACTTGTGGATTTGACACTCATTAGAACCTGCGGCATGACTGGTCGACAATTGCTTGCCGTTTGGTCTCCGTTCGTTCCTGGTTCTGCAGTTCGGGCAGCAGAGCGTGTCCGCACTGCATTCTGAGGTTGTGTGATCCGAGGCGCCGTACCTCCCACACAGGGACACATTTCGGCACACCTTCTGTGTGTGGCCGTACTTCCAGCAACAATAGCAAATCAGAGGCCTCTGATTTGGCCGGAAGTCCACCTGTCACCAACACACACTCAATTTGCGAACCCGCTCCACACGCTCATATGAACTCTCATCAATCGCTATTACGTGATTACGACCGCGTTTCCCTGTGAACGAAGTTCTGAGTTCAAGGGAAGCCCCTTGAAGAATCTCATTCTGCTCCAGGATCGCAGGAATCACGTCGGCATTGGATAGATCCGAGTCCACACCGAAGACAATGATAAACGGGGTGCGTCGACGCGGTTTCGAAATCAATTGATCGCTCACTAGTTCCGTCTTCCCTATTTCGGCCTCCAGCCTCTCGAGATCTGTGGTGCTGTCTGTTATAATGACAATGCCTAAACCTGAGATATCCCGCACACCTCTGATTCTGATTTTGGCCTTGATAGGGTCGATTTCGCTAGTTACTTTTGTCCGAATGAAATTGGAGGAAACGTCAGAGTGTGTGGCCGGTGTTTTCGGCCACACTATGAGGGCTAGTTCCTCTTTAGGTTTGGCTTTGGCTTTTGGCCTCTGCTTCCCCTTCTGGGCGGATTCCTTTGGATGGGGATTCGCACCTTTTGGGCGTCCCGCCCGATCCATCTCCCGCTGTTTCTTCCTTGCATTCCTGGACACAACTTTGGACCAAGAGCCGTCCTCATCAGTCATTAATCCACCTAGCTGGGTTTCTGGAAGATCGTCTACGGAAGACGCGTCCGAATCATGAGATTGGACTTCGCTCTTCCTCGAATCTTTCTTACTTCCCTCACGATCGTCCTTAGAGCTCTAAGAGTTTTTCTTTTTCCTCTTTTTACGCAGCTTGCCAGCGCTCTTGGTCACTTTCCGTTTAATCCCGAGCTGAGGATCGTCGGGTTACCCGTCTTTGCGAGGCTTCACCTTGTTTCGAGAGGATTGATCAGAACCATTACGTCGCTCACTAGCACTCTGGGTTGCTTTCTGTTTACTCCCCTGCTGAGGAACTTCGGGCGACCCGTCTCCGTGAAGTTTCACTTTGTGTGTGCTTCAGACATGGGACGTGCCTGTCATAGACCTCTCCGTCTGCACCAGAAACTTACGTTTTTGTTTTTCCGTATTTTGATTCGGGTACGATTTACCGCCCGCTACGTCCGAATCTCCAGAAGGATTACGCTTAGTCTCTGGAGTTAGGCCATCCTTGTGACCCTTCTTTCCTGAAATGTACTCGTGGGGCTTTGCTTCAGTCTGATTACCGTTATACTCGGCTGCCGTCGACTCCTCCCGCGCACAATGTTATGTGTTATGGTAAAAGAAAGAACATATATCTTAAAGTCTGTATGAAAATAACTAAAAGTATGGATGCGTTTCTGTGGGTGGAAGTCTTTATATTATTAAAGATTTAACTTAAAATGCAATAATTTGTGTTTTCCTTTTTGCCTACCCTTACATAAAGAAAAATAACTTTAAAAAATATATTACTACTAACTTACTATATATCTACTTACCTGGAGTGCACCCTACAACTAGGTCGTAAACTTGCTTTGGAAGAAATTAATTGAAATGTGTTCTTATCAGTGAATCTTATCTAGAGTGTTATCGCGATCAGTGATGTCGTCAAATCACGTGATCTTACTAATCTACCACGTGGTGGAAAATCCCTGACGTTAGAGACCATGTGACATACAGTCACTATGTATTATAAAAACAAATAATTTAAATTGTATTTTATTTTAAAAATCAATTAGACGAAACATGCTCATTTCAATTATACCTATACATTATGTCTACTACCATACCCCTTATAAATGACGTCACAGTATCCCATCTTCTTGCGATTTAAGCGAACACGTTACCGTTCACTCCTTTTAAGACAAGTGCCCCAGAAGTTCAAATTTGGGTCAAGTCCAGTACATCATGGTTGAAATTTTAGGTAAGAAACGTTTATATATAAGTTTTAATATGGTAAAAATGTATTTTAAACATTTAAAACATTTTTTTAAATAATAGACAAACTAAATAGTAGAATACATATTTTATAAAAACAAAGTCAAAAGGTTTGTCAAGCAAGTTATTTATTTATCCTATTCATTAATCAAAAGAAATTTTTAAGCCAGAATACTAAAAACCCAATTTAGTATAATTTTACTATACTTTACTATACAAGTTACTAAAAACATAAACGTGGAAATTAGTAAGCATTTTATTTAATTTTAAAACTATGGTGAATTCTACAGATATTCGATAAAATACCGTTTAACTATCAAAGTAATTGTATACCAAAGTACTTTCCAAGCCTTATTATAGATAATGACCGAATTTTTTGTGAAGGACTTTTTATTCAAACAGGGGACTCCTGCGATTTATTGTCAAGGGGTCTTTTTATTCAAATAGGGCACGTATCCCATTATTTTGTGAAGGGCCCTATAGTGTAATGTCGGTCCTCACTTCGAATGGGGAAAACAGGGGGGAGGTTAATTAACTGATTTTATGAAAGGTTTCCGTAACGTGAATTCATTGGATTTTTTTGAAGGACCCTAGGCCATTTATTCAAAAGGAGATCTCTCCAATTTTTGTGAAGGGGTCAATATCTATAACTTTTTCCAGTTTCTTTCGAAGCGTCCCTGTAACTTTTAACTATTTTAATTAACTAATGCACTATATGGTAAAATTATATTTTATTTACATATCATTTCGATAATTGTGGAAGATGATTCATAAACTATACCGATACGCATCATTTTTCGTTCTTGTTTACTTTCTTCCTTACTATTTTATGTTAACATTTGAATTCTTCGTACCCTTTTTTTACCTTTCATATCCATTTTCACCTCTCCAAACGTAAATTTAAACATTCGAAAGTAAAATCTAACTTGCACTAGATAGTAAAGTTATATTATTTACTTATTTCACATAAAATTCCGATTGCATTTGGAAAGTGTTTCATATACTATACTATGACGCATTTTTCGTTCTTATTTATTTATTGTTACTTACTATTATGCATTAACGTTAAAATTCTTCGTATACTTTTTGTGGGCACTCTGTATTTTTCGAAGTGCGTATTGTTAGCCTAAATTATATCGAAGGGCTATTGGGGGAAAAAAGGGGGGAGCTATTAAATTTAGTGCAGTATAATTCTTATGGGGGCCCTGTATTTTTAGCATAATGTTTATCGAATTCATTTAATTAAAACCCACCTCTTACCCCAAAAATTTTTAAGACCGATCAACCTTTAATTAGTATTTTTAATTTATTTCTTAATTACTATTTTTTATTTATGTCTTAATTACTACTTTTAATTAATTTTTAAATACTATTTTTCATTCACTTCCACCATACTTCGACATTCTCTAATACTCAAAGTGCATATTCTAGTTGAGAAAAAATAATCTCGCTTAAATTCTTAAGTTCCTTCATTAACATATCTCTTAATGAGTAATTTTAATTAGCATTTTTAATTTATTTTAAATACTATTTTGCATTCACTTCTACTACATAACTCTAATATTCATACTGCATACTCTTGTTCAAAAAAAAATTGCTTCGAAAATTTCTAAGTCCCTCAATTAAAATTAAAATTAAATAAATTTCTATTTCGCTAAAATGAATCCGTTGAAACTCGCATCGTATTCTAGTAGATATTTCTCCGCGAAAAAAAAAATGCTTCGAAATTTTCTAAGTCCCCCAATTAAAATTAATTTAAAAAAAATCCGAAATAATCCCCTCGTCTTATAGTTGACGCCCCGATCCCTTATCCCCAGATCCCCTGCCGCACAGCTCCACAGGAGCCCTACTAACCTATGATTAATATGAAATTGTTAGTGATAGAAACTTGAAATTTTACATGTCTCTTACTTCAAAGACATAAATGCATCCACAGAAAAGTTTTTAAAAATTCAGAATTTTTTAACTCTGCAGGAACAAAATACATTCTAAAATTGTGATTTCTGCGATATAGTTGTAATAGAAGCTTGAAATTTGGCACGGCGATTACATTTAAGATGTAAATTCTCTTCAAGAACGGTTACAAAAAATTCGAAATTTCAAATAAAACATGAAATGAGCGAAAAACCTTCAATATATACTCTAAATTACCATTTATTTGGAATAAATTTTAGTTTTTCTCATTCATTTAAGTCTCGTGTTCGTCTAATGCAGTATAAGAATGAAGTTTGCTCAAAATGTGACTTAATTAGTAATTTTTGAATTATCTGTGGCAATAAAATTTCCTAATGAAAATCGACACACAAATACCACTTCACAATTACTTCAACAATTACGCGATCAAAGCCACATGCTTTGATAGTATATGATAATGCTTTAAAATCAATGGAAGTGCAAATAAATTAATTGTGAGCCACATGTAATGATATCTAAGAGTTCCTGTTCTGATAAACTTGACTTACTAAATTCATGTCCTGACATCCATAATCGTCCTCCTACTTTAATATATAGGGTATCTAACTATAAGTTGAAAGCTGATTATTTACCACCTAGATTTTTAGAATTACCCACTGTGAGTTGGTCCACAGAAATTTCCTCTCTGTCTAAATTTCGTCCGAATCATATAGCAGCTAGATAAGTAAGTCACTATTGTTCGACCGTCGAGTCAGCAGATACGAAACATTTTCGGGGAGAGGGGGCGGAGACTAAGATAGCAAAACTCGACCATTTCATTTCGCAATGTATGGACACTTAAAAAAAATATATTATATCGGTTGACGACGGGTGGAAGGAAGGGGAAAAGGACACCTAACCGCTCCCCCGCTCAATCCGCCTTCGATAAAAATTGGCATAGTTTTAAATTTTCATTCTCCAATTTCGCATTCAGTGAGGTTACTGGTATATGCGCATGACTCGAGCAGAATTATTTTTTATCCGGGTTGTTTTAGCTAAGCACATATATACTATACTCTGTTCTCCATTGAACACTTTATGTATAGAATTTATACTCATTTTACAGTTAAGGCTAAACAAACAAACAAGCGTAAAAAAGGTATAGCGTAAAATGTAGCTTATGGTATATGTTCGTCGTGTTGGAAAGTGTGTAATAATCTATGTGTGAGGCATGACTTTATGATTTTTTTTTACTATCTGTCCATTCGTGCTCTAACTTTCGGGAAAATATTGACAAATAAAAACCACAAAATTGATATATGTCATTAAGGTAGCTTTCAAATTCCTTGCTCAACAGTGTGGAACTTTCTGAGACATTTTCTAACTCATATTTAAATTTAAAGGTATGAAATTGGCAAGCCTGATTATTGAAGGGATTTGCAATTGAATAGCGTTTGGCAAATAAATTACCTATCGAGTGATAAGCAATTGTTTTCACGTTTCAAGTATTTCCCCTTTCTCGCGCTTCCGTGTAGGGAATTCGGTTTAAACGCCGACTTTGACAGCATTTCAAGAAAGTTCTCCTGTCTTTACCAAAAAAAGGGAAAACGTCTTTTGATTACATAGTTTCTGAATAACAACACCTGCCAATTTCATGCGTTTCAGGACAAAAATGATTTCAGAAATATGTCAGTAAGTACATCCCTTTGATTTGAGAAGGGTAGTAAGGAATACTATACAGTATGTTCCTTTTTAAAAAAAATGCTATATCTGGCATTTATAGTTTTTACATGGGATACACAAAAGAATTTGGATACATTACGGTCTAGTGGCAGAATTTATTTGAAGTACATTTTGATCATGTTTTTCTCGAACAAATTAAAATAAATTTACTTAATCTTTAGTATTTAATGAAAGTACAGAATATATTTCGAAAAACTGAAGGTGGATAAATGCAATAAGTAAAAATAGTTGGAAAGTGTTTTATAATCTGTGCAATCGACATTATTTTTTGTTATTGTTTTGTTCGTATGTGCTATCAACAGGAATTAGGCACAGATGGAAAATCAGCAATAATATATATAGTTTTTCATTTGAAAATAATTTCTAGCCATCTTACTATAACTTATTTTAAAATGGGAAAAAATGATTAAAAAAAATACTTTTTGCATTACAAATTTGAATAGATATATTGTATTCAATACATTGAAACATAATACATATATTATACAGGGTGATTCATAAAAGATGGGCAGAACTTTAAGGGGTTATAGTACACTTAAAGACAAATAATATTAAATAGGAGACTAAGGGTCCCAGACGTATTCCCAAGGAGATAGGGGGCATTAAAGTTTAGGGTCCGAAATTTCAAATGATTATAAAACATGGAAAAATTGGTCGATTCGTTTGCGGTTTTTGCAAAAAATTTTCTTTATGCCAGTATTTTCTTGAAATAAAATTTTAAAGTTCAATTTCAAAAAATGCCGATAGGGGGCGCTTTAGACTTTGGAGTAACAAACAACTATTTTTTAACGTTATTTTTTGTATTTCTTTAAATGATTTCGAAAGCTTAGACTTAAACTTAAATTTTGATCTAAAAATCTGAGTCCTAACGAGTAGTTAAGTAGCGTAAACTGAAATTTGAAATTTGAAACCCTTCTCCCCCCAGAACAAAAATCAGTTATTCCCGATCTTTGTGTCGTAGATTAGGCTCTAACTACTGCCGCGTTTTGCTAAAATTATTCTTTATGTCAGTATTTTCTTGAAAATAAATTTTAAAGAAAATTTTCAAAAAATTCCGATAGAGGGCGCTTTAGACTTTGGAGTAACGAACAACTATTTTATACCGTTATTTTTTGTGTCTCATTAAATGCTTTCTAAAGCTTAGACTTAAACTTAAATTTTCAGCTCAAAATCTGAATCGCTGAGCGTGGTTCAGTAGCGAGGGGAGGGGGTTCAAATTTCAACTTCTGAACATAGTTCAGTTTGCACTACTTAACCATGCCCAACGATTCTGTGCTGTGATACGAGGCAAAAATACAACTTTCGTCAAGGACTGCACAGTCGGAATTCACTCATAAAGGCACTGGCACAGTTGGAAACGTCGCTCATGCAAACGTTAAAGCTCCATTCCTGACGCTAGTCACCGGGTGAAGAAGGAAACAGAAAGTATGCAAATGTCAAATGGGGAAGAAGAAGAACACGTATGCAAAATTTCGACACGATTCAGGCATAAAAACCACTGAACGGTGAGTCAAGTGTAAGTCGCTGTAGTAATGAATCGGAAGATGGTGCCCTTCACGAATAAGGAAAAGGCTGAGATGCATTTAATTTACGGAGCGGCAGATGGAAATGGTGCAGAGGCACAACGAATGTACGGAGAGCGATTTCCTAACAGGCCGTTGCCTAACCGCAAAACTTTCGAGCGCTTGCACAGACAGTTGTGTGAGACGGGATCATTTCTCGCTTCCCGGTCGAATGCAGGTCGTGCAAAAAAGGACGAATCAGTAGTTGTTGCAGAAGCCATTCTGGATGTAGTAGCGGCGCAGCCAAGTACAAGTACACGAACAGTGGCTAGCCAGGTGGATACCTCACAGTCCACGACTTGGAGGGTACTGAAGGATGAACATTTGCTCCCGTTTCATGTGCAACGAGTCCAGAAACTGTCTCCAGGGGATTATCCAAATCGTATTGAATTCGCCCGCTGGTTTCTGCAGCAGAACGCGCTAAATCCACATTTTGGACGAACTGTGCTTTTCACCGATGAATGTACCTTCACACGTGAAGGTACATTTAACACACACAATGCACATGTATGGGCGGATGTCAATCCACATGCTACGTATCCACATGCTCATCAGAGACGCTTTTCCATCAATGTTTGGGCAGGAATCCTCGGAGACCACCTAATCGGACCGTACCTTCTTCCTGAACGCCTCAACGGTAAAACATACCTCACATTTCTGCAACATGTGCTGCCAGACCTGTTAAACGTTGTTCCTCCACGCATCCGGCGGGTCATGTGGTTCCAGCACGATGGAGCGCCAGCCCATTACGTACGAGACGTCCGTAACTATCTGGACATCACATTTCCGAACAGATGGATTGGTCGAGGTGGTCCTGTTGCTTGGCCTGCTCGCTCGCCAGATCTTTCACCCCTCGATTTCTTTTTTTGGGGACGATTGAAGGCTCTTATGTATGAGACACCCATTGAATCCCCCGAGGAACTGGTCGCCAGACTTTCCGCCGCTGTAGGGGAAGTGCTCGAAAAGCCTGATGTTTTCGCGAATGTTCGCCGTTCCATTCGTCGCCGTTGTTCTGCGTGCATAACCTCTGGTGGTCACAATTTTGAACATTTATTGTGATTACATGTTAATAAATATGCTTTGGTAACATAATCCTAATTTGTGTCTTTTTACCTCGTATCACAGCACACAATGTGTGGACATGGTAAACTGAACTGTGCTCAGGAGTAGAAATTTCAAACCCCTCTCCCCAGAAACTTAACCACGTCTAACGATTCAGATTTTGGGCTGAAAATTTAAGTCTAAGCTTTAGAAAGCATTTAATGAGACACAAAAAATAACGGTATAAAATAGTTGTTCGTTACTCCAAAGTCTAAAGCGCCCTCTATCGGAATTTTTTGAAAATTTTCTTTAAAATTTATTTTCAAGAAAATACTGACATAAAGAATAATTTTAGCAAAACGCGGCAGTAGTTAGAGCCTAATCTACGACACAAAGATCGGGAATAACTGATTTTTGTTCTGGGGGGAGAAGGGTTTCAAATTTCAAATTTCAGTTTACGCTAGTTAACTACTCGTTAGGACTCAGATTTTTAGATCAAAATTTAAGTTTAAGTCTAAGCTTTCGAAATCATTTAAAGAAATACAAAAAATAACGTTAAAAAATAGTTGTTTGTTACTCCAAAGTCTAAAGCGCCCCCTATCGGCATTTTTTGAAATTGAACTTTAAAATTTTATTTCAAGAAAATACTGGCATAAAGAAAATTTTTTGCAAAAACCGCAAACGAATCGACCAATTTTTCCATGTTTTATAATCATTTGAAATTTCGGACCCTAAACTTTAATGCCCCCTATCTCCTTGGGAATACGTCTGGGACCCTTAGTCTCCTATTTAATATTATTTGTCTTTAAGTGTACTATAACCCCTTAAAGTTCTGCCCATCTTTTATGAATCACCCTGTATGTAACAAAATTCTATTATGTATTGTTATTAAATGTAACAATACATAATTCAAACAATATTTATATTGTTTCAATTATGTATATATATGTATCTAATTGGTGTGTTATAATCTGAATGACGTCTACGGATTTCTGTAAAAGGGGATACATATACAGGGGTCGGATATCCAACTCTCGACGAGCGTGAAAATGTTCTAGCACTGGATATGTGTCCCCTCTGCTGTGGCATCAAGATGACGTATGGGGGCAGATAGACAGGGGTCGGATATCCAATGCTCTACTCAAAAGTAAAACGTCTAAGCATCGGATATGTTACCCCTTGATAAATGTCCCCTTCTGCTATGACGTCAAGATGACGTACGGAGGCATACAGGGGACGGTTATCCAGGTCTCGACGAAAGTAACACGAACTAGTTTTTGATATATGGCCCCTTCTGATATGGGGGCAAATATACTGGGGTCGGATATCCGACTCTCGAAGAAAGTGAACCTGGATATGTATCCCCTTCTGCTGTGACGTATGGGGGCAGATATACTGGGGATAGATATCAGCGTCCCCATCTTGCTCAGAGAGAAGGAGATATATTTCTCCATATTATTAGCAATAACATTTATTTGATGCTTTTGAAGTTTCCCCAGACCCTGCATAATCAAATGAGCATCATAGTTCTTGAGATTATGAAATACGACTGGAATCATTTTTCGTAGACGATATTGTATGTTGCATAATGAATGAAGTGCCCCTCTGTATTGTCCGTTTAGGTGATCATGGTCTTTTACCTTATCTTGAAATAAGGGCTGGTGGCATAGATAGCATTCTCTAGCATTTTTGAAGTCTTCTTCGTCTTGGGCTGTCATCTGAATGGGTACGATTCGTGTTAAAGTTTCTGCCAGCTCGTCTTTTTCCTGAATTATGTCTTGCAAAAAATTGTCCACTGCATTATGTCCTTTATAGCACTTGATTTTTTTATGACAGCTTCCGTTGGGTCCCACGACAACATAGGCATATCCGCAGGCTTGATGCATATTCACCTGATTAGTGAAAGAAGTTTTAGGACTAGGATCTGCCGTTGCCATGGGGAGCAGAATGGATTCAAAATCGGCGAAAATGATGTAGGGAACGGGATGTTGATATTGAGGCTTCGAAAATTCCATGATGCTGTCTTCAGGGCGTGGCATTTGAATCCGTTGTGGCTTAAAATTTTTACAGTATGATGAATGATCTTTTAGCACACGCTCCGATGAGCATCGGTGTAAACACCGAAAGCAATAATATGATTCCCGTTTATGATATGTGCGATCACCCATGAGCCGAGAAAAATTTCTAATAAGGCAATAATGGTGATTGTTTTCATTCGATATTAATAATAAATTATAACATTCGTTATCCTCCCGTTCCGAAATATGCAGTGGAAAGACTTCATTTTCGTACCCGAATACGTTGATCCTTATGTTATTTAATTCTTCGACCTTTGGTATTTTTGCGAGGGGCACTGGGCACTCGATGTCTCCCAATTGTATTTCAGCTTCAAAAGGTTCGTACTTGGAGACTCGATTTGCATTATTATTCCATTCAACTGGATGTTTTTGAGCCAGCAGAGACCACACAAGACATTTATTATCAGTATTCAAAATATTTAAGATTGCATTCTTATTTTTCAATTTTTCAGGTGTGGGGATAAAGGAGCTTGCTGCGAGGGAATTGTACTTGGCTACAAACAATTCCAGGTTTTGAATGCTTTCCAAAGTCCATCCCGATCCTAGTTGTGTGAATTTTTCAAATGTTTTTTTCATTTTAGTATAGGCTTCTTCGATGTGTGCCCCAATTGTTAGATCTGTCATTTCAATTGCGCAATAGGATCTGAAATGGGAGGTAATGATTTGTAATTCACCGTCTTGTGTGGTCCGGCTTAGATTGACGTGCACGATGGTGTACCATTTTACAGAATCTTTGTGTATTAATTGAAAATGAATTTCTTCGTGCAGTTGTGATCGAATTCTATCTAAGAATACATTTAAATCATACTTATTATCTTCATTAGGCTCGAACGACATGAGGGCTAATGTGTCGTTCAAGGCTGTAGTACGTTTTAGCGTACGTGAACGTTTAGCGGGGGGCGCATTTTGATAGCTTTGATTGCGTTTTAGAGATTGCTGATGCGTGATGCGTTTATGTGCCAGGAGTGCGCTTTTACTGGAAAAACTTTGTTCACATTCGTCGCAAGGATGGCTACTGATCGGCGTCGAATGACTTTTCATGTGTCTGTTAAGGTTGAAATTTCTTGAAAATGTTTTATCACACAGTGGGCATTTCTGTAAAAAGATTTAAAAAAAATTAGACTATTTATGCACTTTTTTTTATGTTAAAATTATTTTACTGCACTCACTTTAACATTTATTTCATTCGCATTGAAACGGAATCTTTTTTTTTTTGAATAAGCGATTACTAAATAGATTTTAAGTTTAACACTCGCTTTAAATTTCTATTATTTCACCACCTCATAGATATTTAATACCTACCTTTAAATATATAAATTAAATGTAATTAAGTTTAAAAATTCACTACTTTTTTTTATAAAAAATAATCTCTCTTATATTCATTCTGCACGTCATTTAAAAAAGAAAATCGCATACCTTTTCTGTAGTGGAGGGTCCAGCTTCGCACACTTCCATTAAAGGAGCTAATTCGACGATATGTTTTAACCTAGCAGCTTCTGTCGAGACACCTGCATTCTCTTGAGAAACGTCCGTGGAGGGGCCTGCTTTCTCAACATCTACATTAGGTCCTAAAACTTGACTCTTTACGTTTTCATTAAATTTGCCAATCAGGTGTTTTTTCTTCATATGGAACATCAAATTGTCCTTTCGGGTAAAAGCGATATTACGTACATTGCAACTTAATTCTGGATTTTTTGGTTGATGAGTTAGCTTATGTCTTTTCAAGGCATCTCGTCTAGTAAATGATTTCTCGCAAAATACGCAAACAAGTTCATCCTGAAAATAAAAACACCTTTTAAACTCGTTCGATTACATTGAGTATAAGTTAAAAAGCTCTACTACTATTAAAAAATTAACTTTGAGTTCTTTTTTTTTTAAATTTTAAAGTTATAAATACTCTGTTATATATTATTCGAGTTATCGCTTTAAAAAAAATACTTATTTTATAATTACAACATTATCCTATACTAAACAAAACATAGATACCTTGGAAGACTCTGTTTGAGGTTTCGATATGGTTGCTTCAACCATACTGGGCAGGTTACGCTAAAAAAAGAATATCCTCTATAAGCTTTTTACCAAAAAAATTTAATTTAAATTTTAGTTGTTTTATAAAGTTTTAAAAAATACCTTAAGAGACTCCATCATTTGATTTTTTTTCTCTCTCTCACTCCTATACATCTTCTCAACTTGGTCCATAAGATTTGTTTGGTGAGGCGTGAGGGAAAAATCCATATCCCACTTTAAAAGAAAAGTCTTGTTTAGAATCTACATTTATTATAATTTTTACACACTAATAATATCAATAAATAATAATAATAATATACCTGAGAAGACTCTTGCGTTGAAGGTGCTGGGGTTTTTTCAGCCATTTCCTTCAGAGCTCTTATCTCTATGGCGTCGATTTTTCTGGGACTGATGTTTAAATCAGTTTCCCACAAAATTAGAAAACATAAATCATTTTTCGAAAAGGGTTCATCAATAACATGTTACAAAAAAATTTCACATAGAATAATGCTAGAGAATAATGACTTTGTTTATATTTTGAATTAAGTTAAAATTTCGTTCACTAAAATAACTATACATTTAGCACACATATAGATATTAATATCGAGATCAAAACAGAAAATTAATATCTTTCTAAAAGATCAATTTTTTAAATTAAGAGTTTTTCAAGAAAATTAGTATCACAATAGATAGGTATTTGATTAGATTCATTTAGAGAGTTTCAAAAATAAATCGTTTAGCAATATTAAACCATATAATATATGGAAAACTCTTAGGTTAAAATCATTTAGAACGGAAAACAATCTTATAAAAAATATATAGAATGATACTAAACAGTTTTTTCAAAATAATTAACTTACTTGACTTTGAATTTTTGAATTCATCGTTTTATTACTTTTTCAAAAAGATTAATAAAGTAAAATTGCTTGAAGCACTAATTATAACGTACAGTCTCTAGGACAACTACTATAAGAATGGACCCAGATCAGCACGCTTATCTATTTAATCAGATAAGAGAATCTTATCAGATCTCTGACCTCATATAGGTTTTTCCAAGTATGACATCATGGGATTTCCCAACGGTGAGTCATTACAAGATATCGCTTACTAATTAACTGAATTAATAAAGATTGTTTAAATAGAATACTTAACGAGTTTAAAAAATGTATGGTAATGCAAATACTGTTTTAAATATTCAAGTAAAAGGAAATATACTTCAAATAAAAAGGATCTATTTTAAATATAATATTAATGGCTGACATTATAAACTAACTTTGCATTATTCTAATGAAGGTCCACACATTAGAATAAAAATTTGTAATAATAATAAGAAAAACTGTTTCAAATAAAGTTTAACTTTTTCCCTACTACATATAAATTTTGTAATAAACATATTTACTTGTGAGAAGTATTAAAATGCATACAAAGTTCTTTTTTTAACTGGCAATTTAAAAATATAGAGTCCTAAAAAGTTTTCCATATAAATAATAGCATTTCACAAAACTTAAAAAAAATATTGAGAGATATTTCCACAGAATAAAATCATTTCGATATATATTTCCAAATTATTTAGAACTAATACATTATACTGGTATGAAAATAAATTACGAGTAGCATTATTAAGACATATACATTAAAAATAGTTTAAATAGGCTTTAAAAATAGTTACCCTTAATAAAATCATTGATATACTTCACAATAAGCAATCTTATATTTCAAAAAATTATACTCATGTCTCGTAAATAAAACCATCATAATTTTAGAATATACGGGAACCCTTCATAAAATTTTAGTTAAGTTAAGTATCTCTATTTAATATACCCCTCGGGTAAAAATTATTCATGATTTATGGCAAGTAAAATATATAAAAAAATAATAATAATATCACAGCTTAGAATAGTAATGTTAGAATATACGGTTCCCATTCATAAAATTTAAAAATAGATTTTAGTATGCTTTACGCTAAGTAAAATATCACAGCTTAGAATATCAATTTTATAATATATGAGAGCCCTTCATAAAATTTGAAAATATATTTTAGTATGTGTTAAAAAACCCCTTTCACAACTCAGTCAAGTCATCAAAAAAGCCTTTAAAGTTCAGCGCAATATGCAAAAAGAACTGTCTTTCCGTGTCAGCGCATCTGCCTTTATAAATCAGCGAACGCACCAACAAACATCTCGCAACATCGCTACTAAACTCGCAGCAGCTGGCGAACGCCTGCATACGAAGAATTTCTCTCGCTGTATCTTCTTCCATCGGCGCGCGAAGTAGTGGTAATACCGGATATTTTTCGACCAAGCTTCCTTCACTCGGAATGGCATCGCATCTGAATGACTAGTGGTTTTTTCAACGAGCGGTGTGTTGCATGCTATAAAAGGACGTGAAAATGAAGGGTGGCTCTCAGATTCAATACGAGAATTTTCTCGTGTGAGGAGCCACCCTAGTGAGTTTCTATGTTTATGAAAGTGTTTATGAAAAGTGAATGTTTTGTATTATATATCAGTGCAGTAAAAATTCATCTTTTAGTCTCAAGAATGTGTTCACAAGTTATAAAGTGATTTGTTGTGAAATATCTGTCTACAATCTCCAGTATGATTTCGACATCTGCGAAATAGTGAACTTCAAAAATTCTTTTTGTGAGTGTACACTAATATTAGTGTTAAAATGTGCCTTTCAGTGAATCCAAGAGATGTTTCAGTATCAAAAATAAGTATTTTTATTTTAAATCAATAATATTTATCAGTGGATGCTGTTGGATAGAAGTAATTATAAATCAAACGTAATATGGAGCATCCACATGCAAAAAAAATGTAATCTTTAGGATCACAAATTAATTTGAATGCATTTCTTTAAAGTTAATATTAATTTAATTGTGTAGTGATTAACTTATGTTTCATATATAAATAAATAATCGAGAAAAATCTCTAAATGTATTTATTCTTTTTTCTTTTAACTAGCATGAAGTGTTTTATAATATGTACTTTTAGTTTTCAGCTATTTCAGGTTGTTGCTCGGGATGCTAAGGTGGTTTGTTATTGTGGCCAACATTTATTGGTACTAATCACTATTTCGATCAGGTTTAGGAATTTAACTTGTGTTCCCTTTTGAACATTTAATCGTGTCCCCCTTTAGTTTATTTTTATTTTGTACCATGAAGCCCTTTTCCATCAGCCGAATTTATCATCTTTTTTTATCATTTGGTGCCGCGTGCAAAAGTAAAATTTAATAGGTTGAGAATCTGGTCTCCACAATAGCTTCCTGAGTATATTTTTACAAAAATATACACACCATTTATAATATTTTTATCTGTGATTTTTTTAAATGCATGATTTATATATCTTAAGCTATTTATGATTTTATATATGTATTGTAATATTGATATTGTGTAATTGCATGTTAGGAATGTGTAAATTTTAAGTTCCCCTTCCCCCCTCCTCTCCCTTAAAAGTCTATATTTTGACATTTATTTCTGTTATTTACTATGGCTCGTAAAGGGATCATAGATTTAAGTTTGGCTTCATCCATTCCCACTTTTAGCGGAACTTCTGATGAAAATGTTGAATATTTTGTCGGACAGGTTAGAGATGTAGCAGTATTAGAAAATTGGCCCGTAAATAAAAGAATTTTAATTCTAAAATTAAATTGTAGAGATGCTGCCCAAAAATTTCTAATTGACTCCCCGCAGGTAGCTAACATTCAAAATTTTGATGAATTGGCTGAATTATTAATTAAAAAATTCAAAAGATGTCAACCATTTGATGAGATACAATCAAAATTTAATAACATCAGGCAAAAACCAAATCAGTCAATTCAGAGCTTAATTGATGAAATAAACTCTTATGCAGTAAAATATTTATCAAAGATAGATATACAAACTAGGGATTCAAATGAATTCATTGATTCCATCAAATTGAACAAAATTTTGGATGCTGTTAGGCCTGAAATTAAGGTCGAAATTCTTAAATTAGGTCCAAAAAATTACTTAGAGGCATGTAAATATGCAATTAATGTAGAAAAGGCTCTTGAGGCTCAAGAAGTCATTATTAACAACAATATGTGTCAAAACTTTGAACTAAATTCAATAATGCAAAGCCAGTTAGAGGGTAACAAACAAATTCAACAGTTAAAGGAAGAATTGGAAAGAGTAAAATCTGAAAATAATGCTAGCAATTCTTTTCGACAAAGTCAAAATGAAAGAGTCCAATGTCATATATGTGGAAAAAGTCATGTGACAACAAAATGTTGGTATTTTCCACAGGGTAGAAATTCCCGCAGCAATAATTTCAATCATAACCCCAACCATATTCCTATTTCTAGAGGTAACAGCAGTGGAAGGAATTTTGGCAATTATAGAAATAACCGTAGAAATCACCCATATAGGCGTAGAAATCATTTAAACTTATAGATGGTTCTTGTAGTAAAAATAGATCCCATTTTACAAGGACCAATAATTATAAAATTGTTAGGGATGAAAATCTATTGGAATCTGTAAATAATTCAGAATCAATTGAAAATTCAAAATCTAGTAACAATTCAGATTCAAATTCTAGTGAGGAAAATTTAGAAGTAAATGATAATTTAAAATCTGTAGAAGAAAATTCAAATTTAAATGAAAACTTAAACTCTGTAAATGAAATTCAAAATTTTGATAATGTAACAATTCAAAATAATTGTGAAGATCTTGAAAATCTCCATGTAATGTCGTGTAATTTTGATAATAATACAAATCACCTTCCTATTATTAAGCTTAAATTTGGTAATTTAGAGGTACCCGCTCTTCTCGATACCGGTGCAAATCTCTCGCTGGTGCAACCAGGCATCTTAGCAGAAATTAAGCAACAAGCGAAAGTTGAGCATATTTCTAGAGCAGTCAAAATTAAGACCCTTAATAATACCACTATCCCATATTTGTCAGCAGTCAATATAAAGTTCAAAATGAAAACTCGTTGGTTTCATAACATATTTTTTGTCACTCAGAGTAACTGGAATTGTAACTACCAAATAATTTTAGGGTATGACTTCATTCAGAGAAACAAAATTCTAATTGACACATTCAATAAAAGACTTTCCATCAACAAAACCCATTTTGAATTTGAAGAAACTTCTCCGCAGATTAAAGAAAATACTGTAATTAAGGATAATGATAAACCTCAAATTAATGTAATTGCTAAAGCTATAAATAACATTAAAATTAAACCTAATTCATTTGAGATAATTAAATTGGAATTTCCACAGGGTATTCATAATTCTAAAAGAGTCATGTTAACCCCATTAAAAGTCTCGCAGAAGTGCCATATTGAAAATTCTTTGCATACTGTTGAGGACAACAAATATATTTTGACAATTGTTGAGAATAAAACTAATGTTGCATCATATATACGTAAAGGTCAAAAACTAGGAAATGTAGAAATGTTTGAAGATGACGAGGAAATCCAACCCACTGAGGACCAAATTTTTCAAATCAATAGTTTAAATTTAGAAGAGATTAGTAATTTGAGAGACAGGCAGAACTTTCAGAATCTGATTTTAATCTTAAACATTTAGATGAAAAAGAGAGAAAGGAGATTTTGGAATTATTAATGAACAACTTTAAAGTATTTTCTAAAAGTTATAAAACTCTTGGTTCAACTGATGCAGTCAAACCCGAATTTAAATTAATGCACAATTTCCCAATTCAAACTAAACCATACCCTATTCCAAAAATTGCCAAACAGTTTGCACAAGAAGAGATTAAAAAATTGTTAGATGCTGGTTTAATTGAACATTCTTCCTCCAGTTATAATTTCCCTGTTATATTTGTCAAAAAGAAACCAATTCCAGGCACCTCTCCTGAAGAAATCAAATTTCGCATGGTAGTGGATTATAGACTGTTAAATAGCATCACTGAATCTTACACTATATGTTTGCCAAAAATTTCAGAAATTCTGCACAGTATTGCTGGCAAAAGGTATTATTGTGTGCTTGATTTGAAGTCGGCATTTTTTCAGATAAGATTGCAGGAAAAAGATAGGGAAAAATTAGCATTTTGCTGCGAGATTGGTAACTACCAGCCAAAAGTCCTACCTTTTGGAAGTCGCAACTCAACTTCATATTTTCATACACTAATTTCTAAATGTTTATCTAGCTTAAAAGGACCAAATTTACAATTCTTTCTTGATGACATTATTGTCGCTGCAGACAGCATATCTGAAATTAAAGCCTGGTTACAGAAGGTATTCGATAAGCTCATCCAATTCAACTTAACTTTAGACCCTGCAAAGCTTCAGATTTGTCAGAAAGAAATAACTTATTTAGGATTTAATGTCAGTGCTGATGGTTTTTCTCCTTCAGAGGATAATGTAAACAAAGTTTCAAAATTTCCCATACCCAAAAATGTAAAGCAAGTTCAACAGTATATTGGTTGTTTAAATTATTTTAGGCACATGGTTTATAAATATGCTGAAATTGCTAAGCCAATTATTAATTTAACCCGTAAAAATGTTCCATTTGTCTGGACTTCAGAGTGTCAGGAAGCTTTTGATATTTTACAAGATCAAATTCTAAATAAACCCCTTCTTAAAAACATTAATTCTGATCTTCCATTGTATTTAGTAACTGATGCTTCTAAAGTTGCATTTTGTGGAATTTTAATGCAAAAATACAATGAGAAATTTTATCCTGTTGAATTTTTTTCAAAACAATTCAATCCAGCTCAGTCTAGATATCCTTCCATCCAAAGAGAATTGTACGCAATATTTGCATCTGTCAAGCATTTTCGTGAAGAATTATATGGAAAAAAATTTACCATATATACCGATGCAAAATCATTAACATATCACATGGAACTGGACAATCAGAGTGAGATTGTAGCTAGGTGGCTTCTGTATCTGGATCAATTTCATTATGAGATAGATCACATTCCTGGTGTGATTAACCCTGCTGATTATTTATCTAGAGCATATAAAGATGAAACCTTAAATGTAAATAATATAAATATTTTTCAAAGTAATTCAAATTTAGATCATAATAATATTGTAAATAATCAACAAAATGATGAATTTATTAGGGAAATTATTCAAAAATTAAATGATAATGATGAGGAAACTGCAAATAACTATTATATTGATTCAGAAACTAAAATTGTAATGGTAAAAATTTTCCCCAAGAAGCCGTTAAAGAAAAAAAAGTATCTCAGTAGAATTTTAATTCCAAAATCTTTAATTAAGGATTGTTTGGAAGTTGCTCATGCTCCTCATTTTGGCACTCAAAAAACCTACAATTTTGTTCGCAAAATCTATTCTTGGAAAGGAATGTTTAAGGACACTAAAAATTTTTGTAGCAATTGTGAAAGATGTTTAAAAGTTAAACCTAAACCTAAAAATACTGTCACTAAAATGATTCCAAAAGCTGATTTAGCTCCAGGTGAGATAATAGCTTTAGATATTGTAGGCAAACTTCCTAGATCTCATGACAACAAATTTTTTATTTTAACAATAGTTGATCATTATTCCAGGTATCTTGAGGCTATCCCATTAAGCAATACCACTTCTAAAACTATAATTAATCAACTTAATATATATTTTTCCAAATTCGGGATCGCTAGGACTGTTTTGACTGATAATGGACCATATTTCCGTTCAGATGAATTTGAAGATTATCTTAAGACTATGGATATTAAGCATAGAAAGAGTTCAATCTATTATCCGCAGAGTAATGGTTTAATCGAGAAAATTCATCTTTCTATGAAAAACAGCATAGCAGCACTTTCTGATCAAGTATTCGAGTGGTCAGATAGACTATTATTTTTTAAACTTCATTATAATTCCTCTAAGCATGCAGTAACTCAATTTTCACCGGCTGAACTATTCTTGGGCAGAGAACTCAATATACCTCTAAATATTTTTGAAAAACCAAAAGTTGCTGAAGAATATAGTAAATATCTAACAAAATTACAAAGTCATTTTCAGGAAACTAGAAAATTAGTTAAGGAAAATGAAACTAGTTATTTTAATTATCACCAACAATATGTGAAGGGCAGAAGTAAACCTTCCTTAAATCCTGGTGATGAAGTTTTTCTTGTAGATTTTAAACATCATACTGCATTACAACCTAGATATAATGGACCACATATAATTGACAAAAAATTGAGAAATGATAATTATTTGATAAAAATTAATGAAGATGGTCATGAATATGTAAAAAAAGTTCATGTCAGTAAAATTTTTCCAAAAGTACCATTAAATGATAATATTTGTAACAAAACTGAGGTAAATAAGAATTGAGTAGTGATTCTAATATTTTTGTGAAATATGTGTATGTTCGGAAACTTCGAAGTATATATATACTATGCTCAAGTCAAAATTCTATTTAAAAAATTTTTTTTTCTATTTCTTCTCTCTCAATGTTTGTTTTCAATATACTGGTAGAATTGATCACTTTGCTAGTGAATAACATTTATTGAAATATTTTTTTTTTAAACTTTACCTTTTTAATTTTGTATTTGAGTCAAAAAGGAAAATATGTGAATGATTTCCTCATATGTATTTTCATAATTGATTAGAATATCTGTGAAATCTTTTTTAAGTTACAAAGTAAATTTCAATATTCATTGAACTTAATTCAGGAAATTGAATAATATATGGTACAATAAAAAGTAGTTTGAAAATGAAAAATGTTGAATGTGACAACTCAAAATATATTGCAGAAAGTTAAAGCAATCTAGGTATTTCTGTAGTTTATATTTATTGGTGTGTGTGTATTTTTGTAAATATTTTCATATTCATGCTGGTTAAATATAATTATTGAATTTTTGTATCATATAATGTGTGGTGTATACAATTCTAATGATTACAGTAGCATTGTGTATAAAATTTTTTATTTTTTTCACGAACATTTTTTTAAGTCTGTATGCAGCTGTGAAAATTTCAGTGACTTTTTCGCAAAATTCTCACGAACATTTTTTCATCATTTCTTCATCTGTGTGCATTTGTGAAACTTTCAGTGACTTTTTGCAAAATTTTTTCACGAACATTTCTTCATCTGTATGCATTTGTGAAACTTTGACTTTTTCGCATACTCCAGGACATTTCACATCAATTTTCAACAATTATCAACTATTCTTCAGAACAGTGTTCGCCTCTTTTTTTGCTGTTGGTGGGGGGAGATGTTAAAAAACCCCTTTCACAACTCAGTCAAGTCATCAAAAAAGCCTTTAAAGTTCAGCGCAATATGCAAAAAGAACTGTCTTTCCGTGTCAGCGCATCTGCCTTTATAAATCAGCGAACGCACCAACAAACATCTCGCAACATCGCTACTAAACTCGCAGCAGCTGGCGAACGCCTGCATACGAAGAATTTCTCTCGCTGTATCTTCTTCCATCGGCGCGCGAAGTAGTGGTAATACCGGATATTTTTCGACCAAGCTTCCTTCACTCGGAATGGCATCGCATCTGAATGACTAGTGGTTTTTTCAACGAGCGGTGTGTTGCATGCTATAAAAGGACGTGAAAATGAAGGGTGGCTCTCAGATTCAATACGAGAATTTTCTCGTGTGAGGAGCCACCCTAGTGAGTTTCTATGTTTATGAAAGTGTTTATGAAAAGTGAATGTTTTGTATTATATATCAGTGCAGTAAAAATTCATCTTTTAGTCTCAAGAATGTGTTCACAAGTTATAAAGTGATTTGTTGTGAAATATCTGTCTACAATCTCCAGTATGATTTCGACATCTGCGAAATAGTGAACTTCAAAAATTCTTTTTGTGAGTGTACACTAATATTAGTGTTAAAATGTGCCTTTCAGTGAATCCAAGAGATGTTTCAGTATCAAAAATAAGTATTTTTATTTTAAATCAATAATATTTATCAGTGGATGCTGTTGGATAGAAGTAATTATAAATCAAACGTAATATGGAGCATCCACATGCAAAAAAAATGTAATCTTTAGGATCACAAATTAATTTGAATGCATTTCTTTAAAGTTAATATTAATTTAATTGTGTAGTGATTAACTTATGTTTCATATATAAATAAATAATCGAGAAAAATCTCTAAATGTATTTATTCTTTTTTCTTTTAACTAGCATGAAGTGTTTTATAATATGTACTTTTAGTTTTCAGCTATTTCAGGTTGTTGCTCGGGATGCTAAGGTGGTTTGTTATTGTGGCCAACATTTATTGGTACTAATCACTATTTCGATCAGGTTTAGGAATTTAACTTGTGTTCCCTTTTGAACATTTAATCGTGTCCCCCTTTAGTTTATTTTTATTTTGTACCATGAAGCCCTTTTCCATCAGCCGAATTTATCATCTTTTTTTATCAGTATGCTTTACGCTAAGTAAAATATCACAGCTTAGAATAGTAATTTTAGAATATACGGGATGCCTTCATAAAATTTGAAAAAATAGATTTTGTCATGCATTACAGTAAAATATATGAAAAAAAAATAATAATCACAGCTTAGAATAGTAATTTTATAGCATATACAGAACCCTTCACAAAATTTTATTACCCTTCATAAAATTTTAAAATAGATTTTGTCATGAATTACAGTAAAATATATGAATAATCACATTTTAGAGTATACGAGACCCCTTCATAAAATTTGAAAAATAGATTTTGTCATGCATTACAGTAAAATATATGAATAAATAATAATAATCACAGCTTAGAATAGTAATTTTATAGCATATACAGAACCCTTCCCAAAATTTTAAAACCCTTCATAAAATTTTAAAATAGATTTTGTCATGAATTACAGTAAAATATATGAATAATCACATTTTAGAGTATACGAGACCCCTTCATAAAATTTGAAAAAAAGATTTTGTCATGCATTACAGTAAAATATATGAATAAATAATAATAATCACATCTTAGAATAGTAATTTTATAGCATATACAGAACCCTTCACAAAATTTTAATTTAGTTAAGTATCTCTATTTAATATACCCCTCGGCTAAAAATCATTCTTGTTTTAGGCTAAGTCATTTCACAAATTATTTAATAAATTTGCTGAATTAAAATTAGATTTGAAAGTACATTATATAATAAAAATATATATTTAAATCCACTTACTTCATTATCAAAGTTTGAAGACATTTGCTGTGGGTTAGATGAAATCATGATAAGTTCTCGAATTCTTCAGAAACTCAAACACACGCACAAGTAGAAAAATATATCCAAGAGCTTGTAACACTACACAAGTAGGAAAAAACTATAACTGAAAATTCGCCCGCGATCTGTTTTTATCTGCGCTGTGTTATTCATCTTATCGGTTATCTGATAAGGTTTTTCCAAGCGATTGCTTATCGGTGAATCATAGCTGATATGAACATATATGAAATTTTCACTAACTGAGAAGTACTCTTTACTTAATTAGAAATAGTAATCACTAAAATTTTAATTATAAGACTTGGAAAAAAATCGTTCTTTCATACCCTTTTAATTTCAGAATTCTATGTGAAATGCTGATTTTGTAAAGTATGTAGTCTTTTTCTACATTTATTATTGAAAATAATTATTAGAGTTTAAAACAAAATCTTAACGAGTGATTGTAAATTAAATTCTTGTTTAATTATTAACAAAAAAATAATTATTTGAGTGTAAAAACAAAGTTTTAACGAGTAAGTGTATTTGAAATAATAATTTTTTTTTTCTTCATATGCTTAACTTTTTCACGTAAAACATTTTCCTTTATAAAGTTTCAATCAAGTGAAGAATGAATCATTGCTTTTTAATGAACCAATACTATTTTAAGATGGTTCTCAACGCGAAAAATTCTACCACATTTGTGAACAAATATTAAATTTAAAAATGTGTCAGAAAGTATACTTTTTTTTTTTGGAACTGAGAACAATCTTAAAACTTTCTTAAAATATAAATACTTTCTCATAAATAAAACTTTTCTCTCTTAAATAACTCTTGTAGAGTATTCATTAATATATTTTCAAAAATTATTTAAAACTTTTTTTTTTCTTAGTTCAAAACTACTTTTCGTAACTGTAAACTTTTTTCTACATATCTCAAATCTGAAAAAAAAAAAGAAACACTTAAAGATGTTTAGGAAATAATCACATAGAAATTATTTAGGGGAAAAAAAGTATTTTTATTCAAGTAAATGTTACAAACATTTCGTAGTTTTAAAAGCATTATACTTCATGGGAATTTACAAACAGAGTTTCTAAATAGTTTTTATAAAAGTTTGAATTCAAAGTATCAAAAAATGCAGGTGTATAGTGACAAAGACAGTTTGCAGTGATATTCTTCACAAACTGATAGACATTAAAGTTTAATAATGCACTATCTCTATACAGAACAAATATTTCTCTTAATGAAGTATTTAAGCAGTCATGGTCTAATTGCGATAACTGGCTAATGGTACAGGCGTAACAAGTATATACTTGATTAAGAGATCTTTCTAATTCTTGGTCAAAACAAGAAAGGAAATGCTTCTTCGCACTATTCTCATTAGTGTGTGTCTGAATACACTTTTTTGATTTTCGTAATACAGACATAGGAATCGCTTTCACAAGAAGCATATCGATCATGCATTCAATAATTTCAGGAATTGCTTCACGTAATTTTAAAAATTGATCTATAGATAAACGTATTCCTTCTGGTTTAAAATGAAAGCTATGTTGGTTTGCCTTAAAAATATGTTGTAATATGCAATGTCCTTCATCGGAAAATGCTGTTAAAAGTTGATTATTGGACACGTAACTGTCTTTCACAGAATAAAAGTTGAACTTGATCATATTTTGTTGGAAATGATCAAAAGTTAAAGGTGTCATTACGATCCCATTTTTGGTTGGGAAAAATTCGCCGCGTGCACCTTCTTTAAAAATTCGTATATGTAGTTTTAAATTACAGTTTTTATCCATTTCAATTTGAGCACAGGTATTCCATTCAAGATTCCAAGGAATTGAGAAATATTCATCTGATTCAGGAAATGTATGTATAGACAGTTTCTCTTCAGGTCTGTTTAATGGTGAAACATGTTTAGACGCGGTAGGTGGAGAATAGTCCGGGGATACAGCAAACAAGTCTAAATTCAGTTCAGGATCGTTCACGAAGTTCAGTCTTGGCTTTTTCAAATCAAGAGGATGAACTATTAAATGTCTCAAAGTGAGGCTAATTCGAACGTCTTTAATAGCAGGCTCTGCTCCGATGCCATGTGAGAATAATTCGTTGGTAGGTGCCAACATGTTGTAGAAGGATCCATGTTCTAGCTTGATGAATGTCGATGGTACACTAGGTCTCTTGAATTCAATAGTTCGTTGAGCACCAAAACTAAGTACTGTGATAGGGAACATAGCATTTAAGCTGGATTCATTATCTTTGTGGTGACTGATATAGGTAGTTCCATCCTGGTATAAATTATGTAGCACATAGTTAAAAGTACAGGCTGTTTCTCTTTCCACTTTATCACGAAGTTCAATTATAAGTGAAGTCCAAGGTTTGGAGGGTACACTTGTTCCACTGAAGGCATAGCTGGTATTGGGATCACCATAAGCTAAAACCAATCGCTTAGGTTTGACATCCTTTCCTCGCAAATGAAAAGTAGGCCTGTAGAATGGTAAAGTTTTTAACTCCGTCAAATAACGATCAGCATGAGCTTTCTCTATAAAGTCACTTATATATTGGACGTTCAAGCCATTATCCGAAAAGATGATTGAAGACATTTTTACAAGTTGAAAATCACTGAGCAAGCAAGTCAAGGAATAATCACTAACTAAGCAGGAACACTGAGGCAGGAACAGCTAAGCAATGATTCCACACGATATGTTCTATCTTATATAGGGGGTTGCTATCTGATAATCTTATCACTGATTAGATAACCTCGCACATGCGTAGTGATATCCCAGGTGATGTCATGAAGGCACAGGTTAGGGTGATCTCACTTGTTGGGATTCCCCCTTAGATAAGATGAACAGTTTAAGTAGTGGTATGGGCAAGACATGTTTTCTTCAATCTGGTGCGTAAGTATTTTTTTCATTCATTTGTATAGTAATTCAGTTTATTGTATTTTAATCAAGTTTAATTGCATATATTTTAATTAAGTTTATACATGTATTTTATAGAAATAATGACACAGATGTAAAATCAAGATAATTTATTCAAATAATACGCTTTTAAAAGTTTCTACATTCAGGTTACATAAAAAGTGTTCGCTAACAAAATCCACTTTCTTTAAAAACATGGATAGTACATCGTCAAAATTAACCAGCATTAAAATGATATCTCCAACCTGTTTAAATTTTTCACGGTTGTTAAATGTAAAACACGAATGCAGGCTAACACCTGGATGTCTAAAA
Organism: Maratus michaelseni; assembly: GCA_963931845.1. Taxonomy (NCBI): domain Eukaryota; kingdom Metazoa; phylum Arthropoda; class Arachnida; order Araneae; family Salticidae; genus Maratus; species Maratus michaelseni. Next base: position 1,042,592 of record OZ007599.1, read on the forward strand.
ACGCATCCGGTACATTGATAAATTTCATTAAATATACTTATAATATTATTCTCTATGTAGAAAATTAGTTTAGACCATAACACAAATTCATTTTCTTGTGTCATTGTAGCCTGTTTACATTTTTTCTTTAATAAGTTAGGTAAATGTTTTTCATACTGGTGATGAATCAATTTCTTATTCAGTTTATAGGCTTTTTCTTTTAATTGTTCTAATTGATAATTGTTTAATTTGATATGAGAATCGTTCGTTAAACTTTTAAGACACATAACAGAATTATCCTCATTTAAAACTAACATCTTGTTATTGCTAACGAAGGAGGAACTTTTGTATCTTAAATTAAAGGCAACGATTTTATATTGGAACTCATACCAAGTCTGGATGTCCATAGTAATTCCATTCTGGGTGGGAATTCCTTCACATGTAAATTCCCTTATATGGATAGAATAATCAGAATTCTGTAACTCGAACCCTAAAAAGATTGAGTTTCCAAGTTCTTTCCAAAATACAAATGAGTCATCATTCGAAGCATGAGCAGTCTTTTCTTGTAGTGGTTCTTGAATGGGTTCTTGTAACGATTCTTGAATAAGTTCATGGGATGTCGTTGAGGTAGAAGGTTTTGCAAAGTTAAAGTCAATGAAAAATTCATTCAATATATCCTTGGTGGGTTCACAACAGGTGTCCGGAAAAGAGGTTGTTTCATCAATGTAGACAAGGTCTTCAGTACGTTCAATTCTTGATACCAAAGGTGAATCTACACGAGAACGTTTATTAGGCGAAAACACTTGTTCTTCGTGATTTCTTTTTGCCATGTTACTTGGTTACAATCTTCTTTAAAGTTCACACGGAATTAGATGAGATGTCTGTATCCATTGCTTATATAGGTTTAAAAATCAATCTCAGTTACAGTTAAAAGGCTTAATCCAATCATATAACTCGAAAAATAGATGACGTCATAAGTTACTTTGTTTGCTCATAGGAAGCACATACTTGTTGCAATAAATTACAAAGTCGATTAACCAGTACTCTACGCTGTTCATCTTTTTGCTGTTTGGAAGACCTGGATATTTTCTTCGGTTTGGAAGTGTTATGAATCTTCTTGTGTTTATACAAATCAAAATATCGTGGAAACACCGTATTGCACAGCTTACAATTATATGTCCTTGAATGAGTCTTAGCATGATTTCGTAAATCATATTTCCAAATGAAGGTTTCTCCGCAAACACCACAGTTAAGAACTTTTTCATCTGAGTGATGAGTCATGTGTCTATTTAACGCAAATTTTGTAGAATAGCCTTTCTTGCAAATCTCACAAAAATGGGGTAACTTGATCTCTCTTGACGATGACGGTTTCACTTCAATACTCGAAACAGGTTCTTTTTTGGGGGTAATGTCCATCGTTAGAGGTTCTTCTTTGGGTATCAGGAAGGATTTTTGATTTTCTGCACTAGACATTTTTTTTTTTTTTAAACCAAGTTCCACTTAAATCATACAACCTTGCACATCAACAACAATGTAATGAATAATGTAATAAACAGGATTCACATCAATTTATACCAATCTAGGGGGCGCGCATGATTATAAAAAAATAACCCTGTGTGATTGGTTTGTGAATAAATAGTTATCATTGGTTAATAATCTACAAAAATAATTAACAAACTAAAAACGTATAATCTTCACAGACCTCTTCTTTTAAAATACTTTCAGAGACATGAAATCATAGCACAATGGTTAGAATAACGCAAAATCAGTGTGCTATGATTTCATTTTATGAGGGTTCGATTCTCAGCCAGGCTTTTGGTAAAACAAGAAAGTACTAAATTCAAACGATAGATGACAGCACCAAAAATGTATTGCTATTTTCCATTCAAATCTAAAATTCTACCCGCTATTATATACTCTAGTTGAAAAAAAAATTGCTTCGAAAAATTTCTTAAGTCCCCCAATTACAATTAATTAATGACCATTTTTAATTCATATTTTTGCTACAAACCGAAAAAAAAAATCGAAAATTTTCAAGTCCCCAATTAAAACTCATTAAAATAATCCCCTTATCTTATAGTAGAAATCCTTATCGCACCCCCCTCCCATCGAACCCTCCGTTCTTATCAGTGCTCATGCTCTTATCGCCACCTTCACCTGCTCCGCCGCTACTCCACCTGTCCACCTGTGCTCCACCTGCACCTCCACCTGCTCCACCTGCACCTTCCACCTTCCACCTGCTCGACTCAGGTGATGTGGAACCCGCAAATATACACTACTACGGTTCGAATTTTTTTGAAAATTTCGGGGAAATTTGCCACTTTGTGTCTGTAAACGACCTGCAATGCTGAAGTAATAAATTACTGTACATCTTAGAAATGGATGAATAAAAGTTTTCTGATATTAAATCACGAGCAGGGAAGACCGAGCTATGCTCGGTCAAAATTAAATTTGAGTTCAAATATCATGACCCATGACCAAAATGACCCACTAATTGAATTTTCTCGAACATGTGACTTAGCCCAACAGTCTTCTTGTGCCGGAAAACCATAGGATGCAAAATTCAGCGTAAATTGAGCCGCTTTTTAGATATTGACCCACAATGACCCCGAAATGACACACTAATCGAATTTTCTCGAACATGTGACATAGTCTAATGATTTTCGCGTGCCCGAAACTCGTAAAATACAAAATTTAATCAAAATCGTTAGAGCCGTTTTTTAGATAAAATTAATTTGACCCGCTTTGACCCAAAAATGACCCCTAATCGAAAGTTCTCGAACATGTGACCCAGCCCAATAGTCTTCTCGTGCCCGAAAATAGTCGAATACAAAATTTCGTCAAAATCGTTTCGACCGTTTTTTAGATACAATTAGCTTGACCATGACCCAAAATGACCCAAAATGACCCACTAATTGAATTTTTTCGAACATGTGACCTAGCCCAACAGTCTTCTCGTGCCCGGAAACCATTGGATGCAAAATTTAGTGTAAATTGAGCCGCTTTTTAGATCTTGACCCACAATGACCCAGAAATGACCCACTAATCGAATTTTCTCGGACATGCAACCTAGCCCAATGCTTTTATCGTGCTCGAAACTCGTAGGACACAAAATTTAATCAAAATCGTTAGAGCCGTTTTTTAGATAAAATTAATTTGACCCGCGTTGACCCAAAAATAACCCACTAATCAAAAGTTCTGAAACATGTGACCCAGCCCAATTGACTTCTCATGCCCGAAAATGGTCGGATACAAAATTTCGTCAAAATCGTTTGAACCGTTTTTTAGATACAATTAGCTAGACCATGGCCCAAAATGACCCACTAATCAAATTTTCTCGAGCATGTGACCTAGCCCAATGGTTTTCTGGTGCCCCAAAACGGTAGGATACGAAATTTCGTCAAAATCGTTAGAGCCGTTTTTAAGATAATTTTTGCATATATATATATATATATATATATATATATATATATAACCACCCACAAGATTTGCTCGTATTAGAATATATGATTTAAACCGTTTTCGTGTGTTCTACTAACTACTTATAAATAACTACAATGTGTAAATAACTACTTGATGCCATCCTTTCATTCAACCATTTCCCCGCAACGTTCATGAAAGTGCGAATCGATCTCGAGTAATAATTGAATTTGCATCTCCCTGTTTAATTGGAGTTTATTTCGCACTCGAAAATATGCGGATTTACGTAACATCATAATGCTATTTGCTTTGAAACCAGCCATACTCAACCTGCAGCCCAATCATTAATCACTATTTAGAAAATGAATTGAGATGTGTTGAAAAAGTTTTTTATATCTTCATTGCTCTTCATTATATTTTCATGGGAAGACAATTTCTTGTTATTTATAATTACTAATTTAAAATTACCTTAAATTATCTTAAATGTCGCTTCCTTAGTCAAACTTCTTTTTACATATAGTTTTACTTGTGCTACAGTAGTGTATATTTATATATAATGTATATATTGTACGCATTTCTTAATCCTGAACACTAAACAAACATTATTCCAAATTAATTTAATTTGCACTCTATATTTCTACATTGAAAAAAACGTTTTTGTATTGAGGAAAAAAATTGATTATTAGAAAAAATCCCTTGATTTTTTTTTTTTTTTTTTTTTTTTTTTTTCAAAAATTTGGAATTGCTGTATTTTTTTATTGTTACGTTTTATACTTATCCTATAGCTCAGGGCCGAAACTAAGGGGGGGCAGAGGGGGCATGTGCCCCGGGCGCCACCCGAAGGGGGCGCCAAAATGGATTTCGTTTGTCGTTTAATACAAAAATGTATATATGTGTGAAATTTGGATACAGATGTTTCGTAGGCGAAAAAAAAAACTGAACCAAATGCCTTAAATTTGACAAATAGATAAAAAGATTTGCCTAAAGTACTAGATAGCAAATGAATAAGAAGGAAGAACTGTTCTCTTAGTTTATTTTTATCCCATTCCAAATACACCATGTCCTATGTCTTCTATCTATCGGGGAAATCACTTTCCGTGTAGTAAGAATCCCTAACATTTTTCAATGTCAGTCTCATGTCTTTGTGTCACTGTCCAGTGTCCAACAAAGATAATTGCTCAGCGATTCCCTGTGAAAAAATTCTAAGAAGGGTATTCTATTTTTTCTTTCTTTCTCACTGAGCAGCGTGAAGCTTTCTTTTCCCCCGTTTTGCTATGGGGGAGGTCGAGCGACTGCCCAGGACTCCAGGACAATAAAAATAAAAGGGAACGCATGAAGTAAATCATTATCTAAAAAGAGTATAGCATTTGTTAGAGGTACAGTAAACAATCTCACACAGGGCGCCATGGCTTAAAGCCTTTATGCTCCAAAATTATGTTTTCTCCTCTTTTTACCATTTCTATGTGTTTTGCCGCCCTAGGCGACAAATGGAAAATTTCGTCCCCATTACTTTTGCTGGAAATATTTTTTTGCATCCAGATCCAGCCTTGGTGCTTAGAAGGGGTGAGATCAGGAGACTTCTCGGTTTACTAAAAACAGAGGTGTAGAAAATATAGGCAAAATAAAATACTTAGTAAAACCTTTTATTTATTTTATTTTTTAATATATCATTTGTGGGGAGTACGCAAAAAAATCCCGCGCAGCGTGCCATGGCTAGTAAGCTGCCCCTGCCTTTATACTCCCAATTTTTTTAAAATCCTTTTGCCATTTCTAGCAGGTAACAACTAAAAAATGCCGCCCATGTATTTTACTACAATTACTTTTTACATACAGATTCGGTCTGAAAGGGCACGACACTAAAAACTAGGAAGTGAAATAAATGTAAAATAAATAATAAAACCGTTTTTTTTAAGAATATACCATTTGTAGAGATTAAGAAAAGAAGCTCGCACAGGGCGCTATAGCTTGTCCCTACCTTTATCTCCAAAATTATTTTTTCTCGTCTTTTTTGTCATTTCTGTGTTTTGGCCGTCCTAGGCGACAACTAAAAAATGACACCCCATTCCTTTTGCTCCTATTATTTTTTGCAACCAGATCCAGGTTTAGACAGGAAGAAGTCGGACGACTATTCGGGATACTAAAAACAAAAAGGTGAAAAATATACGCAAAATAAAATACTTAGTAAAACATTTTTTTTTTCGGATACATCATTTGGATACATCATAGGGATGCAGAAAAAAAATCTCACGCACGTTGCCATGGCTAGTAAAGCCGCCCCTGCCTTTAATCTGTCAATTTATTTTTTCGTCCTTTTCCCATTTCTAGGTAGGCGACAACTGAAAAGTCCACTCATGCTTTTTACTACAATTATTTTTTTACATACAGATCGGGCCTTAATGGGAGCCAACGATACTAAAAACTAAGGGGTGAATTATATGCAAGATAAAATAGTAAAAGGCTTTTTTATTTTTATTATTTTTAAGAATTATTTCTAGGAGTTCAGAAAAAAATCTCTCCCGGTACGCTATGGCTAGTAAAGAAGCCTATCTGCCTCTAAAATATGTCATTTTCAGCCCTAGATGTCTGCGTAGTTTTGCCTAATGGTAGAAACGGCCATCCATTTTGAATTGTAATAGATTGTTGATTGATTATTCACGATCTGTCGCGTTCTGCGTCTCTATTATTGTCTTATAACAACATTTTCTAAAATGAAAAATGCTATTAAATTTTTTGGTATTTAAAATAGAATGTCACATTTTTGAATGAAAATTACATCTTCGATGTATCCGAAAGTAATCATTTATGATTTCGTGAATAGTTTTAAGTTAAAGGCTGTCGGAACTTAAAATATAAAAAATATCATAATTTTAATTTATTGAATTTTTAAACTTTTTAACTTTGGATAATTGTCTTTCTAAAAATAGGCTATTTTCATATCTACCATAACTTAGAATCATCAAAATTTTATTTTAACACCATAAAAAAACCCTAATCCTGACAATTCAATCTTTCATGCTTGAGAGACACATTTATAAATTCTTAAATTTCCCCGAGTCATTATTCATTTAAATACCTTAGGTAAGAAATGAATACATGCCTAGATTTCAAAACCAGGGCCAGGTTGTATATAGGCACTGCGGAACTAAAGAATACATACTTTCTTCTTGATTCACAAAAAAACATTTTATTTATTTATATTTGCCGTAATATTTAATTTTAACACGAGAAATTGTATACATAATTTCCAATTTAGTAACAATAGTAGTAAATAATCTATTGGTTAGCACTTAAGAAAGTAATTGATCAATATTTGACAAAGCTGATTACGTAGTTCAGTATTACGTATTTTGTGATTACATATTTTAAGTTTAGAATAAGTCGGCTATTAGAAACTTGGTAAAATTCTTTTTGTAAATTTACTTGAGGGGGGGGGGGCGCCAAAATCCATGTTTGCCCCGGGCGCAAAAAAGGCTAGTTTCGGCACTGCTATAGCTAATAAGGCTTATTGGGGTTAAATATTTATCGCAGAAAAAACTGGCAGCAAAAAGTTTTATACCACAATTTCAAAACAGCAATGTTCGCGCATTTGCTATAGAAATATATATTTTTTTACATTATTATATCCTCAAAAATATATGTTTGCGGCCCGCGAGAAAAAAAGGTTGAGTACAGCTGTTTAAACGGATTAACAGCCAAAGACAGGAAGATGCAGAATTAAACTTCCAGCGCCATCTATTAACCGAATTCTAAAACATAATGGAATTGTTTCGGGAAGTAAAATGTTTTTGTAAATAGAACATTTTCCCATGGGCTTCTGGATTTTGAGGGCCACCAAATCGATTTATCTAATTTTGAAAAATTCTTTTATTCGATACTATTTATTTGCAAACTGGATAAATTGAATCTATCGATTTTGAACCATCGGGCAAACAGTTGGGGCCTTGTTAGGGGCCCCGAGTTTCTCGAAATCGCTTTTTCTCTGTGTAAAATAATAATATTTTTGCTCTGAATTTGATTTGAAATGTTTCTGCGTGATTAAAAAGTGAGTATTTCTTACAGCCAAAGATAACATAATTATTGAGGAATGATCCTAAAATTAAAAGTGAATTAAAAAATGAAATATATAAAATATTCCAAAGAATAGAAGATTTTCAGAAATGACAAATACTTTTTCCCATTAAATGTGAAAGAAATATTTTATTCTCTATATTATTCTACGGTATCTATAATATCAAAATAAATTTGATTAGTTTAGTATTGCAATCAGAGACGTTGATAACAACTTTCAATGATGTCCACTAGTGCTATAAACTACTCCACTAGTCGAATGTACCAATCCCAAAACTTTCTTCTATCTCACACAGATGTTGGAGACACTAAAACGAATCAGCGCCAATTTATATCAAGGTCTAACTGAATCAAAAGTTTTATTAAATTCCGTGCATTCGTTCTTGAGAAAGGACTATCGCTAAAATCGTGTAACTCGTGCAAAATGTAGTATAGCAGCGCTACCTGTTGAGCGATTTAGACCAAAACCTAATCAACAACCACTTATGTCAATGTCTAACTGAATCTGAATCCATGCATTAGTTCTTGAGATATAGCTATCGTGGTGATAATGAAAAAAGTAGCATAGCAGCGCCACCTATTGGGCTATTTGCACCAAAACGTAAGCAACATCTATTTATGTCAAAGTCTAACAGAATCTGAAGTTTGATAAAATTCCGTGCATTAGTTCTTGAGATATAGTTACCTTAAAAATCGAGAAAAAAGTAGTATAGCAGTGCTACCTGTTGGGATATCTACACGAAAACGTAACCAGCGTCTATTTATGTCAAGATCTAACTGAACCTGAAGTTTATGCAGTATATAAGAGTGCAATAGTTCTTGATATAGAGCTTTTGTGGTAATCGCGAAAAATGCAACCTAGCACCGCCACCTGTCGGGCGATTTTCACCATAAACTAATCAGCACCCATTTATATCAGGTATTAACTGAATATAATGTTTTATTAAATTTCATACATTACTTCTTGAAATAGAGCGCCCACAAAATTTTTGTCGCATACATACAGACTCACAGACATTTTCTAAAAGCAGTCAAATCGTGTTCAGGACCTTCTAAAACGTATAAATGGATCGAAAATTTTCATCAATCCAATACTTTCTTCTTGTAAAGATAGAAGAAAGTGATAAACATGAAATTGTTAAATAAAACTACTTCAATTCTCCATGCGCCAACGCCTTTTAAAGCCGAAATACCAGCTTTTGATGCTGAATATAAAACATTTATAAAAAAAAGTTTCAAAATATAACAACATAATGGGATAATATACTTGTTTTAATTACTAAAAGGCGGAAATTAAAAACTTTAGAAACAGTCCAAAAAGTTTTATAGATTGTTGACGTGTTATTCAAACAAATAAGAATATTTTACAGTCTATGAAGTCAGTATTTGAAGGCCATTATTTAATTTTCTACGTACTTTTTAAATTTATGCACGTTATTTTTTATCTTTTTATTTCCATAGACGATTAAAATATATATATATATACTTTCTAAAATTATTTCTTGCTTGTCTGCTGTTAAGTAATAGTTTCTTTTCTTTTTCGAGGTGTTTGTATTTTTGATCGCTACATGATACCGTTAACCGAATGATAGCATAATAGACCGTCGCCAAGATGAAAAACATATACTCATGGCAACCTTTTCGTCCAAAAGAAAGAAAAAGTACCAAATTTTATTCGAAAAAATCAGTATATTATACATTAAAATGACCGCGTGAATTTTCTCTATCCGATGGTGCAAATCGCAAAAAAATCCATCGGATTGTTTTTGAAATGACTTTTTTTACAGGATGATTCCAAGTTCATGATACAAACTTTAAGGGTTGGTAACAAACAATTTGTGTATACGAAAGCATTCATTTATTGAGTAAACCACTCCAATCCGAAGTCGCGTTTTCGTTCCGAACTTTTACAGTGGTGAAGCTATTTGAACGAAATCCTTACAGTATGCTTACGATTCATACAAAGATGAGTCTGTTGTTAAAATATCTTCACTACTGTTAAAGTTAGTACTCAACAAATGAATATTGGACCCTGCTTTCGTAAAGAAAAATTGTTTGTTGCAGTGTCCTGTACCAAGAATTTGGAATCATCTTTTATAATATATATGATATAGGATATGATATGATTACTGTAAATGTCGTAGCAGACGTTTTTTTAAAAAATATTTTTTATATGTATCGTAAATTTACAGACACGACTGGCATTTCCAATTGAATTTTTATGTAGGACGTCAACAGTGCTTTTACTTGATAGAATTTAAAAAAAAATCAATATAATCTGTACTTTTTTATTTGCACAAATTAAAAGTGATGTTGAGTTTGAACTTTAAATGTATTTAGAGGAATCTTCGTGAAAGTTGCTAGTTATTAATAAAACTTATGAATGTCCAGATTTTTCGCACAAGTGTTGAGAAATGACTTTAAATAATTACAATAAATATTGAAACAGCAAATAAACGAGTCGAAACTCATGATTGTGGAAGTCGGCATAAATGGAGATCTTTCTTTATACCATTAAAAATATATTGTAAATTCCACATAATAGGAACGTCCAATTCACCTTCCCAAACTTATAAAACACAATGCAAACACATTGATTACTTGTTTGTTACTAAATAGGTGAATCATTAAAAACATAGTTTTAAAACATTAAAACCGTTTAGGATGTTAAATCAGATGTCAAAATACATGAGCTTTCGTCTAAACATTAGCCTTCCTCAGATAATAACATCATCATTATCATTTGAGGAAGGCTAATGTTTAGCCTTCCTCAATAATGCCCAAAGCTCATGTATTTTGACATCTGATTTAACATCCTAAACGGTTTTAATGTTTTAAAACTATGTTTTTAATGATTACACCTATTTAGTAACAAATAAATTAACTATGTGTTTGCATTGTGTTTTATTTATTTCTTTCTCCCAACACTTTCCAACCTATTTGAAAAGTCTGTCTGCCTGTCTGTGCTTCAATAGACTCGGATTGGCACGCAATTGATCTTTACTACGGCATGTTTGGTACTGTTCAAAACAATTCCGTTTCCATGGGGGGAAATGTTGTGCGGTGTATTTTAATTATGTTACATTATTACAAACGTATCGATATCACTAAGGTGCACTAGAAAAGTCTTACTATGGAATAGGGTAGCATAGAATTCATCGTTCATTGACAAAAGAATTAGGTTACAGTACTGTCTGTTAACAATAATGACTGGACAATTCCGGTACGCGTCTTTAAATTCAACTCAATTTTCACACATAATGATATAGATCACAAAAGAAATCGATTTATTGACGGAAATTACTGAAGAGGAATTTGGAACTCAACTCAATTTTAGCATATATAGAAGTATGGATGGTCATTGCCAAAATTGGCTTTCCAAATTCTTTTAAAAGTTTGTTAAAGTATTGGAAAATGTTTAATAATCTGTGCTTTAGGAAGGATTTTTCGTTCTTGCTTTTCTCATTGTTGACAATTTAACGTGTTTGTTTATTCGCAACAGTAATTTGCACTTTATTTAATGACGCCTATTTTGTAATTAAATAAAGAAAAGATAAATACTAAAAAATGTTTACTTTTATTTTTATTTTTTTTTTTCGTGTATTGCCCGCTAACAACACCAAAAATATTTTTATTTGAAAATTATCAATAATATATTCAAATTAGGGTTTTGACATTTATTAAAGGCGATACTTTCGTATTAGGCGCATGCCAACAATTAATAGGGGAAAACATCGCCAAAGATTTCGCTACTTACAGCAGCATTTTTTATTGATAATTTGAGGGGTTTAAGAGCGTAGTTCGATTACATGTCTATTAAATTTGTGTTTTACTTCTATTATTTTATTTTATTTATTTACTGGTCAAGTCTTAATGGAATTATGTAATATTAGCCAGAAACAAATGCTCAACTATTTATAGTGTTTTAGGTAGAGATCGACCAAAATTTCGGTTTCGGCGAAAAATCGACGTTTCGCCGAATATTCGTTTTTGGCGAAACTGCTGCCAAAATTTCGGCCTGACCGAAACTATCTGTAATTCAAAATCTCGTTCGTTCTTTCCCAAAATTTCCACTTTACTCATTGATATGAGTTGTATCGGCTCAAATGAGACACTGTTTATTCCTGTGAACTCCACTGTTGATCATTATCGGTCCTAATTTATTCAGGATGCGAGTGTAAATTATAAAGCAAGCAATGCATATAGGACTAAAATTAAAGACGATTATCACGTGATCTTTAAAAGCTAATCTTTATCACTTCTCAGAACATTTTTAGAACACTTATTTTGTCACCTTTTTTAGTACACTTTGAAGCGCACTTTTTGAAACAGTTTTTAGAATACTTCTGAGAACACTTCTCTTATTTAACAAACTTTCTAGCGCACTTTTTGAAAGCGATGATTTTAAAAGTGTGCCCAAACGTATTCCCAATCCGTTCTCAAATGTATTTCCAGGTTTAGATTTAACAAATATCCTGAGCAGAACACTTTCGGTACACTTTTGGAACACTTTCTTTATAGCGGAGCATATTAAGGGAACACATTCAGTATACAGTAATGTAACTGGAACACTTTTTTTAATCAAAGTATTACAAATGTGTTTTCATTGTGTTCTGGAAATTTACAGTGTACAAACTTAACAGTAATGGAAAATTTTTACTTTCAAATTCCACATTCTTTCGAACGTTTTATGAGGTTAAAACATATGAAGTTTTATGAAATTTATTACAAAAAGATGTATACTTAAAATATTTTTTTATTACATGAAATTCTTATAATTGGAAACTAAATTAATTATGTTTTATTATATGTGAAAAGAAATAATTTTGGATAGAGGAATTAAGAGTCAAATTGGCACCGGAGGTAAAATTTTCAAACAGGGGTGCCATTTCAATGCTTTCTTAGGGAGGCAGGGAATAGTAAGGTTTTTTTGTGGGGGGGGGGGGGGGAGGTGGTGAGTGAGCAAAGATTTATTTTGATCTTATTGTGCACATCCTAAAAGAAAATTGACAAGTGTTACATTTTTATCCTTATATATATATATATTTAAAATTTGCTAAAGTACAAAATAATGTTAAACATGTCTCACTTTGAGAATATTGAAATGGAAAATAAAGTTTATAATTAATAATTTCTATGCTTAAAATGTTGTCTTAATGCTAATTTTTCTTTTTTAGTCAAATTAAACAAATTATTTTAACTTTTGTACCCTTTATTTAAACTTTTATTTAAACAATTACTTTTACTTAACCAAAACTTAAACTTTTACTTAAACAATTGAAATGCGAAATATTAATGAACTGAAAATATGAATATATTTAAAAATTAAATATTCATTATTGAATTTTGTTTACATTATTTAACTACATTGTTAATTAATTGTTGATGAATGCCTATAATTATTGGTTGTTATAAAATATAAAATTTGTATCATTCATGTTTCATTTTTGTTTGAAACTTATACACGCACATATATATGTATGTTTGTTTGTTAGAAATGTGGTTCAATACACTTATAATTAATAAATTAATTAGTAACCTAGTTAGTAATTATTAATTAATTATTTAATTAATAATTATATGCAGTTATGTATGTATTAATCAGTTTTTTAAATTTTTTGACACCTCTAGTTTTAAGTGGGTTGAACTCGGTGCTTGAAAATGATTTTCAAAACCATAGAAAACAGTAATTTGACATACACTTTTGAAACAAATTGCGTTTTCTATTCCACGATGTACGAATTGAAATTGTATAAAAAATATCGCTGTAAAAAGGAAATTACAGCGTTACTCTCGGACATATTTTTTATTTAGAATATAGATATTTCTGTAATACTATTTTAGAATGGACTTATCATTATCTTAAAATATAGTCATTTTGTGAAGCAACAAAAACCATAATTTAGACATTTAGAAGATTATTGAATTTGACGTAAACAAAAATATTACGTCTGAACATATTTCTATTTATATTAAAATCAATAAAATTACAGACATTACTTTCATAAAACATTAAAAACATATTAAAATTGGACGTTTCGGATTTACATGAAAATCCCTCTTCAACAAACATTTTTCATAACGTAAGTCACAGTTCAAAAATATCAACAAATAGAAAATGCAACGTATTAGAATGTCGAGGCCAAAGTTACAGTTATAATAACACGGAGTATTCATTTAGGCTTAATGAAGCAGGTGCAATCCCAAATGAATACTCCGTGTTATTATAACTGTAACTTTGGCCTCGACATTTTAATACGTTGCATTATCTATTTGTTGATATTTTTGAACTGTGACTTACGTTATGAAAAATGTTTGTTGAAGAGGGATTTTCATGCAAATCCGAAACGTCCAATTTTAATATGTTTTTAATGTTTTATGAAAGTGTAATGTAATTTTATTGATTTTATTATTGAATTTGTTAAAAACCTTTTTAATGATAAAATATTTTCAAATGTTTCAGAAATTGCTGTCAGAATATAATTGATTCCACCCAAATTTCATACATATCTATCTATACTAAAATTATAAAGAAGAAACATACGTACGTACGTTTGTTCTTTTTTTCATATGTAAGTTTGCTTGTTTGTATATTAGTTTTATTTTTCTTTGTTTGTACCTTTGTTTGTATGTTTATTTGTGCGTTTGGTTGTACGTTTGTTTGTACGTTTGTCTGTATTTTGTTCGTTTGTTCGCTGTACATTTGTTTGTTTATACGTCTGTATGTGCGTTTGTTTGTACGTTTATTTGTTTCTATGTTTGTTTGCATTTGACTGTGTAAAGATTGAAATTGTGCGGTATCTAGAAGTTGAAACCTTTTTCAGTAAAGCGAAATTTATTGGTCAGCTGTTGCTAACGTCCAAATGACGTCAGCGACACGTTTGTCCTTTATAATAAAAATTAGTCCAAAATCGGTTAGAATTTCTGTTTTGGAACTGAAAATTTGTAACGGGATGGAATTTTGGTGTAAAAAAACAGCGGTTGGAAATGTCTAACATTTTCTCTAACGCACGCAGTGTTGCTGCCAGTTGGGCTACTTTTTGTATTCATATTGCTTGGTTGCAACCACTTTTTTTGAAATAGTATTATTAGTTTTGTTATCACCTTATTTAATCTGTCAGCAACTAAGACGAATATTACTATTTCAAAAAAGTGGTAGTAATCAAACAACCTAATCCAAAAAATGTAGTGGACTGACAAAGCTGAGCGAACAATAACAGTTTGCGATGAAAATCTTCACTAGTACCACACGATATTGGCTTATCTTGGCCCAATATTGCGTTCATTGGTATTAAATATTGCACAGATATTGGGGTGTTGACATTTTGTCCCTATTGGCAAGAAATATTTAAACAAAGAAAAGTGAAATTAATCATAGACGTTTCATTGGAAATATTTTCAATATATAGTCAGGTTTGTGCAATATTGGCGTTTCGTTGAAACTATTTCCAATGTAAAGCCAATATTGACGCTACATTGGGATTATTTTCAAAGTAAAACAAATATTTGTGCAGTATTGGCATTACATTGAAAATGTTTCCAATAAAACGCGGATATGGCACAAATATTGCCTTTTTTGTCTTTAATTTATATAAATATTTCTTGTCAATATTGTCGCAATGTTAGCAAAATGCATACTTGCTAAACATTTCTATTTTTCTACCACTACCTGTAAGGCATTGTGACGTCACGGTGACTTCTTAATAACGCCACACTGCCACTTGACGCGGATGTGAAGTCACTGTGACCTGCATGGGAAGTCGTTATGGACGTTTTCAAGCCTTTCTGTGACCTCACAATTGTGACTACTTTGTGAAGTCACCTTGCGAATTCAATGAGAAAAATGTGACATTTGTGACGAATCTGCATCGGATAGGGTGACCAGATTTTATCCGAATCCGATCCGGTTTTTTCGGATCGACATTTTTTTTTTTTTTTGGGCTACAGGTTTGTAACATTTGTTGCGACACTGCATCGGGTCGGGTAACCAGATTTTACCCGAATCCAATCCAGAAAGTTTTGTTTTTGGGCTGCAGATTAGATTTAGAGTAGCGGTCGGGTGACCTGATTTTCGTGAATCCGATCTGACCCCGGTCGGGTATAAGGTTTTTACTGTAAGTCTTGTTCGGAATAGAATCCTGCATACGACTGAGTATGGATTTTAATTCATATTTCATTAAATAATTAAAATATTAAAATTCTGAGTGTCAGGTGGTACCAGGAGAGGGCTTGCACTATCTAAATCTAAATTTTCAGGCTTCTAGGTAGGCTAGAGTTTGCTAGCTATCGCAGAAAATCAAACACACAGAGCGAAACTTTATTTTATTATTATAGAAAATAAAATATAGTTAAAAGATATTAGCTGCAATTTACTGCCCATCTCCTTTCTCGCATAAAATGTATCAAACTCTCAAACGTTCTTTATGTTTAATTGTTTATCCTAGAAAAGCGTTTCCTCGTTGTACAACATCAGTGTTAATTTTCCCGTTTCTTAAGGGTCCTCTTCACGCACTTGAAAACACCCGCTCGCTAATGTTAATCCTATGGCACATTTTTTTCTAATATCTCGTTTGCATTTCAATATTTTTAAACGATTTTTTTTGCATTGGATAGCAGAGATC
The DNA here is from genome assembly GCA_963931845.1 of Maratus michaelseni. NCBI lineage: Eukaryota > Metazoa > Arthropoda > Arachnida > Araneae > Salticidae > Maratus > Maratus michaelseni. The sequence goes on from OZ007599.1 coordinate 1,058,680, forward strand.
AATCTCTATTTCCGCCGTTGATTGCTTTTTTAGAAAAATAATGCGCCATAGGATTAACATTAGCGAGCGGGTGTTTTCAAGTGCGTGAAAAGGACCCTTAAATGACTGTCGGAAAGGAGGGGGTGAGGAATTTGGGATTTTTCAGATTCTTATTATTTCAGTCTTTAAGTGCGCAGTTCATTTTCTTGCCTATTAAACTTGTGTTTTTTTCAATTGGCGAACTTCTAATTTCTAAAATTAGGCAAAAATATGCTGAATTATTTTTATCTTTTTAACTACAAACTGGCAATTTTCGGTAATCGAAATGTACGCTACTTGACGTATTCGTATTTTAATGAATGTGATTATGGCATGTACTTTTGTTTAAAACAATATAGCATCATTCAGGTTTTAAACGAATATTTGGCATGTTACAAAATAATAACCTGCAATAATGGTGTTTATGACTTTTCTAGTCGTAATTTTAGAAAAAAAAAAAAGATTTCTTTTTACACAATTGTAGCAATGTTTTCGAATGCATGTTGTGACAATTTCACTGACAATACGAGGAATGCAATAAATGCATCCAAATGCCGTAACATTTACTGAAATTTTATTTTGTGTGGCTTAAAAATAAGGCCTTCACTTTATCCGCATATGGGCTTCCTTTCCGAAGCGTTTTCCGTATAAGGCTTAATTTCAGAAGAGCAAGAGGATTTCCACTCATTATAAAACATAATTTTTAAATTAAAACTTTAATTTTCATTCATCAAAATTAATTCTACAATGATTAGATGAAAGTGATGTCATTGTCCATAAACTTTTTGTCGTGACATCAGTCATGAAGTTTTGTTTGAAAAAGGAAATAACTAACTCTCTATTTAATACGTACCCAGTTCACACGTCGAGCTCACAGCGACCCCATCGATGGTGGCTTCCTTGCTCGGATGGACCTCCGACGCAAATACTTCTGCACCACCTGTGAGTCGGAACTGGCTATCTGGCCCTATCCGGCAACAGCTAGGATCATTAGCCATCTTATGGCTATGTATAAACATTTCAAAAATTAATTAAGATGTTAATTATTATATTAACAAAGCTAGCGAATTACAGAAAATAACAGACGAACGCTATCGCTTAACGCCGTGAGGGAAAACGGAAACAGGCTCAGAGTTGAGATGAGAAGTTGTGCTTCTTCTACCATTGGCACGTCACTATGGAATCAGAAATGCCGTGTCAGTTGCGAAAAAAAATCCAATGTTCTAAAGTAGGGATGCACAACCTGTGGCCCGCGATGGGATTACTAGTAGCCCGCGGATCAATTTCGCCAATCGGGTGCGTAAAAATCGCGAATTTTGCCTAATTTCACCGATTGGACGCGTAAAAAATTGCGAATTTCGCTGATCGGACACGTAAAAATCACGAATTTCGCCGATCGGACACGTAAAAATCACGAATTTTGCGAATAGGATGCGTAAAAATTGAGAATTTTACCTATCCGATGCGTACAAATCGCGAATTTTACTTATCAGATGAGTAAAAATTGCGAATTTTACCTATCGGATGCGTACAAATCGCGAATTTTGCCGATCGGGAGCGTATAAATTGTAAATTTTGCCGATCGGATGCGTAAAAATCGCAAATTTTGCCAATCGGGCACGTAAAAATCACGAATTTTGCGAATCGGATGTGTAAAAATCGCGAATTTTACCTATCCGATGCGTAAAAATTGCGAATTGTACTTATCAGATGAGTAAAAATCATGAATTTTACCGATAGGGTGCGTAAAAATCACGAATTTTGCCGATCGGGTGCGTATAAATTGTAAATTTCGCCGATCGGACGCGTAAAAATCGCAAATTTTGCCGATTTGGTACTGAAAAATCGCGAATTTTGCCGATCGAGTGCGTATAAATCGCGAATTTTGCTGATCGGGTTCGAAAAAATCGCAAATTTCGCTGATCGGGTGAGTAAAAATCGGGAATTTCGTCAATCACTAGGAAAAAACTATGAATATTCTCAATCGCGCGTGGATCGGAATATTACCGATCGCATTTTTTTTTTCATCCTTGCCAACTGAATTAGGTTATGCTGACTAAGGAGGTGGTTGAGTCAAGGGCTAACCCTCCTTTTAAAATTAGCATTTTTATGAACTTTTAGGTCGATCCTTCCCCGAAACAAAATTTTGTCTACACTACGGATGTTGGCTCTCGACAATCCACTCATTTTTGTGACTGGCCCTCCTCTTATAAAAGTTGTGCACTCCCAGTGGCGCAGCCAAGGGGGGGGTTTGGGGGTTAAACCCCCCCCCCCCCCCCCCAGAGCTAAAAAAATTACTATAATTGCCGCTTATATGAATCAACACTGCTAAAGTTAAAATTAAGTTTTTTGGCCTTTACGTCTTGGCAGAATCTTTTATCGCAGCTTGAAGTGATTCTTTTTCAATTAATGTACATGTCTAAATTTCTTTCGTATGTGCTTGCGGTTTTAATACGAGAAATGAAATCATTTTCAGTTTGGCATCTGCGTGCTTCCTAATGCATACGTTTTGGATCACAGAATAAATAAAGAAAGATAAAATGCAATGTCTATTTCTCAATACATCTGCATGCTAAAATTCCTGCAGATGTTAAGTTCGGACAGTTAGTTTTCTGTTGTTATAAAGATGCTGATATGGTAATGTGGTTTCGTGGTTTGCGTTAAAAAAAAAAAAAAATGGAATGTGTTTCTCCCTAACAAATTTTCTTCTGTCATTATTTTTTTTTTCTCTATTTCTGGGCACTTTTTTTTTTTTTTGCTTATTTTCTGCTCTACTCATTTATTAAATTTCATTATTAAAAGTCAAAATGTATTATTATTTTTTTTACAAAAGACAAAATTGCTTTAAATTTTACAAATAATGTATGAAATATAAATATGCGTGTGGGATAACAAGCATAATGCATACCTCCTTCTAATGAAAGGGGGTTTGGGTTGATGGTTGTTGTTACTGCTGAAAATTAGAGCCCCGGTACTCTTTTTTCCTAGAATTTAAGCCCTGCCTGTGAGTATGGATTTTGAAAAAAAAAAAAAAAGGCGTTAAATGTGCGCTAAATGCATTTTTTTAGAAAAATACTATCTATAATTACACACAATTTTACGCTAACCATGCATTAATTTAAATTGATCAGCAATAAATTAGTTATGCATTGATTTACACTTATTGTATTTTAACGAATGCTATCTGCATGTCATTAAAATTATACTAGCTGACCCGTCCGGCGGTACCTGGGCTCATGATAATTACCTCAAATTTGTATGATTATCTATCTTATATCAATTTTATATTTTTAAATGAAATTTTCACAAAAAAATATTGATTATTAGACAGAAAAGCATTTTTTAAAGACACCTTCTTGTTTGGTTGGGTGTTTTGTTTGTTTCTTTTCCTCGTAAGGGTCTCTCGTTTCATAGTTTAAAAAAAAAAATAACCCCAGTTGTCTGAATTCTATAAATTTTTCATCAGTTATAAACAGGTCTTGACAAATGCAGTCGCCAAGTTGCCACTGGCGACCTAGTTTTTCTATCTAGCCACCAAGTTATTTAACCTGATTTTTTTTTTTATTATTATTATAATTTTTTGTACAAAAATTGACCTAAGAAATGACCATAAATGGCATTTTTTCTCATTTTCGGCATTTTTAATTAGGTAAAAATAAGTTTAACAAATGCAAATTTTAAATTAATAAAAAATAATTATTTGACTGACTTCGACACGAAAACAGGCAGAAATTGTTTTCCTGCTTCACTGTTTCATCCATGCCCCCCTCATCAGATATAGATTTTGCAGCACTCACTTATCCAGACATTTGAAACCTTCGGCAATCAGCATTTACGAGAACATACCGGTTAATGCAGCCTTTACATTTTTTTTCATAGATAAATAATTTTGATAAATTTCATTAGAAAACTTTGTTTATACCATCTTTTTAAATGATGTAACTATTCTAAACTATGTAACTAATAATCCGACAATAGGCTTATTATTTTTCTCAATTAATTGATAAAAAACTTTTGTACTTTTGAAAATTAGTGACTTCGGAGGGGAGCCGTTTATATTTTTTTACTGGTAACTAGAATTTTTTACTGGCTACCAGATTTTATCAAATTTGTAAAGCCATGGTTATAAATATAATGGTTTTAGAGACCGTGGAAAAATATTGATATCTAGCTGTAAAAGAAATGCTTTCTTCTCGCGTCTTTTTTTTTTTTTTTTTTTTTTTTTTGGCGACGTGTCCTTTAAAATAACAACACAAAAAAGTTATTGTCCGAACTCTCTGAAATTTTATTCGATTGTCAATATAACTGCATCCCACCCCTCTTTAAAATTCCGTGAAAAAAGTCTGTCTTTGACTAAAGTCGAAGAGAACAGAGTCACAGAAACACAGAGTTACGTCAAAAAAGACTAAGTCACAGACTTAGTCACATTTAATACTGAAAACATGAGCCGACGCTGAGCAAACCCACGCCAAAATACCCAAATTTTTTTTTGCATTGTCATCGAAAAATTCTGAGATTTTTTTAAATACTTTTATTCATCAGAGCGTTTCCAAATTTTTGTAGGCGCTGTAATTTTGATCTTCCAAGATGCTTTTAATGGATTTAGTCGAAATACAGACGTTTAGTTACTTTTAGAATAGAAAAAAGATCGTCTTCGAAAGGCCCGATATGACGTGAGGTTCTAAATAAATCGTAATTTAGAATGCTTTCAGCTGTTTCACACCTTTAAATTTCCCATTTATAATAAATTCTTTATGCCAATAAGCATTTCCATCTTAAAAGTAATCTCTATACTAAATTTCAAGTTTCTAACACTAACAGTTTCAACTAAATCATAATTTAGAACGCTTTTAGAAAGTTTTCAGCTCATTTCGTCCTTTTAAATTTTTAAATGTTTTTAAAAATGTTATAAGCAATTACTACATAAAAGTAATCATCATGCCAAATTCCATGTTTTCATACCAATTGTGTCACATAAATCGCAATTTTAGAATGATCTCTCTTGCATTCTTTTAAATTTCGTAATGAAAAAATAAATTCTGGGGAGAATTTACGTCTTTTAAGTAACATCCATATAAAATTTCAAGACTCTAGCTCTAAAAGTTCTAAATGACTTGTTACATTTGGCAAAAACCAAGGTAAGTAAGTCTATTGAAAATTTTGTTAAAATTGCTTCATTATTATTAAAGTTAGGAATAAGAATTCGTGATTCTTTGCAATGAAACCTTGTGTATTTTTAACACTTTCCAACCTAGTTGAAAAGTTTATGACTTCGGTTTGTCTGGTCGTATGGCCGTCTGGCCGTGCTCTAACTCCCGTAAATATGCTCGGATTGCCCTGTAATTGTTATATGTTATTGTCCTTATCTATAGCATGTTCGCTATTTCAACTGAAGTGTGTAGCACTTATAGTTTTTTTACAGGGACACTCAAAAGAATTCCGTTACATTACGGTGTATGGGGAAAAATCATTTGCGGTTTATTTTAATGATGTTACACAATTTCAAACACATTGTAATTGATATATATCACTAAGGTGCATTACAAGAAGCTTAATATGGAATAGGATGTGCATAGCACTTATAGTTACTTTACAGGGACAGTCAAAAGAATTCCGTTACATTACGTCTATGGAGAAAAATCGTTTGCGGTTTAATTAAATAATGTTTCACTATTTTAAACACATTGGAATTTATATATATCACTAAGATGAATAATCACTCACTTTTTGTCTATTACTTGGTGTGTATAAATTCTGTAGATCATATATAGGGCAGCACAAAAGTTCGCGAACACATTTCCGTTTATTGACAGAAACTCCAGATGGAGAATTTTAAACTGTGTTACGCGTTTCCTAACTAAACTAAAATTTAACATCCTATGTATAGTAACATATACAAATCTATAGATCATATACAGGGCTGAATAAAAGTATTCGGATAATTTTCCGAATATTGTATATGTTGGAAATATATGTTGGAAATTCCTGAAATTACGTTTTTAAATATGTTATGCGTTTTCCAAATTGTTTACTTAGATGTTATGTTTCAGCTTATTAAATGGTAATGATTTGTAAAATTATTTTCGAAGCGTTGGAAAGTGTTACATAATCTATGCTTGACGCATGAATTTTCGTTCTTGTTATTATGATGGACATAGTTGAATTTTATAAATTTTATAACCGTCTTCATACCCCCCCCCCCCTCCGCCTGATTTTTCGTTCTTGTTGATTGAACAAATGGATTCCAACTCTGTTATTTTCTACGTAAAAATTATTTGCTGTACTGTGCTCTTCCATCTTTAAGTTTACCCCTCATCATTTTTAAACACTTTATAAATCTAACCTAGTTTTGTGTTATTTCATTGGTGCATTTTATAGTTTGTAACTCTAATATTGTAAATGCTGTTTAAATGAATCATAACCAACGTAATTGCGGAGAAAAGCATTATGATTTCATTCATTTAAAAGACTGATTCCATTAACCGATGATTCATATAACCGGCGAAAATCTTTATTATAAACTCAAAACCCCCCCTAGAACCGAATTCTGGCTGCGCCACTGTGCACTCCTACTTGATATCCACATTTTATGACTGAATATGTTACAATTTAGAATAATATATGTTTCTCCTCCTCCCCACCTTCATTCATGAAAGCACAATTTTTTTTCGGCGCTGGCAACCTTTAAAGCTAAATTTACTTCAAATAAAGTCAAAGAGTATTTTCACTCTTTGAAAATAATCTTAGCTATATCTCTTATATAAATATAAACGTAAACTGTTGATATAGTAAGTTGTAAATTTTAACAGAACTGAATATGTTAACTGGGAAGGAAGGAACCTAGGGGGCTAAAACTATCCTTCCGAAATTTATGTTTTTTTAATCTGATTGTAGACTTAGATTCTCCCCCCGCCAACCACATCTCCTCGAAACAAAATTCTCTCTGTGCTTGTGCTACTGATGGTGGCCCTTGACAACCCGGTCTTTTTTGTAAGTGGCCCTTCGCTTAAAAAGGTTGTGCACCCCTATTCTAAAGGGAAATTTAAATTATTAATAAGAATGATACATTTTTCATTTGTTTTTTGAAGTAATTTTCATAAAAACTGGAAGTTATATCTGTAGTTAATAACCCCAAACTTAAAATAAAAGAAGAACTAAGAATTTTTCGTTGTGTGTACGGGGGAGAGGGGGGGGGATCAATTACTACTTCTAGAATTCGGGAAAGGGGGACTTCCCCCTATATCCCCCATAAAAGTTATTTATTTATTATTTTTATATTTACGTGTTAAAAATTTATCTCAAAGGGGTGGTTCAAATCAGTGTGTTTAGGGCAGGTCTGGCCCGCGGGATACTGCGCCCCCCCCCCCCCCCGGAGGATTTTGAAATTTAATAAACAAAATTTTCTTTTTCTTTGAAAGACATTGTAATTTTTTTTTTGAGTAACTTAAAATAATTAAACACTAAGAAAAAGAGGAACTGAAAATTTTTCGCTAAGAGAGGGGGCTCACCCCCCCCCCTCGTGTAAATTCCCCATGGAACTTAATTTTTACCTCTGTTTTCGTTTATATGTTTGTCTTTAAAAGTTATCTTAAGCGGAGGTTCAGGGGAGTGTTGAATTTAGTGACAGATGGGCAGGAGGGCACCTTCTCCCGGATTTTAAAATTTAATTAACGTAATATTGAAATATTGAAATTTATTCTTTTCGAGTATGTGTTTAAAAAGTACCTTAAACGGAGATTCAGGGAAGTGATGAAGTCAAAAAAGAGCGGGGGCACCCCCCCCCCCCAGATTTTGTACTTTAATTGACGTAATTTTTTTTCTCCAATTTTTAAAGACAGTAAAATTAATTTTTTTGAATAACTTCAAATAAATAATTACGCATTAGGAGAAAATTAAATTATGAATATTCATCTCGTAGTGTGTGGGAAGGGAGGGGAGTCTTCCCCTTAATCACTCATGGCAGTTAATTTTTTTCCTGTTTTTCTTTTTACTTTTATGTGCTAAAAAATTGCCTTAAAATTGGGTATTTCGGGGGGGGGGGGGCACCCCTTGAATTTTGAACAATTAATTAAATTTTTAACTAATTTTTTATTTTAAATTTATTCTTTTCGAATAACATAAAATAATTAAACACTGAGAGAAATAACCAACATAATTTTTGTTTATTATTTTCTTTCCCCGCTCTATGTGGATCCGGCCTTTTCGAGTAAAAAGCTATTTGAATATGAGTTAGATACCATAGCGGCTCTAATAAAACATTTAGAAAAAGCTTTCAAATTTTCTGCATGAAAAACAGTTTTTCTTTTCCTTCAAAATACCTGTAGTGATATTAGGGAAGATTTGCTAAGTCACTGAAGGTAATTTGTAGGCCATAAGCTTACTGAAACAAACCTGAATAAAACCTTTAAAAAACCTATAATATTTCCTGAAGGAAACCTGCAGTTTTCATGTTCCTTCAAAATACCTGTAGAAACCTTCAAAATACCTTCAAAATCATTAAATATTTAAAGGGAAATTTGCTGTTTTTTTACCTGGGTATAGACAAACCAAAAATATCCTCTTATAGCCGAAACATCTTCTACTGGACGTTATAATAATTGGTTTTTAAAAATACGAATTTTAACCCTTTCAAAAACACCGGCGAACGCAGATCATTTCGCGCTTCCCAAGACGATATGTTTTCTTACAATAAAAGTAACTAAACATCCGTATAGTCGATACAGTCTTTTTAGAGCATGTCGGTAGACCAGATTTGCATCAACTACAACAATTTCGAAACGTTCGAACCAGAAGAAATATTAAAAAATAAATAAAATCTGAGAAATTTTCGACGAAAATGCTTAATAACGGGGTGTTTCTGCGCTGCCACGCTCGGCTTCGGGTATCGTTTTCACTATTTAATATGCATATATTTTCACAAAATTTTATAGAGAACTTGGATACAGTTATATTAATAAACTACTACAATTTCAGAGAGTTCGGACGACGAAAAGTACTTTTCTTTTGTTATGTTAACGGACCCGACACATAAACCAAAAAAAGCGAGAAGATAACATATTTATTTTACAACTAGATAACAATATTTCTGACGTAATTTTTACCCGGGCTGTAAAACCGTTATAGTTATAATCATTAAAATTTTCACTGGGTTTAGACAACAAAAACTATTTTTTTTTAACTATGAAACGAAAACGACCCTACATGAAAATGAAGAAAATGTTTTCTTACGAGCACTTTTATCAGTAATTATCAATATTTTTTCTCTATTTTGTCATTAAAAATATAAATTCAAACAAAATCGCGTTAAATATATATAAAATAGAATTATTTACGGTTATCATCGGCTAGTAAAACAGTAAAACAAATTATGATATATTTAAATGAAGTGGGATACCTGACGGAAACAACGTAGGATATATTCTAAAAAATTGTATTTCACATAATTGAAAAATAGAACGATTGAGAAAGTTTTATTTTTAAATTCAATTTTAAGTTTTCAGATTAAATAAATTAATTTAAAACACGACGGAATTTACTTTTTGAAACTATTACATAGCATTCCTTATTTATTTTTCAGTGATTTTTACATAAAAAATGTTTTTTTTAAACGTGTTATAAAAGCAACCACTTTGAAATTGACTCCGAAACACTTACTAGAAACAAAAGTAATTTAAGACACATAAGGTTAAAATATATATATATATATTGCTTGAGAAAAATGAAAAGCTTTAATTTCTTTTTCTTTCTTATTTTTTTTCTATTTGTTCATTTCGAGTCTAAACATTTCTCACAGACAAGCATCGACTTTATGCTTGAAAAGCACTTAAGAACAAAAAAGCAGACACACGGAAATCCATAAACGATGACAACTTGTCTAGAATGAAAGCTTAAAGTGAAAAATTACAATTCTATAATCGTTAAAAAAAGTTTTCTAGATGCAAAAAAACGTGAGAAATAGAAGATAAGCCCTTTCTTTTCATGTTTTTTTAAAAGCTCATTCGATTTTTTAATGCGATCAAAACATTCGATGGAGCATTAGACGCAGCTTCGTTAAGAATTTTGCATTATTTATCGCTACTGTCAAAAGCGCTGGAAGTCAATTATGGAATTTCTTTATTTTAGGGTCTTTTTAACTATTATTGATATCACCCAGTTCGTTAGCCGTCTTTATGTTTTTAAAATCCTAAACGGAATATTTTGAGTTGAAGGGGATGATGGACTTTAAGAATTGTTTTTTAATAGTTGTGTTAAATTCTTCTAAGAAGTGTTCATTAAATATTTCAAGACAAAAATCAATTGAGTGGAATTTCAATAGTATTTTATTAAAAAATTAAATAGTTCTATTTTTGAAACTATTTTTCTGTCTTAAAAGAACTTTATTAAAACATTTGTTAATGATTTTTAAAATGTGGAATGAAACTTAATTTTTCATTTCAACATTCCAGACTGAGAATCTCGGACAAAAATTCAAACGTATGATTTTGGTTGAAAAAAAATACATTAGGATTTCACGACTGCATAATCTATACATTTTAACAAAGCATAGACTAACATAAAATCAATAATGGCTATTTTGGGTCATTTCAAAGATTTAAATAGACCAAAACTTTTCAGCTCCCATTTTACTATATATATTCTTTACTTTTTAATTACAACATTAAGATTTATTGTTCTACTTAAAATACTAATATTTTAATTATTACGAGTATTTTCATTTTTTATCCTTTAGAATTTATTAATTTAATATTTATAAGAGATTTACTATTTTTAAGTATAGATTGCAGCACTATAAAAATGAATAGAAAAGTATTTAATCTCCATGTTTGAATAGATTAATCTTCATAGTATCGATTCATTACACAATAACTATTAATTTTGCTCAGCAAATATTTTAATTTTACAAATTATTATCATTATTATCATCATTATGATCTTTAGTTTTTAAATTAAAAAAATATTTTTGTTGATCTATTAGATTTACTTCTCAGTTTGTTAAAATCGTTAATTTTTATTTCAGTCTAAGTTTTAACTGACTCGTGGACATGTGCTCTTAGATACACTACAAATAGAGGCGTCTTAAATTCAGAAACTTAAGTGTCTGTATCTGAAATTTCAGACATCATATCATGTCTGATTAAAGACACGTATGTGTTTTACTATTATCATGGTATAAATGAACTGAGAAAATGTCTGAATACTGGTTATATGTCTGAAATTAAGACATTTAGAAATTCAGACACTAATTGCTTGAATTGGATACAATTGCATACTATGTGAAGTAACTGCGATACAATTGTATTATTATATATGCCAGCACAATCAGAAAATGTTTTCTATTAGATGACAGGTGTTTAAAATACTTCTCTATCTACTAAATGATATAACTTTATAGAAGAAGTAATTTGATTAAATCATAAGATGTGTGTCAAAATTGTACAAGTCTGCTTACAAAAAAAATTGTTTATTAAATTAATTAAAGAATTGCTTTTAACAAAAATATAAATTTCTCAAATCAAAAATTACTCAGTCAAAAATTACTTACAGTCGTCGGCGTACTCACGGAAATCCAGGGATGCCCTTCCCCAATAAATCAGTATTTCAAAATACTAAAACACATGAGCGCCTGCAAAAAAAATGTAGGGAGGGGCCATGACAGAGGCCCCGATTTTCAAACAGGTGTACCCGTGGTCCATAGCCTAGTCCGCAGATTACGAACATGAAAAAAGCTAACCGAGAGTTTTTGTCAGAACACATCGTGCAAGACAACATTTAAACATATCAACATAAAAAGAAATACAAGAATTTATTTATTAAATATTCAAAAATAGGTTTTTAACAACAATTTTAAAAACAAAGAACTGAAACTTTTTAAATTGAAATTTCTCTGCCCTCTTGAACACCCTCGTTTAAGATAAATTTGAAACACAGGAACGCTAAATAGAAAACGTTGAAAATGTTTTCTACGAGGAATTCAGAGGGTCTCTCCTGTTGAAATGGTCTTAGACCATTTTCTGTTCGCGTCTAATTATTCTATAATTATTCTATCTACTGGATTTTTTAAATATACGGACATAAAGACAATTCAGTTAATTAAATTTCAAAATGTAGGATACCCCGCCCCCTGCCGGCGATTATATTAGAAGAAGGCAGACATACCCCCCTCCCACTCCCTTTTTCCTACGGATCTAAGGAAAAGAACAACACCTTAGGGTGTGAATATATACCGACAGACACTTCCACAAAACTAGGCTCTCTTTTATAAAATTAGATAGATTCAACGTATTTATAAAAAATACCAGGAGGCCTTACCAAAATATATATATATATATATTTCCGAAGAGATTTGTATGTTCAAAGTGTCGTTCATATTATTTTATTTTAGACTTTTTTTATACTTTAATAGCGATGGAGTTAATTTAAAGTACATAACTTTATACATTCATATAACTCATATGTATTACAAAATTAAATTTAATATTTGAGCCTTGTATCGTTACAATGAAATTTAAAATATCGTTTTGGTTGATCTTGATTCTACTTCGCATGTGCGTTAATATTAGTGTCAACCCAATTAATGATTTCTCAGGGTTTTTACATGAATTTTCAATTGCTTTTAATCAAAGTTTATAAATAATATACCAAGAGAAAAATAATTCTATAAAAATTAGGATTTAAAGTAATTTGTATCGTTACAATGAAATTTAAAATATCGTTTTGGTTGATCTTGATTCTACTTCGCATGTGCGTTAATATTAGTGTCAACCCAATTAATGATTTCTCAGGGTTTTTACATGAATTTTCAATTGCTTTTAATCAAAGTTTAGAAATAATATACCAAGAGAAAAATAATTCTATAAAAATTAGGATTTAAAGTAATAATATTTTAAGTATTGCTCACTTGAATGATGGTATGTTACATGAAATGTTATTTATGTCAAATGTATGTTAAAGGGTTGAAGAATCAATTTAAACTTTTTATTGATTAAATTACAGTACTTTTTGTGTAATGTTTTAAATATATATATATAACTTTTCAAATGATATTGCGGGTTTTAGACAATGAAAAGTTTTTAACTATTTTACCCCGCAGGTCTTTTTTCTTGTACTTTTTTGTGTTTTAGCGGCCCCCACAATTACTATTATGTCAAGGTTGCAGCTGTGATTTTATCAAAATCATCGCAAAACTTACATATGCTTATATATATATATATACACTAAAAATGCCATGTATGTCATTATATACATATTAGTTACATGTAATATGTCAATATATATATATATATTTATATATATATATATATCATATACGTCTTATACACATATCATATATCTGCATCATACATGACTATAACTTTCGGCCATATAAATCACGAAATGTTAAACACATCATATATTATTATTATAATGCCATATACGCTTTATAATTTGGCGGTAAATCTTGGTCACTTGATGATTTTATTTTTATATTAATTTTACATTATTTTGTAATAAAAAACGCAGAAAATGAATCCTGAAAAAGTGTTTTATGATGTTCAATGGATAAATGAACTAAAAAAAAAGTTTTTATTTTCTTTAAATCCAAAGTTTTTCTTAGTACAAACAAGTAATATTATCCAAAATTTTAAAATAAGCTATCAAGCAGGGGTGTAAAAATCTAGGTGCCAATGGGCCGATTTTCACCACTAAATTTTATTAGTATTCTTCCACTAAATTTTATTAGTATACTTCGCCTAAATTTTATCAGTATTCTTAGTCGAAGAATACTAAAAATTTATAGATGGTAATCTGCCCATTGGCGACTGAATTTTTACATCCCTGTTATCCTAATACTATTATAAATCCGATTGTGTGTGTCAATGTTTGGCTGAAACCAGCGTCAAAATGGATAATTTAATGACCCTGTACTATATAGGTTGATTATAACCAGTAAATGAACATAGGTTGGTTTTTGTTTATCTTATTCAAATATTTTTCTTAATAATTCAAAATTTCATTATTTTCCTACAGAATAAATGGACATTTTTTCGTATAAAATTTTGAAATGGTTAAATTTACTTTACCGTTTCAAATACTTCATCGTTGCCAATACTAAATCAAAACCCGCAATAATAATTTTTACTCAAAAATTTACTTTCAATTGAAAAGTTTTCACGTGAAAAATTAAAATGAATAAAAAAATTAAGAATTAAAAAGAAGATTAAATAACAATTTTAGAAATAATACGTACTTTTTTTATTTTTTGATAATAATACAAGGTTTCAATATGCGTAACTGTGGGAAACAGGCAAATGTGACGTCATACATAAAAAATAAAGCGGATATGCTTTGATGTTGAAATAAAATTATATTTGAAGTAAAAATAAAATACAACGTTAAAACACCAGTATAATTGAATCTACAGCATACCGGTTTCGGTAGCATATAGCATACCCTCCTCAGTGCTGAAGAAAATGGAAATTTGCTCATATATATAGAAATGATAGAGGATTCAAGTGACAGGTTTATTAACCAGTAGGAAAATGGAGGGTTCCAGGCAAACAGCCAATAGGAAACCATTTCCTATCGATTTTCCTATTGGATGTTGCCTAGAACCCTCCGTTTTTCTATTGGCTAATAAATCTGTCGCTTGAATCCTCCACTCCATTATTCCATTTCCTATCTATTTTTCTATTGGCTGTTTGCCTGGAACCCTCCGTTTTCCTATTGGTTAATAAACCTGTCACTTGAATCCTCTATCATTTCTATATATATGAGCAAATTTCCATTTTCTTCAGCACTGAGGAGGGTATGCTATATGCTACCGAAATCGGTATGCTGTAGATTCAATTATACTGGTGTTTTAACGTTGTATTTTATTTTTACTTTAATTATATCGCACCAAGCTCCAAATTAATAATTAAAATTATATTTGGTTCTTGCTTTACTTCTTTTCTTTTTTTTTCTTTGGCGTTTTACCGTCTGCGCACACCTAATCATAGAAACTCGACAGAGTTTCTCGCCAAGCCTAAGAAACAGCAATGCATTGAACCATAAATGAAAGGAATTTCCGCCAATGGATGCCAAACGATTTTCCAAAAATTTTTTAGCACTCTGTCTAGTTTATCATAGAAACTCGACAGAGTTTCTCGCCAAGCATAAGAAACAGCAATGCATTGAACCATAAATGAAAGGAATTTCCGCCAATGGATGCCAAACGATTTTCCAAAATTTTTTTAGCACTCTGTCTAGTTTATATTTTGCGGACGGGACAAAACGGGTTTTTGACACATCTATATCTCGCGTTCTATTTATGATAGAAACAAAATTCTTGATTCTATGGAATGGGGCGTGCCACGTGACTAAGAAATCAAAAGTAAAGCAAAATCCGGCGAATAGGTTTTCAGTAAATGCGATTTTAAAAGTGCTGTTTTTTGCACTTTTTAAATCTTGTTCAGACCAAAAACTGTTGACAGGGCTACAGCAATGTGTAATTATCGGATTTTTACGCAGCTTACGTCATTTGAATTGTTTTTATGAGTAGTTCAAACCTTTGTAAGATTTATGTAAAAATATTAATTAGTTCTTGATTTATATCAGTTTAAAGTTATTGATTCCTATACTTAACATAGAGCAAAAAACTGTTGACAGGGCTACAGCAATGTGTAATTATCGGATTTTTACGCGGAATGCGTCATCTGAATTGTTTTTATGAGTAGTTCAAACCTTTGTAAGTTTTATGTAAAAATATTGATTTGCTTTTGATTTATACCAGTTTAAAGTTATTGATTCCTATACTTAACATAGAGCAAAAATATAATAAATGACCCAACTCTTTTAGGAATGGTCGTATACACATGATATTAAGATATGTTATTACAGTCGACCCAAGTTTAAGGTTATTTACAGGGTCTCACAAAATATTTTTTGACATAGGGCTAAATAGTTGTGTATTTAGCCGATTATTACGTGGTTTGCAGCATTTGAATTGTTTTTATGAGTAGTTCAAATATTTAATATTTCGTGTAAAAATATTAATTAGTTTTTTATGTATGACACTTTAAAGTGATTTATTCCTATACTTAAGATGAAGAAAATAAATATTAAATGGTCTAACTCTTTTCAAAAAGAACGTATGCGCATGATGTTAAAATATGTTACTACGAACGACCTAAGTTAGCTTCTTAATGTAAAACAGAATTGTAGAATTTTCTGTTCGTTTACAGGGTAACTCAAAAGATTTTTTAATAAGACTAAATAGTTGTGTAATTAGCGAATTTTTACGTTGAAGTACTTGATTCCTGTACTTAACACAGAGGAAAAACAATAGTAAATAGCATAACTTTTGTCAAAGTGGCTATATACACAAGAATTTCAAATATTTTACTACATCCGATTCATTTAAACTCTCTATTGTAAAGTGGCATTGAACCATATACGTTTCGTTTACAGGGTTTCTTAGAAGATCTTGATTACATTACACCCGATGTATATTTACTGAGTGAGATGTATTTTAATGATTTTATACACTTTCAATCTCTGTAAGGTTTTATTATCTTGCTTTAAAATTTAATACGAGTTCATTTTATCTGCCTGAAAGCAAGGTAACCTGAAGTTATGGTAATCTGAAGCTCTAAACCTATTAAAATATAGTATTTTCATCGATTAAAAATTGTGTTTATGTATAAATATATAATTCTAGCGTATCAGGAATTAATTGAAATAGCGATTACAAAATTCCAACTTTACATTCATGCGCTGAGAAATAGAATGTAACAATGTTGCTACCCCAAGATTAGAAGTTTTGCGTTTAAATATTTGCTGTTCATCGAATCTCCGGCTATGACGAACTTAAAATGCTCTAAAAACGGGCCTAGAGCACAATGAAAAGGAAATAACTTCTTAAATTCCCCATAAAAATTTAAAATGCTAAATTTCGTATACAATAGCTGATCGATAACGAACTGTTCGGTTTACGGTTAAATTTTAATAAAATTTTACATTTTTTTAAACGGTTCATTATGTAAACGCTTTAGTCTTTGCGGTATATTTACAAAATCACACAAAATTTTGGAATACATGTCATCCTCTACGAACAGTTTTTATATTTAAATCACTTTTATAGTTTTTATACTTTTGCAAACGTTGCGAATCTTATATTTTTCCGATTCTCGAAACGTTGAGTTAAAAACCTTAAAAAATAAAAATCTTTTAAGGTGCTCAGTAATTTTCAAAAATAACATTTAATATATTAGTATAAAAATCCTTGTGAATTACAATGGTTCGTAGATTTAAAAAAAATTGATTATTCTCGGTAAAGTATGCTCCATAAACTTATATTGACCGAAAAAAAGTGCTTCTTATTTATCCACATTTTTCTGAAACTGCAGTATTTTAATTAACTTGTAAACTACTGTAAATTTTTCTAATTTTTTGTTTTTTGAATGTATATAAACGGAAGAGTGATATAAACAAAAGAAAAAGGAAAATAAACTTATCATAAATAATCTGATGGATAAAATATAAGGAAATTAATATAAAAGTTTCCCCGTTCTATGGTAGCGACTTGTACATTGGAATAAGTCACTCAATAAATTGTATAATTCTGATGTATAATTCTGTACATCACTATTATTATTATGTTTTACCCCTTTCATCTTTCTTTTATTTTTTCTTTTGTGAATAAAAATGGAATCTGTATAATTGAAATTAAGTACCTTACAAAAAGGAGTGATATCTCATCAAAAACAACTCGTTGTAAATGATCCCGCCAACCCACAAACCTAAAACGTCAGTCATAAAAAGAAGTGATATCACATAAAAAGAAGCGATATAGAAGTGCATACTCCGAGTCCCGTGTAAAAATCTATCACCACTCATAATGTTTCCAAAGGACTCGGAGTGAGGTACAGTATGGGAAAACTGCTTGGCGACCTGCAGGCTTTTATAATGTTTGCGTTTCCTGCAATTACATATAACTATATTATTTTTATTTTATTTTATTTATTTATTTATTTATTTATTTATTTATTTTGCTCCCATAAAATTGTAAAAAGTTGAAGCTTCTGGGTTTGCATGTCCTTTCTTATTTAGGAGCTTGAAAAATCAATTTGTTGATTCTATTTACCATTATTTAAACTAGAAACACCACTCTTACGAAGATGATTTTTTAAGTAAACATGTAAAGATTTTGAGTTTGTAATATATATATACCTATATATAATGATCATACGCATATTAATAACAATGCACCTTATAATAAACGTTAACTAAATTGAGATATATTGCAGTAATTCTAGCGTAAGCGGAATCGCATAGATCTGGGGAAAAATCCGTTCTGACAGTTCTTTCGCATACAAAAATATTTATAAAAATGATATAACAAAAATTAAAAATTTATTTTTTCGATTTTCAAAATTGATATACTGCATATATTATAAAAGCCTGCAGGTCGCCAAGCAGTTTTCCCATACTGTACCTCACTCCGAGTCCTTTGGAAACATTATGAGTGGTGATAGATTTTCACACGGGACTCGGAGTATGCACTTCTATATCGCTTCTTTTTATGTGATATCACTTATTTTTATGACTGACGTTTTAGGTTTGTGGCTTGGCGGGATCATTTATAACGAGTTGTTTTTGCATTTACAACGAGTTGTTTTTGAAGAGATATAACTATACCGTATTTTGAATTGAAATTTTAAAAAAATCAAAAGAAGTTTGAAAAGAAAATGGATAGCAAATGTCAATAATACACTCCGCAAAATTATCCATGTCGAAAATGACGTCATGGATAGCGGGAAATAGTTAGCTGCATTCTTCAAACTAAAATAAATAACTCGATTACCTGAAAAAAAAAAAGACGAGTGTTAATAATTCGATTTAATATTATTTCGTTAAATTTCGTTAAAGAGAAAATTCAAGCAATGTGGAGAGTGGAGCTGTCCCGGAAGTGTGATGGGGTAGGACTCGCCCAGGCGGCAAAGGTGCCGCAGGCCCATTTATGGGTCTCAGATGGAACAGCTCTTCTTTCTGAGCGGGACTACATCAGCTGCATACATATGAGATACAATTGTCTTTTCAATAAATCTCGTGCAGCTCGTGGCAGGGACAATGATAAAATGTGTTCCAGGGGTTGTGGGGTCCCTGAGACCCTCAACCATATCATACAACAGTGCCACGCCACACACTTCCGGATAATCCAGCGGCACGATGCTGGGGTTAAATACCTCAGCCGGTCATTGTCGCAGAGGGGCTACTTCGTGCATATGGAGCCGGTGCACAGGGTCGAGGCTGGGGTCTTTAAGCCCGACCTAGTAGCGTACTCTCCTGAGCAAGTCATCGTCATCGACGCTCAGGTGGTAAATGATCAGATACATCTCGACTCAGCTCATAGAACAAAGAGCCAAAAATATGAAAGCGCCCTACGCGCCAGTTTACAACCCCTACGACTCCGGGGAGTTTTGTTTTCATCTTTCACCACCAACTGGCGCGGCGTAATGTCGGCGGCCTCCATAGATGACCTTTGTACGTTTGGTGTAATAAATAAAAAAGAATTAAAGGTCATCAGTACGAGGGTCCTTCTTGGTGGGGTCGCTGCTTGGCGCTTTCATCAGCATATGACGACGCGTAACCCGCGCCTGAAGGAGGGGGTCGGATAAGGACCACATCAGCTGTCATTTCGTGGGAGAGGCCTGCCGTGAAGTGGCCGTATGTGGGGCTCCTTCAGTCGAAGGAGCGGGAGGATGGATGGGCCCACAAAAAAAACATAATATCCCCTATACCAGTATTGAAATGAAGTCTCCAAGGCATATTGTTACAATCAAGCCACAATCGTTGTTTGGCAAATATAAGTAAACGTTTGTTGTCCTTTTAAAAGATAACTTCATTACAAAGTCAAAGTCAAAACAGATAGACTTGATTTCTTTTTTTCTTTTCAAATATATTTCTTCATTATTTTCATAGAGAATCAATGAACAAATTTAATTAACCATTCTACGTTGCTAAGCATCATCGTTGTCAATAACTACAAAACCTGGAATAATATTTTTTCCTGAACAATTATTTTTCAATTCAACGATTTCCACGTAAAAAATGAAAAATAAAAATAATTCAAAATAAGATCAATTTCCATGTTATTTGAAATGAAAATAGGGAGTTTTTGTTATTATACATGACGTATGAATATCGATTACGTTGAGAAGAGGTTTTCCAGCAAAAACTGAGTTATAATTAGAAGAATAAATGAACAAGAGTTATATTATTAAGAAAAGATTTCTGGACCATGGAACTATGAAAAAGGCTTGGATAAATAGGACGTCATATTGGAAATAAAACATGCATTTTCAAATATTCGTAATAATACAAGAAGCATGCAAATCAGTACATAATGAATGTAGATGAATAATGACGTCCTATTTAAAATGGAAAACTTAAATATTTTTTTATCGCTATTAATTAATAAGCTTGAGTGTCAGTTAAATACAGATGTGAGTTTTCTGCCAAAATCCACGTTATGATTGCAAGGAAAAGAAAATTAACAAGAATGATAACATTAAAAAGAAATTTCTATGGGAATAAAGTGACGTCATATTTAAATTAAAACGTGAATTTTAAAATATGTTTTTAAAGGAGTGTGAATCAATTTTATACATTAATAATACAAGGATCAGTAAGCATAGAAACTAGATGAGTTTCACTCCATATTTAAAACGAAAAATTGAAATATTTGTTTAACTATACTGATTATTAAGCATGAAAATATCAGTTACATACAAATGAGAGTTTTCTGCCAAAATTCACATCTGCATTATTAGGAAAACAAAAATGAACACTAATCTATTATATTAAAATCTGATCGTCTGTTTGTATTTCGCAACTGCTCCTCTTATATTATCGAACGCAATGCGATTTAGTTAATAACGGTTATCATTGATCCGAGGATGTCATATAAACTCTCAGAATTTTAAATTATGAATTAGGTCCGATATATTATTATTATTAGTAGTAGTAGTAATATTGTAAATGTTAACGAAATTTCTCTTAAAACAGCAACTAAAGTACTCAATTTTTGTGGATAAAAAAGAGAAATAAAACGGAGAAATATACTTTTCACTCTATTTTCTCATTAAAACTGAAAAAAAGAATTTATTTTCAATTTGAATAGATGGTGAAAACAAAATCTTGATTACAGTAAAATTTTCGAAAAATAAAAACATATTTCCACATATTCAAACTTTATGAATCAAGTTATTCTGCAGTACAAAAATCGTCTGTCAACATGTCAACATATTGTCATTTAGAAATCAATATTTGTTTCAGCTATCGATTAAACCAAAGAGGCAAATTTAAGCTCCTTGCATTAAGGTGCACAAATTATTGCTCAATATTCACAAGAATTTAATTTAAAGAAAAGGCATATAATTAATTATTTTTGAAGGATGGCTGTTAAAACGTTTCACAAAGTCGTTTACAATAAAATGGTTTATCAGGTAAAATTGACATTGGATTTTACCCAATTCGTCGATTTCCACAATTTTATTTGGCCCTCATTTTTCCATTGGTTGCAGTTTCATTTTCGAGATTATTTGGCACAAAATTAAACTTTTTAAAAACTGAGTTATGTCAGAGCTCCTATAACAAAAAATACCATATTATCTGATATGATGTGGTAGAGTTAGTTAATTATTTACGTTTTTAATTATTGGGAGTGAAATATTTTGCTTAATTAATGCATTTATTCTTCTTTCAATATTACGTGAACGAAGTCACAGGTAACAGCTAGTCAAGTATAAAAATATGGCAACAAATATTTTTTTATTAATTGAAAAAGGATGACTGACACCTGTAACATACCAATTTGCACAATTGGTAATTGCAAAATTGGTAAAACATTTGTAAATATTTACAATTTGTATTTTTTTTTAAATTTAGTTTTGAAACCTGCCTATTTTACCCTATCTGACCCGCGAATTTGGAAAATTCCCTCGTTTCACGCAATTTGGCGAAAAAATCTTGGCGAGAAAGGTATTTTGAGATGAGATGTAATCTCAAATGTGGCATCAAGCTTAGCGTTGTTTGCAAAACTAGTTGCTTGTATTATTTATCTGGCTCCTCTGTTTATATTTAGGAAATGAAATGTAACAATTTGATAAAAGTAAGTTTTAAGATATTTATTATTTATCACTGTAGTATATATATGTGGCTTATTATAATTAATATTGTTACCGAACTTTAACATCGATCAAAATAGTCGTACCAAATATATAAATAAAATTGCTAATCGCGTTTGTTTATACTAGAATTTATACGTTCAGTGAGTTTCTTTCTTTTATTCTACTTATTACCAAGATTGCAATTTTAACAAAAATATTTTTCTTTATATAAATTCATATATAACTTTTAAAAAGTTCAAAGGCTGCATTTTCTTTCACACACACAAAATAATAATAATTATTATACTACCGTGAACTGTGTAAATGTAAATCTTTTTTTAAGTGATTTATCTAGAAAATAATTTGCATGATTAATTTTATAGTATTCCCGTGTCACTCTTAAAATAAGCTTGGGTTATATTTTCAATAAACTCTGTATTTCATATATTTTTCTGCATTCTTTTAAAATATGGATTATTTTTTGCAGTGACAGTTCCTGCTCACTACTATTAACACCACCAGCACATTAATTGAATGAGTATTGTCTGTGCTGTATGATGTGTTATGCTCATCATATTATTGACAATACTTGCTCAATTACACTTAATTCTGTATGGATATTGTTGTGAAAATGTAACAGTTTGAATTTTCTGCAAAGCTTGAAATGGGAGTTATTGAATCAACATTCTACTTCAGCGTTAATTCAAGGTATAATTTTGTTTCATTATATTATTGATTAAGTAATATCAGTTTTTGTCCAACTTTCTAAATATCCCTGCAGTTATTTTTTTTAGAGTACTTCATTTTTCAATAAAATTCTATCTCTTTATAAGCTTTCAATTTATAAAAGAATAAATTAACATCCTTTCTATTTAGAACTAACCATGAGTTAGCCCTAAATACTTGTGCAGATTACTTTTTAATGTATATTTGGTTGATTTTATTATTTTATTTACTTATATATCTTAATCAAAATTCCTACAAATTTTGTATATAATTATTTATAATTTTTTATTACAGAATAATACACAATTATTCATATTTAGAAATAAGAATTAAAATTAGACTGAATATATATATAAAAAATAATATTTCATGAAATTAGATTATTAGTGATTGTGTATTATAAATTGTTTAAAAATATTAAACAGCCATTGAATAATACTTAAAAAATGAATGTAATTAAGAAAAAATACCTGTTTTCAGCATTACTGTTATAAAATTTGGTTTAAATAAACAATAACTGTGTTTATTTATAAATAGGAATAGCTGTTTATACTAAGATATTTTTAAACAGTTCAATTTTGATGAAATCTTTTGCCTATCATTTACAAAAAAAAATACAGACCTTGCATTTAGATTTCTGGTGTTTTGAAGATTTTTAGTATGCTTCTAAATAGGATTGTATACAGGGAGGACAAATATTCATATTTAAAGAGTAAATTTCTTATGTCAATGATTTAGAAAACTGTTCCATAAAAATATTAATATGATCATTATAAGAAATTGCAATATTTATTTTTTACAGAATAATTTTAGCTTTCTCTTTTCTTATAATTGAAAAGATATTTTTAAAACAAAAATTTAACATTTGAGAAATTATTTTATTTAAGCTATCAATAATAACAATAAATAACTTATTTTTAAAATATGAACACAAGAACACTCATAATCGCTTTTTGGGTTCTAAATAAACTTTTTTTTTTAAAGTCACTTAAAGTTATTTAGATTCCTTCACATCTTACTTATAATAAAATCCAAAGGCGAGAAAGTGTCTGTAACGGTACCGGGTTGTATCACTCTGGACTGCGAGTCGATCGTAGTTAAACGCCATGTTAGGCTTAATGAAAAACATATACTAACATATGACAACTAAATGTTAATTTCTTCTACGTGAAATCATGTCTGTTCTTCATATTTTCACTTATAACATGTATATCTTATCCAATTATAATGTATTAAATTCCAAATTAAAAATAAGCTGTTATAGACATCAGGTTACTAAATATAAACAAACAAGCACTGTTGCCATTCGGAATTTCCGAATCGTGAAACAAATGAATGACTCTTTGAACGCTTCAGTAAAAAAATATAGGTTAATTATCTGATTCTATCCTTAAAATATTTGTAAAAGCATATTAAAGTCTTTAAATATTTTAATTTTGTTTAAAACCTTCAAAAACTATTTTTGCAGCCATCTTTCGTCAATTAATATAAACAATCGAACTTTGTTAAAAATACAAGTTAATATTGGCATTAATTAGCATATTAAAATTTGATGTGAATTTTTCAGAAATTACATTTCACTTTGCTAAATTATTATTATTATTATTTGGAAAAAAAAAATGTGGCGAGTCATTCACTTTTGAGAATCATTCATCAAAATTATTTGTACTGTACAGATTGCCAATTGGGAATTCAAGCGCTCGACTACGCCATCTGGTGGAGAAAATACATAACTTCTCGCTTCAGGAAAATCCCTTGCAAGCCCACTGTATTACATGCATTTTTAATTTGTTCATAATGATTATTTTTTTGCACAATTTCAGATTTCATGTGATATTTGTGTTCTGTGATTATATGACAAGGTAAAAATTATTAAAATTTGAATATCTAATACTTTCAAATTCGCTTACAATAAATAATGGTTTCAATGGAACTTCAGGGACAATTTTCCTGTAGCAACAGCTACAATCAGCGCCTCTATAGGCCGTTTTAAGTGGCAATTGGCAACGTGTGTTTTACTCTAGACCAACACATGATCCTAAAAGACCCGACCATTCGCCGATTTTCTGCGTGCTAGTTTCGGAATGCGGCGTTTGCCGTCTCGTGGTCAGCACTAGAACAACAAACTGCAGTTTATAGAACACGTGAATGTTATAGTTATGTGATATTTTTTTTATTCTGGTTGCTATATCCTTATAAATATGAGGTGTTGTGTGCCTTTCTGTAGTATTGACAGTCGGGCAGACTATTTTGACCCTGATGATAATAAAATTTCGATGCATTATTTTCCAAAAGAGGAAAAAATAAACAAGCATGGATTCAAGCAATCGGCAGGCAAGGTATGCTTATTTACCTTTTACTATTTTATTTAAGTTTATTAAATGTTAATTATGCATTAATCTAATAATATGGCTCATAATTTTACTATAAAAGGAACAGAAACTTATAGAATAATAAAATATCTGTTCTAAACATTTGGCTTTTGCATTTCAGGAATTTTTTTTATTAATTTTAAGTGACGTTTATAATAATTCACCCGTGTGTAACATAATCTTTTGAATTAAAAACTTTTATTGCGATGACGTTTTAAATTAATCTTTTTGCAACTTGAATCATTCAAAGATAATCAATATTTTATATTTTAATGAGTAAATTTTGAATGTTCTCAGCATTTTTAATTTATTTTGTACAATTGAAACTTTTGAAAACCAATGATAGAAAACAAAAAAGTTTAGAATAGCTTTAATATCACAATATTACTTGCATAATACTGCGTTAATTTCCTTTTATATGTCTATTAATAATGCAAGCATATATTCAGTATTTAGGATTGTCAGCATCTGATAACGTATTCCCAAAGAAACATTATTTGCCTGATTCCTATCACTTTAATTCTTTAAGGAAATGTCCATTTTTTGTCTTTCTTTCTTTCTTTCTTTATTTTTGTGTGTGTGCAGGGGTCGATGCAGGTTTTTTTTCTTGGGGCCCATTTTGTGAAAAGTAAAGGTTATTTTTGTGAAATGTTATTATATTTTTGTGAAAAATAACATTTTGTAATGAAAGTCAAAATCCAACTACTCAAATTCGAACCAAGCGTTTATTAACAAAAACTTTTTAAAATACTTTTGCTTAAGTTTTCCTCTCTGGTGAACTTGTTTGTTTAAAAATTACACATTTTAAAAGTCAAAGAATAATAAATAAATAATAAATAGTAAGTTTTTATGAAATGGAATTTTGTGAAGGGACCTATTTTGTTAAAAGGAATTTTGTGAAGGGTCCCATTTTTTCAAATTGATTTTTATGAAGGGACCCATTTTATTATATTGATTTTTGTGAAGGGTCCCTAAAAAGGCCCCAAATTTTGTCTGGATCGACCCTTGGTGTGTAAGTTGTAATGCTGTTAGTCGATTTTTTAGTGAAAGATTTTTTTTTTATTGTTGCACTGTTTTGTTTTAATGAAGTTATTTTTGTGAAAGTTTTCCTTTATATAATGAACTTTTTAAATTACAAGTTATATATTTAAAATCTTATGGAGATGAAATATTTATGAAGTGTTTACTTTCATGGGATGAAATTTTGTCAGGGGCATCAAAGCGGGGACCCAGTTTTTTCTCAAATTCATACAGAAGATGTAAAGCAAACTTTCCCTTAAAAGTTGAAAATAGTTTTTAAGGTGCTTAAAAGTGATTACTTTTTTCTGTAAAGTTCATATTTAAAAAAAAAAAAGTTTCAAGGATATTTACTGGTCAAAATATGATGAAAGGGGTAAATACTATTGGTTTTCAATGAATGTTAGCTTATTGTTTTTCAATCAGCGCCTGAAGGAAACATGGGCTGAGGCTCTAGGGCACTTCCAATTTTAGTGCACAATTTTCATAAACCTGATGTTTTAAATCCATTTTGATTTTGCACTGTTTACAATAAATGTTTTCAAGGGTCGATACAGACAAAATTTGGGGTCTATTTAGGGGCCCTTCACAAAAATAAATTTAATAAAATGAGGCCCTTCACAAAAATAAATTTGAAAAAAAGGAACCCCTTCACAAAATTCCTTTTAACGAAATCGGCACTATTACAAAATTCCATTTCATGAAAACTTACTATTTATTATTTTTGACTTTTAAAATGTATAATTTGTAAACAAACAAAATCACAAGAGATGTCCCTTCAGTAACAGTACATTTACATTTCATATGCACTAAAAAATAATAAACACGTTTATTAAAATAGCACATCTGCAAAGAATTCTAATAATTGACTCATATCCAGTGCCATTAGTTTTTGGATAGAATAAGCAATTGCATATCATTTAAAAAAAGACTTAAATAAGGGGAATATATTGAAACATCTTAATAGATTGGGGGGGGGGGGGGAGTTGCTAAAACTGATATAATCGATCTTTAAATAAAGGAAATTTTTTATAAAATAACATATCAATGTTAGTTATGTTAAAAATGAATTTTATAAATTGCAACTGGGCCATAGGCACACCTGTTAAAAAACTTGGCCCTCCCTAGATTTTATTTTGCCGGTGCTCATATTTTTTAGTATTTGTCCCCAACAAAATTAACTCTCAAATCATTGTGTATTATATATGTAAGCAATAATTTAAATATGTAAAATCGAAGCAATTATAGAATAGTCGTGAAATTACTTTTATCCTAAAATAAAGGAGGAAATTTAAAAGGATATATAATAGAACCACGCCAAAACGCAATTTCTGAGATGGATCTTTAAATTATTGATATATTGTATTTGTCTCAAAAATGAAAATCCTAGATATTGTTGAAATATTTAAAAACTTATCTTAATTAAGCTCTTACATCATATGTAGTAGTTTACTAATCAGATATTCTTTTTACACAATATGAAAATTTTATTAATAAATAAACACTTTTTGCAATGAGACTTTAATTCTCGACTTTAAATATGTTCTTTTCACCAGTTTCATCCATCCTGAATAGAAATATATGCTAAAAATATTAATAAACAGATAACATTACTAACGTATTTAAAGGGAAAAACGCGGAATGTTGTTCTATTATTCTACGCTATCTGCTAGCAAACGACGGAGAAACGGGCACGTTTTTATGAATGGAAAGTCGGCGAATGGGCAGGTCTTTAGGATCGTATGTCGGTCTAGGTTTTACTGTTTTAACATCTTTGTTGATCTTTTAAATGTTGTTTTAAACACACGATTGTGGATCATTCGGGACTACAGCCGTGCAGCTATAGGTCTCAACCACCCCCCCTTTCAAAGTTCAAACATGCGGTGGATTTGAATCTGTTCAATCAAATCAGTTTTTATTGTTTTTTATATAGTTTAAAGATCGTTAGTAGTAGGAAAAAGCCGGTTTCATGCCATGAGGCGGCGTTGCGGTGGGCTATGAGGCGGTGCTGTGGTGCGGCGGTGGTGCTAAATTGTTGTAAAAGACTACGATGATAAAATTCAAACTTAAAATCGAGGGTGGGGCGAAAGGGTGTGCTATAGGAGAGGGGGTTTTAGGAGGGGGCAGCATGTTATAGTAGGGGGGGGTATTTTTTTAAGGGGGTGCTTAATTTTAAAAAATTTAAAATTGTCTTATATTACGAGGGATCGGCTATGGTAGAGTACGACTACTATCCCCTTGCCCCCCCCCCCAATTTTTTTTTTTTTTTTTTTTTTTTTTTTAATTTTAGGAGAGATAAAGTTTAAAGTGGTGTCGCCCTCTATCGTAAGGTTTAATAGTTATGGAATTTAAAATGACTGCTTCTGAATTTTAAGTTATAGCATAGTATAAAATAAAATATTCTAAAGTATCTCATCATACTGCTTATAATGGAAATTTAAGTTATAGCATGGTGTAAAATAAAGTAACTTACCACTGCTTACAATGGAAATATATAGTTATAGAATAGCACTTAATAAGTAATTTTAAAATGTGTTACCATAGTGCTCGCAAAGTAATATGAAATAGAAATTTAAGTTCTAACATAACGCTAAATAAATAATTTTAAAGTTTCTTAGCAAACTGCTTACAATGAAAATATATAGTTATAGCATAGCACTTAATAAAATATTTTAAAGTTTCTTACCAAACTGCTTACAATGGAAATATTTAGTTATAGCGTAGCACTTAACAAAAATTTTAAAGTGACACATGTAAATAATTATAGTTATAAACCGACATATAGGCAGGCACACAGACAAGCAGGCAGGCAGGTAGGCAGACAGACAGACACACAGTGAACTATTTGTTACGTACACAAGCATGCATATACGAAGTGAACTAATTGTAATAAAATACAAGACGTGCATACGTTTTAAAACATTTTTTTTTCTTCACAGAAATTAAGAAAATATTAAATTTCGACTACAACTTTCACTTTGAAATAGCGTACTCCCTTGTTAAAAATTATTAGCTTTTAACAAACATGTAAATGAAGCGGGGTTCGAACCTCGAACTTGACAAAATGATCTCATGATGTGTTGATTTGCAGTAGGTTTAAACGAACACACCATGAGACCATGTTTATTAGACGCGATTTAAGATATATAAGAAAAGGTGTCACGTGACTGAACATATTAGATTATTACTATACAGCACTAATGATATTATAAATTTTGTAAAATAATTTAAGCTTTACGATAAACTTTAATGTTTAAACTTACAAACACATTGGAATGTATTTATAACATATAAAATAACCTTATAAAAGGTTGGTTGGTTTGTTGGTTTTATAAACTTGCAAAGCAAAGCGTATCTTACCAATTTGCATACAAGAGATTTTGCAACATAAATTATATAATACAGCAAATTTTAACTTACCAAGTGAGGTTTAAGGATACTGTAATAGAATTTTTAATTGTATACTTTAAAAAAGAAAGTTTAACTTACCATTATGTTTATGCTCGGATTCGAACTGTCAACCTTTTGGCTAGCTTTCAATGCGCTCCCAATTACGCTACGATGGCTCCGTACAATTAATATAAATAATGAAACCTAACACAATGTTACTTTTTTTCCTAAGATTTTCAAGTTAATAAAACAGGATATGACGACATTTATAGAATAACATCCTGTTTTACAACGATAAGAATAGCAATATAAGAAGATTGTACACCATAATGAATTTACTGTTTAAAGTTTTGACTTAAACGATTATTCTTCTAATTACTTAAAACCTTGCTGTATATTTGCTTGATCACCTATCTGTTTACCCTGCTTTTTGGATACTTCTAAACCTGAAAATGACTACTTCGCTTAACACATCTTACTATGAAATTTCAGAAATCAGCGAATTTAGTAGAATATTTCAGTATTTTGACGTTTTTAACCCATACCATTGGGACTTAGGGGAGGATACGATTGTCGAAGTGCAAATGAATAAGGACTGTGAGTTAAACGTTCACATTCAAAAATATAAAGAATTTGAGAATAGTGGTAAAATGTACCCTACAAATGAAGGAATTACAATATCTTGCGCAACCTTTGATAAATTTGAAACGAGAATGACAAAATTTAATTTTGACTCTTCAGAAAAAGAAACATTCGTATCTAACAACGACTTACTAACGATTTATGTGGATAAGGAATCATGCATACTGCAAAAACTATTGAAACCTGATTATTTACTACTTACAAAAGAACAATTTCTCAAACTAGAGAAAAACTGTATTGAAATTAGCGAATGTCTTATTCAAACTTTTTTAACAAAACTTTTACCTGTTTATGTTTTAAAAAACGTAAAAATATGTAAATGTTCTCACTTTACAGAGGAAGAGGCGATAGACTATTTTTTAGAATGCTTCGATCATGAATTAGAGAGATCAGTATATCGCACGTTTGACTGTTATTTATGTTCAATCGGCCAACCAGTAGAAATGGATCATGAATGTATGAGATATAATTTAAGAAAACAGTTTAACTGGTGCACAGATAGTGCTTTGTTAAATTTCAACATTAAGGAATTTGTGAAAAACCTGCTAGAGAAATGTACATGTAATTATACTTATTTATTTTTTGAATCTATGAATGTAGACTTTTATAATAAGCATTTGAGCAATGTATTTATAAATTAACGTAGAAATGTTTTATATTTAATAAATATTTGTTTAGTTTTTTATCATGTGTCTGTTTTTTATTTATGTATAAGGAATAAATAAGTTTAGTTTTCGGAAAGTTTTACAATTTTTATTCAGAAAATGTAGAAACTTGTTTTATTTTTCTACAAAAATTAAGGATTTTATACTATTTCATTAAACATGTGTACCATTATTATAATATAACTTACATATTGTATACAAAATACTACCCTTTACTTGATAAATTATTTAAGATTTTAAACCAAAACTGAGCGAATAGTATAAAGATTATCGAGTTTGAAAATAGATCTGTTGTCTACCAGAGCAAAAACAGGAAACTACTTATTTGCGGATAACTTCCCTGTTTTCTTACTGATAACGATACTTCTTGTATAGTTTAAAGTATAAAAATTATTTCATTTACTTAATTAGCAATACCATATAATGAACGAGTATATTCACACATTTAAATTTGCATTTTAAGCCACGATGAATACATAATAAAACATTACTTGTATACTTTTACATAAAAATTGAAAATACATTTATACTTAACGAAATCACCCACTGTATAATAAAAAGATACTTTGCTAAATTACTTATGTTTAACATACAGACTAATTTCTGTATACGATATATAACACGTGACGCTATTTTTAATTATTTTAAGCATGCGCGCCCTCTACAATTAAATAAATATTCATGAAAAGTTTTATTTGAAATAATATTCATACTGTTTCTGTGCCGTTAAGACGTTCTAATTTTTTCTCTTTTTAAGTGATCTGCGATTTTAATTGATTTAAATTAAATAAGTACAATGCAAGACATGGTGTTAGACGAACCAACAAAGATAAGAAAAGCCTTGACATCGGAGTTTAAGGAGCAAATAGACTGTACTATTTTAATGAAACCTGTTTTGAACAAGAAACCGATAGCCTCTTCATCAGATCAAGTCGATCAAAAGTTACCTTTTACATGTGATACATGTAAAAAAGTATTTACTAAAAAATATATGTTATTAAGACATATGAACTTACATTTAGAAAAAAAAACCTCTAAGTGTGATAATCTGTTTACTACAAAGAGCGCTTTACAGGGTGATATGCTAATTAATCCCAAGACATCTGCCACATATAAATGTGAGAAATGCAATAAGACCTGTTATCAGTAAGAAAACAGGGAAGTTATCCGCAAATAAGTAGTTTCCTGTTTTTGCTCTGGTAGACAACAGATCTATTTTCAAACTCGATAATCTTTATACTATTCGCTCAGTTTTGGTTTAAAATCTTAAATAATTTATCAAGTAAAGGGTAGTATTTTGTATACAATATGTAAGTTATATTATAATAATGGTACACATGTTTAATGAAATAGTATAAAATCCTTAATTTTTGTAGAAAAATAAAACAAGTTTCTACATTTTCTGAATAAAAATTGTAAAACTTTCCGAAAACTAAACTTATTTATTCCTTATAAATAAATAAAAAACAGACACATGATAAAAAACTAAACAAATATTTATTAAATATAAAACATTTCTACGTTAATTTATAAATACATTGCTCAAATGCTTATTATAAAAGTCTACATTCATAGATTCAAAAAATAAATAAGTATAATTACATGTACATTTCTCTAGCAGGTTTTTCACAAATTCCTTAATGTTGAAATTTAACAAAGCACTATCTGCGCACCAGTTAAACTGTTTTCTTAAATTATATCTCATACATTCATAATCCATTTCTACTGGTTGGCCGATTGAACATAAATAACAGTCAAACGTGCGATATACTGATCTCTCTAATTCATGATCGAAGCATTCTAAAAAATAGTCTATCGCCTCTTCCTCTGTAAAGTGAGAACATTTACATATTTTTACGTTTTTTAAAATATAAACAGGTAAAAGTTTTGTTAAAAAAGTTTGAATAAGACATTCGCTAATTTCAATACAGTTTATCTCTAGTTTGAGAAATTGTTTTTTGTAAGTAGTAAATAATCAGGTTTCAATAGTTTTTGCAGTATGCATGATTCCTTATCCACATAAATCGTTAGTAAGTCGTTGTTAGATACGAATGTTTCTTTTTCTGAAGAGTCAAAATTAAATTTTGTCATTCTCGTTTCAAATTTATCAAAGGTTGCGCACGATATTGTAATTCCTTCATTTGTAGGGTACATTTTACCACTATTCTCAAATTCTTTATATTTTTGAATGTGAACGTTTAACTCACAGTCCTTATTCATTTGCACTTTGACAATCGTATCCTCCCCTAAGTCCCAATGGTATGGGGTAAAAACGTCAAAATACTGAAATATTCTACTAAATTCGCTGATTTCTGAAATTTCATAGTAAGATGTGTTAAGCGAAGTAGTCATTTTCAGGTTTAGAAGTATCCAAAAAGCAGGGTAAACAGATAAGTGATCAAGCAAATATACAGCAAGGTTTTAAGTAATTAGAAGAATAATCGTTTAAGTCAAAACTTTAAACAGTAAATTCATTATGGTGTACAATCTTCTTATATTGCTATTCTTATCGTTGTAAAACAGAATGTTATTCTATAAATGTCGTCATATCCTGTTTTATTAACTTGAAAATCTTAGGAAAAAAAGTAACATTGTGTTAGGTTTCATTATTTATATTAATTGTAGTCGAAAGTTGTAGTCGAAATTTAATATTTTCTTAATTTCTGTGAAGAAAAAAAAATGTTTTAAACGTATGCACGTCTTGTATTTTATTACAATTAGTTCACTTCGTATATGCATGCTTGTGTACGTAACAAATAGTTCACTGTGTGTCTGTCTGTCTGCCTACCTGCCTGCCTGCTTGTCTGTGTGCCTGCCTATATGTCGGTTTATAACTATAATTATTTACATGTGTCACTTTAAAATTTTTGTTAAGTGCTACGCTATAACTAAATATTTCCATTGTAAGCAGTTTGGTAAGAAACTTTAAAATATTTTATTAAGTGTTATGCTATAACTATATATTTTCATTGTAAGCAGTTTGCTAAGAAACTTTAAAATTATTTATTTAGCGTTATGTTAGAACTTAAATTTCTATTTCATATTCCTTTGCGAGCACTATGGTAACACATTTTAAAATTATTTATTAAGTGCTATTCTATAACTATATATTTCCATTGTAAGCAGTGGTAAGTTACTTTATTTTACACAATGCTATAACTTAAATTTCCATTATAAGCAGTATGATGAGATACTTTAGAATATTTTATTTTATACTATGCTATAACTTAAAATTCAGAAGCAGTCATTTTAAATTCCATAACTATTAAACCTTACGATAGAGGGCGACACCACTTTAAACTTT
Source organism: Maratus michaelseni (assembly GCA_963931845.1). Lineage (NCBI taxonomy): Eukaryota > Metazoa > Arthropoda > Arachnida > Araneae > Salticidae > Maratus > Maratus michaelseni. Next base: position 1,092,944 of record OZ007599.1, read on the forward strand.
ATCTCTCCTAAAATAAAAAAAAAATAAAAAAAATGGGGGGGGGGGGGCAAGGGGATAGTAGTCGTACTCTACCATAGCCTATACCTCGTAATATAAGACAATTTTAAATTTTTTAAAATTAAGCCCCCCTTAAAAAAATACCCCCCTACTATAACATGCTGCCCCCTCCTAAAACCCCCTCTCCTATAGCACACCCTTTCGCCCCACCCTCGATTTTAAGTTTGAATTTTATCATCGTAGTCTTTTACAACAATTTAGCACCACCGCCGCACCACAGCACCGCCTCATAGCCCGCCGCAACGCCGCCTCATGGCATGAAACCGGCTTTTTCCTACTACTATCGTTTTAGCGATGCCTGATGAAAATGATGAAACGCCGATTGAACGTAGACGGCGATTAATTAGAGAAAGACAGTCAATGTGGTTTGCTTGGCAATCACAAGCAACATTGGACCGCACAAGAGAAGATGGCGCCATCTACTGGTAGATAATGCAAACAAAGATTGAAATTTTGTTTCCATCGCAAATCAAATTATTTTTTTTCTTATGAAACGTAATTAAAATATATGGAATAAATAGTACCGAGTAATTTCCATTTAATTTTGCTTATATAATCAAAAAATGAGCTATGTGGTGATTCAAGCTCTTTAGAAACTCATTGAAAACATTTTTTTTACAGAAAATTTCACTCATGGATTATTTATTTATTTATTTATTTTTTTTAATGTTTAATTTGAATGTTTTGTCCATTCGTTGAACTATTTCAAAAATTGAATATTGAGTCAATATCCTGTCATTTTTGACAGGGGGTATATACTAGTTTTATATAAAAGTAGATATGTAATCAAATTGTAAAAAATATTTTGTACTTATGATAATTGCTTAATTTAAAAAAAAAAGTGCTGAATTAAAAAGTAATAAGGATTAAAGTGTAACTCTAAAGTACTAGCAAAAACTTCCAAGTGTTTTATTAAATATTGTTAATTGTTATTTTGACAAACCCTTTAGAATGTTGCACTAATTTTATCATTTAACAAATGCTTTTGACCATTGATGATCAAAACATATTTTCATCCAGATTGTTAAAACCAAGATTAAAACTAAAGCTAATACTAACTACTATAAAACTAAAGCTGTGGGGGCATTAAAATTGACGAATAGATAAAAAGTTCCATTTACAATACATGAGATCAAATAAATAAGAAACAAGAACGAAAAATCATGTGTCAAGCATAGATTATGTAACACTTTCCAACGCTTCCAAAATAATTTTACAAATCATTACCGTTTAATAAGCTGAATAATAACATCTAAGTAAACAACTTGGAAAACGCATAACATATTTTAAAACACAATTTCAGGAATTTCCAACATATTCAATATTTGGAAAAATATCCAAATACTTTCATTCAGCTTTGTATATGATCTATAGATTTGTATATATACTACATAGGATGCTAAATTTTAGTTTAGTTAGGAAACGTGTAGCACAGTTTAAAATTTTTCTTCTGGAGTTTCTGTCAATAGATGGAAATATGATCGTGAACTTTTGTGCTGCCTGTATATGATCTACAGAATTTATACACACCAAGTAATAGACAAAAAGTGAGTTAAATTTAAAATCTCGTTCAGCAACTTAAAACGCACTTCCAGGAATTATTGTTAACAGACAGTAGAGAATTCTTTTGTGTGTCCCTGTAAATGAACGATGACTGCTAAACACACAATATTCTGCAGTAAGCCTCTTGTAATTTATATATAGCACCTTAGTGATATATATAAATTTCAATGCATTTAAAATTGTGAAAAATTATTTAATTAAACCACAAACCATTTTTCTCCATAGACGTAATGTAACGGAATTCTTTTAACTGTCCCTGTAAAGTAACTATAAGTGCTATGCACACCCTATTCCATATTAAGCTTCTTGTACTGCACCTTAGTGACATATATCAATTACAATGTGTTTGAAATTGTGTAACATCGTTAAAATAAACCGCAAATGATTTTTCCCCATAGACCGTAATATAATGGAATTCTTTTGAGCAAAAAAACTATAAGTGCTACACACTTCAGTTGAAATAGGGAACATGCTATAGATATAATGGCAATAAAATAAAATTTTCAGGGCAATCCGAGTATATTTACGGGAGTTAGAGCACGGACAGGCAGCAGACAAACACTTTTCAACTAGGTTGGAAAGTGTTAAAAAGAAGCCATTCTCTGCTTTTTCCCTTCCTGTGTAGGAAGGGATTTCTAGATTTATTCGCTAACTAGTAACATTTTTTAATATGTAGATTATACCCCATTTCAAATTCGAAAAGTCAACACAATTTCCAGTGGAACATCTCTCTGCGGCAATTTGGTGATTAAAAAACATGAGGATGCTCTTTAACGACTGTTCACTACTTTAAAAAAGAAAGAAGAAAATAAAATGCCAACCCAAATTGGTAAAAAACAAAACTAGAGACCAGTCCGAGAATTATGAAAGGAGTGAGCTTTTTAAAAAGGCAATTCCGTTATGAGAAGTAGTGTTGTCAATTTAGCACAATTTTTTTTATTTGAAATATCTACCACAATTTCTTCACTTTATTTATTCGCAGAATGTCTGTCATTAAATAAAGCAAAAATTACTATTCGAAATTTCTGGTACATGAAAAAAATCAGCTAAATTGGCAACATTGGTGGGAATGGGAGAGGTGGATTAACTAGTTTGGAAGAGAAAAATCTCGCAAAACTTCTTGCACGTGGCCTCACCTTTTGCTAAGGACGGCTCTGGTTGTCCCCTTATATTTTAATTACACTTTACACATATTGACAAAAAATTCTTTTTTTTTTTAATGATTACTGTGCAGGATGCATTAATTGGAATTTGTGTTATGTGTACCTTAAAAAAATGGTGATACATAATTTAGGGCCCAGTTTATAGTCGGTTGATTGTATTGGCTCTTATACTTACTTTATAGTTAAATTTAGAGGACATCGATAAAAAACTGCCAGTCCCTTTTTATAATGAATATGTATACACGTGTAAAATTTGTGTAGGTTCCATTAATTAGAGCTCAGGTTATAGCTGTTTTAATGTATTGAGCCCTTATATTGTAACCAGCTTACCCGGCCGGCGGTGCGCATGTCAACAACCTTAATTGTATCTGAAATGAGTGTTGAATAATTTTTTATTTTTAAACAAATCTTTATGTTGGGGTCCCCCACTACCTTACTCAGCATACACTGGGCATGCCATGCACACTCACATATGTTACTGTAAGTCGAGTCGAAAAAGCTATACCCCGCCGTGATCCAGCCCATAGAACCAGAGACAGGAAAGCACCCCCTGGTGGTCAAAATCCAAACTAAAATCAGTAAGCTCTATCGATGTCAAGTGGAAAGAGTCATATCCTGTCGTGATTCAGCCCATAGAAACAGAGATAGCAAAGTGCCGCCTGGTGGTGAGTGCAAGTTCATGTAGAATAAATACGATATTTAATAAAAAGTCATTCCACATCCCCCTCATCTCGACATTCTCGCAAAAGTATTACAAATATACAGATGTTTCTTAATTACATCTAATGTCCCAATCTGATAGCGGGCGAAGCTCGCTTTTCCCTATCACAATACCTGGCTGGCACTATAATAGAAAAACTTTAATTACCTATAATGCAGTTTAAACATCTTAGCTCAGGTTCTTCGATTATCATTACGCTTTTAATTTATTTATTATTTTAATCTGGGGATAGAGTCGCCTTTATGTGTGACATTGAAATTACATGTTTAAAAGACTGTACGAAAACGATGGGATTAATTAAAAAATTTTGTGATTTTCCATTCAGTTCTTTTTCTTTTACTAATCTTTTCTCTCCACTTTCCCATATATTATGAATTTGAAAAGAAATCTTAATGAAAATGTATATATTGCAGTATACTGAACGTTTTGATAGTGATATCAGTTCAAAGCTAATTCAATGAAGCGAAAATTTTGAGTATTAATTGTTATTTACTATCTTTCTTCCTGTTGTTTTCGACTACATTTTTACCCAAGAATGGTGAACTGATAACATGCGATAAATTGTAGAACTGAACGGGAAAGACTGTGTTTCGTCAATAAATCGCGGAAAAAAGCATATTTTATCAAAGAATTGCTGAAAAAAACATGAATTTTGTCAAAGGACCGCTGAAAAAACATGAATCTCGTTAAAAGGCAGCAGACAAAATATAAATATCGTCAAAGGATCACAGAAAAAGCAAATTTCATCAAAGGATTGCTGAAAAAACACGAATTTTGTCGAAGAATCGTTGAAAAAACATGAATCTCGTCAAAAGGCAGCAGACAAAACGCGAATATCATCAAAGGATTGCAGGAAAAACGCGAATTTTATCAAAGGATCGCCGGAACGTGATTTTTGTCAAAGGATCGCACGAAAAACATGAATTTCGTCAAAGTATCGCAGGAAAAACGTGAATTTCATCGGAGGATCGCTGAAAAAACAAGAATCGCCACAAAAAGATGCGGAAAAAACTTGAATTTCATTAAGGGATCACAGAAAAAGCAAATTTCGTCAAATGATTGCAAGAAAAACTTTAATTTCATCAAAGAATTGCAGAAAAAAAATGCAAATTTCGTCAAAGAATCGTGGAAAAATGCGAATTTTGTGAAAGGGTCGTGGAAAAAATGCAACTGTCTTTATTATAAACAGCACACACACAAACATCTATACAAACCTCAGTACACAAACATATTATAATAGGTATAGTTTTAATCTGAAATGATATACTGAACTAACTTTTGCAAAATCGGGTTAACCCGAATCCAAATTGCAGAAATCTACACTCAGTCTTAAATCGACCTGAACCGAAAACACAGTTAACCCAACTTGCAACAAAAATAATTATTGCCGAAGGGATTTATCCCCTCACCCTGTGCTGTAACCTTTCAGAAATTTTGCTGTGAATTTCAGATTTCTTTTTTTCTCAAAATCATCCCTGATATAATAATACTTAAAGAAAAAAAAATGAGGTGAAAGCGATGTTTTTCTGAAAAGAACCAAAACTTCTTCATATTAAAAAGTTTTTCAGTTTCTGCTTATCAATTCCAGTATCTGAAGCAATATGCGAAGGCTGGGGTTCTGTGATAAGCAATATAATGCAGAAAAGAACCAGAGCAGATGATGGAAATGCACAAGAAATAGGCACAGCAGATATGCAAGCTTTTATTGAACTCAATAATCTTTCTGCAGGGTATAAATCTGTTAGAAAATTTTTAAAAAGCACATTAATAGATATGGCACAAGTTTTTACAACCACTTCAAAAATATATCAACATCAACTTCATTTGTATCATGCATTAAATCCACAGTTGTGTGTCAAAAATTTTGGAAAATGATAAAACAATATTGCCTTCTTTTAAATAAAGCATTTTCCAAAGTTCCATTTTTTATCTAATTTTCTGCCTAATGCTTTAAAATAAACCTCTTTGTGTGTCTCACGTTTTTTTTTAAATTTATTTATGTAAATGATGCAAACAGTTTGTATATTATATATATATATACCTATGATGCCATAATTAATTAGCACTACAACAGCAGCAAGAATATATTTATATGATATATTGCATATTGCAGACTATTTTCGAAGACATTACTAGTGTTGCAGACACTTGAAGATAGTTCTGTCACTGGGCTACCCTGTATAGCTGCAAACTATTCATTTTTTGTGTTAACACTATTTCAGAATCATGAGCCTGAGCTTATTTAATCGCAGAATTCTGTGATTAATTAACATTAAGATTAGGCAAAGGTTTCTATTTGGAAGTTGTAAAAACTAAAAAGTGGAATAGTTGATAGCTTAAGCACTTAAAATTTTGGTTTTGCTAAACAAAAAAACAATGCTTTAAATTTTGAAAATAATGTATAAAATATAAATATGAAAATTAGAATGATGGGAGAGGGGGGATGGACGCTACGGGTGTTAGACCTGCAGAATATTAGGTCTCCGGTACTTTTTTCTTAGAAATTAAGCCCTGCTAGGGGGTGAAATAAGAATGCATAAAAAAAAATGCAAAAGGTCATTTACAAAAATTTTAAAAACAAGAATGATCCACGTGATATATAAGCTAAAATCTGAGATGTAGCTGATCAACTATACCATGCATTGGAGGGTTAAATTATTCAAATCACTGTCCTAAAACTCCCTTGCAATAATTATAAATGACAATAGCTTCAAAATGAAAACGATGTGTAAGACTGTTCCTTCAAAGCTCATCCCAAGTAAAAGTCTGCCCTTTTTGTTAGATTATATATTTATTAGCATCATTTTAAGCTCGCAAACATTTAAGAAGCGAAGCCATTTTATTTAAACTATTAATTCATAAAATATTTGAACGTGAATTACTTATAAATTATCGAAAAAAGAATGTTTTTTTACGCGTACGCATTACAATGCAGTAACGCTATACGCTAGCGGAGAAATGAAAAATTCCCCCGTTTCACGCATCCTGCATGAGTGCAACCCCTACCGGTTACTCGCGCCCAGACTTTTTCGCCAAATGCGTGAATCGAGGGAACTTTCCAAATTAGCATCTGACCCAGTGTTCAATCTAGAAAAAAAAGCAGGGACTGGTTATGAAGGAGATTTAACTTCATATATTAGAATGTAATTTATATGTTAAATCGCCCCCCCCCCCACTTTAAAGTATAAGGTTCCTGTTTAACGAGAAATTTAATTGTCTGGTCACAAATTATTTATTCTCAGTTCCGTTGCCTAAAATGTAAGCTCTCATTTTATTTCGTTCGTTAATATTCTCTGACCACATTTTCATCTACTTTAAAAAAAAGAAAAGAAAAAAGCTTTGTGCCTAGTAACAGTTAGAAATCTTTGTTCACAGATGCACTTTACATCTATAATCTTATGAATTTTGTATATATCTGTAAATATTCCATTTGTTTAAATTTATTTTATTTTATTATTGTGAAAATTGCAGTATTATTAATGTATTTCCTATTGAGCATCATGTAACTCAATGCTAAAGGCCTCAGGTGCTTTGCAAGAAAAACAACCTTACAGCACCGTTTTTATAATGGAGTTCTATTGCAAACTCGCCAAGGAATGGGTTTATCGCCAAGTTGGCGATGGTTTTGGCGACTTATTTTTGTCGCCAAATTTGGCGATATATCGCCAAATGTCGCCAAGCTGGCGACGGATTTGGCGACTTTTTGTGCACCCCCCCCCCCCCCCCCCCCTTATACATTTACATTGGGATCCTTTCACGTTTGGAGTACTCTATCGAGAGTTGAAGGACCTTCTGGTAATTTCTAGCATTAGAAAGCCCTGGAATAATCTGGAAAGATCTCTGAAGTCTATATAAGGGACCTCCACCAGTTCAGTTCAGTTAGTTCTCTGTCAAATTCGATTGATTACGCACGAGAGGCTTTGCATTGAGAACTGTGTTTCTCTGAGCGGTTTTGTATTTGATTCGCCGTATTGAACAATACGCTATATCGTTCTGTGTGAAATTTTGCTGTGCTGTTATTAGATTTGAAGATTACTCAATATTTGTGTCTTTGAGAAGATTCTTGTGTATTTACCGAACTGTTTGGAGTAAATAAAACCTGTTGATTGTTCTTATATATTGGCAACAATCCTATGACAAAGACGTTTGTCATATATCTTGCTTTCAGTTCAAACCCCCCCCCTCAAAATTTTAACAAGTTAACATAAGCTTTTCCATTCCTCTTCCAACATCTAGCATACATGTATTGATTGCATGCTTCTCCTCCCCCCCCCCCCCAAAATAGAATTTTAAAAAAAAATAAAAAATTCATAAAGATTCATTTATTCCCCCCCAAATAAATAAATAATTATAAATAAATTAAAATAAACAATTATAGTTTATAGTTTTTAAATGTCTGTAATCCCCCCCCCCCAAAAATTCAATATGTTAACTAAAATCTATTTCTGATTTAATTTAGATAACGAATCTACTTTCTTCATTCTAAAATGCAAGTCACTCTCATATATCAGAAACCTCTCTGTCCTTACTTTGCGGTTATGCCAAAATAAGTTACTAATGTTCACATATTTCTAATTCAACCGTTTCCTTCTCATGAAATCAAAAGTGCATCTGTCTTAAAAGTTAGACAAAATATATATGCAGCTGTGCTCTACATATTAAAATAATGTAACGTATAACCGATATTCTTTATGCAAGCATTTGCACTTCTCATCCGCTCTCAAAAAGAATTAATTAAAATATCTCGCGCCCACATGTAAACTATAATATGCAAGCTCATATCCTTCACACCCTGTTATTAGATTCGTGTCATATGTAACCGTTAATTGCAGCTGTCTTTTAGCAAAATCAAACGCCAATCCCAAAATTACTTTCTTTCTTTTTCCTTTTCTGTCTCCATAAAAGAATCTTTACAACCCTTCCCCCCATCCTCAAATGAATGCATTATCATAGACAGAATCTAGCAGTTATCGTTTTTTCCCATACGCGTCCGACCGTTGTCTCCAAAAACTCCCTCGCCAAGTACTGGCGATTTTATCATGCTTTCCGCGCCAACACCCGTACATGTAACTTTTAGAAGATACTCACTTCGGCCGTTTGTCTTGACCAGGAAAGCGGTACAAAACTTGTCATTGTTTGTGTAGGTACCTCCCCTTTGCTTCTTTAACTATCAATATTGCCGCTTCATAAAATAAATATATATTGCATCTAACTATGTGATTCTTCTTTCTACTGGATTTGCTACATATTTTTCATCTCTACTTGACCCTGTTTACTATGCTCCGTTATACTAATAAGCACTGACGCCATGGTAAATAAACATCTACTGCTCCATGTTATAAACTCTGGTACGTCAGCCGGTTTCGCTTGAACTTAGCGATTCATTTTTTCTTCCAATAAGGGGAGGTACCGAGGTACAATAATTATAAGAGATATATTTCTTTCATCTGCAACTATGTGGAACTTTAAATACAACTTCTCTGAACTGCCATTGGAAGTGTAACTCTGCATCCGCTCCGCTTCGCTGATTCCAGACTGCGCGTCACCCCCCCATCTCTTCGCAGCACGATGTACCTGACTCCGGAACTCGTCATCACAGCCCTCCCACCTGCCATGCTGGATCGTTTCTCTACCAGGAGTCTTTCTTCACCCCCTCATCTCTGCTGAATTCCTGCTCTTTCTGGAAGTGCTACCCCCGCACCCCCTCCGCCGGATTCAAGACAGTCGGTCTGTTATCTGTGTATCTGAAACTCTCTCGCCGATCCTCATCTTTTCTAACATGAATGCAAGATTGTGATGTTCCCCCAGTGCTTTCCCCTCATCCAAAAGTGTCTGTGTTGTGTGAAAAGTAGTGTTTAAAAAAAAAAGTGTGGTTCGTTGAAAACCACAAGTGTTTCGTTGCATTATAAGTGTTAAGTTCCATAAAATCAAGGATCCTCCTCTTCCCTCCATCTGCGTGTGTGATCTATGGTATGCGATTTTTATTTATTTTATCAAAATGATATCACCCTACAAATTTCATCCGTTTTGCGACTCATAATGCTACTAAATTATTTGTGCCTTCAAGTGCTTCAAGTGTATTGTGTATGCGTTCAAAATAGTGGTCCAAAAGTAAATTTACAATGATATATTTCTAACAGTGTTACTGAAACTAATCCGTGTGAGTTTCATCCAAAGAAATTTCTTCAACATTTGTGCTTCAGAAAAGTGCCATTTATTCAAAAAAAACTACTGTGGTGATCGTAATTTTCCAGTGTGTGTCAAGTACGCAAATAGTATACTTTCCGGAAGATCAGTGCTATGAGCTTATGATTCTTTTTTAACGCGGCTGGGTTTCAATAATCATAGGCGTTGATTACAAGTGCATATTTCAACCTTCATACTTCTCTTGTAATATAATTAATTTTTTCCTCTACCAGTCAGTAGTGAATTTTATTTGGTTAAATTATTGCATTTCCATTTTTAAAAGAATATATTTAATAACAGAGTTTTTGTTATGTTCTTTTTGTGTTTGCCTTTTACCAAAACCTTCTTAATTAAATATTCAGGTTGAAATTAAGTTAATTTAATTTTTGAACTTTCTCATCAAATCATATAAATATGATTATTTTATCTTGCATTTTTTTTAGTTGTAAAATATGATATTTTTTTTATGAATATTTAAAACAAGATTGTTTTTTTTAAGGTGTTTTGGATACAAATATTAATTTGAGTTTTTAATTTTTAGTAAACCAGTTTAAAAAAAAAAATAACTTAAATTGTCTTGCAATAGTGGCTTCATTTTTTTTTAAATGAATAAAAGAAATGCTATGTTCCATTCTTAACAATTTAAATAGTTTGCATGAATTTTTTACTTTTTATACTTGTATTGATTGATCTCAGGTAAGATCTTTGCTTGTATTTCATGCTATACAAATTGATTTTAAAGTTATAAAAAAAAAAAAGGATATATATTTTTTTTTTCCTCTATTTTTCTCTCATTCATTGCTGTTTCTTTTTAAAAATGAATTTAAAAAAATGAGCGTTAGGGATCTATACGCTAAAAAGAAACAGTGATTAGTCCTTATTATTTATTATGATATAAATCCGGTTTACATTTTTCTTTCATGTTATATTTATTATCTGCTAGTGTATATTGATATTTTTTTTTAGTTATTTTATTGTGCATGCAGTGTTTCCTTGAATTTCATAGATTAGTTAATAGTATTTTTGGCCACCATGGCTTCTCGGCAAATACCAATTAATTTACCAACTTTTGACGGTGATCATGAATCACTCAAATTCTTTTTCGACCAAGTACGGTCTGTTAGTCAAATAAATAAATACAGCCCGCAAGCAACAATTGCTCTACTAAAAAGTAAATTATCTGGTCCTGCATTAAAATATTTAACACAGAACCCTGATTTACTAATCTCAAATGACATAAATGTAATCGAAAAAGAATTTTCCAATTTTTTTTCCCCTCCTAGCAAATCACAGGTAGCAGTCGAACTTGCAAACTTAACGCTCTTACCCGCAGAAACCATTAAAAACTTTGCCCATAGGCTTAATGTTCTGGCTGCAACAGTTTATTCGGACATTCATGACGCCAATGCGCGTGACAAAATTAAATACATGAAATTCCTGGAAACCATTCCATCCAATCTACGAATTAAAATCCAAGAGGAAGGGATTACAGAGTACCAACCCGCAGTTTTAAGAGCCCAGGCGCTACAAGATATTTTGTACGGAGAAAAAATTTTGCATGCTTACCCCACCCCTTCCCCAACTGATTCAATATTTGCCGACCAGCTGAAACAGCTAACCGAGAAAATAAACGCCCTTTCTGTAAATACCCAAACACAACCAGAAATTAAAGAAGACGCGGCAACTTACAAAACTAAATTTGCTGGCATGCACAACAAACGGAAATTTCAAAATCGCAATTTTAACAAACGCCCCTCTCCACATAAGTCGTACAGATTTCACAGAACTACTTGCCAGCTATGTTTCAAAAGTGGTCACGAAGCGCAAGCCTGTTTTAAGTGGAAACGCTTAAATACACAAAGACGAGGACAATTTCACAACAACAACAATCGACAACAGGAAAACTAAGTCAGAGGTGTAATTTTGCTGATGGCTTTGCACCTCACCCCCCTACTGATTACACATCAGCCAGTTTTTTCCCAGATCCGTCCTTACCAAAAATTTCACTTAATAGACTAGTAAACTCTGTAAGCACACAAACATGTGATAGTGTAAAAATTTCTAAGCATGAAACGACACAAACAAACACAGAACAATACGATGACACTACTACAAAAATTATTTACAATGTCATTAAAGACTCAACATCACTCCCCCTTGTAAAGGCCTCAATTGCAAAAAAAGATATTACTCTACTTTGCGATACAGGAAGTACTATTTCGTTACTATCACAGTCTTTATTTGATGAATTAAAAACAATTTTAAAATATAAGAGATTATCAACTGGTGTTGTCATCAAAACAGTCAATTCTGATGTAGATTTTTCCGCATGTATTAGAACCTCCATTAAATTACAGCACAAAAACTTTAATCATCACTTCTACATTGTAGACATACCAGATTCATCTAGTTTCCAAGGTATTATCGGCTACGATTTCATCAAACGATTCAATATTGTTGTAAACACCGTCAAAAACATTATCCATATTGACAACACTTTATCGATTCCTTTGGTAAACAAACAAACTACTTCATCTTCTGAAATAAACCAATGTAGTACACAACCCACCTCCTTCAAAAATCAAACTGTAGCTTTGACTCGTAGAATTTCCTTAAACCCTCAGGAACAAAAATGGATTTCAGTTTTCACAGATTCTATTAGCACAGACAAAGATTATTTATTTCAATACAATTCACCCGTTGACAATTTAATAGGATTTGATGCTATAATAAAATCAAAAAATCCAAAGCGAAAAAGAAAAATTCCACAACAATTTACATTTTTCCTGATTTCGGTTAAAAACAATTCTGATAATCCCATTCACATTCAAAAAAAAGCTAAAATAGGTCAACTTTTTGAGGTCGAGGAAATAATTGAGTACTCCCCTGATAAAATTAGTCAAGATAACTCAGATCAACAATTTTTAAATCTCATTCAAGCTTCTAAAGACATTCTCAAAAAAAGAAAAGAAGACTTATCTGCAACTGATTTCAATCTTGAACACTTACCATCCAATGAGGCTGAAATTCTAAAAGAAATGTTACTCAAATATTACCCTGTATTTTCAAAATCTCTAAATACACTTGGGCATACAGATAAAATTATTCCAGATTTGAAATTCATTAATGACTATCCTATAAAAACACTTCCTTTTCCAATACCTCAGGCATTACAAAAAGATGCATTAGATCAAATTAATCAATTACTTGAAGCTGGAATTATACAAAGACATTGCTCCGAATGGTCTTGTCCTATGTTACTTGTTAGAAAAAAACCAGATGGTACTGGTAAACAAAAATTTCGCCTCGCACTTGACCTGCGAATGTTAAACACTGTAATACAAGGATCATCTTACCCACTACCAAAAATTCAAAACATCATCGCTAATCTCTCTTCTTACACATTCTTTACAACACTCGACTTTCATCAAGCATACCACCAAATTAACTTACCAGAAAAATTTCACAATCAACTAACTTTTACCACCATGTTTGGATCTTTTTCTTACCGCAGACTTGTCTTTGGTTTAAAGACAAGTGCCTCAATCTTTCAAGCTCTAATGGACTCTTTAATTGACGAATTACACCTACAAGGTGTGTATACGTATCAAGATGACTTTATTATAGGTGCGAATTCTTTTGATGAAATGTGTTCTAAACTCGACAAAATTTTTAACCTCCTTTCCAAGTACAATCTCACTCTTTCACCTAATAAATGCAACTTTCATCAAACAAAAGTCAACTACTTAGGTTTTCAAATAGAAAATCATTGTATTTCACCAATCCATTCTAACATTGTAAAAATAACTTCATTTCCTACACCAACTACAAAAAGACAACTGAAAAGACTTATTGGTTTGATAACTTTCTATAAATCATTAATTCCAACATTTAACAAACTAGTGCAACCACTTATTGATTTAACTACTCCTAAAACTAAATTCATCTGGACAGAAAAACATCAGGACATACTTAAAACAATACAGAAAATTTTCTTCGGTTCACCCATGGTTAGGTTACCAGATTGGAATAAGAATTTTTATTTGAATACAGATGCATCTAACATTGCCATCTCTGGCGTTTTAATGCAAGAACATAATGGAAATCTTCTACCTGTAGCATACTTTTCTAAATCCTTAAATTCCTCTGAAAAAAAATATCCTGCTTTAAAACTAGAACTCATGGCAATTTACAAATCTGTTATTGCATTCAAATATTACTTATACAACAGAAAATTCCTAATCTTGTCAGATAGCAAACCTCTAAAAAAATACAAAAAAACTACAAACCCAGCAGACATAACCACCCGTTGGCTAATTGACCTTTCAGAATATTCATATGATTTTGAACACATTCCTGGATCTTCAAATGTTTTAGCAGATTATTTCTCTCGCTGTAATTTTGACAACAACCAAGAAAATTTATTAACCAATCCTAACCTTATCCATGATCCTCAACCACTTCCAATAGTCGATCATGAAACACCTGATATTTGTAAATCTGTTAATAACAACAATTGTCAAGTAAATTTTCTCATCTCAGGTGAACGAACAAAACGAGACCCATTATTGGAGATATCAAATCAAACTTTTTGCACTGAACAACAAAAAGACCCTACCTTAGCTAGTATTTATGATCATATATTACAAAATGGACCTTCTTCAAAATTCCCGAATTACTTCATACATCCTGATTCTAAAATATTAATGTTCAAAAAGGAAGATATCATAAATAATACTTTCTCATATCACATTGTTGTCCCTGATTCACTTAAAAGTAAAGTTTTAACTATATCCCATCTGTCACACTTTGGTATGGCCAAAACTTATGAATTTCTTACATCCAAATATTTTTGGAAAGGCATCTATGTAGATACACTCAACTTTGTAGCTTCATGTGTCAAATGTTTACAGGCCAAACACCATAACACTCCACCCGCACCTCTTCAACCTACATACACACCAAGATATCCTGGTCATACAGTCAGTACTGATTTACTTGGTCCTTTCTCAAACAATAAAAATGTTTTAACTGTAACCGATCACTTCTCAAGACACATTGAACTCTATCCTCTCACTGATACCTCTGCACCCAAAGTTGTAAAATGCTTATTTAATTACATAACTACCTATGGGAGACCCGTCTGTATTTTGTCAGACTTAGGCCCACAATATACTTCTCATATCTATAATGCATTTAATGATGCTCTTGGCATAAAAATACATCACAGTTCGGTCTCGCACCCACAATCTAACAGTATTGCCGAGCGAATTAACAAGTCTATTAAATATTCTGTTACCACATTACTACAAGAAGGACACTCTTTTGAAAATGCTCTGTTTATTCATAAGTCACTTTATAATGGTTCGACACACTCTTCTACACTATTTTCACCTAACTTACTTCATTTCGGTCGTGAGCTTTCATTAATTTTTGACACATATGATCATAGTACCAACCAAGCATTTCTAGATAAACATGTTGAAGTTTATAAATTACTAGATGACTTAAACAAAATATATGACAAAGCATATAACAACATTAAGACTGCTCAAGATAGACGTTACAAAATTCACAGTCGAAAAGCTAAATTAAGAAATATATGTTTAAAAGATATTGTTTATTTAAAATCAGTCGACAAATTTAAACCTAAATATACCGGTCCATATATTGTAACATTTAAACACTCTCCTGTTTCATTTTCAATTAAAAGATTATATGCTCATGATGATACTGCATTTAGGGTACATATTGATAGACTTCTTCTAGCACCACCTCGATATGGACATTTATGTGATCCTGCAAGTCATGTTATAAATAATAATTCTTCTAACACCATTCTCACCCCTCGCTACAATTTAAGAAAAAGATAATTTGTAACAAATTTTAAAAAAAATAATAATAATAATAAACTTAAAAAAAAAAAACTTTTAAATTTTTAATATGATCTGATACTAAGTGTTTTATCCCTGGCCAGGATTCTACGTATACTGTGCATAACTTGTCTTCACCTGACTTCACGGCTGGTCCATGTCTTCTTGTGAAGACCACTTTTACACAATATTTTGTATCGGGTCACACCATTCTTTTAATTTTTCATTCAATTTTATAAACAGTAGATAAATATAATCTTTTCACATTCTTTTCTCTCACACTTTAAACTTTCATTCATAATGAATACAACATTGCAAATATTTTAAATAAATAAGACTTTTTTTAAATTAAAAAAAAAAAAAAAAAAAAAAAAAAGTTCTCCTAAACAAACTTAAAGCATTTGCTTACATGACTTGTAGAGTTTCACTTCATCACACCCGATTATGACATATTTTAGGTCTCTCAACACTCTAGGACTGTCAATACATTAGGATTTACATGAGATACACTTGTATCTATTTTTTGACTAATTCTTCCCCTTCAGGCTAGTGGTACCGTTCTAAATTTTTGCCCTTAGGTTACCACCCCTCACCAGATTGTGTTTAGAGAGACAATTGTGATTTAGTTTACTAATTCACAATATTCCCTTTTCCCAAAAGTATATGTGTTCCCGAATCGTGCTCCTGTGTGGAGATCAGTGTGATCTTCATTGGGGAGCAGGGAGTTCATGTTGTAATGATGTGGACTCTCATCACTGCCCTCCTCACCTAGGTCGTAAGGCCCTAAGCCTGAGACATCACACTTGTCATGTATTGACAAGATTAAGGGCGGTCCCTTTTTATGGGCGTGCCACATGCACCTCTTTTTTTACCGTCCTGTGCTTGCACGAATTTTAAAAACTTTTTCAAACAACTTTTCAGTACACTACACTTGAGTTAATCCATTTTCACCTTTTTATATAATTCAAGTTAATTTTTAAGGATATATGTTTATGTTATGTGTTATTTGTGTTTATTTTTTTTAATTGTTTTCATTTGTGTTTCATATTATACTTAAGTAGTAATTATGGTATTTAAGTGCAACAAATTGAGAAAATGAGTACTGTTTTGTGTTCAGTTATCATTAGACATGTCTAGTTAAATAGTAACTTTTTAAAGCTGGTACCAGACAGAAAGAAAAAGAATAAAACAGAAAACAAAAGGACGAAGATTTAAAAAAAAAAATCTTCGAAGGTAGTGCACTATGTTTTATATTTTATGGCCTGACGTTACAGACTAGTGAGGTAACAAAATCCTTTATACTATTGCAACTCATATAATTTACAAGTATTTTGTGTTATACTATGTATGTATTTTTTTTAAGCTTGGGGAGAGTATAATTGTATTATATATATTTTTAAAAAAAACTGTACTGTAAACAGTACAGCTTTTCTGGTCAATGGGGTGATATATGTTAACTAAAATCTATTTCTGATTTAATTTAGATAACGAATCTACTTTCTTCATTCTAAAATGCAAGTCACTCTCATATATCAGAAACCTCTCTGTCCTTACTTTGCGGTTATGCCAAAATAAGTTACTAATGTTCACATATTTCTAATTCAACCGTTTCCTTCTCATGAAATCAAAAGTGCATCTGTCTTAAAAGTTAGACAAAATATATATGCAGCTGTGCTCTACATATTAAAATAATGTAACGTATAACCGATATTCTTTATGCAAGCATTTGCACTTCTCATCCGCTCTCAAAAAGAATTAATTAAAATATCTCGCGCCCACATGTAAACTATAATATGCAAGCTCATATCCTTCACACCCTGTTATTAGATTCGTGTCATATGTAACCGTTAATTGCAGCTGTCTTTTAGCAAAATCAAACGCCAATCCCAAAATTACTTTCTTTCTTTTTCCTTTTCTGTCTCCATAAAAGAATCTTTACAACCCTTCCCCCCATCCTCAAATGAATGCATTATCATAGACAGAATCTAGCAGTTATCGTTTTTTCCCATACGCGTCCGACCGTTGTCTCCAAAAATTCCCTCGCCAAGTACTGGCGATTTTATCATGCTTTCCGCGCCAACACCCGTACATGTAACTTTTAGAAGATACTCACTTCGGCCGTTTGTCTTGACCAGGAAAGCGGTACAAAACTTGTCATTGTTTGTGTAGGTACCTCCCCTTTGCTTCTTTAACTATCAATATTGCCGCTTCATAAAATAAATATATATTGCATCTAACTATGTGATTCTTCTTTCTACTGGATTTGCTACATATTTTTCATCTCTACTTGACCCTGTTTACTATGCTCCGTTATACTAATAAGCACTGACGCCATGGTAAATAAACATCTACTGCTCCATGTTATAAATCCTTTCGAACCCCGAGCTCACAACATTTGGTGTCAGGAGTGGGGTTGAATGCCGATCACCAGAGCAATGGAGGATCAACTGAAGGATCAACTGAAACAATTATTGGAGAAATTAGGAGCGATGGATTAGAAAATGACTGCGAATCAGGCTGAGATGTCAACCAACCTTGGCGAGTTGAAAGAAGAAATGAAGAAGGAAATGACTGCGAATCAGGCTGAAATGAAAGAAATGTCGGAAGTAATGAAGAAGGAAATGTCGGAAAAAATGAAGAAGGAAATGTCAGCGATAGATGAGAAAATAACTGCAAACTAAGCCGAAATGAAGGAGATGTCGGAAGAAATGAAAAAGGATATGTCAACCAACCTTGGTGAGTTGAAAGATTTAATAGATAATAAAATAACATCTTTAAATGAAAGAATTGACGGCGTGGAAAACAAAGTTGAAGAAAGATTTCAAGAAATAGAAGAAAAAGTTCAAAATACAGCCAAAACCATAGAAGAAAAAGTAGAAGAAAAAGTAGAAGAAAAAGTTCAAAAGATCGCCAAGACCGTTGAAGAAAGCATAGAGAATGTAAAACAAGAGTTGGAAAAAGTCAAGAAACAAAAGATAACTACCGAAAACTATCCCGAAGATGTCAAGTATCAAGCTATGCTTCCTCGGGCCTCTATTAAACTCTCGACCTATGACGGAAAATCCTCATGGCCAGTTTTTAAGACACAATTTGGGATCGTAGCGGACGCCAATGGATGGGATTCCCAGACAAAGGCTTGCCAGTTAGCTGCTTCTCTACGAGCTGATGCTGCCGACGTCCTACAGATATTGCCTGCAAATGAACCGCTGGATTTTGAAACGCTCGTCAGTGCCTTAGAATTGCTCTTTGGCGAGAAATGCATGAAGGAATATAGCAGACTCCAGCTCAAATCTCGACAGCAGAAATCCACTGAATCCCTGCAAGAGCTTGCTACGGATCTCGAGAGACTTTCCCATCTTGCTTATCCTGACTGCCCGACTGAAACTAGAGAAAGTTTAGCTCTGCAACATTTCATCGATGGTGTGCGTGACTTTGAGATCCAGAAACAACTCCGGATTGCAGATCTCAGTGACTTAAAAGGGGCTTTAGTTTATGCCCTGAAATTCGAGGCAGCCCAGCAAGCTACAAGGAAAGATCGGCACTTTGTGCGAGTAGCCAACATGCCTGAGACGTCGGATACAGCTGTGGAGCGTTTACAGCAGCAGATGGAGGACGTGATGAGACATATAAACTCCTTGATGAACAACAAACCTGGAAGAAAGATCAAGTGCTGGAAATGCGGTGGAGAAGGCCATATTCAAAGAAACTGCCTAAACCGACCCAGCACAGAAGGTAATAGCTCCGCACGAACGGCGGAGCAGGAAAACTAATTAATGGCCATCTCGCGGGGCGGAGGTTGCCAGATTTTGAGAAGCCCCATTATCAAGTGTGTCAAATTTCTGCAAGAAGTTGCGGCGAGAACGGAGTTTTCCTAGTCGGAAGTGTGAATGATTTGCCCTGTAATATGGTCATCGATACAGGAGCCAATGTGACCACCATCGTTCGGAAAGATCTAGCTCTGCGGCTAAAAGAAAAACTCCTCTGGACTCCGCCCCGTGTTATCCTTCAAACCGTGACCGGGGATATGATCGACATACATGGAAGAATGAAACTGAAAATAAAGTTTGGGAACGCCGCTTACCATCATACAGTCTATGTGGCCGATATTTCAGACCCTTTCATACTCGGACTGGACTTTTTAAAAAAGCATGGATTTACACTGGATTTTAAGAAGAATGAGTTACGCTCTGCTCAAGAAGATATCACTATTTTCAAACTTGGAAATGAGTCCGGGTCTATTCAACGGATCACAGCCAAGGCAGATGTTATCATCCCTCCTCGGACAGAAATGATGATACCTGGATTAACTGAGAACGAAAGTAGTTTTCAATGTGGCTTGGTTGGATATCCTGAGAAGAGCCCAAAAGGAGTGCTAATAGCATCAGCGCTGGTAGATCTGTCGAGAGATGTGATACCCGTGAGGATGGCGAATGTAAGTGAAAAGTCTAGAATTATCCAGAAAGGTGAAGTGCTTGCTACCTGTGCTCCAGTCACCTGTGTTTGCAAAGACTCGAGCTTGACGTTGTCGGAGCCGCCTACAAGTTTAACACCTGAAATTGGAAGAAATGAGAATTTATCTCCTGAGCAGAGACATGCCGCAGAAAGACTGTTCCAGGAATTTACGGATGTGTTTTCACAAAACGAGAATGATATAGGTCGCACTTCTCTGACACGTCATAGAATTGATACTGCCGACCATCCACCGATTAAACAGCATCCAAGACGCTTACCGTTTGTAAAACAAGAAGAGGTTTCTAAGCTCTTACGAGAGATGCAGGATAGTGACATCATCGAACCGTCATCAAGTCCGTGGGCCTCTCCCATCGTGTTGGTCCGAAAGAAAGATAGCTCCACAAGATTTTGTGTGGATTATCGTAAACTTAACGATTTCACGAAGAAGGACAGCTATCCTCTACCAAGAATAGACGACACGCTAGATACTCTTTCAGGACATAAATGGTTTTCCACACTGGATTTGAAGAGTGGGTATTGGCAAGTAGAGATCCATCCTGATGACAAAGACAAGACCGCATTTACTACTGGACAAGGACTTTGGCAATTTAAAGTTATGCCGTTCGGGGTCTGCAATGCTCCAGCAACGTTCGAGCGCCTCATGGAGACAGTGTTAAAAAGCCTGACTTTTGAAGCTTGTCTCATCTACCTAGACGACGTCATCATTGGTGGCCGCACGTTTGAAGAACATCTAGAGAATATTCGAAAAGTGTTAACGAAACTAAGAGCGCCGAATTTAAAGCTGAACCTTTTGAAATGCAAGTTCTTCCAACGAGAAGTAAACTATTTAGGACACATCATCTCAGCTGAAGGTGTTCGAA
This sequence comes from Maratus michaelseni, assembly GCA_963931845.1. Lineage (NCBI taxonomy): Eukaryota > Metazoa > Arthropoda > Arachnida > Araneae > Salticidae > Maratus > Maratus michaelseni. The sequence continues at coordinate 1,113,840 of OZ007599.1, forward strand.
CAGATCCTGAAAAAGTGTCTGCAGTAAAGCACTGGAAACGTCCGGAAAATGTCCATCAGTTGCGAAGCTTTCTGGGACTATGCACTTATTACAGAAAGTATGTACAGGGGTTCTCCAACATCGCAAGACCCTTGCATAGGCTCACTGAAAGCAAACAGAAGTTTCTATGGACACAAGAATGCGACAATTCCTTCCAGCGGCTGAAAGAAGCTCTCACATCCTCTCCAGTCCTTACCTATCCAGACCCCGACAAACAATTCATTGTGGACACGGATGCCAGTCATGAAAGTGTCGGCGCTGTACTTTCCCAAGAAATAGATGGCCAAGAACGAGTCGTAGCATACTGGAGCAAATGTTTATCGAAACCAGAGCGGAATTATTGCGTCACTCGTAAGGAGTTATTAGCTATAGTGAAAGCCATAGAACCCTTCCATCACTATCTCTATGGCAGGAAATTTCTCCTTCGTACTGATCACGCATCCCTAACATGGCTGATGAATTTTAAGAACCCAGAGGGCCAAGTAGCCAGATGGATACAATGGCTCCAGGAATACGACTTTGACATCAGGCATCGCAGAGGCTCATCGCATGGAAACGCCGATGCCCTATCAAGAAGACCGTGTCCCGAGAGCTGTCGCTATTGTTCCAGAGCGGAGAGCAAGTATAATCCCGAATATGTCATACGCCAGACGAAGACTTCACTATTGACGCCACCAGATCCCTTGGAGTGATGAGAAGATTCGAGAAGATCAAATGGCAGACTCTGAGATCAAACCAATCTTGGAGTTATTAGAATCTTCTAGCACGAAGCCCAGTTGGAAAGACATCTCGACTTACAGTCCTACGACGAAGCAATATTGGGCTCTTTGGAACTCCCTCCACGTCAGGAATGGTGTCCTGTTCCGAAAATTCGAATCGGAAGATGGGAAGACATCTCGGTGGCAGTTGGTACTTCCTCGATCCCGAATACCAGAGGTCCTCAAGGAATTACATGGCAGTCCCACTGGTGGCCATTTTGGAGTCATGAAAACATTACATAGAGTCCGAGAGCGCTTCTTCTGAGGAAAAGCGAGAGCTGACGTCGAACGATGGTGCAAATCTTGCGATGCATGTGCAGCTCGAAAAGGACCAAAGAAACGTAGCCGAGGAAGACTACATCTCTACAATGTAGGAGCACCTTTCGAACGCATCGCCCTTGATATCTTAGGCCCTTTGCCAAGAAGTGCTGATGGCAACAAATACCTCCTTGTTGTCATGGACTATTTCACGAAATGGCCTGAAGTTTATGCCATCCCTGATCAAGAAGCTTCTACGGTTGCGGATGCCTTGGTACACCAGTGGATATCAAGGTATGGAATTCCCCTTCAAATGCATTCTGACCAAGGGAGAAATTTCATATCTGCTGTGATTGAGGGTCTCTGTCAACTTCTCGGAATGGACAAAACTAGGACGACGCCTTTACATCCACAGTCGGATGGCATGGTTGAGAGATTTAATCGTACCATCCTCAACAATCTCTCACTGCTAGTCTCAAGAAACCAACAAGACTGGGACCAAAAACTTCCCTTGTTTCTTCTCGCCTATCGCAGCGCCGTCCATGAAACAACCGGCTATTCCCCGTCTCAGATGCTTTTCGGTCGTGATCTTCGTCTACCTTGTGATCTGATTTTTGGTCGCCCTCCAGATGCGCCTTCATCGCCAGAGGGATACGTGCAGAATCTCCATGCACGATTTGAAGACGTCCACAACTTGGCTCGAGAGCGAATCAATATAAAGACGGAGAAATGAAGACCAGGTACGACACGAAAGCCACGGGACATCAATTCAAAGAAGGTGACAAGGTTTGGTTTTATAATCCGACTCGACGTAAAGGACTTTCTCCCAAACTGCAATCGCACTGGGACGGTCCTTATACAGTCCTAAACAGACTGAACGATGTCGTAATTCGGATCCGAAAGTCACCAAGTTCGAAGCCTAGAGTCGTTCATTACGACAGGCTGGCTCCATACTATGGCCATAGTACTTAGTTCATTGATTGTAAATAGTGTAATGTAAATATTGTAAATTAGTATGACCATGGTCTTGTATATAAGTTAATGTAATAATTTCTTTTGCTTAGCATTATCATTATTAATGTTATTATTATTTAAATACTTGTATGTAATGATGTCTATGCTTTAATTTAATTTAATTTATTTTTTTAAATAAGTGTATATTTTGTATAATTCAGCATTATGAATGTGTTTAATTGTTATATTCCATGTTTGCTTTAAGTGCTTTGAATAGTATAGCATTTGTTGGTAACGGGTTTGCTTTCCGATCAAAGGTTGAACTGCCCGGGACGTGCAGTCCTTGAGAGGGGGGCAATGTTATGAATTTTGTATATATCTGTAAATATTCCATTTGTTTAAATTTATTTTATTTTATTATTGTGAAAATTGCAGTATTATTAATGTATTTCCTATTGAGCATCATGTAACTCAATGCTAAAGGCCTCAGGTGCTTTGCAAGAAAAACAACCTTACAGCACCGTTTTTATAATGGAGTTCTATTGCAAACTCGCCAAGGAATGGGTTTATCGCCAAGTTGGCGATGGTTTTGGCGACTTATTTTTGTCGCCAAATTTGGCGATATATCGCCAAATGTCGCCAAGTTGGCGACGGATTTGGCGACTTTTTGTGCAAACCCCCCCCCCCCCCCTTATACATTTACATTGGGATCCTTTCACGTTTGGAGTACTCTATCGAGAGTTGAAGGACCTTCTGGTAATTTCTAGCATTAGAAAGCCCTGGAATAATCTGGAAAGATCTCTGAAGTCTATATAAGGGACCTCCACCAGTTCAGTTCAGTTAGTTCTCTGTCAAATTCGATTGATTACGCACGAGAGGCTTTGTATTGAGAACTGTGTTTCTCTGAGCGGTTTTGTATTTGATTCGCCGTATTGAACAATACGCTATATCGTTCTGTGTGAAATTTTGCTGTGCTGTTATTAGATTTGAAGATTACTCAATATTTGTGTCTTTGAGAAGATTCTTGTGTATTTACCGAACTGTTTGGAGTAAATAAAACCTGTTGATTGTTCTTATATATTGGCAACAATCCTTTCGAACCCCGAGCTCACAACATTTGGTGTCAGGAGTGGGGTTGAATGCCGATCACCAGAGCAATGGAGGATCAACTGAAGGATCAACTGAAACAATTATTGGAGAAATTAGGAGCGATGGATTAGAAAATGACTGCGGATCAGGCTGAGATGTCAACCAACCTTTGCAAGTTGAAAGAAGAAATGAAGAAGGAAATGACTGCGAATCAGGCTGAAATGAAAGAAATGTCGGAAGAAATGAAGAAGGAAATGTCGGAAGAAATGAAGAAGGAAATGTCAGCGATAGATGAGAAAATAACTGCAAACTAAGCCGAAATGAAGGAGATGTCGGAAGAAATGAAAAAGGATATGTCAACCAACCTTGGTGAGTTGAAAGATTTAATAGATAATAAAATAACATCTTTAAATGAAAGAATTGACGGCGTGGAAAACAAAGTTGAAGAAAGATTTCAAGAAATAGAAGAAAAAGTTCAAAATACAGCCAAAACCATAGAAGAAAAAGTAGAAGAAAAAGTAGAAGAAAAAGTTCAAAAGATCGCCAAGACCGTTGAAGAAAGCATAGAGAATGTAAAACAAGAGTTGGAAAAAGTCAAGAAACAAAAGATAACTACCGAAAACTATCCCGAAGATGTCAAGTATCAAGCTATGCTTCCTCGGGCCTCTATTAAACTCTCGACCTATGACGGAAAATCCTCATGGCCAGTTTTTAAGACACAATTTGGGATCGTAGCGGACGCCAATGGATGGGATTCCCAGACAAAGGCTTGCCAGTTAGCTGCTTCTCTACGAGCTGATGCTGCCGACGTCCTACAGATATTGCCTGCAAATGAACCGCTGGATTTTGAAACGCTCGTCAGTGCCTTAGAATTGCGCTTTGGCTAGAAATGCATGAAGGAATATAGCAGACTCCAGCTCAAATCTCGACAGCAGAAATCCACTGAATCCCTGCAAGAGCTTGCTACGGATGTCGAGAGACTTTCCCATCTTGCTTATCCTGACTGCCCGACTGAAACTAGAGAAAGTTTAGCTCTGCAACATTTCATCGATGGTGTGCGTGACTTTGAGATCCAGAAACAACTCCGGATTGCAGATCTCAGTGACTTAAAAGGGGCTTTAGTTTATGCCCTGAAATTCGAGGCAGCCCAGCAAGCTACAAGGAAAGATCTGCACTTTGTGCGAGTAGCCAACATGCCTGAGACGTCGGATACAGCTGTGGAGCGTTTACAGCAGCAGATGGAGGACGTGATGAGACATATAAACTCCTTGATGGACAACAAACCTGGAAGAAAGATCAAGTGCTGGAAATGCGGTGGAGAAGGCCATATTCAAAGAAACTGCCTAAACCGACCCAGCACAGAAGGTAATAGCTCCGCACGAACGGCGGAGCAGGAAAACTAATTAATGGCCATCTCGCGGGGCGGAGGTTGCCAGATTTTGAGAAGCCCCATTATCAAGTGTGTCAAATTTCTGCAAGAAGTTGCGGCGAGAACGGAGTTTTCCTAGTCGGAAGTGTGAATGATTTGCCCTGTAATGTGGTCATCGATACAGGAGCCAATGTGACCACCATCGTTCGGAAAGATCTAGCTCTGCGGCTAAAAGAAAAACTCCTCTGGACTCCGCCCCGTGTTATCCTTCAAACCGTGACCGGGGATATGATCGACATACATGGAAGAATGAAACTGAAAATAAAGTTTGGGAACGCCGCTTACCATCATACAGTCTATGTGGCCGATATTTCAGACCCTTTCATACTCGGACTGGACTTTTTAAAAAAGCATGGATTTACACTGGATTTTAAGAAGAATGAGTTACGCTCTGCTCAAGAAGATATCACTATTTTCAAACTTGGAAATGAGTCCGGGTCTATTCAACGGATCACAGCCAAGGCAGATGTTATCATCCCTCCTCGGACCGAAATGATGATACCTGGATTAACTGAGAACGAAAGTAGTTTTCAATGTGGCTTGGTTGGATATCCTGAGAAGAGCCCAAAAGGAGTGCTAATAGCATCAGCGCTGGTAGATCTGTCGAGAGATGTGATACCCGTGAGGATGGCGAATGTAAGTGAAAAGTCTAGAATTATCCAGAAAGGTGAAGTGCTTGCTACCTGTGCTCCAGTCACCTGTGTTTGCAAAGACCCGAGCTTGACGTTGTCGGAGCCGCCTACAAGTTTAACACCTGAAATTGGAAGAAATGAGAATTTATCTCCTGAGCAGAGACATGCCGCAGAAAGACTGTTCCAGGAATTTACGGATGTGTTTTCACAAAACGAGAATGATATAGGTCGCACTTCTCTGACACGTCATAGAATTGATACTGCCGACCATCCACCGATTAAACAGCATCCAAGACGCTTACCGTTTGCAAAACAAGAAGAGGTTTCTAAGCTCTTACGAGAGATGCAGGATAGTGACATCATCGAACCGTCATCAAGTCCGTGGGCCTCTCCCATCGTGTTGGTCCGAAAGAAAGATAGCTCCACAAGATTTTGTGTGGATTATCGTAAACTTAACGATTTCACGAAGAAGGACAGCTATCCTCTACCAAGAATAGACGACACGCTAGATACTCTTTCAGGACATAAATGGTTTTCCACACTGGATTTGAAGAGTGGGTATTGGCAAGTAGAGATCCATCCTGATGACAAAGACAAGACCGCATTTACTACTGGACAAGGACTTTGGCAATTTAAAGTTATGCCGTTCGGGGTCTGCAATGCTCCAGCAACGTTCGAGCGCCTCATGGAGACAGTGTTAAAAGGCCTGACTTTTGAAGCTTGTCTCATCTACCTAGACGACGTCATCATTGGTGGCCGCACGTTTGAAGAACATCTAGAGAATATTCGAAAAGTGTTAACGAAACTAAGAGCGCCGAATTTAAAGCTGAACCTTTTGAAATGCAAGTTCTTCCAACGAGAAGTAAACTATTTAGGACACATCATCTCAGCTGAAGGTGTTCGAACAGATCCTGAAAAAGTGTCTGCAGTAAAGCACTGGAAACGTCCGGAAAATGTCCATCAGTTGCGAAGCTTTCTGGGACTATGCACTTATTACAGAAAGTATGTACAGGGGTTCTCCAACATCGCAAGACCCTTGCATAGGCTCACTGAAAGCAAACAGAAGTTTCTATGGACACAAGAATGCGACAATTCCTTCCAGCGGCTGAAAGAAGCTCTCACATCCTCTCCAGTCCTTACCTATCCAGACCCCGACAAACAATTCATTGTGGACACGGATGCCAGTCATGAAAGTGTCGGCGCTGTACTTTCCCAAGAAATAGATGGCCAAGAACGAGTCGTAGCATACTGGAGCAAATGTTTATCGAAACCAGAGCGGAATTATTGCGTCACTCGTAAGGAGTTATTAGCTATAGTGAAAGCCATAGAACCCTTCCATCACTATCTCTATGGCAGGAAATTTCTCCTTCGTACTGATCACGCATCCCTAACATGGCTGATGAATTTTAAGAACCCAGAGGGCCAAGTAGCCAGATGGATACAATGGCTCCAGGAATACGACTTTGACATCAGGCATCGCAGAGGCTCATCGCATGGAAACGCCGATGCCCTATCAAGAAGACCGTGTCCCGAGAGCTGTCGCTATTGTTCCAGAGCGGAGAGCAAGTATAATCCCGAATATGTCATACGCCAGACGAAGACTTCACTATTGACGCCACCAGATCCCTTGGAGTGATGAGAAGATTCGAGAAGATCAAATGGCAGACTCTGAGATCAAACCAATCTTGGAGTTATTAGAATCTTCTAGCACGAAGCCCAGTTGGAAAGACATCTCGACTTACAGTCCTACGACGAAGCAATATTGGGCTCTTTGGAACTCCCTCCACGTCAGGAATGGTGTCCTGTTCCGAAAATTCGAATCGGAAGATGGGAAGACATCTCGGTGGCAGTTGGTACTTCCTCGATCCCGAATACCAGAGGTCCTCAAGGAATTACATGGCAGTCCCACTGGTGGCCATTTTGGAGTCATGAAAACATTACATAGAGTCCGAGAGCGCTTCTTCTGAGGAAAAGCGAGAGCTGACGTCGAACGATGGTGCAAATCTTGCGATGCATGTGCAGCTCGAAAAGGACCAAAGAAACGTAGCCGAGGAAGACTACATCTCTACAATGTAGGAGCACCTTTCGAACGCATCGCCCTTGATATCTTAGGCCCTTTGCCAAGAAGTGCTGATGGCAACAAATACCTCCTTGTTGTCATGGACTATTTCACGAAATGGCCTGAAGTTTATGCCATCCCTGATCAAGAAGCTTCTACGGTTGCGGATGCCTTGGTACACCAGTGGATATCAAGGTATGGAATTCCCCTTCAAATGCATTCTGACCAAGGGAGAAATTTCATATCTGCTGTGATTGAGGGTCTCTGTCAACTTCTCGGAATGGACAAAACTAGGACGACGCCTTTACATCCACAGTCGGATGGCATGGTTGAGAGATTTAATCGTACCATCCTCAACAATCTCTCACTGCTAGTCTCAAGAAACCAACAAGACTGGGACCAAAAACTTCCCTTGTTTCTTCTCGCCTATCGCAGCGCCGTCCATGAAACAACCGGCTATTCCCCGTCTCAGATGCTTTTCGGTCGTGATCTTCGTCTACCTTGTGATCTGATTTTTGGTCGCCCTCCAGATGCGCCTTCATCGCCAGAGGGATACGTGCAGAATCTCCATGCACGATTTGAAGACGTCCACAACTTGGCTCGAGAGCGAATCAATATAAAGACGGAGAAATGAAGACCAGGTACGACACGAAAGCCACGGGACATCAATTCAAAGAAGGTGACAAGGTTTGGTTTTATAATCCGACTCGACGTAAAGGACTTTCTCCCAAACTGCAATCGCACTGGGACGGTCCTTATACAGTCCTAAACAGACTGAACGATGTCGTAATTCGGATCCGAAAGTCACCAAGTTCGAAGCCTAGAGTCGTTCATTACGACAGGCTGGCTCCATACTATGGCCATAGTACTTAGTTCATTGATTGTAAATAGTGTAATGTAAATATTGTAAATTAGTATGACCATGGTCTTGTATATAAGTTAATGTAATAATTTCTTTTGCTTAGCATTATCATTATTAATGTTATTATTATTTAAATACTTGTATGTAATGATGTCTATGCTTTAATTTAATTTAATTTATTTTTTTAAATAAGTGTATATTTTGTATAATTCAGCATTATGAATGTGTTTAATTGTTATATTCCATGTTTGCTTTAAGTGCTTTGAATAGTATAGCATTTGTTGGTAACGGGTTTGCTTTCCGATCAAAGGTTGAACTGCCCGGGACGTGCAGTCCTTGAGAGGGGGGCAATGTTATGAATTTTGTATATATCTGTAAATATTCCATTTGTTTAAATTTATTTTATTTTATTATTGTGAAAATTGCAGTATTATTAATGTATTTCCTATTGAGCATCATGTAACTCAATGCTAAAGGCCTCAGGTGCTTTGCAAGAAAAACAACCTTACAGCACCGTTTTTATAATGGAGTTCTATTGCAAACTCGCCAAGGAATGGGTTTATCGCCAAGTTGGCGATGGTTTTGGCGACTTATTTTTGTCGCCAAATTTGGCGATATATCGCCAAATGTCGCCAAGTTGGCGACGGATTTGGCGACTTTTTGTGCAAACCCCCCCCCCCCCCCCTTATACATTTACATTGGGATCCTTTCACGTTTGGAGTACTCTATCGAGAGTTGAAGGACCTTCTGGTAATTTCTAGCATTAGAAAGCCCTGGAATAATCTGGAAAGATCTCTGAAGTCTATATAAGGGACCTCCACCAGTTCAGTTCAGTTAGTTCTCTGTCAAATTCGATTGATTACGCACGAGAGGCTTTGTATTGAGAACTGTGTTTCTCTGAGCGGTTTTGTATTTGATTCGCCGTATTGAACAATACGCTATATCGTTCTGTGTGAAATTTTGCTGTGCTGTTATTAGATTTGAAGATTACTCAATATTTGTGTCTTTGAGAAGATTCTTGTGTATTTACCGAACTGTTTGGAGTAAATAAAACCTGTTGATTGTTCTTATATATTGGCAACAATCCTTTCGAACCCCGAGCTCACAACATTTGGTGTCAGGAGTGGGGTTGAATGCCGATCACCAGAGCAATGGAGGATCAACTGAAGGATCAACTGAAACAATTATTGGAGAAATTAGGAGCGATGGATTAGAAAATGACTGCGGATCAGGCTGAGATGTCAACCAACCTTTGCAAGTTGAAAGAAGAAATGAAGAAGGAAATGACTGCGAATCAGGCTGAAATGAAAGAAATGTCGGAAGAAATGAAGAAGGAAATGTCGGAAGAAATGAAGAAGGAAATGTCAGCGATAGATGAGAAAATAACTGCAAACTAAGCCGAAATGAAGGAGATGTCGGAAGAAATGAAAAAGGATATGTCAACCAACCTTGGTGAGTTGAAAGATTTAATAGATAATAAAATAACATCTTTAAATGAAAGAATTGACGGCGTGGAAAACAAAGTTGAAGAAAGATTTCAAGAAATAGAAGAAAAAGTTCAAAATACAGCCAAAACCATAGAAGAAAAAGTAGAAGAAAAAGTAGAAGAAAAAGTTCAAAAGATCGCCAAGACCGTTGAAGAAAGCATAGAGAATGTAAAACAAGAGTTGGAAAAAGTCAAGAAACAAAAGATAACTACCGAAAACTATCCCGAAGATGTCAAGTATCAAGCTATGCTTCCTCGGGCCTCTATTAAACTCTCGACCTATGACGGAAAATCCTCATGGCCAGTTTTTAAGACACAATTTGGGATCGTAGCGGACGCCAATGGATGGGATTCCCAGACAAAGGCTTGCCAGTTAGCTGCTTCTCTACGAGCTGATGCTGCCGACGTCCTACAGATATTGCCTGCAAATGAACCGCTGGATTTTGAAACGCTCGTCAGTGCCTTAGAATTGCGCTTTGGCTAGAAATGCATGAAGGAATATAGCAGACTCCAGCTCAAATCTCGACAGCAGAAATCCACTGAATCCCTGCAAGAGCTTGCTACGGATGTCGAGAGACTTTCCCATCTTGCTTATCCTGACTGCCCGACTGAAACTAGAGAAAGTTTAGCTCTGCAACATTTCATCGATGGTGTGCGTGACTTTGAGATCCAGAAACAACTCCGGATTGCAGATCTCAGTGACTTAAAAGGGGCTTTAGTTTATGCCCTGAAATTCGAGGCAGCCCAGCAAGCTACAAGGAAAGATCTGCACTTTGTGCGAGTAGCCAACATGCCTGAGACGTCGGATACAGCTGTGGAGCGTTTACAGCAGCAGATGGAGGACGTGATGAGACATATAAACTCCTTGATGGACAACAAACCTGGAAGAAAGATCAAGTGCTGGAAATGCGGTGGAGAAGGCCATATTCAAAGAAACTGCCTAAACCGACCCAGCACAGAAGGTAATAGCTCCGCACGAACGGCGGAGCAGGAAAACTAATTAATGGCCATCTCGCGGGGCGGAGGTTGCCAGATTTTGAGAAGCCCCATTATCAAGTGTGTCAAATTTCTGCAAGAAGTTGCGGCGAGAACGGAGTTTTCCTAGTCGGAAGTGTGAATGATTTGCCCTGTAATGTGGTCATCGATACAGGAGCCAATGTGACCACCATCGTTCGGAAAGATCTAGCTCTGCGGCTAAAAGAAAAACTCCTCTGGACTCCGCCCCGTGTTATCCTTCAAACCGTGACCGGGGATATGATCGACATACATGGAAGAATGAAACTGAAAATAAAGTTTGGGAACGCCGCTTACCATCATACAGTCTATGTGGCCGATATTTCAGACCCTTTCATACTCGGACTGGACTTTTTAAAAAAGCATGGATTTACACTGGATTTTAAGAAGAATGAGTTACGCTCTGCTCAAGAAGATATCACTATTTTCAAACTTGGAAATGAGTCCGGGTCTATTCAACGGATCACAGCCAAGGCAGATGTTATCATCCCTCCTCGGACCGAAATGATGATACCTGGATTAACTGAGAACGAAAGTAGTTTTCAATGTGGCTTGGTTGGATATCCTGAGAAGAGCCCAAAAGGAGTGCTAATAGCATCAGCGCTGGTAGATCTGTCGAGAGATGTGATACCCGTGAGGATGGCGAATGTAAGTGAAAAGTCTAGAATTATCCAGAAAGGTGAAGTGCTTGCTACCTGTGCTCCAGTCACCTGTGTTTGCAAAGACCCGAGCTTGACGTTGTCGGAGCCGCCTACAAGTTTAACACCTGAAATTGGAAGAAATGAGAATTTATCTCCTGAGCAGAGACATGCCGCAGAAAGACTGTTCCAGGAATTTACGGATGTGTTTTCACAAAACGAGAATGATATAGGTCGCACTTCTCTGACACGTCATAGAATTGATACTGCCGACCATCCACCGATTAAACAGCATCCAAGACGCTTACCGTTTGCAAAACAAGAAGAGGTTTCTAAGCTCTTACGAGAGATGCAGGATAGTGACATCATCGAACCGTCATCAAGTCCGTGGGCCTCTCCCATCGTGTTGGTCCGAAAGAAAGATAGCTCCACAAGATTTTGTGTGGATTATCGTAAACTTAACGATTTCACGAAGAAGGACAGCTATCCTCTACCAAGAATAGACGACACGCTAGATACTCTTTCAGGACATAAATGGTTTTCCACACTGGATTTGAAGAGTGGGTATTGGCAAGTAGAGATCCATCCTGATGACAAAGACAAGACCGCATTTACTACTGGACAAGGACTTTGGCAATTTAAAGTTATGCCGTTCGGGGTCTGCAATGCTCCAGCAACGTTCGAGCGCCTCATGGAGACAGTGTTAAAAGGCCTGACTTTTGAAGCTTGTCTCATCTACCTAGACGACGTCATCATTGGTGGCCGCACGTTTGAAGAACATCTAGAGAATATTCGAAAAGTGTTAACGAAACTAAGAGCGCCGAATTTAAAGCTGAACCTTTTGAAATGCAAGTTCTTCCAACGAGAAGTAAACTATTTAGGACACATCATCTCAGCTGAAGGTGTTCGAACAGATCCTGAAAAAGTGTCTGCAGTAAAGCACTGGAAACGTCCGGAAAATGTCCATCAGTTGCGAAGCTTTCTGGGACTATGCACTTATTACAGAAAGTATGTACAGGGGTTCTCCAACATCGCAAGACCCTTGCATAGGCTCACTGAAAGCAAACAGAAGTTTCTATGGACACAAGAATGCGACAATTCCTTCCAGCGGCTGAAAGAAGCTCTCACATCCTCTCCAGTCCTTACCTATCCAGACCCCGACAAACAATTCATTGTGGACACGGATGCCAGTCATGAAAGTGTCGGCGCTGTACTTTCCCAAGAAATAGATGGCCAAGAACGAGTCGTAGCATACTGGAGCAAATGTTTATCGAAACCAGAGCGGAATTATTGCGTCACTCGTAAGGAGTTATTAGCTATAGTGAAAGCCATAGAACCCTTCCATCACTATCTCTATGGCAGGAAATTTCTCCTTCGTACTGATCACGCATCCCTAACATGGCTGATGAATTTTAAGAACCCAGAGGGCCAAGTAGCCAGATGGATACAATGGCTCCAGGAATACGACTTTGACATCAGGCATCGCAGAGGCTCATCGCATGGAAACGCCAATGCCCTATCAAGAAGACCGTGTCCCGAGAGCTGTCGCTATTGTTCCAGAGCGGAGAGCAAGTATAATCCCGAATATGTCATACGCCAGACGAAGACTTCACTATTGACGCCACCAGATCCCTGGAGTGATGAGAAGATTCGAGAAGATCAAATGGCAGACTCTGAGATCAAACCAATCTTGGAGTTATTAGAATCTTCTAGCACGAAGCCCAGTTGGAAAGACATCTCGACTTACAGTCCTACGACGAAGCAATATTGGGCTCTTTGGAACTCCCTCCACGTCAGGAATGGTGTCCTGTTCCGAAAATTCGAATCGGAAGATGGGAAGACATCTCGGTGGCAGTTGGTACTTCCTCGATCCCGAATACTAGAGGTCCTCAAGGAATTACATGGCAGTCCCACTGGTGGCCATTTTGGAGTCATGAAAACATTACATAGAGTCCGAGAGCGCTTCTTCTGAGGAAAAGCGAGAGCTGACGTCGAACGATGGTGCAAATCTTGCCATGCATGTGCAGCTCGAAAAGGACCAAAGAAACGTAGCCGAGGAAGACTACATCTCTACAATGTAGGAGCACCTTTCGAACGCATCGCCCTTGACATCTTAGGCCCTTTGCCAAGAAGTGCTGATGGCAACAAATACCTCCTTGTTGTCATGGACTATTTCACGAAATGGCCTGAAGTTTATGCCATCCCTGATCAAGAAGCTTCTACGGTTGCGGATGCCTTGGTACACCAGTGGATATCAAGGTATGGAATTCCCCTTCAAATGCATTCTGACCAAGGGAGAAATTTCATATCTGCTGTGATTGAGGATCTCTGTCAACTTCTCGGAATGGACAAAACTAGGACGACGCCTTTACATCCACAGTCGGATGGCATGGTTGAGAGATTTAATCGTACCATCCTCAACAATCTCTCACTGCTAGTCTCAAGAAACCAACAAGACTGGAGACTGGGACCAAAAACTTCCCTTGTTTCTTCTCGCCTATCGCAGCGCCGTCCATGAAACAACCGGCTATTCCCCGTCTCAGATGCTTTTCGGTCGTGATCTTCGTCTACCTTGTGATCTGATTTTTGGTCGCCCTCCAGATGCGCCTTCATCGCCAGAGGGATACGTGCAGAATCTCCATGCACGATTTGAAGACGTCCACAACTTGGCTCGAGAGCGAATCAATATACAGACGGAGAAATGAAGACCAGGTACGACACGAAAGCCACGGGACATCAATTCAAAGAAGGTGACAAGGTTTGGTTTTATAATCCGACTCGACGTAAAGGACTTTCTCCCAAACTGCAATCGCACTGTGACGGTCCTTATACAGTCCTAAACAGACTGAACGATGTCGTAATTCGGATCCGAAAGTCACCAAGTTCGAAGCCTAGAGTCGTTCATTACGACAGGCTGGCTCCATACTATGGCCATAGTACTTAGTTCATTGATTGTAAATAGTGTAATGTAAATAATGTAAATTAGTATGACCATGGTCTTGTATATAAGTTAATGTAATAATTTCTTTTGCTTAGCATTATCATTATTAATGTTATTATTATTTAAATACTAGTATGTAATGATGTCTATGCTTTAATTTAATTTAATTTATTTTTTTAAATAAGTGTATATTTTGTATAATTCAGCATTATGAATGTGTTTAATTGTTATTTTCCATGTTTGCTTTAAGTGCTTTGAATAGTATAGCATTTGTTGGTAACGGGTTTGCTTTCCGATCAAAGGTTGAACTGCCCGGGACGTGCAGTCCTTGAGAGGGGGGCAATGTTATGAATTTTGTATATATCTGTAAATATTCCATTTGTTTAAATTTATTTTATTTCATTATTGTGAAAATTGCAGTATTATTAATGTATTTCCTATTGAGCATCATGTAACTCAATGCTAAAGGCCTCAGGTGCTTTGCAAGAAAAACAACCTTACAGCACCGTTTTTATAATGGAGTTCTATTGCAAACTCGCCAAGGAATGGGTTTATCGCCAAGTTGGCGATGGTTTTGGCGACTTATTTTTGTCGCCAAATTTGGCGATATATCGCCAAATGTCGCCAAGTTGGCGACGGATTTGGCGACTTTTTGTGCACCCCCCCCCTTATACATTTACATTGGGATCCTTTCACGTTTGGAGTACTCTATCGAGAGTTGAAGGACCTTCTGGTAATTTCTAGCATTAGAAAGCCCTGGAATAATCTGGAAAGATCTCTGAAGTCTATATAAGGGACCTCCACCAGTTCAGTTCAGTTAGTTCTCTGTCAAATTCGATTGATTACGCACGAGAGGCTTTGCATTGAGAACTGTGTTTCTCTGAGCGGTTTTGTATTTGATTCGCCGTATTGAACAATACGCTATATCGTTCTGTGTGAAATTTTGCTGTGCTGTTATTAGATTTGAAGATTACTCAATATTTGTGTCTTTGAGAAGATTCTTGTGTATTTACCGAACTGTTTGGAGTAAATAAAACCTGTTGATTGTTCTTATATATTGGCAACAATCCTTTCGAACCCCGAGCTCACAACAATATTTTAATGGATCATCATCTGATGTCATTTCTCACGGCATATAAAAGTTATTTCTTCTTATTATTATTCACATGGCCTTCTACTTGTCATATATGGTATACCTGCGCCCGTTTGGGATAATTTTAGCTCACATCTTCTTTTTCTATATAGTAACCTTTTGGGGTGATTTCTCTCAAAAATTTGCCGGGTTCCATTATGCGGTTTTAATCGGACTGGCGTTAAAAACTCATAATTCCTCTTTGACGTAATCCCATTCACTATATTTTAACGGATAATCATCTGATGTCATTTCTCACGGCATATAAAAGTTATTTCTTCTTATTATTATTCATATGGCCTTCTACTTGTCATATATGGTATACCTGCGCCCGTTTGGGATAATTTTAGCTCACATCTTCTTTTTCTATATAGTAACCTTTTAGGGTGATTTCTCTCAAAAATTTGCCGGGTTCCATTATGCGGTTTTAATCGGACTGGCGTTAAAAATTCATAATTGCTCTTTGACGTAATCCCATTCACTATATTTTAACGGATCATCATCTGATGTCATTTCTCACGGCATATAAAAGTTATTTCTTCTTATTATTATTCACATGGCCTTCTACTTGTCATATATGGTATACCTGCGCCCGTTTGGGATAATTTTAGCTCACATCTTCTTTTTCTATATAGTAACCTTTTAGGGTGATTTCTCTCAAAAATTTGCCGGGTTCCATTATGCGGTTTTAATCGGACTGGCGTTAAAATTCATAATTCCTCTTTGACGTAATCCCATTCACTTAATACTAACGGATAAAAACCACATGTGTCTCCTCGCTGTACTGTATCGCCCGAATATATATTTTTGGCTAATTTTATTGCTATTGTTTCGCCAATGCTTCATACGAGCTGAGAAAGTTGTAACTTCTCGATTCAGATTTAGCTCTTGCCCTGTGTAGAAAAAGGATGTAACTGATTTTGCCTCTTCTCTAGCCACCGGCGATTGTGGCCGGCCTTGTATGGCGATCTCTGCGGACCTGGATGTAATAAAAGTATATCTATATGCAACCATGGACTCCTTTCATATGGTATTATAATCACGGCTCTGATTATTCCTGTTTCCTAATTAAAAATATTTTAATTGAAGTGTAAATCCCTGGGAGAACAATTATTCTTCACATAAATTGGCGCTCAGGACCAGGCGCTTCAAGGGTAGGAGGGTAGTTTAATATCTTCATGTTCGTAAAAGGAGATCTCTTTAAAGAAAAATTTTTTTTGCTTCAAAAAGGAACTAAGGAACTCCGAAATTTTATGATTGGTGTTTTTATCAGGACATACCATAAAATGGAACTCGATATGTTTTAGTCATATCTCCTAGTGGATATTTCTCTCAGACTGACCAGACTACAATTATGTGTCTTTAAAAAAACTCTTTGCAAAAAAAAGAAAATTCTTATGGACGTATACATCATTGATGACACGCAATTACTAAAGAATAATCCAAACCGATACTTGCAGCTTGTCCGTCATTTTTTCACCGCGTTTGGAATATGTTCAAGCAAAAAAGGAAAAGCGAGCTGCTTCCTGCGATAGTGATTCATGCATTCCGAAGAAGCCTTGATTCCCCCCTCCAACCTTCCCAAACGGAGTTTTCTGCCGGCCTCGAAATATGCATTTCATCTACAATCGGCTATCTTTTATTTTTATCATCACCGCGCCGATTACTTTCTGATCGAAGCAACTAATTATGCTATAATGATTCATTTCTCAGTGAACTCTTTTGTACAACGAATTCATTTCGACCGTATTTCATTTCCGGAATTAATGATACTGTGCAAGGAAAAAAAAGTGTGTTATCTACGAACTATCACTGGTGACTCACTCAGATCAGTAGAAATTATATAACTAAAATCTCGGTGGCCTTACAAGATACCAATATGTGCTCTCATGATCTCTCGACATATAAATTTTTAAAGTTTGATGTGTCAAAACAACTCATGTACTTTAAAAAAATGTGCCTATTAGTTCACGATGATTCAATGAATTCTATAGAGGAAAATTATCTATAGTAATATTTACGTAAAGAGTTAACTCGCATTGTGAATGTTTTGAGTTGAAGTTTTCTTACATTAATTAATTTTAAGGACACTTCTGTCCAAATATTTTTTTAAAATAATTATGTATTTTAAACTGGATTTTCCCTCAAAGTACGTTTGTGCAATATATTGATTTTGTGACTTATGCATAAGGTGAGATGCTTGTTTTGAGATATTTCTTTTCTTGAAGCATTTAAGACAAATACAAAAAAAAAGGTTATTATTTATTCATTTATTATTGTGTGCTATCATAAAATGTATACAGATTGATATTTTTCTGCAATTTTCAGACATAACAATTTGTTTCTATATGCGGTTGGTTTAGAATAACTTAGTATCATTTGGCATATAGTTTGAAAGATTAAAAAAAAAAAAAGAAAAAGGCAGTAATTTTCAGTAAAAATTTTTTACAGCAATATGTAATTTAAGTTTTATACATTTTGAATGCACTACTATAGGAGACATTCACATACTGAATGTCTTCTGCTTTTTGTGCTCATTTACAGTAAGTTTTATTTGGTAATTATATCAAATAATGTTTTATACATATTTTTCCTTTCGTGCATTTTATGTTATTTTATGTGTTTTTATATTTCTATTATTTTTAAAAGTATATCATTTTAATTTACATTATTTATTTTTGAGTTATATCTATATATATGTGTGTGTATTCGTAACAGATTTACGTCATAATATACTAGAAGTTCAATTCGGCTGCACTACTCATAGTGTTGTAATATTTTAGGAAGCTGAATATCCCAGCACGTGTGACACTTTTCATTATTTTATTATTTAAAAAAAAAAGGTTTCATGTTAATTTTTTTTACAGTCATAAAGAAAAATATCGAGTAAATTATATTTTATATCCACTATTGCTAGTTCAATTTGCATCTATTCCACTCAGATCTTTTATAGTTTTCTTGGATTAATAATAATAATTATAATAATAATTATAATTATAATAATAATGTGTATGACTGTCATCGCAGGTATAAAAGTTAATTTCTGATTATTTACAATTTTCCTGTGATGTATATCATGTGTTGGTAAAAAATCTTTAATGACATTGTTTTAATTCTCAATTTTACTTTTCTGAAAAGCTATATTATGCATATTTCTGCTTTTATTGGTCAAGGCACAAAATTAATAATTTTTAGGTTTTTAAACTAATTTATCATTTCTCTTGCAATTTCACATAGATTTTACTTCGACATGTTTCTATTGATTTGTGATATAGTTCTTTTTCAACCTTTTCTCATTTCGAAAATTTGATTAAATGCACAATATTCGTAAAGGTCATTTCACAGTAGGATATGTTATTTTTTTTCACTTCCTAGTGCCTTCTTTTCATGAGTGTGGTTACTTCTGTCGTGGGACTATATTCTAGAGATAGCTCTATGACTGAATGTCTGAATTGAGTAAAATGGCTACTTATTCTTCTCGGATATGTAATGTGTTTACTTACACTCATGTTAAAGATACAGTAATAATAATGCCACAATTACATATGTTTAAGGTCGTATTTTTAATACTTGTAAGTTTTCTGTTTCGTGGTAATTTAACTTTCACTCATGGAGTATTTTCGGCGTTTTCTTTTTCACATTTTATGACAAGACATTTATTGGTACAATTAGGTCAGCTTGCGTAGATTAGAGCATTCCGTGTTATCCATTTTTGTCTTGCATATTTTCGACAGGGCTTTACACCTTTTTACATACACTCAAAATTTTTAGGATGGATATTATGGCGGCAATTTTCAACGATTTTCAAATTTTACACGCGCCTCGTTGGATTTTATCCTGACACTTGGTATTTCGTGTGAGTGCTCGGTCTTATGCTTGCTATATTCTATATTAGGTACTGTTTTGATATCTCATGTTTTTACACTTTTTATTTAAATTTTGCTAAATCTTTTAAATTTTTCACTCTCTTTGACTACGTACTGGATTTTGTGGATGTTTGCTGATTCTTGAAATTACAAAGTTTACATAGTACAAAGTTTTTTTTTCCTTTTTCATTTTTCGAGTGTAGTGAACATTTTCGGAATCCTTCTTCTCGCCGTCCAGCTTTACATGCGGTTTCTTAGTTACAAAGGTTACAATGTTTTCTCTTCACAAAGTTTGTACAAGGTTTTATTCTATAAGTACTGTATGTAGAGTTGTTTGGTTACACACATAGTTTTTCTACCATTTATGGGTTTTTTTCAAATTCAACGACAATCATTTTATATATACTGCAATGCTTATTTACATTTTTCTATTTGTGCAATGTTTACACAGCATATATTTTAGACCTTTTCTAAAATTTTATACAATATTTGTGGCGACTTTGTCAATTCAATACTTATTTATTATACACTTATTTGTAGGAGATGGTAAGATTTCCATATATTTTTCTAACTTGCAAGAGTAATTTTCAGCATTTTTGGCAATATGTCCATTTAAAATGTTTTTAGGTCACAGTAATTACAAGAGTTATTTCTTTTTGTGCACGATCACCATTCTAGTGAATTTGATAAATCCCTTAAATACTAATAAAATTTAATTTCACATTCTGGGATTTATCTATCACCTATCAAGACTACATGTTAATTCGAAGTGGATGTGCTGGTGCAGGTAAGTTCATTTATATATGTTACTTATCTGTTTACTCAACTCTTCGTAAAGTATTCTGTGGATTTTTCTTCAACTATTAGATTTTTTTAAAATTTTCGCATCGTTATACTTTACATTTTTTGTTCACATACAATTTTTCACCATTGTCACGGACATGTACAAGGAAACATTGAAAGTTTTTACATGCCGGACTTGCATTCTTCATCCCTTTTTTTGTAAATTAAAAAAAATTATGTACACATGCAGTAGTTTCATTGGGATACTTTTGACTTGCAGAGATACTCTTTCACACACACACACAAATTCTTTTTGCAGACCTTTCATATGACAGGTTTTTGGGGTCCCTGTACATAGTCAACCGTTAGGTTTTGCAATTTTAACGTTTTTACACACGTATTTCTTGTACTGTCATTTGTGCCTAATGAGCTTTCTGTTCTTTTCAAAATTTGTCATAAATATTTCATATTCTCGTCAAGGTTCACAGACCTTTTTATTTATTTTTCATCGTTTTTTCATTGTTTTTATTCTCTCATGTGTTCAATATTTTCATATTTTTTAAAAATTTTATTCAATTTGTAATTATTCTATGCAATTTTTTTTAAACTTCACTATTACTTGTACTTGCCAGCCATCTTTCTTGTTGAGTCATTTTGATAGGATACTCATATTATTTTCACAATATTTTGGAAACACATTTACACATCACACTCTTGGATAACACATACCATTGAGTTTAAATTGCCTTTCTCTTTTCTACATGTCTGACTTTGTTAGATACACTAAAAAAAATTGTTTATTTCTAGACCAGGGTAATTCACGTAATAAGATATTTTCTTATTTACGAATTTTTCAGTTTCTTAACAGGTGTACATCCCTTCAGCTTCTTACTGATTCGTGCATACTTCATCTGCTAAATACAATGCATATATCATCTATTGATGATAGTTCGATGTGCACGCACACACATACACACTTCCTTTTCGTTGTCACCTGTTTTGCAAGTCATGTCATGTAACACTAAATTTTCATACACTTGTTTCTTTTTTCTGTCCAAAAATGACAGCTTATCCTGGTATACTTTTAGCCATAGAAATAATGTAAATAAATTAAATTACGTTTCATTTTTAACTTCTCTTACTTATTTTATCTTAAAATATTTCTTTTTAAATTACAAATTGCACAGAAACAGTAATCGTATTTTCTACAAATAGTTAGTTTTTTTGTTCTTGCTTTTGACCATGTGGAAAATAGTTTGTTTATATTTCAAAAAAGAGAAATAATAGTAAATTTTCTTTGTGTCATATTGTTTTTACCCGTGCACTTGTGATATTCATACATGTGTTGTTTTGTCCTCATTTCTTTTTCATGTCGCAAAATATTTTTGTGGTTGGAAGTGCAATATATCCAACTCTTCTAGCAATTATAAAAAAAAGAAGTTGCTAATTCTTGAATAAGAAAGTTCAAGTATGAGAATTTTAAAGTTTCTGGAAATTGATTGAAAACAATAAAGAGTGCGCACTTTAAAAACTAAACAGCGAAACAAAAAAAGTATATCCAGAAACAATTGCACTGAGCTCATATATAAATATTTTTCCAATGTAAGTGGTACCTGTTTGGTTTATTCATGCTTACATGCATGCATACATAATTGCGACATGATATAAATTTTTATTTGCATACTAAAAAAAAAACAAAAAGAAAAATGTGTATGTCCTGTTATAAGTATATAGATATATTTTTATCCAGGGTTCTATTTGCAAAATTTGTTTATTTTCATTTGTGATTTATGTTGTGTGAGAGAAGACACACGTAGGTCATGTACAATTTTTCCGGTTTTTTGGGAGATAATATATGAAGGAGCTTTAACTTCTTATATTAGAATGTAATTTATATGTTAAATCGCCCCCCCCCTCCTCCCACTTTAAAGTATAAGGTTCCTGTTTAACGTGAAATTTAATTGTCTGGTCACAAATTATTTATTCTCAGTTCCGTTGCCTGAAATGTAAGGTCTCATTTTATTTAGCTCGTTAATATCCTCTGACCACATTCTCATCTACTTTAAAAAAAGGAAAGAAAAAGCTTTGTGCCTAGTAACAGTTAGAAATCTTTGTCCACAGATGCACTTTACATCTATATTTTAACGGATAATCATCTGATGTCATTTCTCACGGCATATAAAAGTTATTTCTTCTTATTATTATTCACATGTCCTTCTACTTGCCATATATGGTATACCGGCGTCTGTTTGGGATAATTTTTGCTCACATTTTCTTTTTCTATATAGTAACCTTTTAGGGTGGTTTCTCTCAAAAATTTGCCGGGTTCCACTATGCGGTTTTAATCGGACTGGCGTTAAAAAAATCATAATTCCTCTCTGACGTAATCCACTTAATACTAACGGATAAAAACCACATGTGTCTCCTCGCTGTACTGTATCGCCAGAATATATATTTTTGGCTAATGTTATTGCTATTGTTTCGCCAATGCTTCATACGAGCTGAGAAAGTTGTAACACAGTTCTCGAATCAGATTGAGCTCTTGCCCTATGTAGAAAAAGGATGTAACTGATTTTGCCTCTTCTCTAGCCACCGACGATTGTGGCCGGCCTTGTATGGCGATCTCTACGGACCTGGATGTAATAAAAGAAGTATCTATATGCAACCATGGACTCCTTTCATATGGTATTATAATCAAGCCTCTGATTATTACTGTTTCCTAATTAAAGATATTTTAATTGAAGTGTAAATCCCTGGGAGAACAATTATTCTTCACACTGCTCACCAATAATGTGCTACTGAAGGAAAAAAAAGCTTTTAATATCATTTCATGTAACATACCATCATTCAAGTGGACAATATTTAATATATTATTACTTTAAATCATAATTTTTATAAAATTTTCTTCCTGGTATATTATTTATAAACTTTGATTAAAAGTAATTGAAAATGCAAATAATAAATATGAGTTATTTGGGAACAGATGCTTTACACTCACGCAGCGATGTTTGGCGACTTTTTGGCTGGTGCGATTTTCAACCCGCGCCAAACCAATAACTTCATACAATGGCTGTTGCCATTAAAGGAAAAAATTCCCTAAATTTGGGCGACTTTTTTCCTTTTTATAACCGTTACAAAAAAACTTGTGCGTAAGTGTATGACATCATAGCCGTTATTTCACTGTAAAAAATTTTCGGAACGTTTCAGGAAATTATCCTGAAACATTTCGCATATTTTACCGGAATTTCGAATTTCTTTATGTCCCACGTCACTTACGGCAATAATTCGTGTAATATTTTTGAGAGGTTTCAACTTTTCCGTAAACTACATTCTGCGCATGCGTGCTTCATGTTTTATGTTCCATTAGCCATTTTGATAACTAAAGAAGAATAAAAAACAGCTGCCTAGGTAAGTAGAGACAAATGCAATCTTAAAAAACGCCATTCTTTGTTTGGATATCAACCGATAAAGTAAGTAGCTAATTTAAATATTTTTATGCTTTATTATTTGAATTTTCATTTTATCAATAATACGAAACTTTAAAATTTAATTGCTTAAATAAGACACTGAATAAAAAAAGTATATTGATTATTTTTTATAATGTCTAATTACGAAATAATTATTCTTTGTAATAAAAACTGAATGTATCTGCCAATTGAGAAAATGCTTTTTATTAAAATGTATTGATAAGTAATATTTTCACTTTTCTTTTGAAATAAGCTTCCTCTATTTAATACGAGTAATGCATTAACAAGTTTAAAACATTATGAAATTCATTTTTTTAAGATAAACATAATATTTAATTTTAAAAATTTCATAGAATTGCAGTACAATAAAATTCAATTATGCTGTTAAAAATTAATATTTTTATTAATTTATGAAATAAAGCATATTTAAATATTCCACAAACGGTGTTTATAATTTTTGGATTGCTTCATGAAATTTAGCCTTTTAACACTTTCCAACCTAGTTGAAAAGTATTTATGACTTCGGTTTTTCTGCCGTCTGGCAGTCTGTCTGTGCTCTAATTCTCGTAAATATACTCGGATTGGCCTGAAATTTTTGTATGTGATTGGCATTTACTATAGCATAAGTGTGTAGCATTTATAGTTTATGTACAGGGGGCAATCAAAAGTATTCAGTTACATTACGATCAATAGGAAAAAATCACTTAAAGTGCATTTTGATAATATTAAGCCATTCGAAACATGATGAAATTGATATACAATTATGTAGCGCACTAAAACATGCTTTTCTAAAATAGGATGTACAAAGCATTTGTTAGTCATTTACAGGGTCACACAAAATAATTCTGTCACACAAGGTTCTACGGGAAAAAATCGTTTGCAATGTAATTTAGTTTCAATATTTAAAACATAATGAAATTTATATGTATTACTCAGATGCATTATAAATTGTTCACTGAATAGCATGGTGTGCATTGTGTTTATCGTTCATTTACACGGACACAGAAAAACATTCGGTTACAGTCTTTGTTCGATAATTACAGTCTGTGAGTGATAAATACGTTTTCAATTTTGGTTTGGATTTTTAGGTTTGAGTAAATGTTTGCATAAGTACGTAGTGTGTATATATTCTGTTAATCATATACAGGGCTACACAAAGAAATTCGGTAAGTATTACTAACTATGAGAGCAAATTGCTTATGGGTATTTTTAATTGTGTTACGCATTTTCCTGCTCAACTATATTTAGTATACTAATAGAAGTTTGTGGAATATAAATAAATTCATATACAGGGCTACGCAAAGAACACGATACTTTGTCGTTTATGGTTGGTAACTGCTGGAAGTGAGTTTTAAGTTGCCTTATGCGTTTTTTACCTGAATTAAATTTTAGCTTAATATGGGGTGCGTACAGAAGTCTTTAGATAATATACAGGTTTGTACAAAAGATTTCGAGTGCATTTCCATCGATTGGCGAAAATTGCTATATGTGATTTTTCTAAATTAACTAAATTTTATCATGTTATATGTAGTATATATCCAAGTCTATAGGTCATATACTGGGTTGGACTATATAATTTGACTACTCTTTTGACTATGGAAGGTAAATACTACAATTGGATTTTTAAATGTGTTAGATGTTTCCTAAACTATTTAATATATTCTTTCACCTCATTTAACGGTGACGTTTCGTTACAGTTTTCTAGATGTGATGGAAAGTGTTTCATAATCTATGCTTGACGCATGATTTTCCGTTCTTGTTTAACCCTTTAACGGATGCCCTTTGCATGGCGCAAATACCAAAAATTCACAAATTTGCCAACAAGTATTTTCGAATAGAAATTTTTGATTTTATATTTTGGAGATTTTACACGTAAAAATTATTACAGAAAAATACTGGTTGTAAAACATCGTACTTTTGACATAGATCGGTGCCCTTCAAAGGATTAATGCATTTGGAATCATAGAAGAAATGTTTGTGCTACAAGCGTTTTTCTTTATTTATTTATTTATGTATTTTTTAAATGAGTAATAAAATGAAGTCCATGTTCACCTTTTGTAATCTTTCAAAAATTTATATATTTTATTATCAGTTTTGGTACTTTCAAAAATTTATATATTTTATTATCAGTTTTGGTACTTTCAAAAATTTATAAATTAATTAAAATGTCCTTTAAATACACCATTAAGCCTATGTTATATGTAAATTGTTTTCAAAAATCTTATCCGTTGATAGAGCTATATATTGTCTTTTTTTTTTAATTAATTATAAACAACGATTTTAATAAATTTTTATCTTAAGGGCAGTTGAAATAATTTTAGAATTTACGGAAAAAAATGGTGGCATTAAGATGCCACGGCATTTTGCTGTTGTACATGTAAAATAGTTGTAATGTACTATTTCTCTCATTTTATTATGTAAAATTTGGAAAAAAATTAACACATAAAAGAAGTTTTTGCACGTTTTATACTTATCTTTTGCATTGCTTATCGAATGTTCTAGCAAGTTTGTAAATTATTAAATCAGAAAAAATTATTAAAAGGAAATTTTATATTTTGTAAAAACTTATGATTTTAATAAAGGAATAAAAATAATGTTTGCATTTTTAAAAATATAATTAATAGTTTTACACTTTATTTACTCGCGCAAATCCGAGCTTGGAATTCAGTTTTAGCAAATATTTTTTATATATGTTTAGTCATGAGTTTCGATTAATATATTTTTGTTGTACAGCTTCGATTTTGTTACCTGATAAATAAAAAATATTTTCAGAATTAAAAAAAAAAAAAAAGTTCAGAAAAAAGACTCTCTGTGAAGCTGGAACATTTCAGTATTTTGATATGAAAGGTTTCGAAAAAAGACGTCCCGTAAAGTTGGAATATTTCAGCATTTTGACATGAAAGGTTTCGGAAAAAAGCGTATCGTGCAGCTGAAATATTTTAGTATTTTAATATGAAAGGTTTCGGAGTATATGTTACGGAATGTTTCTGAAAAATTGGAATGTTTCACTACTTTGTTGTGAAACGTAACAGCAAAATGCCGTGGCATCTTAATGCCACCATTTTTTTCCGGAACCTTCCGGAAAATTTTTTACAGTGTTGAATTCACAGTAACAAACTTTAAATTTACTCCATCGGTATTAAAGTATAAAAAAAAGTCTAAAATAAGATAATATGAACGAAACTTTGAAAATACAAATATCCTCCGAAATATTTTTTCTAGTGAGGCCTCGGTATTTTTTATAAATATGTTGAATCTATCTATTTTTTTAAAAGAGAGACCAGTTTTGAAGAAGTGTCTGTCGGTACATATTTTTAGCCATCTTTTGGCTATGTATAAACATTTAAAAAATTAAGGTGTTAATTATTATAGTGTCAAAGCTAACGAATTACGGAAAATAATAGACGAACGCTATTGCTTATCGCTCAACGCCGAGAGTCTCACATGTAAAACGTAAACAGGTTTAGATTTTAGCTATAGGTGAAAATTAGCAGTGGCCACTCGCCACATGGTGATTAAAGTTGTAACAGTGACAATCAAAAAATTGTCATTGATTGCCACCTCTGCATGGTCGCTTTCCAGTTTTGCAATCCTTGAGCGACTGATGAATTTTGGGATTTTTCTTATCCCGCGCACGTGTGAAGAATTTCATGATACTCTACCCCCCCCCCCCCCCCTTCCTGATTGATCGACGAATAGCGTGATTTTTTCTTCCTCCGACTGGGGAATTTCACGATAATTTCATGTGACCAACTGACAAATTTCGCAGGTTTTTTACCCCGATCGATCGACGAGTTTCCCCTTGTGAATGACGAGAAAATTTCGGGATATTTTTACTGACAATCGACTGACAAATTTTGCAATTTTTCCTGCTACCAGATTGACAGATTTAGCGATTTCTTTCCTGCTATCAATTGACAAATTGTGCGCTTTTTTGTTGGCGAATTTACGTGTTTTTTCCTGCAGCTTACTGTCTAATTTCGTGAGTTATTTTCATTTCTTCAGTCCTTCATTTCTTACATCATCCTTCTCAAGAGCAATAGATAAGCAGTGAAAGCACCCCAAGCTTGCAAAGTGTGTGAAATCCTCACAGTATAAAGCCCATGTCTACTCGCATAGCAGAAAGCCTTTTATGCGGAACCCTTTTGGGGCCACACGTGTGCATGGAAACATAACAGTATCACCCTAGCAACTGAAGTGGTCCTTTTGCTAAAGTTTTCCTTTCTGATGAACTTGTTTTGTTTGAAAATTACACATTTTAAAATCTAACAAAATAAAAATAATTAAGGAAGAGTATGTTTTTATGGAATGAAATTTTGTGAAGTAGCTTTTTTCATTATAATAAAGTTTGTGGAGAACTCTGTTTTATTAAGAGGAATTTTGTGGAAGCGTGCTAAACAGGCCCCAAATTTTTCCTGGATCAACCCCTTCAATGTGTAATTTCATTATTTAAATGTAGGGCTGTTATGCTGAATATGGCTGCACAAATAATTGGGGTACCATTTCATCGGTAAGTAATTTATTTTATTTTTTTTAATGTAATTGATGTATATGTTACGGCCAAAACCCGAAATCGGCCAATTCGCGAAGTGGCCGGCCAGTTCGCGAATTGGCCAGATGCCGTTGGCCAATTCCCGAAATAGCTATGGGTAGTTGGGCAGTTTGAATGTAGGTGCTTGACAAGTTCGGTATTGAAAATGAAGTTTGTAGAGATTATAATTCATGTACAGGAGTACTCAAAAGTAATATGTGACTTAATGGTCTATGGGGAAAATCAATTGCGTCGTGCGTTAATGGTGTTACAATGTTACAAATATAATAAAATGATAAGAATTTCTCAGGTGCACTAAAATTCGCTTGTGTAGAATAAGGAGCAAAAATAATTTATCATTGATTTACAGGGTCACACAAAATAATTCTATTAGATAATGGTGTACGGAAAAAAATGTTTGCAGCGTATTTTAATTATGTTTCATTTTTTGAAATATGCTGAAACTGATATACATTGCTGATTTTTACTACAAGATTTTTTGTAGAATATAATGTTCATTTACAGGGACACATAATTGATTTCGAATACAGTACTGTATCGGAAGTATTATCTATTAGGGATGATTGCTGGAAGTGCGTTTTCAGTTATGCGTTTTTAAGTTTTACAAAATTTTTGCATACTACGTGGTGTGTATAAATTCTATTAATCATATACAGGGCTAAACAAAATAATTCTTAAGCTTTACTAATGTGATTTTAAAAAGGTACATTAAGTATGCTTTTTAATTTTAACTATGCATTTTCAAGCACAAATATAGTATTTAGATTACTAAAAGAAGTTTCTAGAATATGAATTAAATCATATACAGATATATGCAATGAACTTGATACTTGGCTGCCTATGAAAAGTAATTCCTGGAAGTGTGATTTCAGTAGTTTTATGTGTATTTTTGCCTAAATTAAATTGTAGCTTAATATTTGGCGTGTATAAAAATCTGTAGGTAATATACTGGTCTTTACAAAATAATTCAAGTACATTTCTGCCTATTGGTAGAACTTTCTGAAAGTGTATTTTCAACTATGTTACGCGTTTTCTAACTAAAATAGATTTTAGAATACTATATAGAATATATACAAATCAGTATACAGGGTTTCACAAAACAATTACAGTTTTTTTCTGGCTATGCACAGTAGTGGCTGAAATCTGGCTTTCAAATGTGTTATACGTTTTCTAAAATATTTACTTGAGTATCTTTTTTTTACCTCATTAAACGGTTTTGTTAAAATATTCTATAAGTGTTGCAAAGTATTTCATAATCTATGCTTGACGCATATGATTTTTCTTTCTTGTATCTTCATTGATTATAACGATAAAAAATAAAATATTAATTTGCAAAAATAATGTTTGTCAAGGGCATTAAAATTGAACTAACATCATATATCAAAAGAAAACATTCATTTAAAAACATGAAATTGCAGCATTTTCGTATGATTGCTCCAAAATGAAAGTATTTTCATATTTTTTTCATTCTGCCTACTCTGAAATTAGGTACCAAAATTTCAATAGAAGAAATTGCTTTCACCTGTGATAATGACGTCATTTTTAAAAGACATTCGACTGAAAAAATATTTTTTTATTCAGAAAATCGCAATATTTGACTACGATTGTGTCCAAATGACAAAATTTTGATTGGTATTTCATTCCTCTGATATTGACATTAGACCCAATATGTTTTTATCAGAAAAAATGAAATCATGTTTAAGCGGAAACGCACATTTTCTTCCATAAATCGATGTTTGCCATATGAACGATTTCTGGGCGTGAAGAGTAGAGACCCGTTACAGAAAGGTTTCTCCTTACAGTGATTGTCGTATAAAGATTAAAATTCTAGAAGAGCATAAAACTAAGAGGATGTTTCACTCGCGCGAAAATAACCGCTGGCTATTATTAATCTTATAGGGGATTTTTTTTTAAATATCTCGTTGGCATTTCAATAATTTTAATGATTGTTTTTGCATTGGATAACAGATATTGATCTCTACGCAGGTCATTTGTTTTACTTTTCCGATTTTGTTTACAGGTTTTTTTTTATTATGAGGCTGCTATCACTTTTGGAACCGGTTTCGAAAGTGAAAGTATCTTAATAAAAATAAACTGTAAACAAAATCGAAAAAGCAAAAAAAAAAAAAAACGGCCTGCGTAGACATCGACCTCAGCTACCCAATGCAAAAGAAACTTAATTAAAAATATTGACATATAAAAGAGATATTTACAAAAAAATCTCCGTCATAAATATGAAAATCCAGACTAATAATAATGTTTTAAAATTCCTCCATACAAATACTTTGGCTTAACGTCAGATTAATAATAATAGAAAAAATTACACTTTTAAACTAGTTTTTCGTAACAAATAATGATTTTGGACAAAGAATATTTTTTATATGAATCATAAGAAATTGTATTCCAAAAAAATATAGAATAGCCTTTTACAATATTTATATAAAATACTATACTAATACGAAGAGTACAATAATCACAAGTAATCCTGAGTCACAGAGGCAGGAAATTAATTCTACAACAGATCAGAATATAATCGTCACAATGAATTCACTGTATCAGAATAAGTCACAGAAGCGGGAAATTCTTCATCAGAGAACATCTGTCATAAATTTCTAAAAAGTATAATCGTCACAGCTTGGAACTTCCTTTCCTATCACGTGTCACGTGTGCACGTGAGTGTCCCCTATCGGACAGCCTTGGATCCCCATTTCGTATATTGGCCAAGGATTCCCGGCCACTTCGCGAATTGGCCGGCCAAAACCCGAAATGCATTGTTCATTTCCCGTACTTCGGGTTTTGGCCAGGAATCTCGGCCAATTCGCGAACTGGCCGGCCACTTCGCGAATTGGCCGAACTTCGGGTTTTGGCCGTAACATATACAAAGCAATTGTTAAAAAGGATTGCTCTGTATATGGGTGAGAATCTTCTACGTTTTAAGCAGATTCATATGTTTTGTTATGTGTAGATAAATATTATTTTCATGTCATTTTCTCTGTTATTTACATTCTCACCAGTCAAAAAGTATAACTTTCTCTATTACTAATTTGACGTTTTAATTTCAAGTAGTTAATATTTCTGTAACTGAAGTATATATAACTAAAAATTCATTAAGATACAACTAAATGTAAATATATTGCTTGAAGGTGCTAAAAATATACATAAAAACATTTAAAAGCACATTAAAGTTACTTTTAAAAATTCCAAAACGTTTTCAACCGAAAACCCGGTCGTCATCAGTGGAAAAACTAATTCTGTTGAGTTGAGTTGTTACATCTTTGCATTTTCTTGCTTGCCCGGAATAAACTATTTCACTTCAAGGGTTTGGAAATAAGGCGGGATGGGAAAGGTAATCATTGATGCATTAATTCATTCCAGACTGCGTGGATATCATATGATAATACATCGTTACAGACTATTTCTTTTTTAGACATTATTTCAAGAGACTCTCTTATAATTGCTTCCAGGTGATTATTTGTACGGAATATAATTTTGGATCTATTGAAATCAACTTTTATAGATTCAGTTTGCGCTAATCTTGCTAAGGCAGTGTGGGGTCTATTTAATCTCAGATCTGCTTCATGTTCTTTTATTCTGTCCCGGAATTACCTCATTGTCATACCTATGTACATAAAATCTTTATCATCTTTCTTGAATGGTATAATATATACTCCTGATCTATTGATAGCTTGGATTGGGTCTATTTTTCTGTTTAACAAAACCCGCAACTTTGGGGGAGGGACTGCGATTAATGTAATGCCAAACTTAAAGAGGGAATGTCTCATACTTTCAAAAAACCGTGGGATGTAATTAACTTTACAAAACTTCAAACTTTTAATTGTACCTGTATTCCGATTTTCTTCATCTTTCACTTTAAATTTATTTTTAGCACCTTCAAGCAATATATTTACATTTAGTTGTATCTTAATGAATTTTTAGTTATTAAACAAGGGGAATTTGCACTGAAATTTTAACTTTTATTGAAGTATATATATTTCCTCATAATTTTCAAATCAAGCTTATGAAAAATATCTAAAAACAAATGTATATAAAAAGCACAAACTGTCAATGAATAACATGGTCTTTGACACATTACTCACTCGGAAACATATTTAAGCAATATGGGTAAGAATAATATTGACTCTAGCATATGGGTAGGGTGCAGTGCCAACATCCTTTTTTAACTTTATGCACCCGGCAGACCTTTTTAAATATTTTATGTGCCTGATGGCTCTTATTGTTCATTTTGGCACTTCTCTTTTTTTTTCATCGTAAAATATATCAATCAGTTGAGGGTGAAAAATCATGAAATCTGCCGATCAGTACTAGGAAAAAGATTGCAAAATTTTTCGATTGGTTGCGAAGAAAAATCTGAAAATTTATCAGTTGGTCACCAGAAAAAAACAACAATTTTTTTTCAGTCGTGTAGGGGAAGTGGGAGGGAAAATCAGGAATTGCATTAATTTGCCAATGGATGAAACTGCAAAATATGCCGATCGCTTGCAAAGAAAAATCTCAAAGTGCATCAGTCTGTTGCAGGAAAAAACAAAGAATATTTTCAGTTGTACCAGAGGAATCGGGTATTTTGTCATTTTGCCACAGAATGAAACTATAAAACTTTTAGTTTCACAAGGAATAGATATAGAACCAAAATTAAACATCCTTTCGCCCATATTTTGGTATAATATAAATTTGATATTGCCCCCCCCCCCATATTTGGCATAAAATATTTTGGTCGACATACCAACATAATATGTTTGGATTCAACCGATAGATCTTTATGTGTGTTGTTCAAAGTAAATTTCGGAGATTTATTAGATTTCAACTGTTATTTTTATCTAATAGATTCCAATTTAACTTTTCGATTGTAATTTACATGCATAAAAATATTTTACGTACAGTTGTTGCACAATTTTGACATAATTAAATTTTTAAAATTTAATGCATATTGTGTTTTTGTGCGACTGTACATAGAGTATCTAGGAAGACGGGGGTGGGGAATGTTCAAAATATTTTCAATCTTGATCAGCGCCGATTAATGAAGGACAAAGTTCGACAGGCATTTTATAAGAGTATTTTTCCTTATTTTTTTAAAAAAAGCCCTGCGTTTAAAAAAGTGAAACTTATACTAAAATATTGCTGGAAGTTTTTCACTGCAGTAACTGGGTCCTGGTCTTGACTACCTATCATAGCTTACACCCATATCCAAAGAAATGAAACGGGGAAAAAAGAAGAAAAAAATCGGTTGATATTTACATCACATGCTTCAAGGTCAAACAGGAATGTGCCAGTAGTTCCAGTGTTGCCAGATAGGGTTTTTTTTTTATTCTGATTACTTGATTGCTGCCACTTTTTTAAAATATTAATATTTTCTTTATTTAATAACAAATTTAATAAAGCGACTATTACTATTTCAAAACAAATGACAGCAATGAAGCAATCTGAATAATAATAGGAACCAACAGGCAATACTTTCGCCATCCCGGAGTCAGTCATTTTTTCCACCAATTCCGCTGCTCTGCTAAAAATTATAGCTTTTTCAGAGTGTGTGTGTGGAAGGGGGGGGGGTACTTTGAGAAAAGTTAAAATCTAAATTACAAACTGATGTTACATAATCAGTGTTGAATTCAGACATTTTTCCCCGGAAAGGATTTCTGGGACTCCGTGGGGGACATTATACAGTTCCAGGGGGGGGGGGGTGATTGCACTTTTTGACCATTGAAAGTATAAAATCTCAAATCTTCCGGGGAACATTTCAATGCTCCGAGGGGGGGGGGTTTCCCCACAGGCCACCCCCTGAATTCAACACTGTGCATAATTATTGCCCTGCAAGCAGTTGCATAAGAATTAGAACGTTTTAATTTGTTTTTCTATTTTTGCTTTTTAGCAAAAATTTTGCTGACACATTTTCATAAAATTTTTTAAATACTTTAGCAAAATAAAAAAAAAAAAGAAAAAAATCCTAATAATCAAGGTCAAATGTTAAATTTTAATTTTAAAACTAGAAAAAAGAAATGTTTGAAATTACTACTTCACTTTTTTCATATATAAGGAGATTTCTAAAATATTTCAAATTCTAGGAAATGTTCACAAAGTATGTTCGAATTTGGTTCTTTTCAATTCTACCAATACCATAATGTATGCTATTTATTTGAACCCTCACCATGCAAACTGTGCGCCACTCGTTGTTTATTGAACGGAAATCTTTTTTAACTCTTTCAAACCTAGTTGAAAAGTGTTTATGACTTCGGTTTGTCTGGCCGTCTGGCCGTGCTCTAACTCCCGCAAATAGGCTCGGATTGCACTGAAATTTTTGTATGTTACTGTCGTTATCTATAGAATGTCCCCTATTTTAACTGAAGTGTGTAGCGCTTATAGTTTTTTTACAGTGACTCTCAGGATTCATGGGGAAAATTCATTTGCGGTTTATTTTAATGATATTACACGATTTCAAAACACATTGTATTTCATATATATCACTAAGGCGCATTATAAGAAGCTTAATATGGAATAGGATGTGCATAGCATTTATAGTTACTTTACAGGGACAGGCAAAAGAATTCCGTTACATTACGTCTATGGAGAAAAATCGTTTGCGGTTTATTTAAATAATGTTTCACTATTTTAAAAGCATTGAAAATTATATATATCACTAAGGTGCGTGTATGGCTGTCATCGTTCATTTACAGGGACACACAAATTCTCTGCTGTCTTTTAACAATAATTCCTGAAAATGTGTTTTAAGTTGCCGAACGCGACTTTAAATTTAATTCACTTTTTGTCTATTACTTCCCAGGTAAAAAAGTCAGCAAAAAACTTTTAAAAAAAACCTTAAAGAAAACTGAAGGTATTTCGGACAAAAAAAAAACCTGCATCTTCCTTTTAGGCAAAAGACCCGTACTTT
Organism: Maratus michaelseni; assembly: GCA_963931845.1. Taxonomy (NCBI): domain Eukaryota; kingdom Metazoa; phylum Arthropoda; class Arachnida; order Araneae; family Salticidae; genus Maratus; species Maratus michaelseni. Next base: position 1,148,700 of record OZ007599.1, read on the forward strand.
CCCTTCACCTTTTTGTCCAAAATACCTTCAGTTTTCCTCTAGGCAAAAAACCTGTACTTTTCCTTCACTTTTTTGTCCGTAATGCCTTTACTTTTCTTTTAGACAAAAAACCTGTACTTTTTATATGCAGATTTTTTTTTTATTTTTAAATAAGGCAAAAATACTCTTACAATCTTTTGCAAGGTCAGGGTTAAAATAAATAGCGCATTAGCATACAGTATTATGTTGTTAGTATAGTTGAAAAGAACCAAATTTGAACCTAATTTGTGAACTTTTCCAAGTATTTGAACATTTTAGAAATCTCCTTATATAAAAAATCTTCAAAGGGAGAAGTAGTAATTTTCAAACGTTTCTTTTTTAAAGTTTTAAAATTAAAATTTAACATTTAACCTTAATTTTTAGGGGGGGGGGGTTCCATTTTGCTAAAGTATTTTAAAAAATTTATGAAAATGTGTCAGAAAAGTTTTTGCTAAAAAGCAAAAATAGAAAAACAAATTATAAAAGTTAAAGCGTTCTAATTCTTATGCAAATGTTTGCAGGGCAATAATTATGTAGTGTTGAATTCAGGGGGTGACCTGGGGGGGAAAATCCCCCCTGGAGCATTGAAATGTCCCCGCCGAAAGATTTGAGATTTTATACTTTCAATGGTCAAAAAGTGCAATCCCCCCCCCCCCCCCTAGAGCCCAGAAATCCTTCCCGGGGAAAGATGTCTGAATTCAACACTGATTATGTAACATCTATTGTAATTTAGATTTCAGCTTTTCTCAAAGTACTCACCCTTCCCCCCCCCCCCCCCCACACACACACTCTAAAAAAAACTTCTTTTTAGCAGAGCAGCGGAGTTGGTGGAAAATATGATTCACTCCGGGATGGCGAAAGTACTAGTATTGCCTGTTGGTTCCTATTATTATTCAGATTGCTTCATTGCTGTCATTTGTTTTGAAATAGTAATAGTCGCTTTATTAAATTTGTTATTAAATAAAGGAAATATTACTATTTTTAAAAAGTGGCAGCAATCAATTAATTGGAATTAAAAAAACCGCAACTAGCAACACTGGAAATACTGGCACATTCCTGTTTGACCTTGAAGCATATGATATACATATCAGCCGATTTTTTTTCTTTCTTTTTTCCCCCCGTTTCATTTCTTTGGATATGGGTGTAAGCTATGATAGGTAGTCAAGGCCAGGACCCAGTTACTGCAGTGGCAAACTTCCAGCAATATTTTAGTATAAGTGTCACCTTTTTAAACGCAGGATTTTTTAAAATTTTAAATAAGGCAAAAATACTCTTATAAAATGCCTGCGGAACTTTATCCCTGCATTAATCGGCCACTGAATCAAGACTGAAAATATTTTGAACATCGTCCCTTTCTTATCAGATACTCTATGCACACTCACACAAAAACACAACATGCATTAAATTTTTTAAATTTAATTATGTCAAAACCGTGCAACAACTGTACGTAAAATATTTTTGTGTGTAAATTACAATCGAAAAGTTAAATTTGAAGGTATTAGATAGAAACAAAAGTTGAAATCTAATAAATCTTCAAAATTTACTTTGAACAACACACACAAAAATCTATCAGTTGAATCCAAACATATTATGTTGATATGTCGACCAAAATATTTTCTGCCAAATATGGGGGGCAATATCAAATATATATTATACCAAAATATGGGCGAAAGGATGTTTAATTTTGGCTCTATATCTATTCCAGCAGACCCCAAAAATTTTACAGTTTAAGTATCATTTGGGGTCTCCAGAACTGAAAAATTATGAGGAAACACAAGAAAAATAAAAGTGAAAATTCTACTATTTTGGCATTCATTCTGTTTTTACAGCTTCATAAAAAAAGGGCAAAAATTTTATATTTTCAACATCATTAATTGTATAATTTTGGGTTCTGCAGACCCGAAAAATCCAAATATTGATGTCCAAAGAAGTAAATAAAATGGAAATTTTATTATTTCAGATCCCGCTGACTTGGAAAGGAAAATGCAAAAAGTTGCAATTTTGGACTTATTCTGTGTCCTACAGACCTGAAAAATTCTGTTGTAAGGGAAGAAAATTAAAGATGAAAATTTTACTATTTCAGAAATATTTTGGTGCTGTGAATTTCCCTATTTCATCATTATTTTGTGTATCGCAGACACAGGAAAAAAATTACAATTTCACTTTTTTTTTTGGGGGGGGGGGGGGGGAGGGATTCTGTAAACGAGAAAAAAATAGGGAGAAAATTTACAATTTTGGCATTACTCCTGGTCCCAAAGACACCTGAATAATCTGAGGGAAAACAAGACCAAACAACAGGGAAAAAGATTTCCATTTCAATGATATTTCGGGTTCTGTGAACTCCAAAAATAGCAGAAATTTCCAATTTTTGCATTACCCCAGGTTCTGCAAACTCCAAAACATGCGAGACAAGACTACATACTAAATATAAAATATCAACTAGAGTTTTCAAATAAAAACAATTTTCATATATTATATGCTGTACATTGGACAGTATTTTGGGTCTGTTTAACATTTTTCTTCACAACCGATCGATGACTTTCGCAGTTCCTTACTGCGACAAATTGCCCGATTTCCCACCTCCTCCTCATGCGATGGAAAAACTCATTTTTTTCTGCAACTGACTGATAAAATGAAATTTTTGTTGACAACCGATCAACAAATTTCACAGTTAACATTCTGTGACAAATTGACAAAATATCAGATTCGCCTTGTGCGGCTGAAAAAAATTGGGTTTTCCTGCGACCAACTGATAAATTTTGACATTTTTCTTCGCAACCGATAGACAGCTTTCGCAGTTTCATCCTTCAACAAATTGATGAAATGCCTGATCCTCCCCCCCCCCTCCTCATGCAACGGAAAAACTGTTTTTTTTCCTGCAACAGACTAATAAAATTTGAGATTTTTTTTCACCACCAATCAACGAATTTCAGTTTCATTCTGTGACAAATTGACAAAATATCAGATTCCCTTGTGTGACTGAAAAATTTTTTTTTTCCTGCAACCAGTTGAAAAATTTTGGCATTTTTCTTCGCAACCGATCAAAGACTTTCACAGTTTTATTTTACAACAAATTGATGAAATGCCCGATTTGTGAAACTAAAAAATTGTCTTTTTCTGCGACTAATGGATAAAATTCAAGATCTTTCTTCACTACTGATCGACAAATTTTGCAGTTTCATTCTGTGGCAAAATGACAAAATACCGGATTCCTATTCTACAACTGAAAATATTCATTGTTTTTTCCTGCAACAGACTGATGCACTTTGAGATTTTTCTTTGCAAACAATCGACATATTTTGCAGTTTCACCCAGTGGAAATTAATGCATTTCCTGATTTTCCCTCCCCCTTCCCCCACACGACTGAAAAATTTGTTTTTGTTTTTTTTCTGATGGCCAACTGATAAATTTTGAGATTATTTTCGCAACCAATCAAAAAAATTTGCATTCTTTTTCCTAGTACTGATCGGCAAATTTCATGATTTTTCACTTTCAACTGATTGACATACTTTGCGATGAAAAAAAATGAGAAGTCGTGCCAAAATGAGCAATAAGAGCCACCAGGCTCATAAAATATTTAAAAAGGTCTGCCGGGTGCATAAAGTTAAAAAAGGATGTTGGCACTGCACCCTACCCATATGCTAGAGTCAATATTATTCTAGAGAAAGTCATACTTTTTGACTGGCGAGAATGTAAACAGTACAGAAATTGACATGAAAATAAAATTTATCTACACTTCTACACATAAGAAAACATGAATCTGCTTAAAGCATAGAAGAATCTCACCCATATACAGAGCAACTCTTTTTAACAATTGCTTTGTATACATCAATTACATTTAAAAAATAAATAAATTACTTACCGATGAATTGGTACCCCAAGACTAATTATTTGTGCAACCATATGCAGCATAACAGCCCTACATTTAAATAATGAAATTACACACTCAAGGGGTTGATCCAGGAAAAAATTTGGGGCCTGTTTAGCACGCTTTCAAAAAATTCTTCTTAATAAAACAGGATCCCTTCACAAACTTTATTATAATAAAAATAGCAACTTCACAAAATTTCCCATAAAAACATACTCTTCATTTTTAGCTCACAGGCTATCAAAGCCTGAGAGCTTATGTGCCCGCCGGTTCTGTATGTACGTACGTATGTATGTATGTATGTATGTACGTAACGCGATAACTCTTGATAGAACTAACCGTTTTACTTTAAATTTTGTTTATATGTTCCTTGTGATAAGGCGCTTCCCTGATTAGTTTCGGAGGTTCATTGGTTAAGCATAAAGGGGGGAAACGGGGGGCTAACCCCCCATAATTTAGATAAATGGGTTTTTCATGCAGAATTATTCGATTTTCTTCAAATTTTGTATATAGGTTCATTTTTATAATGTGCTTCTGTCAATAGTTTTGGGGGTTCATTAGTTTAGTATAAAGGGGGAAAGGGGGGGATACCCCCCCTAATATAGATAAATGAGTTTTTCATGCAGAAATATCCGATTTTCTTCAAATTTTGTATATAGGTTCATGTTGATAATGGGCTCCTGTCAATAGTTTTGGGGGTTCATTGGTTAAGTATAAAGGGGGAAAGGGGGGTAACCCCCCTAATTTAGATAAATGAGTTTTTCATGCAGAATTCTCTGATTTTCTTCAAATTTTGTATATAGGTTCATTGTGATAATGCGGTTCTCTGAATAGTTTTGGGGGTTTATTGGTTAAGTATAAAGGGGGAAAGGTGGGGTAAACCCCCCCCTAATTTAGATAAATGAGTTTTTCATGCAGAATTATCCGATTTTCTTCAAATTTTGTATATAGGTTCATTGTGATAGTGCGCTTCTCTGAATAGTTTTGGGGGTTCATTGGTTGAGTATAAAGGGGGAAAGAGGGGGCTAATCCCCCCATAATTTAGATAAATGGGTTTTTCATGCAGAATTATCCCATTTTCTTTAAATTTTGTATATAGGTTCATTTTGATAATGCGCTTCTGTCAATAGTTTTGGGGATTCATTGGTTGAGTATAAAGGGGGAAAGGGGGGGATAACCCCCCCCCTAATTTAGATAAATGGGTTTTTCATGCAGAATAATCCGATTTTCTTCAAATTTTGTATATAGGTTCATTGTGATAATGCGCTTCTCTGAAAAGTTTTGGGGGTTCATTGGTCAAAAAGGGGGAAAGGGGGGCTAATCCCTTCCTTAATTTGGATAAATGAGTTTTTCATGCAGAATTATCCGATTTTCTTCATATTTTGTATGTATATTCATTGTAATTAGAGACTTCCCTGATTAGCTTAAGGGGTTCATTAGTTAACTATGAGGGGGGTAACAGGGGGATGACGCCCCCTTAATATATTGTTGATTTCTTTATTTTTCGAGGGGCATATTTCAAATTCTTTGAAATAAGGGTACAATATACAATGAGTGTGAATAGCCTGTGAGCTCAATGCCCTCAGTTTAACTGGGCAGTATTATTTAATTTAAACTTTGTATTTTATAAACAAAACAAGTTCACTAGAAAGGAAAACTTTAGCAAAAGGACAACTTCAGTTGCTAGGGTGATGTTGTTATGTTTCCATGCACACGTGTGGACCCAAAGATGTGATGCATAAAAGGCTTTCTCCTAAAGGTGAAAATAAGCATTCGCCAGTCGCCACTCGTCGATTAAACTTGAAAAACTGTCGATTAAAAATATGAAAAGAACCGGCCAAATGCAGGATTTTCCGAAATCCTTACTCTAAAATTCGCGATTCTTTCGCCCCCGTTCGACAAAATTCATAATTTCTTCATGCCCGATCGCCGAAATTCATGATTTTTTTTCGCTCCCGTTCTTCGAAATTCATGATTTTTCCGTTTCCGATCGAAGAAATTTATGGTTTCTCCGCGTCCGATCAACGAAATTCAGGTTTTTTTTGCGTCCGATCAACTAAATTCATTATTTTTCCGCATCCGATCGTCGAAACTCGTGATTTTGTTGCAGCCGATCGCCGAAATTCCTGATTTTTATGCTCCTGACTGACGGAAATTCATCATTTTTACGCTTCTGAACGACGGAAATTCTGGATTTTTACGATACCGATTGATGAAGTTTGCAATTTTTTCCGGACTAATTGACGAAATACACAATTTCTGAAGATGTTGGCCACTTTTGGTTCGCGGGCCACAGGTTGTGCATGTATAATGTATATCATGTTGTGGATTATTATTTGGTGTATAAACTAGAGGTGCACAACTTTTATAATGGGAGGGCCACTCACAAAAATGACTGGCTTTGGCTTGTCGAGGTCCACAATCCGACTCATTCAACGAAATTCTCGATTTTTACGCGCCTTATCGCTTAAATTCGTGATTTTTATGCACCTTATCAGCTAAATTTGTGTTTTTATGTTCCCGATCGGCGAAATTCACAATTTTTGCATGCCCGATCGATGAAATTAACGATTTTTGCACGCCCGCGCGACAAAATTCACGATTTTTACTCGTTCTATCGGCTAAATTTACGATTTTTACGCGTCCCATCGACGAAATTTGTGATTTTTACCCGCTGATCGGCTAAATTCACGATTTTTACACGCCCAATCAGCTAAATTCGTGATTTTTACGCACCTTATCGGTTAAATTCGCGATTTTTATGCGCCTTATCAGCTAAATTCGTGATTTTTATGTGCCCGATCGGCGAAATTCTCAATTTTTGCATGCCCGATTGGTGAAATTAACGATTTTTGCATGCCCGATCGATGAAATTAACGATTTTTGCACGCCCGCGCGACAAAATTCACGATTTTTACTCGTTCTATCGGCTAAATTTACGATTTTTAAGCGTTCCATCGTCGAAATTTTTTATTTTTACCCGCTGATCGGCTAAATTCACGATTTTTACACGCCCAATCAGCTAAATTAATGATTTTTACGCACCTTATCGGTTAAATTCGCGATTTTTATGCGCCTTATCAGCTAAATTCACGTCTATTATTTTCCAATGGTAGAAGAAACACTATTTCTCAACTCAACTCTGAGCTGAGCCTGTTTATGTTTTGACTCCCGGCGTTAAGCGGTGAAGTTTGTCTGTTATTTTCTGTAATTCGCTAGCTTTGTTAATATAATAATTAACTGGAAAGCGACCATGCAGGGGTGGCAATCAATGACAATTTTTTGATTGTCACTGTTACAACTTTAATCACCATGTGGCGAGTGGCTACTGCTAATTTTCACCTATAGCTAAAATCTAAACCTGTTTACGTTTTACATGTGAGACTCTCGGCGTTGAGCGATAAGCAATAGCGTTCGTCTATTAATTTCCGTAATTCGTTAGCTTTGACACTATAATAATTAACACCTTAATTTTTTAAATGTTTATACATAGCCAAAAGATGGCTAAAAATATGTACCGACAGACACTTCTTCAAAACTGGTCTCTCTTTTAAAAAAATAGATAGATTCAACATATTTATAAAAAATACCGAGGCCTCACTAGAAAAAATATTTCGGAGGATATTTGTATTTTCAAAGTTTCTTTCATATTACGTTTTTTTTTTATACTTTAATAGCGATGGAGTTAATTTAAAGTTTTTTATTGTGAATTCAAATAACTTATATTTATTATTTGCATTTTCAATTACTTTTAATCAAAGTTTATAAATAATATACCAGGAAGAAAATAATTTTCTAAAAATTATGATTTAAAGTAACACTATTTTAAATATTGTCCACTTGAATGATGGTATGTACATGAAATGTTATTAAAAGCTTTTTCTTCCTTCAGTAGCACATTATTGGTGAGTAGTGCCGTTTCTTTTTTTTTTTCTAGATTGAACATTGGGTCAATTGGGTAAAATAGGCAGGTTTCAAAACTAAATTTATAAAAACACAAACTGTAATTATTTGCAAAAAGTACAAGAAAAAAAAACTGTGGAGTAAAATAGTTAAAAACCTTTCATTGTTCAAAACCCGCAATATCATTTGTAAAGTTATATATATATATATTAATTACACAAAAAGTACTATAATTTAATCAATAAAAAGTTTAAATTGATTCTTCAACCCTTTAACATACATTTGACATAAATAACATTTCATGTAACATACCATTAATCAAGTGAGCAATACTTAAAATAGTATTACTTTAAATCATATTTTTTATAAAATTATTTTTATCTTGGTATATTATTCATAAACTTCGATTAAAAGCAATTGAAAATGCATGTAAAAACCTTGAGAAATCATTAATTGGGTTGACAATTAATATTAACACACATGCGAAGTAGAATAAAGATCAACCAAAACGATACTTTAAATTCCACTGTAACGATACAAGGCTCAAATATTAAATTTAATTTTGTAATAAATGAGTTATATGAATGTAAAAAGTTATGTACTTTAAATTAACTCCATCGCTATTAAAGTATAAAAAAAAGTCTAAAATAAGGTAATATGAACGATACTTTGAACTTACACATCTCCTCCGAAATAATTTTATTTCAGTAAGGCCTCGTGGTATTTTTTATAAATACGTTGAATCTATCTATTTTTTTAAAAGAGAGTCTAGTTTTATAGAAGTATCTGTCGCTACATATCTTTAGCCTTCTTATGGCTATGTATAAACATTTAAAAAATTATTTAAGGTGTTAATTATTATATTAACAAAGCTAGCGAATTACAGAAAATAACAGACAAACGTTACCGCTTAACGCCAGAAGTCAAAAACATAAACACTAAACAGACTCATTTCAGAGATGAGTTGAGAAGTACAGTAGAACTCCAATTATCCGAACTCCGACTATCCGAATCGCTGATTATCCGAATCGCTTTCAGAATTTCAGAAAAAAAAAATTAAGACGGAAATGTACTGCGATTCGCAAAATAATGACTCTGTCTATGCGCGCTATATTTTCCTTTCCTCCGCGAATCTAGTGTAGACGCAGCGCGAACATTATTGGAATGATGAGTCACCGTCTCATAGTGCAGTTGGATTATTGGCTGTCGTCCGTCGCCAGGCGGCTGGCCCGGCCCACCTGGTCTCGGACCCTGGGTTTCAAATTCTAAATGACGATGAACTTATTGAAAGTGTCGAGGAAGAAGATGACCTTAATGTCGAAGTTGAAGCAGACACGGGACCATCAGCTAGTGAAGCATTTGCCGGCCTTGAAACTGCGTTGAAGTGGATGGAGCGTCAGCCTGAGTGTGACCACATGCAACTTCTCACTGTCAAGCGGATGTGCGACTTGGCTGCCCGAAAAAGGATGAAGACTGTCAAACAGCTTATTTTGATCGATATGTTCAGCAAGCAATATGACTTTCACTTACAGTACGATACGTACATAATGTAGAGCACTTGTAAGTACGCTTAACATGTAAAAGTGTTGCCTTTTCATTTAATTAATTAAAAGATCTTTTTCTTTAAAAATAGTTTTTTTTCCTCCTATTTTCAACATACATACAGTAATTAATTAAAATAGACCCTTTTTTCGAAAAAAAAAAATCCAAATATCCGAATTTTTGATTATCGGAACGGGGTCCGGTCCCAATTGATTCGGATAATTGGAGTTCTACTGTAGTGTTTCTTCTACCATTGGAAAATCGCTGTGGAGTCGGAAATGCCGTGTCAGTTGCGAAAAAAAAAATCAAATGTTCTAAATGAAATTTTAAATAAATTTATAAGAATAATACATTTTTCATTTGTTTTTTGAAGTAATTTTCATAAAAACTGGAAGTCATGTCTGTAGTTAATAACCCCAAACTTAAAATAAAAGAAGAAGAACTAAGAATTTTTCGTATGGTGGGGGGATCAATTACTACTTCCTGAATTCGGGAAGAGGGGAACTTTCCCCCTAAATCCCCCATAAAAGTTATTTATTTATTATTTTTTATATTTGTGTGTTAAAAATTTATCTCAAAGGGGTGGTTCAAAGCAGTGTTGAATTAGGATAGGGCTGGTCCGCGGGATTCTCGCCCTCCCCCCGGAGGATTTTGAAATTTAATAAACAAAATGTTCTTTTTCTTTGAAAGGCTTTGTAAAATTTATTTTTTTGAGTAACTTAAAATAATTAAACGCTAAGAGAAAGAGGAACTAAAAATTTTTGGCTAAGGGAGGGCTCACCCCCCCCCCCCCTCGTAAATCCCCCATGGAAGTAAATTTTAGCTCTATTTTCGTTTATATGTTTGTCCTTAAAAGTTATTTTAAGCGGAGGTTCAGGAGAGTGTTGAATTCAGTGCCAGATGGGAAGGGGAGCAACCCCCCCCCCCCCCGGATTTTAAAATTTAACTAATGTAATTTTCTTTTTCGCTGATTTTGAAAGAGATAGTGAAATTTATTCTTTTCGAGTATGTGTTTAAAAAGTACCTTAAACGGAAATTCAGGGAAGTGATGAAGTATAATCCCTATAGGGAATACCCCCCCCCCCCCACACACACACACAGAGATTTTTGTAATTTTATTGACGTAATTTTCTTTACCTGCAATTTTTAAAGACAGTAAAATTAGTTTTTTTGAGTAACTTAAAATAAATAATTAAGTATTAGGAGAAAGACAGATTATGAATATTCATTTCGTAGTGCGCGTGGGGGGGGGGAGGGGGTGCTCCCCTTAATCAGTCATGGCAGTTAATTTTTGTCCTGTTTTTCTTTTTTTACTTTTATGTGCTAAAAAATTACCTTAAAATTGGGTATTTCAGGGCAGTGTTGATTTCAGCCCCCCCCCTTGAATTTTGAGCAATTAATTAAAATTTTAACTAATTTTCTTTTTTAAATTTATTCTTTTCGATGAATAACATAAAGTAATTAAACACTGAGAGAAAGAGGATATAACCAACATATTTTTTTCTGCTCCCCCAGCCCCCTCTATGTGGCCCTGGCCTTTTCCAGTAAAAAGCTATTTGAATATGAGTTAGATACTTAACCATTTAAACTCTAATAAAACATTTAGGAAAATATTTAAAATTTTCTGCATGAAAAGCAGTTTTTCTTTTCCTTCAAAATACCTGTAGTGATTTTAGGGCAGATTTGCTAAGTCACTGAAGGTAATTTGTAGGCCATAAGCTTGCTGAAATAAACCTCTATAAAACCTTTAAACAAAACTTTCATATTTCCTGCATGAAACGCTGTTCCCGTTTTTCTTCAAAATACTTGTAATGATTTTAAAAAGATCTGCTAAGTCAGTGAAGGTAATATGAAGGTTATAGGCGTGCTGAAATAATCCTGAATAAAACCTTTAAAAAACCTGTAATATTTCCTGAAGGAAACCTGCAGTTTTCATTTTCCTTCAAAATACCTGTAGAAACCTTCAAAATACCTTCAAAATCATTAAATTTTTAAAGGTTTCTTGCTGATTTTTTTTACCTGGGTTGGTGTGTATAAATTCTGTAGATCCTATACAGGGCAGCACAAAAGTTCGCGAACACATTTCCGTTTATTACTCCAGAAGGAGAATTTTAAACTGTGCTACGCGTTTCCTAACTGAAATAAAATTTAGCATCCTATGTAGTATCTAGACAAGATCATATACAGGGTTGAATAAAAGTATTCGGATGTTTTTCCGAATATTGTATATGTTAGAAATATATGTTGGAAATATATGTTGGAAATTCCTGAAATTACGTTTTTAAATATATTAAGCGTTTTCCAAATTGTTTACTTAGATGTTATAATTCAGCTTATTAAACGGTAATGATTTGTAAAATTATTTTGAAAGCGTTGGAAAGTGTTACATAATCTATGCTGGACGCATGATTTTTCGTTTTTGTTTAATTATTATTATCAAAATGAAATGTTTACTGCAATGCTAAGAGACATTTATAAATTTCATGCCTACAGTTTACATTTAGATAGTTTACATTGTATGATATTTATTTCTTCTTTTTTAAGCATATATTTGTAATGATTTAATAGAATAATTCGTTAAATCCTGTAAACTTGAAATGTTAATTGTTTTAAAAGATTACTTTCACTCCAACAATGGTAATTTCTTTCAACTGTTTCACTAGTGCGAAGTGTTACACTTGGCGACAATAGTATTGGTGTAACAGAAAAACACTTTTTTGTTTCTTTTTTTTTTAAATACGTTATATGAGGTCAATAATTAACTCTATCTTTGTAAGTTTTGGATTTTGATGGCAGTTTTTTGTGTATATGTGATTACACTTTCTAAACCACTCATTATACTGTAATTAAAGGGATAAGTAAAAAGTATGATATATCTGACAATGGGTCTACCAAGGATGTTAAACAAATCTTTTGCAAGTGATCCACTTTTTTAATACCAGTATTTCTTAAGAATTGTTTATGTTCTAATGATTTTTAATGATTTTTCTTGCAATTTTTCATTTACATTTCTATTTTTTTTTCCTTGCGTAGATCTCAGATCAATGTCTAACTGGATATATATCTGTATTTTGGTATACCAAGGAAAAAAAATTGCAAAAATGAAAAATGTTAAGATATCCAGTTAGAAACCTTTATCATAGATATCCTAAAAAAAAAATGAAATGCAAATGAGATATTTATAAGAATGTTCCCATTGGCTTAATATTAGATTGTTAAATTATCGTTTGCATTTCAATATGTTTAAATATTTTTTTTATTTCATGATATCTGAGATTAATCTCTAACTGGTTACTTTTTCGACTTTGGATGCAGTTTTTTTAAAATCCAATTTTGGAATCAGTTTAAGAAATAGAAAGGGACGACATTAACTAGTGAGCGTCACCTCGCCAGGCGTTGGCTTTTAAGCTTTGGAGTCAGAATGTCAGCAAAAAAAATATATTTGAAAAAAAAAACAAAGTGCAGTGTTGATTCTTTGTGCAGTGTTGAGCACTTTATTTGAAAATAAAAAAGAAGTTGCATTGTTGATTCAGATTTTTTTTTTTACCAGGAACACCGGATTTACTTCAGACAAAAACAACCAGTGATAATACAAGTTTTTTATGCAAAAGGAAGATGCAGGTTTTTTAGCGAAAAGAAAACTGGAGTTATTTTCGGACAAAAAAAGCGAAGGGAAAATAAAAGTTTTTTGCCTAAAGGAAAAGTGAAGGAAAAATACAGGTTTTTTGCATGAAGGAATAGTGAAGATATTTCGGACAAAAAAGTGAAGGAAAAATACATGTTTTTTGCGTGAAGGAATAGTGAAGGTATATCGGACAAAAAGTGAAGGAAAAGTACAGGTTTTTTGCCTGAAGGAAAAGTGAAGGTATTTTGGACAAAAAAGTGAAAGGAAAGTACAGGTTTTTTGCCTTAAGGAAAACGCAAGGTATTTCGGACAAAAAAAAGGTGAAGGGAAAGTACAGTTTTTTTGCCTAAAGGGAAGATGCAGGTTTTTTTGGTTTTTTAAAGGTTTTTTGCTGTTTTTTTTATCTGGGTATCGCTAAAATCGCGTCCTTGAGCTGTTGTAAGGAGAAAACATCCACCATGGAAAACTACCCTTTTTTCAAAAATGTTTTTCAAAAGGTTCACATGATTTTTTTTAATTGATTGTGGCATTTTAAACCTGAGAGTTCGTCTTTCAGAATATGTCTTTTGTTTTTAAATAAACCAAACGGTTTAGTCGATAAAAGTTGAAAAAGAATGGCGAAATCATTCAAATGGTTCTTCATTTCTGTCGGCTAACACTTCCGCCGACCCGGAAAGAAAGAAGCATTTGTTGAGTTTTAATTAATTATCAGAATATTAAAATTCTGAGCCTCAGGAACTTCAGAACATGCGTTGGAGTACCTAAATCTGAATTTTCAAATCTCTAGGGACAGTAGATTTGGCTTGCCAGACAGACAGACACAGAGCGAAACTTTTATTTTTTTAGTAGTATAGATTTGAAAGACCGTAAAATTAGCTATCCAAAACAGTTTTCCTTTTTTTCGTACAAGCATTGGAAGTGTAGTTATGGCTACTTTTGCTTGAGTTCTCAAACAGGAAGTGTGTATTTAAGTAGCCTCAAGATGACATAATTTTCTTATATTGAGGTAAAATAATAATCTTAATAATTATCTTACAGACAATGCAACACATAATTTTCGAATATTTCATGAACTTGAGGTGAATATTTCTAATAGATTTTCAGAAATAAAACTTTAAATGAATTTTCTAGAAAACATTATTTTATGAAGAATCAGTTACGAAAAGCGTTCTATTTCCAAAAATTAGGGTTATATTAATAAACGACTGATCGCCAACAATTTATGCCATGTTGTGATTGTCATGAACTATCCTATTACATAGCCGAGCATTTCCCGAAATTTTACACTAATAAATGAAAATGCAGAAAATGTATCAGCAGAGTGAGAATTTGAATGAATAGGTTAAAAAATGGGCACACAAAAGTTCCAATTTTCACAATAAGAAATATTGGTTTTGTGAGCAATACAACATTTGACTTATATCAATTACACTGTAAAAAATGACAAATGTTTCTTAATCTACGATAATATAATAGAATCACGTTTAAATTTATAATATAAACTCATCCTTGTTAACTAGGATTCTTTATCTTTAGAAACCTCAGACATCAATGGCATTTCGAGATTTAAAGAATCATTTAGAAAAACAAAATTTCCTTTGTTGTCCGTAATTTTCGAATAATGAACAGAGGAAATAATATTCAACTAGGTAAATTATATCTAATGGATGGAGTACCATAGTTGATATTTTTTCCAACAGAGAGAAAATATGCCGCGACCAGGACTCGAACCTGGGTACTTTGGTTTGCCATACCAACGCTCTTCCTACTGAGCTGTCACTACGATATCCTGGCTGGCATATTTACGAGTAGCTTTTAAAGTGTACTAACCAGTTTTCTAAGACCGGAATATAGTTTATCCATTCTGAAGTAAATATTTTCATGTTCAACAAATATGTTTAAAAGACAAGCATGCAAAATTAACAGTGTTAACATTAACATTAAGATTATTTCTTTACTCTTTCATGTATAAATTAACTTATGCCGCTGAAAACGCTTACTTGAGAATGGATGACATTCGAAAAACAGGTATTCCAGGCTGAGGAAACTGATCAATACACTATAAAAACTATCCGGAAAAGTTTATGAAAAATACGGGCAGCAAAAAATACTTTGCTTTTATAAATAATTTTTTACATTTTGGAAATGTATTGGTTTCCGGGGATTCAAAAGACAACGGAACACGTATTTCGGATAACTCAGAAGATTAGATTATATTTTTGTTCGGGGTTATAGTATATTTTCATAAAATAAGAAACATTGGTCATTTTTTTACAGTGTACGAACACTATCAAAATTTAAAAAGACACCCTCCAAAAAAAAAAAAAAAAAAAGATAAGAAAAGCTTTTTAGTTTATTTGCAATATTTAAATAAAAAAATTAGGTACTAATTAAAACGTAAGTAAATAAAAAATTCTGTTATTCTAATAGGCCTTTATTCAGTCAAAAATTGTCAGTATTTTTAGCCTTTAAAACTCAGGGGGCTGATGCGAGTCAATGTATGGTGCTAATATGAGGCATTATTTGGGGCTGTAATAATAAATAACGTTTTGGATTTCTTAAATGAAAAGTTATGAGGTTATTTCTATACATATCGGATAGTACATTCAAATTTAACTTTTCCGTTTTTCCGTTACACACACAGAGAATAATGTATTCCTTCTGTGCTACCCTGTATATGAATTTACTTATACTGAAACTACTTAGTGACATCTTATCTGCAACTGAACAATAAATGCTATACACACTATTTTCTATACGTAGTGCATATCAATAACGCAATATCACATTCTTTGAAATAGTGTAACATCACTAATATGTACTTTATACACTAATATATACTTTGTATCGCGTTTCACTCAATCTATACAATTCTGCGAGGACCGCTATTTTTGGCTTATTTTTTCTATCTTAAAATTTCGATTTTGCGCTTCTAATTTTTGGCTTTTCCTCATAAGTATTCTAAATAGCGAATAAAAATATTTTCCATGAAAGTGTATTGGAGGGTATAGTAAAACTCAATACCCTATATCAATATCGTTGCATTCCGAATCAGACAGACCGAATTCCTAAACAATTTTCAACTATTTTGGAAGGTTGTACTTCGAGAGCAATATGTTTCTGCTACAAAGCAATTTCGGTAGAATATTATTCTTTATTTCCTTAAAGATAGTGTGACCAATAGCTACTTCTTAAAGCAGTCATTTGAACTCAAAAGTCTTAAACCATTGTTTATTCCTCAACTAAACTTTTCTCTTCAGACTAAAACCGGTTTTGCCGATTTCCAATGCACTTTTGTTTCACGCGGATATATTCATTTTCAAAATTCATTTCTGTAATTAATGGAATGGATATCTTTTCTTCTTTCACATAGAAAAAAGAGATGATATTCAATATATATATTTCACGAATCAATTGAATATAAAAAAAAACAAAATATGAAAAATGTAAATTGTAAAAGATGTTATGAAAGATAAAAGTGGATTATTTATTGAAAAGAATGCACCTTTCTATAAAACCGTCTCAATTTCGTTATTTCAAATTTTCGTTCCCTGTTTCTTTCGAAAATAACTGTTTATTTGACATCTATCTTAAAATAAAATTGTGTTCAAAATATATTTATTAAAAGCAGATTGAAGTTGTTTTGGAGAAACGTAAAAACTGCTATATATTTTCTTTACTTTATACACATTTTTAGGAAGGAATCCTATCGTTTTAGGATTCATCATTAGTACTCGCATTCTTTAAAGTATATTTTTTTTATGTACATTTCTGAATGTTTCATTTTCTCTACTGACATATAAGGTTGTTTACCTGACTTAGTTTTTTCATTAGTATTAGTCAATATATAACATCGTGAACAAGAAAGAAAAATCATGCATCAAGCATAGATTATGAAACACTTTAACAAAACTTTGATATTTGATAAGGTAAATAAAATACCCAAATAAAGATTTTAGAAAAGACATAATGCATTTAAAAACCAGATTTCAGAAAAGTACTTGAATTCTGATGTACAATCTATTACAATCTTGTTATACAATCTATAGATTTGTATATACTCTCTATAGTATGCTACAATTTAGTTTAATTCACCTTCAGCACTTTCTACCAATGAACCAATGGACGAAAACGTATTTCTTTCCATATGCTACCCTCTATATTCCCTTCAAATTTTGATACTAAGCTAAAGTTTCATTAACTACTAAAATGACACATGCATAGGCAGCTCTGTGTGTAATAACATTTTATTTACATTCTACAAATATGTCTTAGTATACTAAATAGAGTTCGATTAAAAACTAGCAATTGACGCTGACACATAGTAATATTTGCGAATTATTTTGTATAGCATCCATACACGCTATATAGCATGAAAAAATTTAGTTCAACTTAAAAACGCTTACCTAACTGAAAGCGCACTAGACAGTAACTGTATCCGACATTTTTTGCATTTCCCTGTAAATGAACGATAATTGCTATTATACAACAAATATCTAATAGTAAAACTCAATTTTTTAGACTTGGTTAAAAAAACTTAAAATCAAGGCGACAGATGGCGCTGTGAATGCAGCAAAGTCGGGAGACGAGCTTGTGCACGACACCCATACAGTGGCGCTAAAAGCGTGAAGCACGTACACATCCTGTTCGTTATTCCAGGGATATTCTCGCAATGACTGTGCCTATTGACGTTGTTGTTGAAACTGGATTATCAGAATAATGATAGCTCTTAAGAGATTTAGGATACTTACGAATTTAAGAAAAGGTCCACTGACGATAGAATATTTACGGAAGATGGTTTTGAAATTTGAACAGAGCCTAAAATCCGGTAGAGGACTAACTAAAAAATCCCCATTGCTTTGGGAGCGTGAAATTTCAGGTGATTTGGATGAATGTTAAAAAAGATCAATTTCATTCTATTTGAAATAATGCAAACAGTTTTTCCTCAAAAAATATTTCGAAACCTCAGAAAATGATTAAAATGCACGATTTTTAATAGAAAGAAATTTTTCCTGTAAACTAATCCATTTCAATCTATTTGAAATCTATATTTTGAATATTTCATTTTCAATAGTACCCTATATGAGTTGCATGGAAATCCGAGTCGACATATAGGCAGTCGAATTAATAAACACTTTGAAACTATGTTCAAAACGAAACATTCATGTCGGAAAAAGTACGACACGCGCCTGCTCGTGTTTCCAGATAAAGATTTCCAAAATGTAATCCCGTCAAAATCCTTTTACATCAAATTACTTGTTTTTAAGAATTTTTATACTGTTTTTCAAGATTCTATGAGTTGTATTTAGAAAAAACATGTAGGATAATTACAAATTGCATTTCTGTACGTTAAAAATTTACTGAGTTTATCATAATTTGGTAAATCGATAAAACATTGAATTTTAGGAATTTTCAGATTTTTTTGGCACTCAAAACGCTTTTATTCTGTTTTTCAATTCCTACTATCAGCTCACACACTCTAATTTTTATTTCTAAATTTATATATCTTATTCAAATTTTCAATCGTTAATAATCGTCGTTTCGTCGTTCTCTTTATTCATCCATTCAAGTTAAAATACATTTTTTTAAACTTGTACTGGATGACAATTGATGTTAATACAGTTTTTTTTAAATATTTATTCCTTAATTAAATTTAATTGATTAATTTTAGTTTTATATTTCATTTCTGTTCAAAAGTATAGACTCATTCCAAATTTATACCCCTTCGGCCGCGCGCCGCCTGATCTTCGTCCGTGAACAGCCCCATTATCTTTTTACGCGAGAATGTTTCGCTATGATACTTCATGTGACGTTTGGTAATTTTTGAAAATCAACATTTGAAAAACGGCATTATCATTAGGTTTGAAATTTATATCAAGAAAAATACAATTTTTTACCTTTCTAACGCAGTTTGTCTAACAATTTTGTGAGAAATACTTTTCGAGCTATTAATTTTTGATATTTTAACTATTTATTTTTTATTTAATTTTTAATACATTTCAAAAATTTCTCTTATAAAAGATACTTAGCAGAATATAAATTTAGGAATAAATACCATCAGTGGCGAAGCGTGTAGATCGCTGGAAAAAAAATTCTTTTTGACCTATCAGTTCATAAACTGACTTCAAATTTTATTTTTTATATTACTTGTTTGTAATAATTCCGTTTTAGTAGTTTAACAAGTAGTTTTTAGCTCACAGGCTATCAAAGCCTGAGAACTTATGTGCCCGCCGGTTCTGTATGTACGTACGTACGTATGTATGTATGTATGTATGTATGTACGTAACGCGATAACTCTTGATAGAACTAACCGTTTTACTTTAAATTTTGTTTATAGGTTCCTTGTGATAAGGCGCTTCCCTGATTAGTTTTGGAGGTTCATTGGTTAAGCATAAAGGGGGGAAACAGGGGGCTAACCCCCCATAATTTAGATAAATGGGTTTTTCATGCAGAATTATCCCATTTTCTTCAAATTTTGTATATAGGTTCATTTTGATAATGTGCTTCTGTCAATAGTTTTGGGAGTTCATTGGTTAAGTATAAAGGGGGAAATGGGGGGGATACCCCCCCCCCCGAATTTAGATAAATGAGTTTTTCATGCAGAATTATCCGATTTTCTTCAAATTTTGTATATAGGTTCATTTTGGTAATGTGCTTCGGTCAATAGTTTTGGGGGTTCATTGGTTAAGTATAAAGGGGGAAAGGGGGGATAACCCCCCCCCCTAATTTAGATAAATGAGTTTTTCATGCAGAATTATCCGATTTTCTTGAAATTTTGTATATAGGTTCATTGTGATAATGCGCTTCTCTGAATAGTTTTGGGGGTTCATTGGTTAAGTATAAAGGGGGAAAGGGGGGGCTAATCCCTCCTTAATTTAGATAAATGGGTTTTTTATGCAGAATTATCCCATTTTCTTCAAATTTTGTATATAGGTTCATTTTGATAATGCGCTTCCGTCAATAGTTTTGGGGGTTCATTGGTTATGTATAAAGGGGGAAAGGGGGAACCCCCCCCCTAATTTAGATAAATGGGTTTTTCATGCAGAATTATCCGATTTTCTTCAAATTTTGTATATAGGTTCATTGTGATAATGCGCTTCTCTGAATAGTTTTGGGGGTTCATTGGTTAAGTATAAAGGGGGAAAGGGGGGCTAATCCCCCCTTAATTTAGATAAATGGGTTTTTCATGCAGAATTATCCGATGACTTCCCTGATTAGTTTAAGGGGTTCATTAGTTAACTTTGAGGGGGGTAACGGGGGGATGACCCCCCCCTTAATATATTGTTGATTTCTTTATTTTTCGAGCGGCATATTTCAAATTCTTTGAAATAAGAGTATAATATACAATTAGTGTGAATAGCCTGTGAGCTCAATGCCCTCAGTTTAATTGGGCAGTTTTCTTTTTATTAGTAGTTAAATAATTTTCGTTTTAGTAATTAAATTAGTTTAAACCTCTGTGTAAATGTGTATCCATTATCTCATTGTAAGTTTTGTTTAAATACTCAAATTATGACAAAATGAAAAGAAATAATCAAAAATGTACTTTGCGGTTTAAAAGAAAAATTTAAACAAAATTGCCCACTTAAACTAATTGTATATTATACAACCTCGAAAAATAAAGAATTCCTCCCTTTTATGCTTAACCAATAAACCCCCAAAACTAAACCTTATCACAATAAACCTATATACAAAATGTGAAGCGAATTGGCGAATTCTGCAAGAAAAACCCATTTATCTAAATTAAAGGGGGGGGGGGGGATTAGCCACCCGTCCCCACCTTCATACTTAACCAATGAAGCCCAAAAATAATCAGAGAAGCGCCATATCACAATGAAACTACATACAAAATTTGAAGCAAATCAGATAATTCTGCCTGAAAAACCCATTTATTGCCGAAACGTCAGTTGAAGCTCACTGTGGAGACCGGAAAAGTTTTTGGTTTCTGTCTGTTTGTCCGTCTGTCTGTCTGTCTGTCTGTTCCGCGATAACTGCAGCAAAAATGATCCGATTAGGTTGATTTTTGGTAGGTATGTTGGTGAAGTAACCCGAATTAGCTGTATAGTTTTTAGTTACATTTGGTTCATTCGTTGGGAAAATATAGAACATTTCTTTTTAGGTCATAATGCTTTCCTATGGGAATTCAGACGATTTTGAAATTTTTCATTTGTTGAAAATAAAATGGCGCATTTGATTTATGTATTTAAACGGTAAGTTATTAAGGCTGAAATTTATGAAGTGAGGTCTTAAATTATTCAAATTAATTTGAAATTTTGTTAATACATTTGTCAGATTTTTTAAATTAGGTGTATAATTTTTGGTGCAATTTTATACATATGTTCTAATAATATAATACATTTTATTTTATCATTTTTTGCAAATTTTAAAATGCATTTATTTTTATTTTCCTCTTTAATTTAACGGTAACCTAGCAACTATATTTCAAAGAATATCAAAATAATAAAATTCAAATAACTCAGACTATTTTGCTGCAATATTTTATTCGCAAAGTAAAATATTTTCGGTTGATTTTTGTATTTTATTGAATGTATATAAATGAGAATTTATTTTGATATAAGTTACCTTTTAACTACTATGGAATGATTTCCGAAACATTTTTACATGAGATATTATTCATTTTCTGGAAGAGATGTGGATTTTTCGTGGTTGAAAATTAGTATTATTTTAAAAATAGGATAACATCTCTCGTGCAACGAGATGGTTAATCTAAAGAAATTAGCGTAGTAAAACGCATCCATACATCCTGAAATAGCACAATTACTGGAAACTGAGATCATAAAAAGCTATCACAAAAAATAATTTATAGCGCCAAATCACGTTTGCTATTTAGTAAATTGGCAGTAGACACGATTATGAATGATTACCCAATAGGTTTAAAAGTTTCCAAATATGACTAATATATATATATATATATATATATATTGGGGGGGGAGGCAGGGCTGGGGATTTTAGTGTGTTATTGCCATCGAGTAGATCAGGATGTACTTAGATAAGATCTTACATCTAAATATTCTAGAATGACCATCAAAACTGTTTTTCCGAAACAAAATTGTAATTAAACTAAATTTCTAAAATAGATATAAGGGAAATATAGTAGATTCAGATTCATTTCTATAAGTTGCTTTTGTACAAGAGATCTTATCCATCAGATGCAAGTGTTTCGTGGTTGGTAGGTAAGTAAATATTGTTATTTGGGTATTAGGATAACATGAAATTATTTCATGTTATCCTAATACCCAAATAACATGAAATTATTTTACAAACTGTTGCTTATCTTAATAAAACCACAGTATAAAACAAAATCCAATATATGCTATAGTTATTCACACAATCAATAGGAAATCACGAATATAAATTTAACACGATTACGGGGGGCTCAGGGGGGGCAGACACCCCCTGAAGAAATGTACTCTTTATCCAAAACATTTCATGAAAAAAAAAGTTCATAAGAATTTCAGAATTTCATTGCATAAACCGTGTTTAATTTAACGGTTGTAATTTTTGAAAACCATCGAAGTGTAATGTATGTCTATAAATACTTTGTATATCATATAAAAAATTAAATTGCGGATTATAAGATGCTAAATATGAAAAGTGATATTAAAAAACAATGATTTTCAGTGCTGACGTTGAGGCTCCTGATCTGTAGATTTACTAGTTTAAATTAAGGGGGGGATTAGCCCTCTTCCCTCCTTTTACACTTAACCAATAAACCCCCAAAACTAATCGGGGAAGCGCTTTATCACAATAAACCTATAAACAAAATTTGAAGCAAAACGGATATTTCTATGAGTTATCGCGATACGTACATACATACAGAACGGGTGGGCACATTAGATCTCAGGCTTTGATAGCCTGTGAGCTAAGAAAGCATAATAAAATATTTTAAAGAATCACATTTTTATGTTCTAACTAAGTTTACTATAATAAAAAATCCTGCTTTACATATTTTGAAAGATTCAAAAGAATTTTGGTTTAATATTAAAGTTTAAAAAAAATTAATAATACTTTTTATGTCCCAGGCTGTCAAAGCCTGAGAGCTAATGTGCTCGCCGGTTCTGTATGTATGTATGTACGTAACGCGATAATTCTTGATAGACATATCCGTTTTGCTTCAAATTTTGTTTCTAGGTTCATTGTGATAAGTTGCTTCCATGATTAGTTTCGGGAGTTGATTGGTTAATTATAAAGAGGCCCCCCTTAATTTATTGTTGATTTCTTTATTTTCGAGTGTCATTATTCTTTGAAATAAGAGTATAATGTACAGTCCGTTTAACTGGGCACGTTTCTTTTTATTTATTTCAATTACTGTACATCATAAACTGTGTAAAAGTAGTATTTCGAATTAACAACTAGGATGATCATTTTTTCTCAAGTTCAATTAAGTTTTATTTAAACGAAAGATAAATATGATATGCTTTCGGGGGCTTGATAAATGCGGACGTCAGGTAGGTTAGATGGATAACGATTGTAATTTAACTAAGAACTGGATTTTTTTACCTCTACTACTGCGTGTTGTTCCAAGTTTAAAAGGTATTTTCCATCTCATGCACAGAAAATGCCATTCTTTTCTACTCTAGTCTGGAATGTGGGAGGAGCTTTCAACCAACAGAAAGAAATAGTGTTAACACGTTAATTTTCGCTCCCGTGATATTCTACTTTATTTATTCCCACCAGTTTTCTTAAAATAATGAAACTGGCTTTATTCTCGCATCATTTTATCAGCTATTAAATAAGGTGAATATTTCTACTTCAAAAAATTTGAATTTTAAGAGAGTAACCTACACAAATATATAGCGGCGCTTAAGAGGTTAATCCAACCTTTGTGGGACCTAAAATTAGATACAATGCGAGAAAATGCACATCATTATATATAGATTTTTTGTAGCAATTAACTACCCGGACATTAGAAGCATTCAGCATGAGCATTTCCCAAACATGCTGGTTAATTCAGTCTTTTAAGTATTTCTTTTTTGTTTTCCAGAGATATATAATTTTCAAAATTTTCAAAACGAAACTTAGTTTATATTATCTTTCTAAATCGTGGACTATTCTAAACTATGGTTGTTATTATTTTTTATCAATTTATTCCTAAAAAAACTTGTTGAAAATAAATGGCGGCGAAGAAGGAGGGGTCAATATTTTTACTGGCGACTAGAAATTTTCGCTCGGTACAAGACTTTATCAAACTTGTAAAGCCTTCTAAGTATTCATATATAACCCAATTTATGTAATGAAGGATTTATGAAAATGGACACATTTAGATACAAATTAGACAACATATCCAAGCAGGTTTAGCCTATACATTTCACTTTTTTCTTCTAACTAAATAGAATTCAAAATGATACCAAACAAAAGTTATCTAGTTTCGCTGCTTTTAAGAGCAGAGAATATCATATAAAGAATACTCTAGGAAGGTGATGCAATTATACTGGTCAACAACATTTTTTATACTGGGGAAATTGTAGGTGTTCTAGATTATTTTCAAATCATCTCCAGTTATAGAAACTATCAATGTTTACTTTTGACAATCAGTGGCGTAGCGTCAGGGGGGGCACGATCATTTTACTACCAGTATAATTATATACTACATTTAGCCTTATGTAATCTTTGGACGGCATGAATTAAATAAGGCCAAATATAGTATATAAAAATACTGGTAGTAAAGTGGTCCGTGCCCCCCTTGACGCTACGCCTCTGTTGACAATGTAAACATTGATGTGTTTACATTTGACAATGATTGACAGGATCTCGATTTATAGAAACTATCCATGTTTACATTTGACATTATAAGACTGTTTTATACAACTGAAACTTGAGCACTATTAATTGTTTCAGAGCAGATTCACAATCTGGATATGTTATTTTCGATTTATCTTTCTTTGAAAATCCGGATATCTTTGTCCTACAGAAGTAACAGTCTAAGAGGTGATTTTTCGGTTCACGCCATATCGTGGGCACAGAAAATATATTGTTTTTCTTTTACCTCTTAATGATTGTGTATTGCATATAGCCCACCATTTGTCAAGAGGGGTAAATTGTACACAGATATAACAGAAGTTGTCTGGATGGTCGATGCAAGTCCGTTTACTTCTATTAATGGTGATCCTAAAAAAAATAATAACATCAATTTAGCATCATCTATACTAATAATGGAAAGTTTCGCTCTGTGTGTCTGCGATGGCTAGGAAAATCTAGCGCACCTAAAAGTATTAAAATTTAGGTGATTCTGGTGCACCTGAGTCTCAGAATTTTAGAATTTTGAAAATTAGAGTTTCTATTAATTAAACACTAATCAAAGATTACAAACAAAAAAGCACTCTTCCGAAATCCATGCTCAGAAGTCTTTTTTCCGCAGTGTGAGTCAGTCCGTTTCTTTTCCGTTTTTTACACTTTCCAACCTAGTTGAAAAGAGTTTATGACTTCGGTCTGCCGTGCTCTAACTCGCGTCAATTGCCCTGAAATTTTTGTATGTTATTGTCGTCTACTACAGCATGTTCCCTATTTCAAACGAAGGGTGTAGCACTTATAGTTTTTTACAGGGACAGTCAAAAGTATTCCGTTACATTACAGTCAATGGGAAATAATCGTTTCAAGTGCATTTTGATGATGCTACGCCATTTGAAACACGGTGAAATTGATATATATTTATGAAGCGCTTTAATACATGATTTTTGCAGAATACGGGGTACAAAACATTTATTATTCATTTACAGGGTCAAAGAAAAAAATTCTGTTACACATTGTTCGACGACGGGGAAAAATTGTTTGCAGTGTAATTTCATGATGTTTCACTATTTCAAACATAATGAAAATATGCATTATTGAGGTGCACTATAAATTGCTCCCTTAAATGTATGGTGCGTATTGCGCTTATCATCCATTTACAGGATCAAATAAAAGAATACTGTTAAACATTGTTCTACGGGGAAAAATCGTCTGCTATGTAATCTAATGTTGTTTCACTATTTCAAATATAATGAAAATTATACGCATTACTGAGGTTCACACTATAAATTGCTCGCTTAAAAGTATGGTGTGCATTGCGTTTATCGTTCATCTACGGGACACACAAAAGAAGTCAGTTACAGTATATGTGCGATAATTACAGTTTATGTGTGATAAGTGCGTTTTCAAGTTTGGTTTGGGTTTTTAAGTTGAACTAATTTTTTTTTTCATATTACGTGGTGTGTATAAATTCGGTTGATCCTATATTGGGCTACACAAGGGAATTCATAAGTATTACGCACTATGGGAGTGAATTGATTAAGGGTGGTTTTTAATTGTATTGCGCATTTTCTTGCTGAACTCTATTTAGTAGACTAATATAAGTTTGTGGAATAGAAATAAATTCATATACAAGACTACGCAAAGAACAAAATACATTGTCTTTTATGGTTGGTAATTGCTGGAAGTGAGTTTTTAGTTGCCATATGCGTTTTTTACCTGAATTAAATTTTCGCTTAATATGTGATGTGAACAAAAGTGTTAGATAATATACAGGGCTGTACAAAAGATTTCGAGTGCATTGCCATCGATTGTCGAAAATTGCTAAATATGAATTTTCAAATTGAACTCAATTTTATCATGCTATGTACTATATATCCAAATCTACAGGGCTGCGCAAAATAATTCGACTACTTCTTTTGCAATGGAAGGTAATTTCGAAAAGTGTATTCTTCAATGTGGGATATGTTTTCTAAACATATACCTTATATAACGGAGAATTTTCGTTCTCGATGTTAGAAAGTGTTTCCTAATCTATCCTGGACGCATGATTTTTCGTTCTTGTTTTAGGTACCGAATAACATACTTTTACGTCTCTGTTTGGTAAAATACTGCCAGCAAGCGGCAATAGCACAAACCACTTAAGAACGTTTCCAGAACGCGCATTTCGTCAGTAGTTTCAGTAGATAATTTTATTCATCATTAAGAAGTCATTTTTTTACATTCAAATGAATCAGAATGTCCTAACAGTAATACTCGTTATTTTTCAGTCTATTCTACATAGAGTATTTTATTGCCGGCGGTGATAATACTCCATGATTAGGCTGCCACAAAGATAGATCCTTCTATTTGTGCAAATCTGAAGTAGGAACTCAAGTATATTGTTTGACTACCTTGGCTGACTATATTTTGATTTTGCTATCTTGATATCATTAAATCTGCTTTTTAGGGTTTCGTTCATCTCACGAAACCCTATTACTCCAGCTCTGTTGTCTGTCCGTCACAGAGCCGTTCTCAGAACCTATATAACTTACAGAGTTGAAACTTTGTGTATATATAACCGAATACCTGCTATGAAGCTCAAAATATTAAAATTTGAAAAAATCGTATTATTTTAAAAAATAGAGATAAAAAACCAAAATTCTAACAGCCTTTTTCTATTAAATTTAAACATTTTTCGTTATATCAGTTGCCAACAATTAAAAATCCACAATAAAATTCTTTCTACAATAAATAATTTTCTATTGAAAGATTTCCACGTGAAAAATGAAAATGAAATAAAAAGTTTCACTAATTGAAAAAAAAAAAAAGATTATGACGTCATATGGGTAATAAAGCGGAAACTTTCAAAGATTTCTCAATAATACAAGGAATATGAGTATGTGGATGTAAAGAAAGAAGATTAATATCACGTCATTAGAGAATTAAAAAGAAAATTAATCTGACGTCCTATCGGAAGTTTAGCGGATTTCTCAAATGTTTGAGAATAATGCAAAACGAGTATCGATATGAGTAATAGAGAATAGTAAATATATGAATTTGAGGAACTATTGAATCATGATAATAACTTGATTATGGAAATATTCGCATATTTTAACATTTTGAAGGTGTACAACATGTTTAATTTTGAAATTATTTTTTTTAAATATCGCATTTAGTCCACATGGGAGATATTATTATGACAGAGTATAACAACGGGCTTCGCCTGCTATCGGACTGGTTTAGATATTCGAAAAAACGAAAAATTGAGCGATAAATTTTTACTTTATGAAAAACTTGACTTTTTTTTTTGTTGCTAAATGAAATTTATTTGGAAAGGAATATTAAACGAAACCCAATTACCCACTTGTTTTGGTTTTCTTCTTTTTTCCATATAGCCCGGCAACCTCACAATACCCTCAAAATAAGTTTTTTATGTAAACTAAAAAGTGTAAACTAAAAAGTATATGCCGATATTTGTTTCGGGTTTTGTTGTATTTCTTCTATAATATCCGAAGTTCCTCTACTTTCTTGAATAACGTCGAATTTGAAGTGCTAAGAAAATCTCTAATTTGAAAAATGTCAAATCTGTATATTTTTTTTTTACTTCTTTTCTTCCGACTTGACAAATAAGGGTATTTTAGGAAGTTGCTTTGACGTCTAGGAACGGGGTAGAAATATGTAGTCTTTTGAATTCAAAACATATGAAAAAAGTTATTTTGATTTACTTTTCTGCACGCTCTTCTTCTCGATGTTATGCAGTGTGTTGTGTAGATACCAAAACTTTGTATGAGTGGACCTGTGGTTTACCACCGAATAAACAATCATGTTCAAAATACATAATTGTCTAGCCTTTGACAGACGGTTTTTTAATATTTTGCATTTTCAATCAAATGGAGGAATAGGCACTTAATGTATCAGTTTTCAACAAAAAGTTGAGTTTGTTTTGTTATATAAAAAACAAGGAATTAAAAATTTCATAAACAGCATCGGTCAAGAACTAGGAAATGCATAAGCAGCTTTCATTTTTAGAAAATCCAGACAATCTGTTCATCCCACTTAATAAAAAATGCGTTTGATATTTTTCAACACTATTGCACTGTGCGACAAGAATCGCTAGACATTTTTAAAAGCGGTCAATCAGAATTTGACATGACATAAAATATAACCACTTTCAAGTAATGTAAGTTTTAATTTCTCTCTTGATAACGTATAAGAAATATATTATGTTTATATAAATGCCGTTGGTGCTTAATACTATAACGTATTTCGATAGTATATTTAAAAAGCTAACAATGGTACACAGTAATTATGAGACAAATCTACCGAAAAAAGTATGTAATTTGTAAAAATTTATAATAATTTAGAGTTGGAATTTCATTTGGAAAATGGGAAACAATTATTCACCCCAACAAATTGCATTATTATGTTCTCATTGTCTAATGAAAAGAAAACTGTAATAAATTCGCAATAAAGTTCTTTTTTCTCTGTAAATATAATAGCCCAATTGGATCCTTAAACAAAAATAAAAGTCATTCAAATGCTGTATTCCTATGATTACTACTATGCTATATATGATTACTACTGAAAAACAAAATGTCTTCCAAAGTATAATAGAATATTGCTGACTGATAGAAGAAATAGTTAGTTTTTATTATCAACTCTAAGATGCATTTGACTTCATTGTAAATAGCTTATCATAGATTTTATTAGAAGATAAAAGGAAAAGTAAAGCTTAAATGATGTGGAGGGAAATTAAAATCTTCTTTTGTTCTCTTTTCAAATTCCTAAGCTTGGATTAGCGAACGATTTTGCCATGCTGCATTGCGAGAGTATGTTTGAAATACATTTCTTTTGTCGCATTTATTAGCTTCACCTAAATGTACTATTAGCTACTGAGTAATTAATTCTTCGAAACTGTAAAAAGGAATATGCAATTTTTGCCATGCTGCATTGCGAGAGTATGTTTGAAATACATTTCTTTTGTCGCATTTATTAGCTTCACCTAAATGTACTATTAGCTACTGAGTAATTAATTCTTCGAAACTGTAAAAAGGAATATGCAATTTTTGCCATGCTGCATTGCGAGAGTATGTTTGAAATACATTTCTTTTGTCGCATTTATTAGCTTCACCTAAATGTACTATTAGCTACTGAGTAATTAATTCTTCGAAACTGTAAAAAGGAATATGCAATTTTTGCCATGCTGCATTGCGAGAGTATGTTTGAAATACATTTCTTTTGTCGCATTTATTAGCTTCACCTAAATGTACTATTAGCTACTGAGTAATTAATTCTTCGAAACTGTAAAAAGGAATATGCAATTTTTGCCATGCTGCATTGCGAGAGTATGTTTGAAATACATTTCTTTTGTCGCATTTATTAGCTTCACCTAAATGTACTATTAGCTATTGAGTAATTAATTCTTCGAAACTGTGAAAAGGAATATGCAATTTTTGCCATGCTGCATTGCGAGAGTATATGTTTGAAATACATTTCTTTTGTCACATTTATTAGCTTCACCTAAATGTACTATTAGCTATTGAGTAATTAATTCTTCGAAACTGTGAAAAGGAATATGTTCGAAATTTATTCAACTTTCCATTTTTAATAAAATGTTATTAAATTTTTAGACATTTTTACAATAATCACACTAATTAGTATCATAATTTAGTATAACTCGCATTTCAATATGGTTTGGTATTTCAGGAAACTATTTTCTTTTCTTTATTGCATAATTAGATCTACTTATTCAAAATAAAAAACCTAAATCTCAAATATTAACTATTTACACCAGATCTTTCTCATTAATTTTAGGTAGATTTCGTAAGAAATACTACCTATTACATTCTCACCTAAGTTGGAAATTTTGAAAAATTTTTGCAGATCTACGCCGATCATGACTCCCAGAACCCAAAACCACCCCCAGTTCAAAACTTTATATATATATATATATATATATATATGTCACTTTTTTCTGACCACGATAACTGGAAAAATTCTGCATAAATCTCTTCCAAACTGATACATAAAATCAAGGGTCATAAAATCTCGGTCAAGTTCGTTAATGGGCAAAATCGAACCAAGGGGGGGAAAATGGGGGGGGGCTTTTTGTGAAAACAGAAAAACCCTCATAATTTCTTTATTTTTATACGTATCGAATCCGTTTAAAGTTATTATTACTTCTAGGAAAAGGGCCAAAAATTTATGTGTGACAGATTTTTGATATAATTAAAAATGGCCCCAAGGGGGGGAAAAAGGGGAGGTTTTAGAAGAAAAAAAATCATAGCTTCGTCAATTCACAAGATATCAAATCCGCGTAAATTTATTATTAATCTTCTTAGTATTATCTAAAACTTTTATATTGACAAGTTTTTTATAGGACCAACCGTTATAGCAAAAAAAAATTAAAAACAAAAAAATCCCTGCCGGCTCCGCCTGCAAACAAGTTATTTTTCGAAGTAGGCGGTTCCAACTTCCGCATCTTTTCGAAACTGATACATAAAATCAAGGGGCATAAAATCTCGGTCAAGTTTGTTAATGGGCAAAATCGAACCAAGGGGGGGGATGGGGGGGGATGGGGGGGGCTTTTTGTGAAAACAGAAAAAAAACATAATTTCT